>CM028381.1:117012164-117155870 GCA_013146195.2 Codonopsis lanceolata | reverse complement strand
GTTGAATCGCGTCAGAATCATTGCATCCCCGTTTTAGATCCGGCGAAGACATTACCGGCTTCTTGCGAAGTATTTAAGATCTCCTCCTCTTCCTCCATCCTCCCCACCACGATTAAGTTCTCCTCCTACGATTTCTTGTTAGGGTTTTGGTTAGGGTTTAAGCTGGGTTGGAGATTGGGAAATTTGAAATCATGAAGGAGCAGTCAGTGTGTTTGTGAGAGAGAAAAGAGAGAGATGAAGATGAGCAGTCTGTAACACCCCAACCCTCACAAGCGAGTGTCTAGGTAGGTTGGCTTGCTCGTGGTTGCCTGGACTTTGATCCAGATCTGGATAAACCAAATTAATGGAAGATGAAGATGAACAGATCTTTAACCCCAAATTCTATAATTTACAGTTTGACCACTTTTTAAATATAATTGTTAGTCTATTAATATTTACAGGGGTAAAATAGACATTTAACATGACTTACCGGTGAAAATCTAACGGCCATCCAAAATGGGCTCGCTGCACGGCATGAAAGTAGGGTGGCCAAAATAGATGAACCAAAGTTTCGGTGGCCGAATTGCAATATGGTCCAAAGTTGGGTGGCCCAGTTGTGTGTTTTGCCTTAACTTAAACTATCATTTAGAATCTTTCTACATTTTAAAAAACCGTAGGGGAGGCAACTCAAATTAATTCCGTTAAAAATTGGATGACAGTTAGTGATAATGACGAAATTGCATCTCCCTTTTCAAGTACAACAACAACTTTGCTCGAAAATAGTATATTTGTTAACGTACACTGACAAAATTAACAATTTTTTCAAAAAATATGGATCTCGTAGTTGAATTTACTTTTGAAAATAATAATTCATTTAAGATTGGTGCATAAAAACAAATAGAACAAAAAATTCAATAATTCTCATAAAACAAAGGGCGAATTACCCAAATCATCCCTGTACTTTTCACTTTTTACCAACTTCGTCCCCCCAAAAAATCAAACCTTACTAGTCCTTGTAAAAAAACTTTTGACGGAATGGTCTTTCCGTCCACTTTCGTTAATTTTTTTCCGTTCTGTCAACAGACATGTGTCTCAACTCTCACGTAACATTTGTTAGGGGCAAAATAGTCATTGTACACAAAAAAAGTACAGGGACCAATAACCCAGTTCATCAAACCCAGCTCTATATTTCAGTCACACACACAGAGGCACAAACCCAGCTCCATACACACACACACACACAAAAGCACATACCCAATTCATCAGACGCAGGTCCAGTTGCCGGGAGTACCCTAAAGAAAGGTAGAGGTTTCTAATCTACCCTTGTTTGATTCCTATTTGACAAGAAAGTAGGAAGGAAGAGATGAGCAATCGTAAACTGATTGCTCTCTTGAGTATTATTCATATATATATATATATATATGTGAATCAACAATAGTTGTTACAATGGTTAAATCTGTTCACATTTGAATAGAATAACAGAAGCTAACAAACGGCCCTAACTAACAATAACTTGTAGTTACAACTAACCCCCTTCAGGACTAAACAATGTTACAACCAACCACTTGTACTTTGCAATGCAATCGATTTCAAGAAACTCTTTAGTTTAGAGTTC
Source organism: Codonopsis lanceolata (assembly GCA_013146195.2). Lineage (NCBI taxonomy): Eukaryota > Viridiplantae > Streptophyta > Magnoliopsida > Asterales > Campanulaceae > Codonopsis > Codonopsis lanceolata. Next base: position 117,154,276 of record CM028381.1, on the reverse strand, counting down.
AGTTCTCCATATTTGGCATCAGCCCTTACTTCCATCCCATGCTTCAGTTTGTAGCTGCAATTCAGATTGCCATCCTTAACACCCTCCCCACAAGTTGAGGGTAGGTGAATGCTCACTATTCCCAACTTGGAAAGGAAATTCCAGTGCAATGCTCTTCCCAAAAACTTGGTAAATATGTCTGCTATTTGGCCTTTAGTAGGAATATGCTGCAAACAGATCAGGCCACTAGAAATCTTCTCTCTAATGAAATGGTAGTCCAACTCTATGTGTTTGGTTCTAGCATGATACACTGGATTGTTGGCCACTGCTATGGGAGATGAGTTATCACAATAGATGGTTATAGGTCTTGGTAGCTTGACCTCCAGATCCTTCAACAGGCTGATCAACCAAATCACTTCACAGCTGGCTGTAGCCAAGGCCTTATACTCTGATTCTGTAGATGACCTAGACACTACAGATTGCTTCTTAGAGTGCCATGAAATCAGAGATTTTCCCAGCATCATACAGAAGCCTGTTATGGACTTTCTGTCATTAGGATTCCCTCCCCAATCACTATCACAAAATCCCTGAAGTTGAAGATGATTAGCTGAAGGCAAGTATATCCCTTGTTCTGGTGAAGCCTTAACATACCTCATAACTCTATGCAAGGCCTTCAGATGAGTATCCCTTGGATTTTGCACAAACTGACTCAAACACTGAGCTGCAAATGCCAAGTCTGGTCTAGTCACAGTAAGATAAATGAGTTTCCCAACCAGTTGCCTGTATTCTGTAGGATTAACAAGAAGATTCCCTTCATTTTATAGGAGTTTCCTATTAGGGTCACAAAAGGAATGGTGAGTGGTTTGGCATTTAGCAACCCTGCAGCCTCAATTAACTCCAAGGCATATCTCCTTTGGCTAAGATGAAAACCATCCATAGATCTCATGACTTCTATACCTAAATAATATTTCACATGTCCCAAATCCTTGATGCTGAATTTTTCATGCAGCAGATGCTTCAAAGAGGCAATGTTGTCTGAGTCATTACCTACTACCAGTACATCATCAACATACACTAGTACACTTGTGAACTTTGTACCTTCCTTCAAAGTGAACAAGGAATAATCTGCTAGGGATTGTGTATATCCAAGACTTAAAAAAACTTCAGTGAGCTTTGAAAACCACTGCCTAGATGCCTGTTTTAAACCATACAATGATTTCTTTAACTTTAATGCACAAACACTGTTTGGTTTCACCTGTGACTTGTAACCTAATGGCAGTTGCATGTAGACTTCCTCTTCCAGGTCACCATGTAAGAATGCATTGTTCACATCTAGTTGATGAACTTCCCATTTCGCAAAGACAGAATGCCTAGAATAGCCCTTACAGTTACCATTTTGGCTACAGGGGCAAAAGTTTCTGAATAATCAATCTCTTCTCTTTGGCTGTAACCCTTGGCAACCAATCTTGCTTTGAGTCTCTCCACACTGCCGTCTGAATTATATTTTACCTTGTAAATCCATCTGCATCCTATGGCCTTCTTTCCTTGGGGCAGATTCACTATGTCCCATGTTTGATTTGATTCCAGTGCTGCAATTTCTTTATTCATGGCTTCAACCCAATCATTACTTTGTGCAGCTTCATGGTAGGATTGAGGTTCTTGTACAAGCATTATAGAATTGACACAACATTGCTGCATATTGTATTGATTAAAGTAATGGCCAAGTTTGGTAAAAACAGATGAAACAATGTAATCCTTTAACTTGATAGAGGGATATTTAACTCTTGTTGAAACCCTACTAGGAACTTGGGAATTGGCATCATTTCTAGCATCTGCATGGTCATCAGTTCTGCCATGACAAGAAAGTAGGAAGGAAGAGATGAGCAATCGTAAACTGATTGCTCTCTTGAGTATTATTCATATATATATGTGAATCAGAAATAGCTGTTACAATGGTTAAATACGTTCACATTTGAACAGAATAACAGAAGCTAACAAACGGCCCTAACTAACAATAACTTGTAGTTACAACTAACCCCCTTCAGGACTAAACAATGTTACAACCAGCCACTTGTACTTTGCAATGCAATGGATTTCAAGAAACTCTTCAGTTTAGAGTTCAGTTGTCCATATTTGGCATCAGCCCTTACTTCCATCCCATGCTTCAGTTTGTAGCTGCAATTCAGATTGCCATCCTTAACACTGTTATTTCTCGATCTTTCTTTCTTGTCCCTTCTTGTAGTTGAAGGTGCATTCTTTCTTGGATCAGAAAACACTCAAACAAGGTTCTTTGAGACTGTGCTCCGTTTAGGCTCCTTCCCCTAAACTCTCTGACAAGCACGACAAACACTCTGATAGACTAGGATTTCACACCAGGGAGCACAAACCCAGCTCCATATTTTTCATCTCTCTCTCTCACACACACAAGCACAAACAAACCCAGTTCATTAAGGTTTTTTTTGCATCTCGTTGGCAGAGGAGAGATTCTTGGTGATAGGCTTCTTTTGATCCACAAGTTGGGCTCTGATCTTCGTGGTCTATTCCTTCGCCCCTTTTTATTTCCAGTAGGCCATTCATGCGGCTCCTTCATGGCAATCTCCTCGTCCCTTAGCAGAGCAGTTGACACAAGAACATACTTTTAAACTAGATAAGCTCTGAGACTCTTCGTGCTAGCATGGTGGTAACGATAGAAGGCCAAAAGGTCTTGCCCGATTGAAAGAAAGTCGGGTAAATGTAAGGGCTCGAAAGCAGGGGAATGGAGCAGTTTGAAGGAATTCTCGTAGGCTTGGAGTTTGAGATAGCTTTGATGCCCACCTTGCCTCCGCGGCTTTCACGAATGAATGTCTGCGCCAAAAAAATAATCTGAGAATGACAATGAAAAAATATATGAATTACAGATTACCTAAATGGTCCCTGAACTTTAAATATGACTTGCTAACTATACCCCTATCCAATATCATGTGAGATACACAAACATTGACTTAGCAGAAAAAAAAATTAACAAAATTGAACGGAAAAATCAATTGCGTTACAAGAAAATTAACAAAATTAGACGGAATAACCAATTGTGTTACAAGCTTTAGTAGAAAAACAAATTTTAGGAATCGAGATGAAATTCGTAAAAAGCGAATACAGGGATGATTTGGGCAATTTACCCTAAAACAAAAAATATAGGAGTAAAAGGGAGGTCGGATCATTGACTATGTTAATGATCACACGGCACATATAACGATGAGTATTATAAGGGTGATAAATGATAGTTAGATCGGTATCATATGGTAGAATTATAATCTCAAAAATTTATCATTATTTTTTTAAATCATTATAGTATATTTTTTGAAAAAAAATAAAACAATGAAAATACATTTAAGGATGGAAAGATACACACAAAATCACTATCCTAATTTAAGGGTAATTTTTTTTTCGGTGTCGTTCAAATTTTTTTGAACGTCATTAATAATTGACCGTGATGAGTACACGCAAAGCACCATGAAAAGCAACAGCATGTGGTGGCCCACACTGATCAACTTTATGGGACCGTGGGCTGGTTAACTGTTTGTTGAGTTGTAAAAGGCAAGGCAAAGCAAATAAGGCCGTTAAGTAGGGCCCACGAAACAAAGCTAAAAGCTGCGGAATTGGCCCACGAACGACACAACCAACTTTCATAACGGAACTTATGCAATATACAACTGTACGTAAAATTGGTTAGAACTCTGGTTTTGTAAAGTGCTGAGACAACTGAACTTTCCACACAGAGTTTGGCAACTCAAGTGACACATGTCATCCATGCACCCTTAACCATTAATCACTCCCCGCCTTTAAAAAAAAAACTAATTTTATAACTCGAATAAAAATCTTTTTTAATTAAATTATTTTCAAGCAAAATAAATAAATAAATATCATTATTAAAAGTTTAATATAATATTATACATTGATTTTTAGTCATTTTTTTAGTATTATTCATCACTCTTATATTTACATCATAAAAAAATACACATCATATTTACATTAAAGGTAAGATTCATATATTCCCTTTTAACTTATTATATAAGCAAAAATATTAATTAAGAAAGTCAATTACATTTTATGTAAAATACTAATCATAAGTTCCAATGTATTAAATATCATTATTTTTTATGATATCTTTATTATTATATTTTTAAGTTATGAAAAATCAAACGTTTGTTCAAAATATGAGGTATTATTTATTTAGTAAAAAAATAATATCATAAATTAGAAAAGAAGATAAAACATGAATAACTTTTAATCTACTTAATAATAAAAATTAAAAGATGTAACAAACATAACAAAAATTTACATTTAGTAAGTGAGAGAGATCTATTTAAACGTTTTTTTCTTATTCGAAATAGCTGTAGAATTTGAACATTCTTCAGGATTTGTTGAATCAACAATGAGCGAGATACTTGAAATTGTGAAAGGTGAGTATGTATATAAATTATTCTTCCATGTATCGTGTACTTGAATAGTAACTGGAAAAAATATGTAATGTTTTAAAAATATATTTAAAAATATATAAATAAAATCTTTAATAAACTTACTTTAAAATAGTATAATATATCATACCATCCGTGATATCCAATAAATGAAAAACTAAAGTAAGATGCGAAACATTCATTTTGATTAAAACTTCCATTATTATATTGTTGGGGAGCAACATTTTTTGCAACACAATTTATATAAGATTATTAAATTAAAGAAATAAACACCAAAAAACCATCCAAACATACTATTATTTTCAACTCGCGGACTAAATAATTCAAAAGATTTTAATACATTTCATTCAAAAGATTTCAACAAAATTATCAATGAATAATATTATTTTCTTAAGACCATTTCCAAAATGAGAAATAAAAAAACACCCAATTGAAAAACATTAAAATGCCTACTATTTATAAAGGTGCAACAGTAAAATCTCACCTCCGCCGTTAAACCCCAAGCCAAGTAAGTTGTCTATTTTAACCTATTAATTATAAATAATACACCACCTCAACACCTATTATATATACTCGTGTGATGCAAGGTTCGAATAATATTTTTGTTCATTAAAACTATTTATAATAAGATTATATAACTATTTTAGTACTCAATCCGTTTTAAAATTATCGTCTTCTTTGACCCGACAGACCATTTAAGAAAAAAAAAATTAACTATATTATAATTTTTTTTGTACGTGTCATTTCATTTAAGTCCCTAAAACATGTGCACATAATTAAAATAAGTAGAAAATGTTATGGTAAAGTGGTAAAATGTTTTTTAAAAGAAAAAGTTTTGAAATAAGACAATAATTTTAGAACTGACGAAAAAGGAAAGGAAGATTTTAATTTGAAAACGGAGGGAGTAATAGTTATAAATTAAAGATATCCATATATAATAATGTATATGAAAAATACAAATTGCATACTAATTAGTAATTAAAGTGCCTCAACTTTCAATGTATAGCTAAAAAGTCACATTTAAGTTTCATTTATGGTAAGTATTTTAGGCGGAAAAAATTACTGTTATTATTATATGTATATAGATTGACTGTATTTTTTTTTTGTCCGTGTCATTTCATTTAAGGCTCTAAAACATGTGCCCATAATTAAAATAAGTAGAAAATGTGAGAGTAAAGTGGTAAAAGTGTTTTTTTAAGAGAAAGTTTTGAAAAAGGAAAATAATTTTAGAACGAACGAAAAAGGAAAAGAAGACTTTAATTTGAAAACTGAGGGAGTAATAGTTATAAATTGAAGATATCTATATATAATAATGTATATGAAAAATACAAATTGCATACTAATTAGTAATTAAAGTACCTCAACTTTCAATGTATAGCTGAAAGTCACATTTAAATTTCATTTATGGTAAGTATTTTAGGCGGGGAAAATCACTTCATTATATATATATATATATATATATATATATATATATATATATCATCTTTTTCAACTAAATCGTATATAAACAAAACAAATAGGATTAAAAAATCGTAAAGAATAAAATAAGAAGAATCGGTTTATTAACAAATACATATCAGTATATCACTAATTATATATTCAAAAAATCTCCTTATATATAATATTTATTATTTTATTAGTTGGTTTTTCATCTTGACCACATATCAATATCTTCAAATCAAAATAATTTGTTACTCTAAAAACTGCGACATATAACTGTCAATAACTAAATATTAGTTTCTACAAGAAGAGACCTATCGACGTGCAATTATTGACTTTGACACTTGTTAATTGTCATTGTTTATGTTAGCGGCAATAGAAATTTTCTTCTCTGAAACTTGAAAGTGAGTCTTACATCAGATGTTTTTTTTTTTACAATTTTTTTTGTAGGCCTTTCCCCTAAGGGGGCATGAAAAGTAATCGAACCTGAGACCTCACATTTTGTAAAGCCATAACTCTACCATTGGGCCATCCCTTAGGGTCTACATCGAATGGAGTTAATGACAATCATGGGATAAAATTATTTTCTCCAACATTGCTTCCTTTCAAAAAAAATTGTTTCAACAATGTGATCCTCAAGATTTATGATGAGTAGTATTGTTCCATTGCACAAACCTGTAGTATGGTCAATGTTTCTCAATAGCATCACTGTAACACCAACTTTAAATGTCAATCCATGGTCTGGCAACCCCCCAAACACTTTATCATATTCAAAGACTCTATAGAATGATGTCTTCGAACAAACTTGGATTTTTTCTGTCCTACAAATAGAATCTGAACTCAAATAATTTTTCATTTTGAATGATTACTTTTATTAAATTGTATTTTTATTTTACGAATAAATGAATTCCTGATAAGAAAATAAGCTGAAATCAAACTAACAAAATTATTTATATCGTTAACTATTATTTTTGTTCCGTAAATTATTTTTATTTTACTAACTTCCATTATACTTTTTGTTTTATTGACTTCGTAACTATTTTTTTTAAGAATTAGTTTTACGGAAAACTTTTGTTCCATAACTTATTTTTATTATTTTACTAACTTCAGTTTAAATTATTTTTGTTTTATTGACTTTGTAACTATTATTTTTGTTCCATCAAATATTTTTATATGACTAATGTATTTTTGTTTTACATAACTATTTTTAAGAATTTTTTTTTAAACTTTTGTTCCGTAAATTATTTTTATAATTTTACTCAGTTTAAATTATTTTTGTTTTATTGACTCCGTAACTATGAAGTATTTTTGTTCCATCAAATAATTTTATTTTACTAATTTATTTGTGTTTTACATAAATATTTTAAAGAATTTGTCTTAAACTTTTGTTCCGTAAATTATCTTTATTATTTTAGTAATATCAGTTTAAATTATTTTTATTTTATTAACTTCATAACTATTACTTTTGTTCCATCAAATATTTTTATTTTACTAAGTTATTTTTGTTTTACATATATATTCTTAAAAATTTGTTTTAAACTTTTGTTCCTAAAATTATTTTATTTTACTAACCTACACATTAAATTATTTTTGTTTTGTTGATTTTGTAACTTTTATTTTTATAGTGACTTTTTTCCATAAATTATTTTTTATTTTACTAACCTCCTCTTATATTTTTGTTTTTTTGCTTCGGAACTATTATTTTTATTTTAGTTACTAATTTTTATATTTACATAGAGAAAATATTTAAACATAATTAAAAGAGAGGAGATGGTGGTGATGAGAGAGAAAATAGGGAGGAAACAGGATAGAGAAAGAGAAAGAGAAAGAGAAAATAGGGAGAAGGTAAGAGAGAGAAAGAGTTGAATAATACCTTAAAAGTCAATAATTTAAATGTGAGTTTTTTGAGGGATAAATATACACTTGTCATTATATATATAAATTGTACTCCCTCCCTCGTTTTAAAATTATAGTTCTTTTTAACATGATATATCGTTTTAAAAAAAATTGACTCTATATAAATATTAGTGAAATGTGTGGTTTCTTTTAATGCTCTTAAGTATGTGACCATAATTAAAGCAGACTAGATTTTGTGCCCGTGCTATGGCACGGCGTCGAAGATGAGGGCGTCGGTGTGTGGCAGGTGTCAGTATTCAAAATAACAAAATTAAAATGAACACCTCTCGGTAATTAATTAAAACAATATGATCATCCAACAGTAAAAATTAAAAGTTAGTTTTGTAATTTTTTAGGGAAACAAGAGCGGTACTCTACTAGATTTTATTAATAGAAATAAAATAACAAATTGAATGAGACAATCAGTCTTGTCCTTGAAAGAAAGGTTATATAATGAAGAGAGAAATGATACAGAGAATATAAGGAAAATGATACAGAGTAAATGAAGGCAAATATAAGAATTAAGTTAGATATTTCCTATATTGTTACCGGGATTCACGAAATCTAGCAATATCTTAGCTAATAGTTAACTTTTTAGAAAGACTTAATCCTGGCTAGTAGTTATGTTTTGTAAAAATGAATCCTGGCCAGTAGTTAACTTTTCAAAATATTGAGCTTAATTATAATATAGATAGAAAAGGTAAAGGTAAAATAGTAAAGGTGTTTTCTTAAAAGAAAAAGTTTTGAAAGAGGACAATTATTTAAGAACGGACAAAAAAGGAAACGTGGAAGATAATTTGAAAACGGAGGGAGTAATTAATTGTATTATACATATTAGTAAAATATATGATTTTCTTTAGTTCCCTTGAATATGTGATAAAAATTAAAGTGTGTTGAAAAAATAAGGTTAAATGGAAAAATTATTTTTTTAAATGGAAAAGTATTGAAAGATAATAATTATTTTAGAACGAACGAAAAAAAAAACGATAATTTAAAATCGGTGGGAGTATTCCTTTTCTTAAATAATTGTCTTTTTATAAAATATCTTACCCATCCTTTTTCTACTTATTCTTTTTTTGGATTCCTTTCAAATTTTCCAAATCCTTCACCAATTTCGGTTCTTGGAATTGCTAAATTTCTGCAACAACGAAAAAAATAAAAAAATTCAGAATTTGGTATGAAAAAGTTTAAAATTTTAAAAAAAAAATCCAAACTTTAACAAATTAGAATGGAAATCTCTGCTTTCCTTCCACGGGGATGGATTGATGATGGCTAAATTTGGGATATGTTGGTTGAACAAATCAATGGAGAAACTTTACTTTTTCTCTTTCAAATATCCATAAAATCTATCTGTCTCGCCTCCATCGAAACCTTCTTTCTGTGCTTTTCAATCTGAAGCAGGAACGAGAACGAGTTAAGGACAAAACCTTGCTCGTGATTTCTTTCCAATTTCCATTTTTGCTAGTAATTGCTACCTGCTTTGTATGGGCCCTCCAGATTTGTTGTGAGATTGAGCATAACAAGGCAGAGAAGCCGGAGGAAGAGGAAAAGGTTTATAGTGTGATGTTGTGACAGTCTTTTGGACAGATAAAGGGAAGGGTACTTTGGTTATTTTGACACAGGTAAGGTTATTTGGTCATTTTCTAAAAATATTAGACGAGAGAAGATGGGAGAATCTAACAATAAAATGCAACATCTAGCATCAAACTAATCTTTTTTTAGGATATTGGATCAAATAAATAGATTACTTAAAGTTGAGGAAACAACAAATTATTTAAATCTTATAATTAATAGTACCCACCCACAATTTTACATGTACACATTGTTATCAATTTGTTTGTATCTGGGTATACATATTGATATTGACAAAATATGTCACCAATGATCTCACCTCTATGCGTCCATGTCAATTATCTGTCGAACAAGGAGGGGTAATTACATAAAAAAAAAAATAGTAGTAGGTATATTTACAACTACTCTTATGATTAATGCTACAAAGATGAGGCTAAAATGTGTTTTGATAAAAAAAATATTTTGTCCCACGCAAAGTTTTGTTATTGCAATAGTTGAAAACTTAACATTTTATAATTGTTTTTTCTGTTACGAAAAATGAGTTCTTGTATGAAAGTTTAAAAACTTGATACTTTTAGTAACTCATTAATAATAAAATGACACTTTTATCCTTTAGTTTTTAAAAGTTTTTTTCCAGAGTCATGTAATGTACTATATACGTATTGACGAGGTTTTAGGGCTTTCTATACAGACTAAGGAAACATATTGTAAAGACTAAACTACACATATCCAAACATTAATAAGGTGTCTTGATATTTTTGTCCAAAGAGCCAAACACGAGTTACAGAGTCAATAAATATGAGTAGAATTTTAAAAAAAGGAAAAAAATCTTTGAAAATGGAAAAATATAAAAATATATGGCGTTTTGGGAGAGTTTTTTTGTTTCAAAATATATAACACTTTGTAACTTTTAAGGAACATTTTCCTTTTTTTTTTTTTTCCAATTCTACACATATTTATCGACCAGAATCATTTGGCTCTTTGGGTAAGAATATCAAGGCATCTAATTAATATTTGGATAGAAGCAATTTAGTCTTTATACTTTATTTATTTGATCTATTTAAAAAACCTCAAAACGTCATATATTTTAAAATAAAATAAAAAACTCTCCCAAAAATCATATATTTTGGGACAGAGTAATAAATGAATTTTCCCCATACAGTGCCGTTTCCACGGGCTAAATCGATTTCTTGGAAGTAGTTCCAATTAGGATTTGCACAGAAACTTTGTCAAAGAATTCTAAAATAATGATGCAGTTAATTCCTAATTAATGAGACTGCAAAACAAGAAAGCTTTGTGATGAGACTGTTGCTCTTAATTATTAGCTTCCCTAATTAATGATACTCTATAAATATTTAAAAGGTTTTTTTCACAATTTTCTGTCATATGAGCTGCTTCACCAAAAAAAAATAATAAAAATGAAATGTTGAAGTCAATGCTAATGAGCCTCATTATTATTCCCTCCCACAATGATGCTTCTGAAAACTTGTCCATTGAAGATACAAACATATTGATCATGCAACTCATTATAAGGGGACTTGAATTTGATTCCAACTGAGAAGTTTAGTTTTAGCTTTGTTTGGATTGAAATTGTACTACAGCTTTCTTCATTTACTTCATCCCCGATTCACCGATGCCAAAACTTGCAACTCCAACCACGAATTACAAAATACAACTTCCAATTTTTTACAACAACATTTAAAACAAGGACAGTCTCTAACAATTATTCGAGGATTCATTACGTCATAGATAATTATTCTGGTTTGACTTTTGTGTAAAATTGAATGTATTTTAAATAAAAAAAATTGACTATTTTATAATTTTTTTTTAAATTTCGTAATTTTTATTTAAAATAATTCAGTTTAACTCAATAAATCAAATCATGTTAATAATTTTGGAGCAAGAGTACTACTTAATACTCCCTCAGTCACGGACAAAGAGTTTTCACAGAAAATAACACTTTTAGTAGTTTATTAATAATAAAATGATATTTTTATATATTAATTTTTTAAAATAAACTCGTTAAATAAAATATCTAAAATAAAATAATAAGAAGGAAATCTTTAAAAAGAAGTAACTAGTGCCTACTGCCTAGATGTGAGAGGATCCATATGTTTGACTCCTTTTCATACCAGCTAATCTATGACAAATTTATGTGAACCGCGTGGGCGCCAATATCAGATTCCCCAAAAAAAACACTTTAGATGCTCACAATATTTACCAATTCTACCTTTTAAAAGGTATCATGTCGTTCTTGTGGCTCACTGGCTCAGGGCTAAAGTCGGAAATACGAAAATGTATTGCGCCCACAAACTCTAAATGGCCCCCTATTCCAACCTTGAGCTCACCGGCAAATGCCCGTTTCTTTCGAGTTTGATTAACATGTTGAATTAATATGCACTGCCCGTTCTTAAATACGGAGTACTACTAATTATTTCGTGTCTTGACAAACATATTGAGAAAATATTAATTAATTATATTATAAATATTATGTAGTTTTTTTTTGAAAATTATTTGTATGTAACCATTATTAAAATACTAAGAAAAAGTGTCAGTAAATTAGTAAATGCGGTTTTCTAAAAAGAACATTTCAAAAAAATGATAATTTTTTGAAACAGATGAAAACAAAATTTTTAAATAACAATTGTTTAGGTAGGAGTGGAACAATATGTTTTGCATTAGCCATGACAATTGGGTGGGTTGGATTGTAATGAGTAATGAGTTGAAACATGTCGAAACTCATTAGAACTCAAATGTCAAATGGGTTGGGATGAGTCGGGTTGAGACGGATAACGGGTTAAAGCAGGTCAACCCGTCTTAACCCAAAAAAAATTCCCCCCAAAAAAACATAAACCTATATTATAAAAAAGGGATAAGTGTACTATTAGTCCCTGAACTTTGGCCGAACACATCATAAGTCCCACAACTTCAAAAAGTTTCACCACTGACCCAAGTAGGCCTTTTTGCTCATCGGAGGTCCCTAGCCCTAACGCCATTTGTTTGTTTCCGTTAAGTGAACATGTGCCACTCAAATGCACAAAATAAGGGGGTTATGTATAATATCGTCAAAATAAGGGGGCAAAGTGAATATAAACCAATTCAGGTCAGCAAATTTCATTACTTGTGCAGATTCCATTCCCTTTGTATCCTCGGTGTAAAATTCAGCATCATGGGTAAACTTGTATTTTCCAAGCAAAGCTCAAATCCTCACACTACTGTGAATGGACTCCTATTTTCACCACAATTATACCAGATTATAAACAAATTCTATGAACTAAAATTTTCTAATCAATGAATTTTAACAATTTTAGTAGTCAATCAAACAGAAAAAAATGGTAGATCTTACATGAATTCACAAACAGAAATTCCCAGAATCCAAACGCTAGGCTCGAATCCGTCGTCGAAGAGAGATAGATGATAGCGTGCTGGCGTGCTCAAGAATGGTTTTAGGGATGAGTCGGGTTGAGACGGATTACGGGTTAAAGCGGGTCAACCCGTCTTAACCCAAAAAAACATAAACCTATATTATAAAAAAGGGATAAATGTACTATTAGTCCCTGAACTTTGGCCGAACACATCATCAGTCCCCCAACTTCAAAAAGTTTCACTACTGACCCAGGTAGGCCTTTTTGCTCATCGGAGGTCCCTATCCCTTTGTATCTTCGGTGTAAAATTCAGCATCATGGATAAACTTGTATTTTCCAAAATTTTCCAATCAAAGCTCAAATACTCACACTACTGTGAATGGACTCCTATTTTTCACCACAATTATACCAGATTATAAACAAATTCTATGAACTAAAATTTTCCAATCAATGAATTTTAACAATTTTAGTAGTCAATCAAACAGAAAAAATGCCCCTACACCATCTTCTTCTTCTTACCGTCATCTCCACTAAGCCACATCGGTTGAGCCCCATCTCCACCATCACTCAACTCACATCGGCGTTTCTAGATTAATTTTTCATATCTTTAGAACTCCTCTTTAGAACTCCTTTCTGATTCAACTTATGAAAATTGTATCATTACGGATACAAGTTACATACAATCAAAAAATTCCTCACTTTTTGAGAACAAAGTTAGTGGCAAAAGCCCAAGCATTGTTGTTGGATCGGGCGGCGAGGTTCTCAGCAGGCCCTTTCCCGTGATTATGGCCTGAACAAAGAATCCGAACATTGAAAACATGGCCATGCTTCCACCTGGGTACAATGGATTAACAACCTCACCAAGTGGCCCACTAACAATTCTGTATCCTTCGACAGCACCCATAAAGATAACTTGGGTGGCCAGATTACCAAAATGCTTTATGCGTGAACCAAGCTGGGGTTACCCAAATAATCTAGGCCACCCTCGCCAAAGATCTGGGCTCCAGCCTTGAACCAAACTTAACACCGTTGCGAGATAGAAGCTCGGGGAAAACGCAACCAAGAGCACCAACTGGAGCTTGGGTTCTGCTCGACAGACATCTATTCGCTTACGCCGCCATTGAAGAGTTCTTTGAAATTGTATGCGATTATGGTGAAATTGGGATGTGTGCCAATGAGTTTTCGCCGATTTTGGTCAATGAGTTTCCACCAGTTGTTATGGTGGATGACGAAGCTGGGTTCGTGCGATGATGACGGAGCGCTTAGGAACTGAGATTTGTCAGAATCTGGGGTTGTAGACGAAGAAGAGAAATAGAGAGAGAGATAAGAGATGAAGATACGAGACATGATTGAGAAACTGGCTGGAGATGATAGCAGATGAGGGGGCAATGGAGCAGGGGCGGATTTGGCCAGAGATGGAGCAGGAAGGAGGCCGCTGGCTGCTGGATATGCGTGGAGGCTGGAGATCAATGTTAATAATATAATATTTAATTTGTATGAGAGAGAGAGAGGGGGAAAAAGAGAGATATTTTGGGAATACAAATTAAATATTAATAATGTTAATAGTTAAGGGGTCAAACTAAAAGATCAAATCCGCCTCCACGCATATCCCTAACATTGATCTCCAGCCTCCACGCATATCCAGCAGCCAGCGGCCTCCTTCCTGCTCCATCTCCGGCCAAATCCGCCCCTGCTCCATTGCCGACCCCCCTCATCTGCTATCATCTCCAGCCAGTTTCTTAATCATGTCTCATCTTTTCATCTCCTATCTCTCTCTCTCTCTTTCTCTTCTTCGTCTACAACCCCAGATTCTGACAAATCTCAGTTCCTAAGCGCTCCGTCATCATCGCACGAACCCAGCTTCGCCATCCACCATAACAGCTGGTGGAAACTCATTGACCAAAATCGACGAAAACTCATTGGCACACATCCCAATTTCACCATAATCGCATACAATTTCAAAGAACTCTTCAATGGCGGCGTAAGCGAAGAGATGCCTGTCGAGCAGAACCCAAGCTCCAGTTGGTGCTCTTGGTTGCGTTTTCCCCGAGCTTCTATCTCGCAACGGTGTTAAGTTTGGTTTAAGGCTGGAGCCTAGATCTTTGGCGAGGGTGGCCTAGATTATTTGGGTAACCCCAGCTTGGTTCACGCACAAAGCATTTTGGTAATCTGGCCACCCAAGTTATCTTGATGGGTGCTGTCGAAGAATACAAAATTGCTAGTGGGCCACTTGGTGAGGTTGTTAATCCATTGTACCCAGATGGAAGCTTGGCCAAGTTTTCAATGTTCGGATTCTTTGTTCAGGCCATAATCACGGGAAAGGGCCCGTTGGAGAACCTCGCCGACCGCCCTGCCGATCCAGTTAACAACAATGCTTGGGCTTTTGCCACTAACTTTGTTCTCGGAAAGTGAGGAATTTTTTGATTGTATGTAACTTGTATCCGTAATGATACAATTTTCATAAGTGGAATCAGAAAGGAGTTCTAAAGAGGAGTTCTAAAGATATGAAAAATTAATCTAGAGACGTCGATGTGAGTTGAGTGATGGTGGAGATGGGGCTCAACCGATGTGGGTTAGTGGAGATGACGGTAAGAAGAAGAAGATGGTGTAGGGGCATTTTCGGGGTTTTAATTTTTTATAAAAGTCAAAATTGGATTAAAAAAGAGGATCCAATTGCATTAAGTAGGGACATTTTCGGGTTTTTATTTTTAAAAAAGTTTTCCATCCGAAAAATTGGATGGAGTGATGAATGTGAAAATAAAGTCAAGTATAATGATTAAATTGAGAACAAAAAATAGAGTGATTTAAATGAAAAAAAAGCTGGAAAGTAGGGTGAACAAATTGTTATTTAAGTCTTTTAAAAAAAAGATAGATAAGTGACAATTGTTGATGAATAATGTTCGAAAAGAAAAAAGAGAGACTCTAAAGTCTCCTTAACAAGGAATGCCTTATGCATCTATGAGAAGTTAGTTAGAGTTATGCTTGAAATTTATATTTTCTTGTATTGATATTGACTAATGAGGAAATAAAGGTCCATATTAAGAAATAAAGTAGTTTTAAATTTAGTGAGATGAGTTATAAGCTTGTCAAATCTAATATACAATGTTTAAGGTGGATTTAGAGCATGTCTGGTTACTCTCGGTAAAAAAATTTGGAAAAAGAAAAAAAAACATACTTAAAACCATTCCGTTTTACTAATCATATATAGTATAATGTTGCCGAGTGTTTTATAAATGTTACAACGTTATTAATGCTCGAAAAACCGTGAACAAGTACCTTTACTACTTCATTTGTTTATTTCCTGCCTTTTCCTGTCCATCACAACTCTAAACAGCTATTTTGAGAATTGCCATCATCAAGTTACTAATAAAATATTGTAAAATTTAATATCTTAGATGTGGAAACAAAACGAATGCAATTAGGTTAGCATTCTTTCAATGAATTTGAGAGAGAGGGAGAGGAGGTATAATCACAATTCACAAGAGTTGCTTGAACTAATCACAAGGACGTTTGAACAAATCATTAGTCGTTCGAACGACTAACAAGGTTGTTTAAACGACCCATGGATGGTCATTAAATGATCAGCAAATGTACTTAAACAAGAATTTGATATCGTTACATGATTTTTGTGTTTGATGAAATAAACTCAGAAAAACGTAGCATCCATTTCAATTACCAAACTAAAAACTTGTTAGGATTAACTTATGAGATAATCAAATAAAATCCTATACGAGACCATTCAATGTTATTCAAACCTAACTCTTTAAAATTAATGTAGCTTATCATATGTATCTCATGCAAGTGGTACAGGAGATCTGAACTCCTACTTAACCATATCTATATTTGATTATTTTCTAGCTCGTAAAGTTCGTAGATTCAATTCAATAAGGACTTGTTTGGTAGTCGGATAAGGATAAACAGTATTATTAATCCTAGTATTATTAGCACTCTCGCTATTAATCATCACTTGTATATCGGAGGTAGTTTTGAGATTAAAAATGTTAATCCCAATTTTTTTTAGTGAGGGCGCTAATAATACTACCCTCCCCCTTGATATTAATAATGAGAGGATAATGACTTTATCCGAATAACTCGTGCTATTAGTCCCGATCACCTATTGCATACCAAAAGTCAGATAACTCGACTTATTAATCATATATGCCCTTAATCATGGCTACCAAACGACATCTAAATGTAATAATAATATGTTTTACTTGAAATACTAAATTATTCTAATTCGGATAGTCGGATTATATGTATGTAGTATTGATTCGATAAATAATCAAACCAATTTGTTTGATTGTAGCCACGTAGGAAACTTCTCATCTCCCCTCGCCCCCCCCGCCCGCAATTAAAACAAGAACGTGAAGTAGCTGGTGGAGCATGCCATTTCCTATAGTTATCCGCGTAAAGCAACCGACTCATCCGGTAACCGGTCTCCGTCGTCTTCCCCAATTCACAAGGTGCTCTAGATTTACTCTTTTTAACTGCTTCCGCCATTTCCTACTCCCCAAATCCACAAACCTAAATTCCAGCCACGCCATGAACTTTCCATGACATTTAGAGTAAGTCTCGCCTGCAATTTTTCCAACATGCTTTCCCGTTTTACCCCTCATTTCTTTCCCAATTTTCATCTCCCTACCCCTCAGTCTCCTCCCTCCTCCCTCGTCGGCGCTAACCACACCTCCGCCCGCTTTTGTTCCCGGTAAAAAGTTAATCCGACACCCACCCACCTCCCCTTTTCTAGATTTTCAAATACCCATTTGCAATTTCGTTGATTTGCCCTCTGTATACATATTTCCACACACACACACACACACTAAAACACACTTCTTTACACACATATGGAGCCTAAGCCCAGCTTCCTCCGTAACATACTTGTCCGGGTGTTCCTGTTTTGCTTAGTATTCCTTGGGATTCGATTCGCTTACGTCGTTATAATCCGAGGCGAGTCCTGCGACGTGGGTGACTTTTGCTTCTTCTCCTTGCCAGAAAATATCAACCTTGTCACCGGCGTCGGCCAGCTGGGCTCTTCCTCCGTCTCCGCCGCCGCAACCCTCAGCATGGCCATCGCTAAATCTTCTCCGGCCGTGCCTGATGTATGGGCGACAAATGAATTTCAAAGATCCGTACGATTTTATACTTCGGTATTTCAGGATCTTGTCGGGGAGGGCGCTTTAACTGCGGATTCGAAAGCGCTGTGCGTTGAAACGCCAGTCGGAGATGACGTGTACGCTTTGAAAGAGATTGGAGTTGAGGATTCGATTGGGGTTTATAAGAAGGCAGCCAAACCCTTGGTTATTTCTGGCTCCGCCATCAAGTTGCCGTTTAAGGATAGTACGTTTGATTTTGTGTTTTCCGGCGCCGGCGGGCTGGACAGATCGATGAAGCCGGCGGAATTTGCGGCGGAGGTTTCGAGGACGCTTAAGCCCGAAGGGTATTTTGTTGTCCATACTGCTTCGAAAGATGCGTATAGTTTCAATTCATTTATTGGTTTATTCAATTGCTGTAAATTTATTTCATCTCGTGACTACGATGGATTTGATTTGTCGTCAATGCCGAAAATTCGTGAAATAGTTATGAGGAAAAATACTGATTTTTTGATTGAAGAGGTTCATAGCAATGTCAATTCTTTAAAAGAATGCCCTGTTCTGGGGTATAAACAAGATTTGGTTAAGAAAGCAGAGCCTTTGATTAAAGAGGAGCCTTTGAAGCCATGGATTACTTTGAAAAGGAATATCCAGAATGTAAAGTACTTGCCTTCTATGGTGGATATTAGTTTTAAGCCTAGGTATGTTTATGTAGATGTAGGTGCTCGTAGCTATGGATCAAGTATAGCTAGTTGGTTCAAGAAACAGTATCCAAAACAAAATAAAACGTTTGAGATTTATGCCATCGAAGCGGACAAGCATTTTCACGAGCAGTATAAGTACAAGAAAGGGGTTACATTGCTGCCTTATGCAGCTTGGGTGAAGAATGAGAGTTTGTCCTTTGAAATAAATCAAGACCCTGGCGATAAAAATGTGGAGAAAGGGAGGGGAATGGGTCGGATTCAGTCGGACAAGTCTTCTGGTGGTATTGTTAGTGATGTTGATAAGATTCAGGGATTTGATTTTGCAGAGTGGTTGAAGAGTACTGTGACAGAGAAAGACTTTGTGGTTATGAAGATGGATGTGGAAGGGACGGAGTTTGATTTGATTCCATTGTTGATTAAAACTGGTGCGATTTGTTTGGTTGATGAGATATTTCTTGAATGCCATTACAATAGGTGGCAGAAATGTTGCCCCGGAGTGAGGAGTCCCAAGTATCAGAAGACTTATGGCCAATGCTTAGACCTGTTTACTTCTCTAAGAGAGAGAGGGGTTCTTGTTCATCAATGGTGGTGATCGGTAAACCTTTATACATCTTGTAATATCTGTAAGTCACTTCAGCTCATTGCTTCAACATTGCCTTGAATGGTTGTATTTCGTTCATTGGATTTCAAAGTGTTAGTTATTGGTTATGATGGATAATTGCTTATATGGTTTTTACACTTTCATTTTATTTATATTTGTTGATTTAGATTGTGAAAAATCTTACGGATATGGTTTCTCTTATTGATTTAAGAAACTTACGCATCAGCATCTACAACGAAGACCTTAGCAGAAAGTTATTTGCTTATCAGATATCAGTTAAGTGAATTGTGTTTAAGGTATCTTCACTGCTGGTAGCCTTTGAAGTTGTATGTGAAGGAAGGCATTAGTTTTTGTCTTTTCTAGGTATCCTTCTACGCTAGAATAACTTTAATCTTGCTTCATCTCTGACCTTCAGATTATCCAGACTAATGCCTGAGATTAAGGTAGAAAGATGAAGGATGACATTAGTTGACGCCCAATTTCGAGGGCTAACACTCTCATGGTCATGGGTAATTATGGTGTCTTACAAAGTTTTGCATTAACACCCTCATGGTCATGGATAATGAGGGCTAACACCCTCATGGTCATGGGTTATTATGGTGTCTTATAAAGTTTTGCATTAACACCCTCATGGTCATGGATAATGATGGTTTCGTTTAAAGTTTTCTTGTGAATGAACCTATTGATGGGGATTGATTATTGTTATTTACATAGTAGACTCTTGGTATTTGATAATTTGGTACTTTTTGTGATATGCTTTTCGGTTTGTAATGGTGACATTAGCTGCAGCAATGGGTTAGGTTATATCAGCTTTCAGCAAACTGTCGATCTTGCTCTGCATTTAAGAGTGTGTTTGTGATATTTGTTGGCTTGATTGAGACTTGAGAGTTGAGAGATAGTGATCTCTATTTTGAATAGCTTGTTTTTGTTTTTCCTTCTTGGTGTGCTACGTACCTTTGATCTTATTATAGTTTCTTATCGTATACTACTGCAATTCTCGACTTACACTTGGTTCTGTAAACTGAGAGACTCCCCCAGACAGAGCCCCCAATAGGGACTTGCCGACCTTGTTATTACATATGTTCCTGCTGCAGCGCTGCTACCTACATGGCCCCGAATGGCCGAATCCCACGCTCAAAGAGTGATGTGGCTGGGTGTGTTGACTTGGTGTGGCAGGCGAGGGAAGTTGCTTCGCCCCAAATGTTTTTGCATCTGAAAGTTTTGGCCGGCCACACGTGATTCACGTACTTCGGAGTGGCTCCAATATAATTTTGTTGAGTAGGTTTCTTTAAGACCGCGGCACGAATAATTCGTACACTATTCATGTTAAATGACATAAAAATATTAAAAAATTACAGCGTTATTCCTCAATTTTGAAAATTACAGTACCATTTTTCAGATTATATATATGGAAATCATCAAATTTTTGACCTTGAATGTGTCACTTTTTCATGTGTCACTCTTATTCAATTAACTAGCTTATCACGCGTGCGATGTACGGTTGATTTAATATTGTTTCTTAAACTTAATTTTGTAGATAAAATCTGCAAGCTATTTGAATAAACCAACAACAGCAAGATATTCACATAATTAATAAATTTAAAAAAATCGTGAGATCGCACCGAATCATCACATAAAAATTTATACGAATTATAAAATCGAACAAATATTCTTAGGAAGGAGAGGGGAAGTACCACGAAAGATGTTTGATGGAGGGTAAGTATTTCAAAGTAGTTGTTTGTGGTTTTGGTGGAACATGCTTAATCAAATTTGATAAAATCTATTTTAAATTGATCGAGTTTTGGTAAAATAATAAAAATTAAAAAACTTCAACTATGACAATTGAGGAGTCATAATCAAACGAAACTTGTCTAAATCAAATGTGATAAAATATATCCGGTACAAACCGATTTTGACATAAAAAAATTGTAAAAATACAAATTACCATGAGAATTTAAGAGTTTTAATCAAGTGAAACAAGTTTAAATCAAATGTGCTAAAACCTATCTGATATTAACCGATTTTAACATCAAAAGATGATTAAAAAAAACTTTTACCATGCATAAAGGAGACACCAGTTTCAAAATCTATCAAGTTTTGATTCTTGGCATAAAAAATTAATAATTTATATACATAGTACCATATGCATAGTTTTAATATTATTATTTTTGCAAAAGTTGTTTATAATAAGATGATTTTCTAAACTTATAACAAATAATTAAAAATTTTAATTAGAATAATTTTAAAAAAACGAAAAATTAAGGTAAATATTCAAAATTGATGATATGAATATGTAATTGAAAGATTAAAATATATGAGAATTGATAAAATCTACAGCAAAAAAAAAAAACTTTTACCATGAAAATTTGGAGTACTAATCAGGTGAAACTCGTTTAAATCAAATGTGATAAAATATATCCTGCAAAAATTGGTAAAAAAAACTTTTTCCATGAATAAAGGAGGCACACGTTTTAAAATCTATCCGGTTTTAATTTTTTGTAGAAAAAGAAATTATATATATATATATATATATATATATATATATATATATATATATATATATATATATATATATATATATATATATATATATATATAGTACTATATGCATGGTTTTAATAGTTTTTTTTGTGTGCAAAAGTTGTTTATAATGAGGTGATTTTCTAAACTTGTAATAAATAATTAAAATTTTGAAATAGAATAATTTGAAAGAAATGAAAAATAAGGTAAATATTCAAAAGTGGTCATATGAATATGTAATTGAAATATTAAATTCTATGAGAATTGATAAAATCTATCTACACAAAAAACTTTTACTATGAAAATTTGGAGTCCTAATCAAGTGAAACGCGTCTAAATCAAATGTGATAAAATCTATCTCGTACTAACCGATTTTGACAGTAAAAAATAAAAGAATTTTTTTTTAACATTTATAAAGGAGGTACCGATGTTAAAATCCAGCCGGTTTTAATTTTTGGCACCAAAGAATAAGAAAAAAAAATACAACTTCATAAGAAGGTGTCACGTCAAAGCATAAATCCTTTAAAACTTAGCATTCAACATAAAGTCGTCATGTGACAGCAATAACTTCTTTTTTTATAATAGTTAATAGATAAATAATAGATTATTAATTAATGATTAATAAATATAAATTAGTAGAAGAACAAATAACATAAAATTGTCTCGTTGAAAAATTGTATAAATTAAAGAGTAGGAAAATGAAAAGAGATGGAAATTGAAGAGTTTCAGTCAAATTAAACTTATATAAATTGTATAAGATAAAATCTAGTTTAATTAAGTTATATTTGAAAAAAAAATAAAAATAAAAACAAAATCATAAATCTCTATCATAAATTTACTCGTAAAACTATATCCTAAATCTATCTTATCAAATTAGTTTTAAGATTTTTATCTTATCTAATTAGATTTATCATTTTTATCTTAAACTAATCAATTTTGAAAAAAAGAAAGAAAACTTACTATTTCAAAGGTGACACGTGGTAGCATCGAACTTCTTTAAATTTTTTAGCTTTTCACAGAAAGTCGTCATGTGGTAGTAGTAGCGGCTTCTGTTTTAGTAATAGTTATAGATGTGCAAGTTATTATGTATCAAAGTGTCTTTTTTTTTTCCTTTAAATGTCTCATTTCCCCCTTTAAATGAGTGCTAAGAACTAGAATTAAAGCGAGAGAGAGAGACATAATTAGAGAAATTAGAGAGAGATTTGGTGCAATTTACTTTATTATCAATATGTATCCCTTATTATTCAATTACTTATAATAGTCTCCTTAACAAAATACAACCATAATTTATTAAACTAAATGTGGGGGAAATGGGGAAAGTGAGAAGTGAGAAGTGGAGGACATGGGTGTGTAAATAACCGTAACATTCCTCCCCCTTTAATCATCCTTGTCTGCAATGATAAAGACCAGAGTCATCCTCGGGCACAAGGCCGTCGATGCTAAAGATGAACAGAGTTGTGTTGGCCAACTGGGTGGTATCGGTAATCATGTTTTTGACATAATTAACATGTCGGGGGAAGCCAACGAGATCATCGGGGATGTTAGCAGTCTCATACTCGACGGTGGTGGTCTTAATAGTAATATCGAGGGAGGACGGGAGATGAAACAACCATTGATTTGGAGAGAGAATTGGAAACGATCCAACTACTCCATTGAATTTTGGGAAGAGTAATTTCAGGTTGGTTGGTTTGATTTGGAGAGAGAATTGGAAACGATCCAACTACTCCACTGAATTTTCAGAAGAGTAATTTCAGGTTGATGTGGTAGTCTACTAGGGATTTGTGGGCAATCACAATGGTGGCGACGGTGTCGATTTGAGAGAAGGGATTGAGAGATGATAATGGTGGTGAGGTTCGCAAGGTTTGCAACTCAGTTAAAATACTGTTTGCAAGGTTGCATTGATTTGAATGAAAATAGATTCATGTCGAGCCAATGTTTCGTAAACGTGTTTACGAAACTCCGCATTTGACTTTCCATAAGTGTCCATCAAACCAAAAACTGGCTTTGAAACCAATGTTAAGAACTAGAATTAAAGAGAGAGAGAGAGGGAGAGAATTAGAGAAATTAGAGAGAGTCTTGGAGCAATTTACTTTATTAATTATCAATATGCATCCCTTATTATTCACCTACTTATAATAGTCTTCTTAACTAAATACAACCATAGTTTATATATATATATATAAAAGCTAGGTAGTCTAAAAAGAGGTAAAATCCCGCCAAAATACAATTACCAAAAAAGGAAATTCATCTTTAAGTATTATTATATAAGGATTAGTTAGCATGCATTGAAAACACAAATATGATTAATTGATTACACACTCTCAAAATTTATTGAAAATGTGCAAATATGTACATGTGGTAGAAAATACCAAGTTTCTATGTAATAGTATTTAATAGGAGTAGCCACCCATTGAAAATTTGTAAATACAAATCTCTTTTGGTGCATACTTAATCTACTGATTAATTAAAATGAGCAAATAATATTGAAATAAAAACAAATTTACTATAAAAATATGTTCATTGAATACATGTGATTACAAAATAAAATATAACCACAATTAATTATAATAATCCTGCTATGGAAATCTTCATATATGACCGCATTTGAAACTTTTGTATCTCTTTCATCGTATCTGAAATTATAATATCAAAACAAAATTTATTTTTGCAAATAACCACAATTAATTATAACTTATTGGTAAATTATAGGAATATATACGATTAAATTATAGTAGTAGATATCAATCACAAATCATAGTCAATTATTAAACTCTAGAAAATTATGAACGAGAAAATAACTTAAACAATTTATAAAATAATGAATTAAATGATATCAATTATACCGATATAATTTGTTCCTTTCATCATGTTTTTTCTTTATTTTTTAATTTTGTTTATAATCTTCATTTTATTTGAGTATAATTTAATTAAAAGAGATATATGCACGTGCGTTTAACGCGAATCCAGATCTTCTGTACCACTTGTGTGTACCACTAATGTACCACTTTTCATCTCAACCATTGGTTGAGATGCAATGATTAGGTTGCAATGGTTGAGATAAAAAGTGGTATATCAGTAATACACACAAGTGAAACAGAAGATCTAGACTCGTTTAACGCACGGGTGTAAAACTAGTTAAACTAAATGTCGGGGAAATGGGGAAAGTGGGAAGTGGGGACATGGGTGTGTAAATAACCGTAACAATGGGTTCATCAAAGTTTTAAATTGATTTATAACTAAAATGCTAGGTTTGGGTACTTGGGGACTTTGCTAGCAAAGTTTGAAAAGAGGGAGGGCATCAGAGCATTTTCGAAAGCTGAGTTCATTAATGCGGTGACATGCTCACAGCATGCCACGTCACTGCATCAAAGAAGCGGACCCGTGAGCTTTTTCTAGTGACCTGCGCCTCACCTTATGTATCTAGCCCGCCTGGGTTTAAACCCTTTTCCCTATCTTATTTTGACATGTTTTCTTGTTGGGTGACCCGCAGTTTTCGTCGATGGGTTATCCATTCAAACAACCTCATTTTTCTCCTTTTTAGGGCTATGTCATATGGATTGAGGATCCATAAAACGATTTTACACAAGTTCTTACCATTTTTGTTCATGATAACTTAATCAGTTAATCATAAAAAAATAAAAGTTTCTCCTCAATTAAATTGATTAAGGTGTTGGTATTTAAGTAATTAAATAATTTATTTTTTTCTAATACTTCATCACATTCTAAATTATTGTTGACATTTTTCAACTAGAAAACAGTGTTTTTAGAATGAAAATTTGCTCTGTAAAATCAGGCACACAATTTTGAATATATATATATATATATATATTCCTCCATCCCAAAATTATCGCTTAACTTTCTTTTTTGTCTGTCAAAAAGATAAACAAAAATGTTATGTTTATAACTATTGTTATAACTAAGCTTTGATGAAGGCCGAATGTGTTTTGGTGAGAAAACTTTGTCCCTCACTAAAGCTTAGTTGTAGCAATAGTTGAAAAAATTGTAAACCTAGCATTGTTGAAAATTAAATATTGTCTTGTTTGTAATCTTGTCTTTTTAGGAAATCATTTTTATCATTTTACCATTATTTTTTTATTTTTTAGTAACGGTCTCACATATACATGAGTTTTTAAGAAAACTACTGCATGCTATACCATTATTAATAATCATGACTATTCTTTTATCTTAATTCGTGTATCAGGTCAAACGTAACAATAATTTAAGAATGGAGGGAGTACGTTAATCAAAAAACAAAATTCAATCACAATAATTTAGAACGGGAGGTGATGTCTCCGACCTAAGCCGGGTTACGAGCGAAGCACGAGCTAGCATCACGTGTCAGTCGCGAGCATAATTAATATGGGGTCCACCAGTATAGCGGACAGAGCTAACAAGACATCAAGCAACGAACAGTGCAACCCCGTCTAAACCTGCCGAGCACTGGTCTTGCCTGTCCGACCAGGGGCCACGCCCGGGATCTACTTTTACTTCAACTCAGTCTGCACCAGATAACCGTGCAAAGTCTTGCTCGCCCGGGCACACATCTAGCCGGAAACTCCAGAAACTTGCTTCCCAAGACAAGTCAAAGGATTCCTTATCCAAGCAGAACATTTGTCTTATCTGTTTTTGCATTCACGCGGTCAGCCGCCTATCATGCCTACAATTTAGGGATTCTCTCCTTAATTGACTGGGCATTTAAGGAAACTTAATCTTAGACTGATTCAATGACATTGGGGGGGCCTATAAATACCTCACCATAAACCCCAAACAAGGTACACACGCTTTCTTGAGCCTAGAAACTCTGTCAAATTCTCTTTGATATTCACACCCGATACTTAATCTCACGCCGAAGTGGTTTCGTGAGGCTCAGCCTTGCATTTCCACTAAGGTTTTCTATGTTCTTAACCAGATTTAGGAAAGCAGATTTAAGCTCAGATATCCAACCCATCATACGAATGGTCGAAGCTGTGATTTTGCCACATCTGGAGGAAATGTTTAGTATCAAAAAATTTAATTAATTAAGTAGTTTTATATTTTCTAACATTACTCGCACAGAGGAAAAGGTGGAGAGATAAATGGAGAGAGAGGATAAAGATAGAAGAAACATAAGAGAGGTCAAAACAATAGGAGGATATTGTGACATCAATTTTGTCTCAATGACCTTTTTTTGCCAACGACCAACAGAAAACTGCCCGTTTGACTTCACAATGGGTGATATGATATGATCAAGCACCTAATTTAAACTTTCTTTTTTTTATTTGTATACAAACCCTCTAATAGATTATATATCCTCATAATTGCCAAACGTTCATTCTTTTGCCCCTTCATTTTTTCCCCCTTTTCATTACACCTATATCCCAAAACTTCCCAAGAAAATTGCCCTATTCCTCTTTGATTTTGGCTTCATTTTCTTGGAAAAATTATTGGGTTATAGGGAGAAATTTTATGGGTTTGGTTTGAATTGTATCCTTGTCTTATTTTAATTGAAATTTTTTGAGAGTATTCTTGTAAAATATGGGTGCTTGTTGTTCATGTCAAAGGGTGCAGAATTATGGAGGGGTGATGGTAGAGGATGATTATGTAGGAGAAAGAGAGAGAGAGGACCTTGTAGATGAAGATGTTGTAGTAAATGGAGCATATGGGGCCCGCGTGAGGTTGCAAGGTGCTTCAAAATATATTTCTATGTTTAGCCAACAAGGAAGAAAGGGGGTTAATCAAGATGCCATGACTGTTTGGGAGGTAAGAAAATCAATTTCCTCCATTTTTTCTCTTTTCAATAAAATTTCATGAGCTTGCATATTAACCATGAATTCTAGCTTTTCAATCTATGTGTTTGGTGTGGCTAGTAATGGTAACATGGTTGGTTCGTATCAGTTTGCATGCATCTAAACTCTAAACTAAATCCATATTTTCGGACAGAGTCGATCTTATATGCTTATCAGCCTCCCAAATGTTGATCATCAAACCGGTGTGAATTACATGTTTTTCTCTCTTTCTTTTTCTTATTACGTGAAAATTATCATGCATGTTTTATCCTTTATTCCAGAAGAAACATTTTCAATTCAATGTAAGTTTTAACAAATCGACTTGAGTTGACAAAAACAGATCTCTTTCCTAGCCACAAAAGAGAAATTATTTCAATCTTTTTGGATTTTTTTTTTCTTTAGAACTTCGGGGGAGACAAGGATACCGTCCTCTTGGGTGTGTTTGATGGACACGGTCCATATGGTCACAAGGTGGCGCGTCACATCCGTGATAACTTGCCATCAAAAATTTCCTTTAATGTCAAAAATTCACAAAGCAATGGAAGTAACGACGTTGATGATGAAAACAATGACAATCTCGATCATCAAAATCCGTTATTTTCCTCGTGGAAAGCCAATCTTTTGAAGTCCTTCAAACAGATGGATGAAGATCTTGAAGGAGAGGTTAATATCGATACCTATTGTAGTGGCACAACAACAGTTTCTGTCCTTAAACAGGTATTCTTTTGGCCTCTTTTTTTTTTGGTTGGAAAAATTCCTCTTTGATCATTCACTATACATTTTTCTTACTGGATTCTTTTCTTTCATGTTGGGAAATCTATTCAGGGTCAGCACTTGATAATTTCAAATTTGGGAGATTCTCGAGCTGTTCTGTGCACTAGAAATGAAAGAGATCAACTTGTTTCCGTGCAACTCACTGTTGATTTGAAACCGAATCTGCCAGGTAAAAAATATTCCACATCGCTAGTGAATTTTTATTTTTATTTTTTTGTGAAAGAAAAATCAAAAGAAACAGATCTGAAAAAAATATGATTTTCGTTTTGATCAGGTGAGGCTGAAAGAATAAGGAGCTGCAGTGGCAGAGTTATAGCAATGGAGCAAGAACCAAGTGTGTATAGGGTGTGGATGCCTGATCAAGATTGCCCTGGTCTTGCCATGGCTAGGGCTTTTGGAGATTTTTGCTTAAAAGATTACGGTCTCATCTCAACTCCTGAAGTTTATTATCGAAAACTCACGGACCAAGACGAATTTGTGGTCTTAGCAACTGATGGGGTGAGAAAATTCATTGAGAGAGAATTTGTAATGCTTAATGAGATGTTGATTTGGTTTGCAGTTTAAATCTCTCTACCTAATCTTGCTATTTCCGAACTTTTCAACTTGTTTTTGTCCGTAGGTATGGGATGTGCTATCGAATAATGAGGTGATTAGAATAGTTGCTTCAGCAAGAAAAAGGCATATGGCAGCCAGATTACTGGTGGATCGAGCTGTTCGAGCATGGAGATACAAGTACCCATGTTCCAAGGTGGATGATTGTGCAGTGATATGTTTGTTCTTTAAACGTCCACGACCTTTGTTAACTAAATCCATGTCTGAAGTGAGTGAGCTCAGTTTGAACTATACTGAGCTTGGAACACACGCTAAATATTCTAAAGAGCCTCCTAATAAGGCAACCACAGATGATGGTCTTGATACCGTATTAAACTGTGATGTTAAAGAAGAAACCGAAGTTATGGCTGCAAACGAAGGAGCGATAGTTGAAGAACTGGTGGTTGCTCCGGTGAATCGTTCTCGAGGTGGCGGCTTGGCAAGTAGACGTAGATCACAGAAAGAGTTTGAATACACGGAGAAATGATTTAATCTCTTTTTGATCCTATATGGAAAGGTTGATTGATCGATCGATAGCTTTTTACAATGTGAATGAGAGGGAGGGGGGAAAAAGGTTAGGGAAAAAAAATACCAATGTAGGTGTTTTATAAATGAATATGTACCTGAAAAAGAAAAACAAGAAAGAGAAGAAAATATTTAGTCGAAAAAACATTGAATGTATATAGAAACTCTTTTCTTGGTTGAAAGTTGAAACAATCAGTTTTGTGTTAGTAATTTGTTTGATCCTTAAATATATTTAATGTATAATTTACAAGTAATTTGGATGGCTAAATTATTGTAATGATTCAAGAAACGAAAAGAAAATGTCAAAAGTGACAATCAATTATCGGATCAGCTTAAAATTCGAGCATTGTTTTTGTGAGGGGATGGACAAGAGATGGCAATTTGCTTCTCCTTAGTACAACCATAAAAAATTCCCTTCTTTCTATAATTAGAAAGCCTACTCAACTTCTTCATAGAAACTTTTTCTGTCACCTTTCCATTTTTCTTTCCTCTTTTGTCTCTAATATTTTCTTCTCAAAGCAAAATCTCAGTATGGATCTATCAAGTGGTAGATTGCAACCAAATATTTCTTATGGAAATGACTTTCAAGGTCCTATATTTTGCGAGGCTTTTGCTCTCAAAATAATTTCTAGTGGATATTTTGTTGGGGAAAATCCAGTACAATTCACTTTGCCCATCCTCATGCTCCAGATCGGCATAATTTCTCTCGTCTCAGCATTGTTGCATTTCGCCCTCAGGCCACTCGGACAACCTAAATATGTGTCCGATTTGCTTGTAAGTTCTTGACTTCTGAACTTTTTTTTTTATTTGATCTATCATATGTAACATTGGTCTTGTTGATTCCGTAGAATATATATGATCATAATACCACCTTGATCCTCCGAGTACACAAGGTATCTCTCACGTTGGTTCCACAAGAACTTCTGTCCACCCCTGTGTGAAGGAGGCTCTCCACATGAGAGATACCTTAGTATTTGTCACACGGGTGCTGAACTTCATGTGGATGGTAGCATTACCTATGGAACCAATGCTTGTCTATCTGTTGATCTAGATGCTATGAGCCTACGACTCAAACCCCGCAACTAATATAAAAAATAATGGGAAGATGAGTGTGAGTGCTGTGGCTCAATTTCGATGACTATGTTGTGTTCTTTCTGGCAGGGTGGAATTCTCTTGGGACCTTCGATTCTTGGAGTCGACAGTGATTTCCACAATCTAATGTTCTCCGACAAAAGTCTATTAGTGTTGGATGTCTATGAACAAGTTGGTATTGCACTCTTCGTCTTCTTGATCGGGTTGCGGACAGATTTTGGGGTAATCAAAAGATCAGGAGGGCTCGCATTCTCTCTAGGTCTCATGTCTTTCTTTCTCCCTTTTTTGCTTAACATAGCTGCGGTCCTTTACCTAATGGGAACAACCAATGTGGAACAAGAAATTCATGATTCATTACCCCAGATTGGATTCTTAGAGTCCATGATCAACTACCATGTTATTTACACCATCCTTACAGATATCAAGCTAGTTAACTCAGAACTAGGTCGAGTTGCACTTTCTGCTTCCATGATAGGCACCTTTGTAACGTGGGTAATTATGATCTGCTTAAAAACTGCTCGTGACGCCAAATCAGGACTAGGCCTCGAGTCACTGGCTGCACCACTATGTCGACTATTTGCAGTTATCCTTATCATAAAAGTAGTACGACCCATTATGTTCTGGATAATTAGAAAAACCCCAGAAGGAAAACATTTGAAAGAAACATATGTTTGTGCCATAACTCTTCTAATCTTCGCCTTCACACTTTTTAGCGACATTACTGGGATTCAGTATGTGTTCACATTGCTTATCCTGGGAATGGCCGTCCCAAAAGGGCCCCCGTTGGCATCAGGTTTAGAAGACAAGCTTGAGCTCTTTGTAACAGAAATCCTCATGCCTTCTTTTATACTAAATCTTGGTAGAAAGGTTGATGTGTTTGCAATTAGGGCAGGTACCTTTGCGGAAATTGAGGTGCTCATCGCCCTTGCTTTCTTTGGAAAAATGGTTGGATGTATGCTACCATCAATCTATTGGGACATGCCCGTGAAGGACGCTTTCTTTCTTGGCCTCCTCATGAGTTCCCAAGGGATCTTAGACATTCAGTTCTTCAGCCATTCTGTAAACTTAGAGGTACATGAAATGACTTCTAGACAGATTGCTTTGACAAAAGCATTGCCATATCCATCCCCCACCCCACCAAAAAAAAAATAAAAAAAATTGCTGTTTATAAATTCTTTCTTAAAGTTGGTTTGCTTTATGTGTCTTAATAATATTCCTTGTTTTTTCCTTCTTTCAATTCCATAATACTTCAGCTGATATCTGAGGAGACTTTGAGTATAATGGTGATGATGATTGTCGTGCATGCAATAATTGTCAACCCTTTGCTGAGATTTCTATATGATCCTAAGGTAAGATACTTGGGTTACAAAAGGCGGACGATTCAAGAAAGTCTACGCAATGTTGAGTTCAGAATTCTTGCTTGTGTTCATCAAGAAGAAAATGTGCCAACCTTGGTCAGTATCCTCGAAGCCTCCAACCCCACTAGAGAGAGTCCCATCGCAGTCTATGTTCTTGACCTAGTCGAGCTGGTTGGTCGAGCCATGCCTCTATTTATCACACATCAGTTATCTCGGAACTCTTCTGCAAAGTCAACAAGAACTAACCGGATCATAAGTGCATTTAACCAATATGAAATTCGTAACCAAGGACTTGTCATAGTTCAATGCTTCACCTCCATCGCGCCATATGCTAGCATTCACGAAGATATATGCACTTTAGCTCTTGAAAAACGTACATCCCTAGTGATCCTTTCATATAACAAGTCTGATTCCTACTCGATCAGAGCGATGAACAAAAGTGTCCTCAATAAATCCCCATGTTCGGTAGGGATTTTAGTGCATAAAGGGACAATCAGAGACACTAGATCAGCTGCAGTCCAGTCTTGGCTTTCTTTCAAAGTATGTGCAATCTTCATAGGAGGAGCGGATGATCGTGAGGTTGTAGCTTACAGTTCACGCATGATCGATCACCCTAGCATTACTCTTACCGTTATTCGAATAATAGCTTTAAACTATAACGAACCTGATTTAATCGAAAGGAAGCTCGATTTGAGCACTCTTAACAAACTCAAGACTCATGCAATGGGGACCGGCCGGTTGACCTACAAAGAAGAGCATGTGACCGAAGGGTTTGGGACCACGCGGGCCCTCCGGTCATTGGAGAACGCTGACTACGATCTAGTGTTGGTGGGGCGGAGACACGATGGTGCGTCCCCAGTGATGTCAGGGCTGTTGGAATGGAGTGAGATTCAGGAGTTGGGGATCATCGGTGATATTCTAACATCGACCGATTTTAAGTGTGAGGCATCAGTGATGGTGGTGCAACAACATGGTTCTGTGATAGATAATATGGAACATGGCCCTGTTATGATGCCAATGGAAGTTTTATACAGTAATCCAAATAGTTCTGTTCTGGATTCTGAAAGAACTCATCAAAGTCCAGTTAGTTCACATTCACAACAGCATAGTTTTCATTAGTTGAAATTTTTGAGCAAGTTATTCCCATCATCTCATTCTAATTTTATTTTATATTTTGTAAATTTTTTGAACATATACTAAATCTCTCAATATTTAGTACATGTTCTCTTAGTGTAGAGATAGATACCTTAGGCTAGCTAGCTGACTAATCAAGGGATAGAAATTTGAATCCTTTTAGGTAATTTTGGTTCTCTTTTGTTTCACAGTATTATTTTTCTTGAATTTGTAAATCACTAAATTGTAATGATTGAAACTTTTAGAGCGATTTTGATCCCCAATTAACTTTTTAATACACCCTCCGTAAAACGTCCTCATTTGAAAGTCAATTTTTTTAAAAAAATGATATTTTTAGTAGTCCATTAGTAATAAATGATACTTTTATACCTTAATTTTAAAAAATGGACTCTTTAAGTGAAACTACCTAAAATTAAATAGTGGACTCTTTGTCCAGAAGGAAGGGAGTATCAACAAGTACGAAGGTTAACGAAATTGAACTAGCTTAAGCAAGGTTTCGAGTCCTACCCGACCCGAGATTAGTCTTTCGGCTTTCAAAACACAAAAAAAAAAAAAAGGATTAATTGTGAGTCTGTCAACTTTCCAAAGTCTATATTCTAGACCCATGTATTTTTTTTCAACCGAAAAAAAGTCACTTTTAAGGGCAAAAAAACTACGATACTCTTAATGAGCCTAAGGTGCGCTACGAAAATGCATCGATTTTTGCATCGCGATACATCAATTTAAATTGAATCAATTTTAATTACAAAATCCAATTTTTACACCGTGATGAATCAATTTTTGCACCACGATATATAAATTTCATTTACAAAATATAATTTTGCACCGCGATGAATCAATTTTTGCATTGCGATACATAAAATATTACTTAATCCAATTTTGTACCGCGATACAAAATTATAATGAATTAGACCATATCTTCCACATTCTTCTTCTATCTCATCCGTCGTAAGCTTTCTTCCTCCTCTTCCGCCTTCGTCCCTACTGAAACATCTTTCAACCCAACACATTCCATTACAGTTTCGTACTTAATGAATAAAAAAAAAATCGTTTATCTTAAGTTGGCCGGAGCTTTTGAAGGAGACGATGACATTTAGAAACATTTATTTTGAAAATAGACTTTAGTGATTGAAAAAAAAAAAAAAAAGACATTGGAGGAGGTTATAAACTTTGCAAAAGGGATCGGCCAGAATTTCACCAAAAAAATTAAACTTTTTTAATCACCATAAGAACCAACGCTCTTGTTAACAAATAGCTCTTCACCATCCAAGACTCACGTCTGCAGTCTGCAGGCTCGCTGTTGAAAAGCGTAATGGCCATCTATATGTAGACGCACAAAAGGTTCAAGATTCACAGTTCGAACCGTGAACCGAACCATCCCCGAATCGTGAGCGAATCGAATCGAAATTGGAACCGTCTTCAAGTGAACCAGTACCGGAGGTTCACCAGTTCACTAAAGTTTCGTGGATTTAGGATTTGGTTGAGCCGGTGGTTTGGAACCGGATTCGTGAACCATGAACCGGCATTTCACGATTCTAACGGTAATTTTGAAAAAAATGTTTTTTTTTAAAATGGACGGCCTAGATGAAAGGAAGCGGATGGCCAGATGAATTGTGTCGGGTGAACGGTATTATTACCCTTTTTTGATGTTTTTTATGAAAAAAAATTTTTTTTTTTTTGTTTTTTCCTTTTTTTCCTAACTTATAAATATTCTCACTTCCTATACAATTTTTCACACTTCTATTCTCTCCAATTCTCTCAAAACTCTTAATCTTTCAATTCTCCAAGTCTTCAAATATCAAGTTATTTCTCTCCAATTATTTAGTAAGTTTACTAATTAATTTTTATTAATTATTGTTTATTTAGAAAATTATATTAATTACTACTCTCCAATATTTATTAATTACTATAAATTATACTCCGTATCAATTACGTTTTTAATTATATATATTATCATTAAGTACTATTATTTTCGTTATTAGTTATTAACTTTAATATTAAAGTACTTTAATATTTATTAATTTTTTTTCAATATTATACTTACTAATTATTGACTTATTGTTAATTACTACTTTTAAAATTAGTTATTAATTTATATTGTTAATTACATATTATTACGTTATTTTATTACTTTATTAAAAAAAATCTTCTTCTCGATCCGACATGAACAAGGGAAAATGCAATGCTTCCCAAGGACCTCAAATCCCCAAGCCGAGAAGAGTTGGTCCCGAAGATACTTTTTGGAAAAATTTAGACACACCAATTAGTTTAGATTTTAGCGATGACGAATATGATGTTAACAATCCAGTGAGTGATGATCCAGTTAATCCCCACACCTCTGAAACTCATCCTCGTACTCAAGAAAGTATCACTCAAACCGAAGGCCAAGGTGGAAGAGCAAAAGATCGAGTTCAAGGTGGAACAACAACAAGAAGTCGAACAATGGGACAATCCAATATATTCATGTTGCATTATACCAAAACATATCTTGAAGCTAAGAATTTCTTAGTCACATGCAACTATTGCAACACCTCATTTAGCTTCAAAACTGGAAATGGATACGGTACGTATAAGAAGCACATAAGAAACAAACATCCAGACAAGATGAGAATGGAAGAAAGTCAAACTCAAATTACGGGAGTTACGGGTTCATCTCAACAAGGTACATCTTCTCTATTTAAATTTACCGAAGGTATGTATAGATTACAAATGGTAAATTTGATTTGTGCTAAAAGTCTACTGTTTAATTTTACAAATGATGTTTTATGGGTAAATTTTGCACAATTGTCATTGAATCCCGTTACTAAAGAAATTTATAGGAATATGGTTACTCGTAACACAAAAATTGCTTGCCTAGAAGGAAAAAAACATTAATTACCATGTTTATAAATTTATTGTAAAAAGTTTCAATATGTGTAGATATTTTGAGTGATAAATGACAACGACATGATTATATAGCACTTACATGTCATTAAATTGATAACTCATGGCCAATGGAAAAACGATTAATTGGATTTAAAGACTTTGAAATTGTACATAATGCTCGTAATATTTCTACAAAAATTATGAATGTTTTTTAAAAAATATGGTTTAGATAAAAAAAAATTTATTTTCAACTGGATTTGATAATGATTCAAATAATACTGTTACTTTAGTCGAACTCATTTCATTTTGTCAACCATCAATTGGTGGTAAAATTTTTCATGTTAGATGTATATATCATATTTTAAATTTATGTGTGCGGATGGTTTGACTACTTTACATGATAAAATTAAACCAATTAGGAACATAATATCAGTTTTAACGAGATAACATGATATTAAAAAAATAAGCTAAATTTTGTAGACAACAGAATATGAAACCTAAATCATTTCATTTAGATGTTCCAAACCGATGAAATTCCACCTATCAAATGTTGTATGAATCTTATCAGCATCGGGAACAATTATGTGCATTTTTTCAATCGATAGATTACACTTTTCCAACATTTCCTCATCAATGGGATGTTTGTGAAAATTTAAAGATGATTTTGAAAGGTTTTAACAACGCTACCAAACAATTATCTAGTTCTTATTATCCTAATTTCGTATTAATTTTAGAACATTGTGCTAAAATTAGTTATATATTCAAACATTTTAAAGATTGTCCAATTTTAGGTCTCGTATTGCTACTATAAGAATAAAATGACTAAAATATTTTTTGAACATTGTACCATTGTTTTTAGTAGTTAAAACATTAGATCCTAGAATATGACAAAATGGTTTAGAAGCAATGCTAACATATTATTACGATAATTTATTCCCTGATAGTATTGACTTATTTTCAAGTGATCTTATTCCAAATCCAACAAATATTTTGAATGAAGTTAAAAATATTTTATATGCACTTTTTAAAGAATATAACGCACTTTATGGTACTAATATTGGTAATGAAAATGTAGGTACTACTAGTAGTAGTCAACTTAGTGATGACCCTTTTTCTTGGGTAGATAATTTTATTAATACAAGAACTCAAAAACTAGCACGAGGCGAAGAAAATATATTAGAACTTGATTTATATTTATCAACTAATTTCGGTTCTATAGAAAATTTTGATATTTTAAAGTGGTGAGCAAGAATGACCCAAAATTATCCAATTCTATCATTAACTAAAGGAGTCCTAGCTGCTCCTGCCTCAACTATCGCCGTTAAACATGTATTTAGCGTGTCCGGCTATGTTTTGGATGAAAGAAGATCTCAATTGAGCCCAAGAAATTTAAAATTTTAACTTTTGGTGGGCAATTGTGTTAAAGCAACGGCTCGAACACAAGACAAGGTAGTTACTTTCGAGGAGGAAGAGGGTTTTGACGAGGATATAACGATCGGGAGCGATTGAACAACGTCGCTCGTTTCGGTAAGTTAATTGTAATATTCAGATTATAATTTTTAATTTATAGATTGTAAGTTATAATTTTTAGATTATATTTTTTTATTTATTGAAAAAATTTTGTAATTTAGAGGTAAGACTCTTTTGGTTTTAGTTCATTGGTTGTCCCTCTCATTGTAATTTTTTATTATATTAATAAAATTGGTCAGGGTACCGTCCTTTTTTTTTTTACAAAATATTGTTGATATTTTACAAAGTATAAAATATTTATACAAAGTTAAAATAATGACTTTTTGTCAATTTTAAAAATTCAAAAAAATATTTAAAGAGAGTTTTTTTTTTTACAAATGTTTAAACATAGTTTTTGAAAAATCAAAAAAGTTTTTTTTTAAAATAAATTTGGTGAACCATGGAACCGGTGAACCTTTAGAACCGAACCATGCCGGTTCACGATTCTAAACCGATTCGCCATTTTTCCCTCCAAGAACCGCCGGTTCCAAAACTGTGAACCGAAACCGTATGTGCATGTCTATCTAAGGGTGATAAAATGAGTGTTATCGATAATAATGAGTTAGTTTATTATCCATGGTAACTATTTTAAATTTTTATATTTTGTACACATTTTAGTCCCAAAATATAGATATTTAATTTAACTGTGTAGTAGTAATTATCTTCAAAATATTTCAAAATATAGTTTTTTTTTGTTTAATACAAATTATATATATTTGTGTTCCTTTTGATTTAGTTTATTTTATTGTAAAATTATTTGAATATTGGTTCTTTAAAAAATGATGATTTTTATGATGTTAAAAAATGGTACATGACGTGGTAAGTTATGACCATGAAGGTACTTGAATGTTTACGCTTGGTACTTGCCTTTTAATTCTAAAACTAGAAATGTTGTTATGCTCAGAAACGATTTTAAATATCAAGCCCACGAAGGTGGTATCAAAATCTTAGATCGGCCGCTGCCTTCTTGCGAACCCACCGGTGTCAACCAAATCCAAAATCGTACTAGTAAAGACAATTTTTGGATCAGCTTAAAATTTGGCGTAGTTTATGCATGGATCTAGATGGACAAGATTAAAATGATAGTACAACCACATAGTTTCCTTATTTATCTCGGAAACCCTACTCAACGTCCTTTGAATGTAGACTTTTATGTCACCCTTTCAACTCTTTTCTTCTTCTTTTTTCCCCTCTTTCTTTACTACTTTTCTCTAAACATTTGGAAAATCTCTTCTGCAAAACCAAATATGCATCCATCAAGTAGTAAGTTACAATCAAATGTTTCTTTTGGAAGTGACTTTCAAGGTCCTACATTTTGTGAGCCTTTTGGTGTCAGAGTTATTTCTAGTGGCTATTTTGTTGGGGAAAATCCAGTAAAATTCACTTTGCCCATTCTTATGCTTCAGCTCGGCATAATTTGTATCCTCTCGGCATCGTTACACGTCGTCCTTAGGCCTCTCGGACAGCCTAAATATGTCTCTGATTTGCTTGTAATTTCTCGACCTCTTAAGTTTTTTTATTTTGTCTTCCTTTTGTAACATTGATTTTGTTGATATTCTTCTGTACACCATATCCACATACTAGCTAGGGTCCGAACTCCACAAATGATATATACATATATATATGTATGCATGTATATATATCAATGATATCACAAATATATGTGTGTGTGTGTGTGTGTGCACGCGTGTGTTTGCTTTGGCGTGATTTCCCTGAAAATGTTGCCTTCTCTCAAACAGGGTGGCATCCTCTTAGGGCCTTCGGTTATGGGACACGACACTGCTTTCCACCGACTATTGTTCTCAGACAAAAACCTAATGGTGCTGGATGTTTATGAACAAATTGGTCTTGCACTCTTCAGCTTCTTGATTGGATTAAGAACAGATTTTGATGTAATCAAAATATCAGGAGGGCTATCACTTTCTCTAGGCCTCATGTCTGTCCTTCTCCCTTTTCTACTTAACAGCACTATGTCCATGTACCTGAGTTCAACAGGCAAGTTGGACATAGAACTTCGTAACTCACTAGCCGTGGTTGCGCTCTTAGAATCCATAATCAACTATCATGTGATTTACACCATACTTGAAGATATCAAGTTGATCAACTCAGAACTCGGACGGCTAGCGCTCTCAGCATCCATGATAAGCACCTTCGTATCATGGATAATCTTGATCTGCATAAGAACTATTCGCGACGCTAAATTGGGCCTAGGCATCGAGTCACTGGCTGCCCCACTATCTCGGCTATTTTCCCTTATCATTATCATAAAGATAATCCGACCCATCATGTTCTGGATGATTCGAAAAACACCAGAAGGAAAATACTTGAAAGAATCATATGTTTGTGCCATGACTCTTATAATCTTTGCGACGGCACTCTATAGCGACCTCACTGGGACTCACCATGTGTTTACATTGCTTCTACTGGGAATGGCTGTGCCAAAGGGCCCTCCATTGGCATCGGGGTTAGAAGACAAGCTTGAGTTGTTTGTTACAGCAGTTCTCTTGCCTTCTTTTATAATTAATCTTGGTAGAAAGATTGATCTGTCCGCAGTAAGGGCACCTACTTTCGCGAAACATGAGGTCCTCATTGCCCTTGCTTTCTTTGGAAAAATGACTGGCTGTATGCTACCTTCAATCTTTTGGGACATGCCCCTGAAGGACGCTTTCTTTCTTGGCCTCCTCATGAGTTCCCAAGGGATCTTAGACGTTCAGTTCTTTGACCACTTTGTAACCTTAGAGGTATAGATTTCTTTGACAAAAGTATCCCCCCGTCGTAAACTCTTTCAATTTATTTTTCTTGTTTTTATTTGCAGCTAATAACTGAGGAGATTTTGACTATAATGGTGGTCATGACACTCTTGCATGCAATCATTGTCAACCCTTTGCTGAGATTTCTCTATGATCCAAAGGTAAGATACTTGGGCTACAAAAGGCGAACGATTCAAGAAAGTCTACATAATGTTGAGTTCAGAATTCTGGGATGTGTTCATCAAGAAGAAAATGTACCAACCTTGATCAGTATCCTTGAAGCCTCCAACCCCACCAGAGGAAGCCCCATAGCCGTATATGTTCTTGACCTAGTCGAGCTAGTTGGTCGAGCCATGCCTTTATTCGTGACACATCAGTTATGTCCAAACCCTTCTTCAAAGTCAACAAGAACTAACCGGATCATAAGTGCGTTTCACCAATATGAAATCCGTAACCACGGACTTGTCATGGTCCAATGTTTCACCTCCATCGCGCCATACGCTAGCATTCATGAAGATATATGCACATTGGCTCTCGAAAAACGTACATCCCTAGTGATCGTTTCATATAACAAGTCTGATCCCTACTCGATCAGGGCAATGAACAGAAGTGTCCTCGAAAAGTCCCCATGTTCAGTAGGGATTTTGGTGCATAAAGGGCTGATGAGCGACAACAGATCAGCAGCAGTCCAGTCTTGGTTTTCTTTCCATGTATGTGCAATTTTCATAGGAGGACCAGATGATCGCGAGGCTATAGCATACGGCTTACGCATGGTCGAGCACCCTAGCATTTCTCTTACCGTTATACGAATCATAGCTTTAGACTATAGCGAACCTGATTTAATCGAGACGAAACACGATTTGAGCACTCTTAACCAACTCAAAGCTAATGCAATGGGGACCGGTCGGTTGACCTACAAAGAGGAGAACGTGTCAGAAGGGCATGGGACCACGCGGGTCCTCCGGTCGTTGGAGCATGCTGACTATGATCTAGTGTTGGTGGGGCGGAGACACGACAGGGAGTCACCGGTGATGTCTGGACTGCTGGAGTGGAGCGAGATTCAGGAGTTGGGGATCATCGGAGATATTTTAACATCCACAGATTTCGAGTGTAAGGCATCAGTCATGGTGGTGCAACAACATGGTTCTGCAGTAGACAATATGCAAGATGGTAGTGTTATGATCCCAATGGAAGTTTTACACAGTAATCCAAATGTTCTGGATCTTGAAAGGACTCATCACAGTCAAGGTAGTTCGCAACAACCTATTGTTCATGTACTTCAACATTTTTGAGCAAGTTATTATTCATTTTGTCTTGCTAGTTGGTCTCTCTCATTTTTTGTCAAAAAACTGGACGATCCATACATTTAATATCTAAAACAAAACTGACACATTCAAACAAACTGTAGCTCATTTTCTACAAGGCTACAACTGATACCTCATACGAAACAACTCAGCAGCACGACTTTGGTCCATACAACAAAGCTAGTCATCGAAAGTCCTCTATCTCTATCATGTGTCAACACACACAACAAAACTAGTCCTCGTAGTCCCAAATATCCCCAACGCTCTTGTACGATCCATCAGTCTTGTTGAGAAACAACAAAACTCACTTCTGCATATATATATATATATATATATATATATATATTGCATCATCAAAATAGAACAAACCCAAAGTACCATTAAGAAATGTTCATGGCACTACCCTTTTCAATTAGTCCCTCCTTTCACCATGTACATGATGATTGGTGTGCTACATTTGAGTGTATTTGTTGAAATGTAGCATGCAAATATATAGCATCTTTCGCAACTACTGTACCTGATCGATCCGGAATGCTGCAAAGTTCCCAGTTAAAGACCTGCAATGTTCTCTTTGATACTGTCGGGGTTAATTAGTTGATTTCGGTGTTACACTGGTCCCTCTTTGGATCGCTCACCTCACAACAACTTGACCTGGACTCTTATTCAGCTTCCCTGCAACCTTCTCTATCACAGGATGGTGGATAAGATCTTGACCACCTTCTTGCGACCCCAATGGTGAATACGCCTGAAGAAAATCATCCAAAAACTTAATTGACTTTTTTCAATTTTCGAAAGACTTTCATCGATGCCGGATGAACATATATAGTACTCCCTCCGGCTCTAAATTATCGTGGACTTGGTGCATGGTTTTAGAAAACACATTTGACTGGATTATTAATATTAGTTTGACATGTAGTTTACTTTCAAGGTCATATGTATGTGGTCCATAATTAAAGTAAGATTAAGATGAAAAAAGTAAGGATAAAGTGGTAAAAGTGTTGTCCTAAAAAGGAAAGTTTCAAACAAGATAATTATTTTGGAACAAACGAAAAAGAAAAGCAAGACAATAATTTGGGGACGGATGGAGTACTAAGTAATTAAAGGTCAAAAGTCATAATTAATATCATATTCCCCCCCCCCCCCGAAGAAAAAGAAAATGCAAATAAGTCACGTGTGACTATTACATGAAACTAGAGGTGGCAATATTTGCTTATGCTCCACCTGCCGGATCGCCCACTAAAAATTGGGTATGGCACATAAAAGTTTTAAACGAACACGAATAGACATGCCTATTTATAATCATTAAATATAATGGGTTAAATGGCCACCTAATTGAGCACCCGCCGAAATCTAATCCCATCACCCGCTGAATAATTTGGGTGGATTTTGTGTAGACTGGGCAGGAAATGGTCCGGTGTTCGTTTTGGGAAGGAGGCGTATTTAAGCTACGTGGTATAGAGATTAGAGAGGTAATTAAAAGAGTAATTGCTTGGTGTGTTGAATAAGTATAACTATGATAGTGACCATAAAATGACTTATGAAAATAAAAGTCTTCCATGTTATTTAAGAACGTACGTTTTAAAATGAATTGTCTTTGTTAAAAAAAAAAACACTTCTTACTGCGAATTAGAGGTTACTCTCTTATTTCCAAAGAATTTCTTGCTGAGATTAAGCTGTGAGTTTGGTCCGGTCTGGTCCAGTTTTTTTGGAAAAAAAGAGAAAATCGAAACGAGACCAATAGTCTGGTTCTCAAAAAATTTAGAACCGGAACCAACCCAATGTGCATGAGAACCAACACATTGGTCCGGTCCAGAACCAATCAAAGATTGTACGAGAATCAGGATCGGACCAATACTATGATTTTTTTACTTTTTCACTGTTTAAAACAAATACATAATACAAATTTTAAGACTGAAACTTCATAAAAAAATTAAAAAAACCTTCGATAAAAGTACATTAAACAATTAAAAATGTCGAACTCATAAACTCATAACATAACAAACCGGTGGAAACAAAATAATAAAAGAGTACCAATTAAAAAGTAGAACAAAGAAAGTATTAGGAATTAATATATATATATACTTATATATATATATATATATATATATATATATATATATATATATATAATAAACAATATATTGGTCCGGTTCCGTGTTTTTTTAGTTCGAGAACCGGGACCAACCCAAAT
Organism: Codonopsis lanceolata; assembly: GCA_013146195.2. Taxonomy (NCBI): domain Eukaryota; kingdom Viridiplantae; phylum Streptophyta; class Magnoliopsida; order Asterales; family Campanulaceae; genus Codonopsis; species Codonopsis lanceolata. The sequence goes on along the minus strand of CM028381.1, from coordinate 117,110,797 downwards.
ATCCAATTTTATGAAAATTCAAATCCAGGACTAAACCAAAGTATTGGTCTGGTCCAGTTTTGATTGGTTCGGTCCGGTTCCGTAAAAATCCTGCACACCCCTACTAAGATTGATATTACAAATTTTCTTCTTTTTAACTTAAAATAATTGTTATCTTTTATTTGGATTTTTTGTATTTTTTGAGTGATTTTTGTAAAAGGAAATTATTTTTTTGTAATTTTTGTATTTTTTGAGTAATTTTTGTAAATGGAAATTATTTTTTTGTAATTATTTGATATTTGAATGATATTGAGTAAATGGGCGTTCATGCCCATTTAGTGCCCGCCCATATTGTCACGCCCCTGATCTCGGGACCAAATGAGACCGTGTACGTCGGGTGTTCCATGAATTCAATCCAAATTAACACCAAATCAAAAGCACGTAACTCACAACGGAAGAAAGAAAATAGATATAGTATTTCCTCAAAAATATTAATATTTAATACAAACGTATTTTATTACAATTTCGATAAACCCAAATAGAATACATACATAAATATTTTTTGTATGAAAACCAAGCACTCTGATTAACTCTTATCCAAATCTCAATCAAATATCAACTGTACAGCTAGAAACTATAGAGGGGTGAGCTTGTGAGTCCAGCAAGAAATGGGGTACACAACACCATAGAATATAACAAGATACATGATTCAAATACCAAGTCCATGAATATAAAAATATGGACCAATGATTATTAACCAAAAGAACGATACCGAGTGTTATTCAAATAACAATTGATCACAAGTTACAATTCAATATACCAATCAGCTTAGGTCAGGGTGAGGTTATTGAACGAGCACAACACACGGACACTCAATTACATGAGTCTCACTAATAGTATCCAAATAGATTATTTCGACCATTCCATTGATCAATAAAACTAAACCATTCCAGATAATCAATTACTCAACCAGATGGTTTAAAATAGCAGTTTCTCAATAAAACACACGAATTGTTAACATGAAATTATTTCAAAGTCAAACAAATATCAAAAGTTTACTGATAACAATTAACACGTTTCAATAACAGGAGTACGAATCAAACATGAATATTATAAGGACAATCGCGTGATTAAAGTAACACATAATCGGTACTGCATAGTATCCCTTACCTCAAAATAAGATAATATCTGCCGATAAAACACCCAGAAACCTCTCATAATAAACCTCGATTGAGTCAAACCCATAAACTCAACGGAGTCAAAATAATCGATCTCGGCTTAATCCGATGAAACACTCACGCACACAAAAGTGTTAAGGATAAAGAACCCAACTGATAGAAAGACTCTAGCAAAGATAACTCCACCAGTTAGAGTTGTGAAATAGGACAAAATCCCGTGGGCATGCCTGCCTCGTCGTCTATTAGGGGCGAATTGAGCTGATGTATTAGATACCCGTTTGGAAGTAGACTTTTCGGGTTTTACCCGCACGGGTTGCAGGCGTTTGCAGGTTGGGGTGGGGCGGGCACATGCAGTCCGCAATAATATTAAGACAGGTCAGTAGAAAAAAAATAATATTAAGTCTAATAGTTAACCTAAAATCTCAAACTCTCTGTCTCATTTCATCTTCCTCTCCTCTGACCCTTCTTTCTCTTAACTCCCAAGTCTCATCTCATCAAATGATGGACATGAAAAGAAGATGACAACGACTGTGGTTTATTGGAGACGCCAGGGTTGGAGAAGGCGGTGGGTTGGGTCTGCCAAGGCGGAGGCGGCGCGGACTGGTGGTTGCTAGCCAGAGAGAAGAAGAAGACGGTGGCTGATGGTCCGCCGATGGAGGAGAGGACGGGTGGCCCTGGGCATAACCTGCAGAGAGAGACGCACAAAAAAACTTATGAGGTTTTTTTTTTCATTTTTCTTGCATCTAATCGCTTTCCCCTTTCCCCCTTCATTAGTAATCATCTCAAATCTCCCGCTCTTTCTCTCTCCCATCCTACAAGCTTCCAAATCCCATCTCTGCTCCTCCACTCCAGTTTCTTCGTCACAACCTCAGTGCCCCTTACAGATCCCGTCTCTAGGCCTCCGTCTTAGATTTCTTATTTGTGCATTTTTGCGGGCTTTGCCCGTTTTTCCCGTGGCCCTACGCGGGGCGGATTAGGCCAAGAGTTTCAAAGACCGTCAAGATTGCGGACTTTCCCGCCTTGGCCCGTTCAGTGGCGGGCTTTCCAGACCCGCAGGCAAACCGTTTGCCCGTTTTGACAGCTCTACCACTAGTGCATGTTATATTATTGTAATCCTTGTGAATAATAAAATACTTCGAATCGTATATTTTTCATGGATCATCCATCTCCCTTCTTCTTTATCTCTTCCGCTCTGCCTTCTTTTCCATGGCAACCATAACAATTCCAAATGATGTTGAACCTAAGAGCCCTCTTATTGTTGTCTCTCTACCCAACATCGATCATCAAACTCAACTCCTCAAACTTTCTTTCGTGGAAACTTCAGATCGAAGCCACGCTAGTTGGTTACGGTCTCTTCAAATTTCTGGACGGTTCTTTTCCTTCCCCCTCTCCAACCATTACCAAAGATACAGTTCGTGAGCCTAATCCCGCCCATCAAACTTGGGTACATCAAGACCGTATTCTTTTTGGCACCCTTGTTGGGACTCTTGAATCTGTCATTGTTCCGCTTATATCTCGCTCTAAAACATCGCAAGATCTGTGGAACACTCTGTCTAATACCTTTGCTAAACCATCCCGTGATCACGTTAAACAACTTAAAGTGAAACTCAAAGCCATATCAAAGGATCTACAGTCCATTAGTGACTATATACATGCAATCAAAGCATGTTGTTGGTAATTGGGCTTGTGGCCCGATTATTTAGTCCCGCCCACATGGAAATAATATTTATATTATTTATTGGTTAATTAGAATCCTAATCCAAGTGGGTTTAGGATTGACTTAACCTACAAGAAATAGGTTTCTTGTAATAATATAAATAGGGCAACAAAATGGATAAAACTCTAATCACACAATTGGAGAACACGTCTCCTTACAGTTGCCGCCCTCTCTCCTCCTCCTAATTCTATCTCACCAAAATACTCCCTCTAGCCTAACCATCAAGAGGCTTGGATTTGCGGTGTGAACCAGTATTGATATCTGTGCTCCGTGATATCAATCTGACGAGAGAGACTTGCAGGATTGTAGATCTTGGCATACAAAGATCGTAGCTCAAGCGTAATTCTTCCGCTGCGCACAAGGCTCTAGTTCGCAAAAAGGTAATCCGTAATTACTGTTTTGATAGCGAACTTGTATGATATATGATATGATATATCCTTCACATGTATTGATCAATTGGCTCTTCTTGACTTTCCTCTTGATCCCGAAGATGTCACGGACAAAGTTTTAGAAGGGCTTGATTCTTCCTATCAAGACCGTATTCTTTTTGGCACCCTTGTTGGGACTCTTGAATCTGTCATTGTTCCGCTTATATCTCGCTCTAAAACATCGCAAGATCTGTGGGACACTCTACTAAACCATCCCGCGGTCATGTTAAACAACTTAAAGTGAAACTCAAAGCCATATCAAAGGGTCCACAGTCCATTAGTGACTATATACATGCAATCAAAGCATGTATTGATCAATTGGCTCTTCTTGACTTTCCTCTTGATCCCGAAGATGTCACGGACAAAGTTTTAGAAGGGCTTGATTCTTCCTATCAATCTGTTATCGATACAGTCTTTTCACGTGATACATCTATTTCATTTGAGGAACTACATTAAAAATGTATAAACAGGGAGCTTGTCCTCAAATCCCAACCCATTCTTGGTCCTATGCCTACTTTTGTCCATACTAATATAACTCGCCCAGCAAACACCTCACCCTCTGCTCCTTCTCGTTCCCAATCCTACTCCAAAAATAATTCAACCCGTCCCACCCATTCCACAGCTCATTCCAATTCCCGCCCGTATCTCGGTAAATGTCAATGGTGTCACACCCGAGGCCACTCCTTTCACTAGTGCCAAAGCTTTCAAGAAAAACATCCCACTATCCGTCTTCCCCCTCGTCCATCATTCAACCAATCCTCACCTTAGGCTCATGTTGCTACTGCTTCCGTTCCAACACCTCCCGTGCCGTGGCTTTTTGACTTCGGCGCCACTCATCATGTCACCCATGACCTCTCAACCCTTTCCCTTCATCAACGATATGATGATACCGAGGAAGTTGTTATTAGAAATGGCTCGGGTCTTCCCATAACTCACATTGGTTCCACTCTTATTTTTACTCCTTCTAAATCTCGTGTTTTATCTATTGTATTATGTGTTCCAAATATGAAACGTAATATTATCTATATTTCCCAACTTTGTTATGATAATAACCTACTTATAGAATTCTCATCACATTCTTTTCTTGTGAAGGATCGTCTTACGGGAGCTCACATTCTCACGGGTCTAACTAGGCAAGGCATCTATGAATGGCCCTCCTCTTCTCCCATTGTTGCCAACTCTAATGTCAAAGCTTCGTCCATGAACTGGCATCATCGTCTTGGACATCCCTCTCTTCCCATCTTCTAAAAGATTGTGTCTGATAATTAGCTTAGTATTCCTAGTGATTTTAATTTTTATTACAATGCTTGTCAATGTAATAAGAGCCATAAGCTCCATTTTAATCAAAATACATTGGCTTTTAGTTCTTCCCTCGAATTGATACACACAGATTATGGACATTTCATGTTCTCTCCTTTGACAATTTTAAATACTATATTATTTTTTAGGATCACTTCACCAAATACATATGGTTTTATCCTCTTCGTTGCAAATCGGATACCAAAGAAATATTCAGCATGTTCAAAATCTTAGTGGAAAAACACTTTGACAAGCCTATTAAAATAGTTTATTTCGACAATGGTGGAGAATATCAGGCTCTCTCTTCCTATCTCACTATTGATGGTATTTCTCATCTTATCTCCCCTCCTCATACAACCGAACATAATGGATATGCTGAACGACGTCATCGCCATATTGTAGAAACGAGACTCTCTCTTCTCTCTCACTCAACACTACCTCTAGCATATTAGTCCCTTGCTTTCACCACTGCCTCTTATCTCATAAATCAACTTCTTACGTCGACTTTATCACACAAATCGCCCTTTCAATGTCTATTTAATCACCCTCCCAATTACTTTTAGCTTCGTAGTTTTAGTTATCTATGTTACCCATGGCTCAGGCCTTATGCGCAACATAAACTTGACACCTGATCCATCCCATGCCTCTTCGTCAGCTACTCTTCCACTCAAAGTGCCTATCACTGCCTTGATCCTATTACAAATCGAATCCACACATCTTGTCATGTCCGTTTTGTCGAAACAGATTTTCCCTACTCTCGTCTTACGTCTACACCTACTTCACCTTCGTACCCTAACTCCCAAGACTGGTGTCCCGTTATCATTACATTAGCTCCTCCGTCTTCCCCCTCCCCCTCATCGAGTCTCTTCCTGCCCAAAATCCCTCTACTAACCCAGCTACCCCGCCACCCCCACCTATTGCGTCCAGCCCAAATTCAGAGTCCATAACTCCTACCCAGCATGTATTTGCCAATATACCACCTCCCTCTCCCCCAGTCATGGCCTCACCTCCACCTTCCCCCTTCTGCCGTGATCACTCACTCCAAACACAACATCTTCAAACCCAATCCTAAATATGCCCATCTCACTATCACTCGGCCCAAAACTACTGAACCTACATCTGTTTTTATGGTCTTAAGAAACAAGCCATGCTAGATGAACTCCAAGCCTTAACAACCTTGGAAACTTGGGTTTTGGTGCGTTCTGCCTCCAGCCAAAACACTGTACCATGCAAATGAGTGTTCTGAATCAAAAATAATCTGGATGGTAGCATTAATCGTTATCGTGTTCGGTTAGTTGCTAAAGGTTTTAAACAACGCCCTGGGGTTGACTACACCGAGACTTTCAGTCCAGTAGTAAAGCCAGCTACTATCCGTACTCTTCTCACTCTTGTCGTAACAAATCAGTGGCCTCTTCGGCAATTAGACATCAACAATGCCTTTCTTAATGGCACGTTACATGATGATGTTTTCATGTCTCAACCACCGGGATTCCATGATGCAGTCTTTCCAAACTATGTGTGTCAACTTAAAAGGGATATTTATGGCCTTAAACAGGCCCCCATGCGTGGTACACTGAACTTGCTCTTTTCTTGATGGATATGGTTTCAAGAGATCTGTTGCGGATGCTTCCTTATTTATTCATCATCATAAATCTTCTCTGATTTATCTCATTGTTTATGTTGATGATATAATTATTACAAGTCAGATACAGGTGCTCTTGAAAGGTTTATAGTCACTTTTGCTCAAAGATTTAATCTCAAAGATCTTGGCAATCTGCCATATTTTCTGGGTGTTGAAATTATACCGTATGCGACAGATATTTTTCTGTCAAATGAAATACATTATCGATCTTCTTGAGTGCACACAAATGCAGAATGCCAAACCAGCCCTCAGTCCTATGATTTTTGATGCTCAACTCTCCGCTAGCCTTGGTGACCCTATTGATAATCCGACTGATTATCGTGCAGAAGTGGGTAGTCTTAAATACTTAACGTTTACACGTCCTGATGTTGTGTATGTTGTGAACAAGTTATCTCAGTTTATACATCAACTGAGAAGTTATCATTGGACTACTCTCAAGTGACTCATTCGCTATCTTATTGGTACTTTGGACAGGGGTATAACAATCTTCCGTGACGATATTTAATCTTCATGCTTACTCGGATGCAGATTGGGCAGGAAATAAAGATGATTATACATCGACAACGGGGAAAGTTGTGTTTCTTGGTCGTACTCCCATTACCTGGTGCTCGAGGAAACAAGCTCCCATGCTCAATCCTCCACGAAAGCCGAATACAAGGCCATATCTTCCGCAGCTTCTGAACTACTATGGCTTCGCAACCTACTTCAAGAAATGGGTGTCCAGCTACATCATACTCCAGTCATCTTTTGTGATAAACTTGGAGCAACTCAACTTAGTGCCAACCCAATTTTTCACTCTCGTATGAAGCATCTGGCTCTATCCTATCACTTTATTAGAGAGCAGGTTCAACACGGAGCACGTCGTGTTACTCATGTTCCCTCCGGAGATCAGCTTGTAGATTCTCTGACTAAGCCTCTGTCTTGCTCTCGTTTCGAAATGCAACTGTCCAAGATCGAACGTATGCTAAGGCTGTCCATCTTGAAGGGACATGTTAAGGATAAAGAACCCAACTGATAGAAAGACTCTATCAAAGAGAACTCCACCAGTGCATATCGTATTATATATATATATATATATATATATATATATATATATATATATATATATATATATATATATATATATATATATTGTAATCCTTGTGAATAATAAAATACTTCGAATCTTATTCTCTTCAAACGCACAGCTCACTCTCTTGTACTCGGAGAAGGAATTGTTGTTGCCTTGATTGATAAGTCTCCCATAATATTGAATAAGGAATAAAATGGAATCAGTTGGTATAAAGATTATTCTCTAGCCGCAACTAAACCAAGGTGAGTCAAACTTGGTGTGAAGGTACAAACAACACGTGCTACCAAGGCAAAATAAAAGAAATTGAAGGATGCCACTACAAGTCCAGCACACTAACTAGCTAGATCAATCCTACGACGACCTGGTTCAATAAGGATAAGCTACTTAACAAAATGGATGTTAGTATTTTAAAAATTAAATATTGAACACACATGCACGGTCAACACAAATGTTTTTAACTTACCCACTTTATCAATAATATAACATTTTAAAATAAAGTTAGCATGGTTTGACTTGGTATTCAAGTAAAATATTAATATATTTGTTATCTAAATAACAAGAAAAAGTTTTCAAAATATTATTTGGTCAAATGTGTCGAGAGTGTTACCAAATTCGTTCATTTATAAAAATCAAAATAAATAAAATATCGGGGTTTTACACATATACGTTCATGTTATTAAATAAACATTTACTCGCCCCCCCCCCCATCTGAGCTCATTGTCCATATAGGTGCCACACATACCCGTCAATTTGTCACCTCTACTGACACACAATAGGCATTGTTGGGGAAAAATTAGTAAGTTTATTAAGCTTCTTTACTGTGAAATTGCTAACACCAATATCTCGCACTAGACATTAGACAAGCTTCTCCATTTCACTCTGAACCCCTTCGATGTCATAGTCAGAACCTCCCCTGCCTTTGGAGGTCTGCTGGCTCCTTCTTTAAGACGGAATGGTCAGTGAATCTATAGCATACCAACCGAACAGTTTTAAATCACCTTTGTACCTAAAAAAAAATTCTACAACACATCAGTTTCATCCCTAATTGAGAAAATAAAAAACACAACTTTTACGAAAATGGCAAGATATTGAAATTACCAGATAGAGATCAAGATAGTCTAGTTGTAACTCTTGAAGGGTGTTCATCAATGCCAGATGAACCTTTTCAGGGAAGAATTCTATGCACCTATACATCCAACATCATACAACGTACTTAAAATCTAACTTATTGCATAAAAAACCAGACGATGACTCTATGTCAAGATTCATACCGTAATACCCCATTCCACATCGGGTAGGTGTGGGAATTGTGTTCGATTTATAAGGTGGCCACACACTACCTCTGAGCACCAACATCATCCATGGACTTTGGGTTGGCTTGTAGTGGGCCTGATGACCCAATGTGTTGCATGCTCAGTGGGCCAGTGTATGGGCTACACATAGCGAACCGGGCTTTTAGGCTCGGGGAGTTACAAGTGGTATCAAAGTAGGTCCCGGTAGGAAATGTGAGAACAAAGTGTTGTGCGGGACAAAGTGCTACACCGCAGAAAGTGGGAGCCACCTCTTAATCCTCGTACGAGTCACCTCTTGAATCCTGCATCACTCGGGGTACGATTCGACAACACCTCTTGAATCCTGCACCAACATCATCCACAGACTTTGGGTTGGTTTGTGGTGGATCTGATGACCCAAAGTGATGCGTGCTCAATAGGCCAATGTATAGGCTACACGTAGCGGATCAGGCTTTCAGGCTCGGGGCGTTACACATACAACTAAACTAAACTTGGAGACTTGGTGTTTAAACAAGTTTATTACCATAGTTTAGACCACATGATGAAAAGATCTTTCCTCTCGAGTCGACTCCTGCATCCATGGCCGCCTTGAGACCTTGGGCCACCTACAAGAGAGTTAAACTAGTAAGAATTTCTTAACCAAGTTGTTTTCCATTCATTAAGGTTCCATGTAATCTTGGTAAATATAATTAAAACAATTTGCTGCATAAAGTCAAACTAAAAGCAATTAGATCGCCAGAATTCAAGAAATAAATAATCTTCACTATGCATTCTACTGAAATTGATTCTAAATTTGGCACTCATTAAATTGATTAAGCAAATTGTTATGGTGTGTCGAGCTTGGGCGCACTTCAGTCTACAATTCATCACAGCACATGCTTTCTTTTTTTCTTTTTTTTTTTTTCTTTTTTTTCTTTTTTGCCTCTCACAAAGTGTGCATACGGATAGGTAGACTAATCCCCTCTTACACTATTGAATATGTTATCGGCTCTTGCCGTGCTCATGGGCTTTACATAGTGTTGGGCTTTAGATGAGTCAAATGCCCACGGTCTCAGGTGCTACGGGGCCTTCAACTACTCCTAGCCCATTATGTCCGGCTTTGTCCATCCTCTTCTATGATAATTTTTAAAACAAATTAATTATAGGTCTGAACCGAATCCTATTTATTTAATTTATTAATTTAAAACTTAAAAGTATAGTACTCTAACTGGGCTGAACTGCTGAAACGGTGAAGCCTATTACGGATTGTCCTTTCAAATTTCTTATAATATTATAGTACATAAAAACCTATTTCTAAAAGTTTAAAACCCTATTTTTAATTACTCAACCTTAATCCTTTATTCTCTTGCAAGTCAGTGACGTGTGACGCACCTTATTATTTTTAGTTCGTCAGTCGTTAGTGAATGATGGTAAAACATTAAAATTATTTAAAAACATGAACATATAGGCTGAAACTAGAGTTGTCAAAATGGGCTTGCGGGACAGGTTTGCCCACAGGACTAGAAAGCCCTCTATAAGACGGACCGGGACGGGTTTGCCTACAAACATGACGGTCCCTGAAAACCTTGACCCAGCCCACCCCGTGTTGGGCCGCGGGCAAAACAGGCATGCCTACAAAAAAAAATTATTTTATTTTATTTTTTATATTATCAAAATATTTATGATTTACGCAATGTAAACAAAGTAAAATTTAGAATTGTTAAAGCAAATATATACTTATCTCACAATTAAAGTATTAAGTACCATCACCATCAGATAGAATTAAAAAGAAACTAGAATTTCTATATAATTATAGAATCATATTCATCTTAGTACAAGAAAGAAAGACGAGCCACAGCCTGAAGTAGGTGTGCTCCTCATTGCATCACATGGTAACTTGGGAAGCATTCATAGACCTGAGTTCAAATTTGCATATCCAAATATAACTCAAATTTCCAGATCCAAGGTAGTTTCAGAATCCAGATTGGGTGAGGGTGGGAAAGGCGAGAGCAGAGCGATACGCCGATACCTATGAGGGTCGTGAGTCCGTGAGACCGTGTGGCTCTAACAAAGAGCCAGAGATTGTGCCTCGGTGCCGGATCTTAAAGCAGGATGGCTTGATTAAGTTGATTTTTGAAAGAGAAAGAGAGACGAGCAGAGTCGAAGCCGGCGAGTCGTAGTCAGCAGAGACAAAGACAGAAGCATCAGAAGGCACGAAAGGAACTAGGAAGAGATGAAGGAACTAGTAAGTGTGTTGGATCTCGTTCTCGGGTGCCGGATTTGTGAAGTAGAAACACCGAAGACCCGAAGCAAGGAGAGAGAAAGCGTGAGATGAGAATTGACTGTTGAGAGTTTGAGACTAACTGCTCAAAAAGCAACGGCGAGAGCGAGAGAGGTCGGCGTTGGATCAGTGAGACGGAGACACATAGCCGGAGGCTAGGAGGCGGCGCAATAGCTAGAGGAAGATAGTCTCCGTGCGTGAGAGAGAGAGAGAGAGAGAGTATTTCAATTTTGATTTTTGATGAGATAGAGAGGCTGAAAGAGTGAGAGTGCTAACTAGTATCTACTAACCCTAAGACGAAAATGGGCTTGGGCAATTGGGCCCCTTAATTAAATGTGCAATGTTTTAACCTCTTCCTCGTCATCCTCCTCCTCCTCCTCCTTCTTTTTCTTGTTCTTCTATTCTTCTTCTCTAGTTTTCCTTATTTGTATTCATTCAAAAAGACAAAAGTATGGGTGAGTGTGAGGACTTAAATAAGAGCACATACATTGGTTGGAGATTCTTACACAATTCTTAGCTGGGTCTTACAACCACCTACACAATTTAAGAATTTTTTTTTTCTCTAAGAATTTATCTTTCCAATGGTTTTCATTCTTACGTGGGTCACACTACCAAAGTCAGCTGAATTTGAAGTCCTTAGAAGAAGGTGAGCTCTCTCGTCATGCTCATCGCGAGCTTTCTTTGCATCAGCCTCTCGAATCTTTTGTATAGGCTTTTATTTGTAGAACCAAAGATGATGTCGTCCACATAGATTTGTACCAGCAGAGAATGACCTTTGTGCTTGAGGATGATCAGAGTTGTGTCTATTCGACCTCTCACGAATCCTTGTTCAATTAAGAACTTTGATTGAGTTTCATACCAAGCTCTGAGAGCTTGTTTAAGACCATAGAGTGCTTTCTTGAGTCGGTATACATGATTCTCCTTATCTTTGATGAGAAAGCCATGGGGTTGTTCAACGTATACCATTTCTTAAAGATCACCATTTGGAAAGGCACTCTTCACATCTATTTGATACAGTTTGAAGTCCATGAACTATGCATAAGCCAGAAATAATCTGATTGCTTCTAACCTAGCAACAGGAGAAAATGTTCCATCGTAGTCAATACCATCTTCCTGTCGGTAACCTTGAGCAACCAATCTAGCTTTGTTCCTTGTGATGTTTCCGTCTTCATCTCGCTTGTTTCTGAATACCCACTTAGTGCCTATAATAAACTGATCAGTAGGCCTCAGTACTAAGCTCCACACTTTGCATCTTTCAAACTGATTCAACTCTTCTTGCATAGCTTCAATCCAGTTTGAGTCAGCTAAGGCTTCATTAATCTTCTTGGGCTTGATCTCAGAGACGAATGCAAAGACATACAAGCTCTCATTTCGAACTCCTCTTCTGGTACGCACTCCTGAGTTAAGTTTACCAATGATTTGAGAATTCGGGTGACCTCTGGCTTCTCTAATCTCATGAGGAAGATTACTTCTGATGGATTCCTCTCTGATAGGTTCTGGAGTAGGTGGAGAAGAGGTTTCACCGAAATCAGGTCCAGATTTTGAAAAATCATATCTTTGGGGCTCTTCATCTTCATATTTCATATGGAGCTTTATATTTACCAGGGATTGATCTTGAGTAAAGCATGTAGTGTTGACAGCTTCTGTCCAGAAGTACTTTGGAAGTTTAGCTTCTACTAGCATAGTTCTTGCTACTTCAATAAGTGTTTTGTTCTTTCTTTCAGCAACACTGTTTTGTTGTGGAGTTCTGGCAGCAGAGAAGTTGTGGCCTATCTCATGGTCATCACAGTATTTTTCAATACCTTTGTTCTTGAACTCGGTGTCGTTGTTTGATCTTATGTCACTAATATCTTTAAGCTTTTGAGTTTGAAGTCTTCTGAATAGCGCATTGACTAGATCATATGTCTCATCTTTTGATGTCATTGTTTCGACCCAAGTGAATCGAGAGTAGTCATCAACTACTACAAGAGTATACTTGTCTCCAAATATGCTGACTGTAGTGATTGGTCCGAAGAGATCCATGTGCAGAAGTTGAAGAAGTGTGTGGTTGTTGACATGACAGGCTTGCTTTTAAAGGAATACTTAGAAAGCTTTCCCATTTGATAAGATTTGCAACTTATGTCGTGGTCAGCAGACACATTAGGTAGACTTTTGATAAGACCTTCGTAAGAAATCTTGGTAAGGTAGTTAAAGTTGAGGTGACTGAGACGCTTGTGCCAGAGCCAGCTGTTGTCACGAACATTGTTGGCAACCAGGCAAAGGCTATAGGATCTTCCAAGTGCATTTAAGTCCACGACATAAGCGTTTCCTTATCTATTACCAGTCAACAGAGTTGAGCAAGATTCAGTGCCTTTGATGAGACATTGGTTAGAGGAGAATTGGTAGATGAGACCCTTGTCGCATAATTAGGATATGCTTAGAAGATTGTGCTTTAAGCCACTCACTAGAGAAACCTTACTGACTATGCGATTTCCTCTAGATATTGAGTCATACCCAATTGTATTCTCTCTTACATTTTCTAATTTTGATGTTAATTCCAAATTAAAATATTTTTTATTGTTATTCTTAATGTTGATTAAATTGATTAAAAATAATCTATAAACTACAAAACCAAACCAAACTGAGTGGTTCGGTCTAATTCCAAGCCTTATTATTAGGTTTGAGATTTTTGGAACCAATAGTGGGTGATTTGGTTCGTGGTTTTAGCATAAACCAAGCCATTTACACACTTATGCTATATATGGTTAGAAAGCCTCGTGAGTTTAGTTTTTTACAAAAAAAAAAGAATTTCTAAAAAATATTACCCGTGGAAAAAGTTAAGGCCTGACTCTCGAGCTACTCCAAAATTTGTCAGCATTTCATCTTCTTTGTTTGTTACGGTAGTACTGCTGAAAGGGGAAGTGTTGAATTATGCATGATTTACTTAAAACCATTAAGTAATATAACTTAAGCAATCTATGATTTTAAAACCAAACACTCTTTCAGTTGCCTACTTTCAAAATAGTTTTCGCCCGACACTTTTACAAAGAATTATTTAAAATCGTTTATTTCCCTAGCTCAAACAGGATATTTCTAATACTTCCATTGTTTGTGCTAGGATGAAATTTCATGTCTTACTTCTTTCACACAAGATCCATATGATCTTATAAAAGGATACTCTAATCCGATTTGATTAGATATCAAATTCAAACTTGCCCCCAACGGTTTGAATCTCAAATCAACTCTATATAAAGACCATTGAAGCAAGTTGTGAAGATACTAAAGCATTTTATACTCTCTCAAGCAGAATACTCAATTGAAGTACCTCAGCCTTAAACTATAGCTAGATAGTCAAACTTTTGTTCTTTTCTAGTTATTGTTTTTGACAATCATTGTTTCGATATTCCTTACCTCTTTCATTTCATTAAGGAATCGTTTGATTATTCCACGAGTGTGATTGTCTTTCAATCATACTCCTCATACACCGATATGTGTTGTACACTGATCCATTAGTGATCACTTAGATTATTAATAATATTAATACACTTTAATCCAAGTTTGACCAACTTGGTAGTGGACGTAGCACTTTACACTGTGAACCACTTTAATTTCTTCGTCTTCTATTCATCAGCTTACACAAACTGTTCTAACACTTAAACAGTTTCAATCTACTTAAGTGTCGGTCAGTGTTTCATCGGTTGATTACTTAAGTGTTTTTTGTAAATTGTCTTTCAGTTCATTCTTTATAACTTGTCATCTTTAGAAAACATTTCAAACTGAGTCCGCAGGCAGATGGGGGTGGCAATTCGTGCTATCGTGTTAAATTTGTGCCTCATTATCGTGTTTTCATGTTATATATCTAATTTGATCATAAATATAATAATAACTATTATTTTGAATATATAAACAATTTCGTGTCTTTCGTGATGGTCTTATCGTGCCATTTGTCTCTGTAATCGTGTTTTATAATCGTGTCGTGCTGGTTCGTGCTATCGTGTCATGTCAGTCATTACCATCCCTGCAGACCAATTTTATCTTCGCTACTGACAGCATCAACTCTAAGAAATCTTCAATACTTCAACTGGCTGACACTACATCAGCTAATTGACAAATGTTGTATTTTTCGCTGCAACTTTTGAAGCGTTTCAAAAACGACCTTCAAAGTTTTAATAAGGCTATTCATCATCCCCCTCTAGTCTTATTTGTTGCAGTCTGGACTTACAGGAAGGGGAGGGGAAGAAAATGTATAGTTATTGGTAGAATGTGAAAATTAGATTTTGGCCCCTAATGTTACATGTCATCAAGCGAGGTGGCAAAGTTTAATGTCACGTTATTATCTCAGTTAGATTTTGGATAAAAGTTAGATAAAATGACAAAATTGCATGTATACTTCAAAGTACGATGGCAATCTTACTCAAAAGATAGTACAATTGCAAAATGTAATGTTAGCTGAAAGTACAGTGACAAAATTGACTATTTTTTCGGTCCATAACCAATCCAAAATTCATGAGAACCAAAACCAGACCAATACTTCGATTCTTAATTATTTAATACCAAAAAATTAGAAATCTTTTTGGGTCTTATTTTATCTCTCATGAAATTAATTGAGTTTTTTTATTTATACCGAAATAAAAAGTAAAAATGTAACAAACTTGTTCATGAAATTAATGAAGTTTGTTATTTATACTAAAATAAAAATATAAAATGTAAAAAAACAACTTACTTTTACATGGTATTTTTCATAAGGTTAGACTAGATATTAAAACTCATAACAATCTTAACGGTCGAGAAGGAAAGAAATTCAAATTTACTATTTATATTTAGAGTTAGATTAATATTAATTTAGTAATATATAATATTATATATGTATAAAATCTATTGGTCCGGTCTGATTCTAAATCTAATTTATTAGTATGAAAACCAAGACCGAACCAATTATCTGGTTCTACTAAAACTCATAACCAGAACCAAACCAATAAATTGGTTCGATCCAATTTTTATTGGCTCGGTCTGATTTTGAAAATAATTTGCTCACCCCTACCAGATACTTCCTATTACAACACTCTGATTACTTGCGAGAGTAATAGTGTTATAGAAGTTAATCACGCCACAAAGATGGGGTGACTATGCTGGTGATCCACGTAATGGACCGGAGCCGACGTGTCTTTGATGAGTGTCCACGTCGATGAACGGGGGTACTTGATGTACGAAACTGGAAAGGATATCTAGGCTTTGGTTCACTTGTAAACTATTTGGTTATGCTTTTGTCCTTGATCTTTGATGACCTAAAATGAAACTACCGTTAGGGTGCTGGGGGTTTTCCTAAATATATCCCTCCAGTGTGAGAGTCAGTAATCAAGGAATATATGTGTCGGAGCTAGGCGTTCCCTTCAGCTTCCGGTGATAATGTATGTTTAGCTTAGTGTTTGAATACAATGGTGTGTCTAATTCATAGATTGAGCTTACCTTTCTTGTAAGGGAAGGCTTCATGATCAATGTAGTGGCCCTTGGGCATGGAGACCTGTTGCTGGTCGGCTGGCTGGCAGCTTCTTATTGGTTGATGGCCTATGGGTAGCCTTACATAGTTGGTAGTTGCTTACTTGCCAAGTCATATCTTCCTTTCACATGTAAGAGCTTGTTGCTTGATCGACTCGCTGTCAACCTCTCATTGGTTTTCCTAAGCTTACATGGACGACACGTGGCTTCCAATTAGGATCTAACATCTGGTAATTACTTGGTCGGAATGATCGAATGTCGGGTATGGACGTTCCTCGGCTTGGTGGTCGATCTTGCTCGGCTTCTAGAGTGACCTTTGGTCGTTCTGAGGATGCTTTGTTGGGCCAGATGAGTAATGGTCGACCATGGTCGATCCTCAAGTTTGATGAGCTGTTGAGGGATGGGCCCTACCCATACCTAGCTGGGAGCCATGTGCTCGCTCCACGTAGGAGGACCCAGGTCGGGTCCCTTCAGGAGTAATATTCCATCTTTCTTTTTCACCCTTGAGTCGTGTATGAGAAATTGGTCATAAAGGAGGAACAATTGATACTTCACCTATTTGAGACGAATATCGGGTTCCGTCGTAGAAGTTTAGGTTTGATTTGAGGATTGTCGTGGTTGGTTTCTTCCATGACACTAATGATGTTCCCAGAAATATACAAAAGCCAGTAACAGATCTCCTAGTAGTGGGGCAGGCTGCCCAGTCTGCATCATAGTAGGCAGTAAAAACAGAAGATGAGTAGGAGGAGAAGAACAAGCCTTAACCACCTTTATAGCAGCCTGAAAGTGAGGTTATCGTGGTTGGGATAGAAATTGACTTAACACATGAACAACATAAGAAATTCCAGGCCTTGTGATGGTCAAATAAATGAACCTACCAACAAGTCTCCTATACTGATCTGGATTTGACAGAAGATCCCCAACATCTGCAGCAAGACTATGATTTGTGGAGATAGGCAGGAGAGAAACCTTGGCATTTATGAGACATGTTTCTTTTATGATGTCCAATGCATATTTCCTTTGATGTAGACATATACCTGAGGCATTTCTATCTAGTTCTAGGCCCAGAAAATACTTCAATTGACCCAAATCCCTGAAGGAGAATTAACTATGGAGAAAAGCCTGGAGGTAAGAAATTGTTTGGGAGGAGGACCCTGTGATGACAATGTCATCAATATAAACCAAGAGTGTACTGAAGTCCCCATCAGAACCTTAGGGCTTGTTTGGTAGTTGGATAAGAATAAGCAATATTATTAATCCCAGTATTATTAGTGCCCTCACTATTAATCCTCACTTGTATATCGGGGGTAGTTTTGAGATTACAAATATTAATCCCAATTTTTTTAGTGATGGCGCTAATAATACCACTCTCCCCCTTGGTATTAATAGTGAGGGGATAATAACTTTATCCAGATAACTCGTGCTATTAGTCCCGACCACCTATTGCGTACCAAACATCAGACAACTCGACTTATTAATCCTATCTGGCCTTAATACTGGATACCAAACAACACCTTAGTGAAGAGGGTATGATTAGAGGCAGCCTGTGCATAGCCAAAGGTTTTCAGAACAGTAGAAAGCTTGTGGAACCACTGCCTATGTGCCTGCTTCAACCCATAAAAGGACTTAACAAGCTCACAGGCTCACAGACAAGTAAAGCAGAAAAGAAGCCTGAATTGAAAGGACTGTAGATAGGAAGTAACTTCATATACTTTTTTTTTTCACAAAAGCAGGGCCGCGCCTGCAGGTGTATATAAATTTAAAAAGAGAAACAAACTGGAGGGGGAAAACCTGCCTAATCCAAAATAGGGGCAAAGGTGCCTGACCTCGAAAAAACAATACAGTTAGCGAAAATAAATTCTAAAAAAGAAGCTAGTCAAATTCACCTACACTTGCGATAATTAGCCATACCTAAGGCATCTTGTTGAAGAGCAGCACGAACCACCCTAGGAAGTTGAACAATTGTATCATAATCCTGAGACAATTGAGAACCCTGAGCAACTGCTGCCAACATTATTTCCTTCACGATAGATATGATCCACCTTATAGTTCCACATATAAGAAGCACAACGACGGATCTCATACACAATATTCCAAGGGCATTGAAGGTTACCCGTAAGGACATAAACACCAACTAAAGATTTTGATTCCACTTCGACACAATCAAGTTGAAGCGACCGGCAAAGAGATAAACCATCACCAAGGGAAGCAACCTCAGCATACATGTTCATGCCACACCCATAATAATGAGAGAAAGCTTTCACAAAAATACCATTATAGTCACGAATGACACCACCACCCGTGGCAAACCCATTACTAGAAGATCCATCTGTATTAAGTTTGTAGAATAAGGATGGAGGGGGAAACCATTTCGACAAAACACCATTGTGCCTAGAGGGAACAGAGATCGGAATATCCAATTCTTGTAAACTACGAGAACCTGATGGCGACGAAACCGATTTTGGCACAAACCGACCTAAGCTAGTCCAAACACCCACCATAATCTGCCTAAAAATTACCTCAGTACACATCAGACTATTATCAAAACAAGCACAACAATGATCCTTCCAAATCTCCCAACAACAGTGCATAAAAACTCCCAATTGAGCAGCGCCATTTTGAGAACGGATAGAAGCTCCTTCGGTCCAAATATGAAACAAGTGTTAAATAGTGAAATATTGATAAACCTTATTAAAAAGACGAACCAACATGTACCAAAGATCCCTAGCAATCTCAGAGTGGAAGAACAAATGGTGAATGGATTCTTGTTGTGTATCTTGCACGCAACAATAGCAACAATAGACAATAGGAATATGCTTAGAAAGAGTCTAAAATCAATCGGAACATTTACAGCCCACAACTTTCTTCCATGTCGGTAAAGTCTGCAAGACCCAAGTATTGTTCCTATCAAGAGCCTTTAACTCAAAGGTCATAAATTGACACCAATGGGAATGTTTGACAACCTAGTTATAAGACTTAGGTTGAAAAATGGTGTCAATGTTGGCTATGAAACTCTGATAGGAAGAGGTCAAATGCTTGTAGGATAGAACATTATAAACATAATGTGGAAAAGACTATTGTGCACATGAGGCAGTAAAGGTAGCTTTAGGAAATGGTAGCCCTGTGTAATCTTTGAACTTGGAAGGTGATAGATGTGCTTTATATGCATCTATTGGGTATTTTTACAACTTAGAATTGGCTATTCTATGATTTTTATGCTTTTAATATGGGTGTTTAGTTTTATTTTGAGTTTCAGGGTTAGGTAGAGCTAATTGCAGAATTGAAGACCTTTTTCTATCAAGAAAAGTCTTGGAGGACCAAAGTGCAAATTCTGGAAGAAGTTCAAGGCTGAAAGCAAAGAAATGCAAGGCAGTCGTTTTCCCCCTTGTACAAGGTGACCACCTATTTGGCAGTGTTCAGCATCGGAAGAGGTCCTACAAGACGGTCACATCATCCTCATGCAAGGCGACCCGCCTTGTCCCGTTTTTCAGTAAAGGCCAATTTTGTAATTGCTTTTATTTGTAAACCTAGTATAAATACAACCCTAGTAATTTAGCGTTGGGGATTTGAATTTCTGCCTCCCTTGGGTCTGGAACAACATTATTATTCAGTTTTTTAAAGATTGATTCATGTTTTTCATCAATCATTTGTGTTAGTTCATCAATCGTGATGAGCTAAAACTCATCAATCTAAGAATTGAAGGTAACTTGTATCGAAAACTTATGTTCTAATTATTAAATCTATTCAATCAGTATCTTGTTTATCACAAAACTTATATTGTGTCTTCTCTTGAAACTCACACAAAAGATTGGTGTCTGTGAATGTTTAGACATTTGGATATAAATAGCTGCACGACCAAATGCATATGTCATATGAGGGCCACCCTTTGTGGTAATTAGATCTTAGTGATTTCCCAACCAGGCTAAGGTGAGATCTAGGTTCTTGAGTTCTTAGTGTTCTTAATGGATCATCAATGAAGTTATGTTGACTTAGTGGAAAGCATAACCAAGTTCGGGATACTAAGAATTGTAAATCGTGACCAAACGTCCCAATCTTTACACTCGTGAACGAACCATTGATGATTGATTAATACTTTATCCATAGAACATAAGAATATATACAAGTGAATCTTAATTCCTAGACTTTCCCATAAATAATCTTCAATATTTGTCTACTCTTCCTGTTTTCTGATTTTCGTAATTAATTGTTAATTAGCTATGGTGTCAATTAGTTTAATTTAGTTTAATATAAATTAAGAAACTCCCCCCCCCTTAGTTTAATATTTGTTTTTACCAATTTAATTCTCAAGATTATTACTTATCTCAGTGGTTCGACCCTTGTTATTTGCATCACTATATACACTTGTTGACTTGTGCACTTGCGAGATAAATAAATAATACATCAGAAGGGAGAGTCCTAGCTCTGGTAGGTCTGACAAATATATGAGGAGAAATAGCAGATGGCTCAGGACTATGGAAAGGAAGAGATGTAGAGGAGGAGGGTATGGAAGGTGAGGCCTCAATTGATGAATTGAAAGCATCAGTGGGTGGACACAAATCATCAAGAGGATCGGACACAAGAGAAGTAGATGTAGTGGGAAGGGAAGGGGTAACAGAAAATGGAAATGAGATTCATGAAATTGCAAATCCTTGCCATAGAATACTTTTTTGGTGACTAAGTCATACATTTTATATGTCTTCTTACTAGAAGGATATCTAAGGAAAACACATTTCCTGGATCTTGGACCAAACTTGTCCCTATTATGACTAAGTGTGGATGCATAACAGAGGCAAAGACAACCAAAAGTCCTCATATGAGAATAGGAAGTAGTGGTGCTAAGAAGGATTCCATATGGTGTTTTAAACTGCAAAACAAAACTAGGCAATCTGTTGATGATATAGGTTGCAATTAAAAGACAATCTCCCCAGAAAAAAAATGGGAATATTGAACATGCAGAGACCCTCCGCTACTCTACCAATGTCCACAAGCTAGGAGGCTGAGAACTGAAGAGTAATCTTGTTATCCATTGTCAGTTTACTACCAGACAACATATTATATTTAAATGTGGGCACAAACAAAACATCACTGAACACAATGTCATTTGTAAGTTGCACACTTCCTTTATGTGTAATCTTGGATGTGTGTCCATTAGGCAAATATATAGGGAGATCAACTGTGACATGATTAATGAGGTTATCAAAGAAGGTTGTGATGTGATATGTGGCTCCAGTATCAATGATCCACTCCTTGGTTTTGGTGCTATGACTTAGGAAACATTTAGAACTGGTAATGTTACGTGCAAGATGAGACTCGAGACTGTCCATATTTGATGAAAAATTGGAGATCAAAGACAAAGTTGGTGACATTGTGCTAGAGTAAATCCTTGAAAGACATCAGACATTCCACTAGCTTCAAGATTTGAGTGTATACTGGCTGCAATTCTTGTTTTGTTCTTTGGCATGTTGGAATTGTCTGGTGTAGTCCCATGTAGAGCATGCCACTCTGGATATCCATGGAGGAAAAAACATTTATTTTTGACATGTGTATCTCCATGGCAGTGATCACACTATAGCTTCTTCTTCTGTGTACATCCACTACCATTGTGAGATACCTTATGATTACTACCTCCAGTTCTATTTTTAAAGAACTTTTGGCCAGTCTTGCTCAACATAGCTGCAGATATATCCTCCATGTTTAAATTGTCTGAGATATGTTTCCTTGGCTATCTTCCTGTGCCAAGATATTTTCCGCCCTACTAATGATAGGATGAGGGTTCATCAACATTATCTGTCCCCTAATAGCAGTGAATGAGTCGTTTAGGCCCATCAAGAATTGTATGAGCATTTGTTCTAATCTGAAATGACCAAGCAATTCATCCCACAGAGACCTAAATTTTGTAAAGTAGGCAGATATACTAAAGGCCTGTTTGATTTAGCTTATTGATATGTGCTGATGACTTATTACTTATGACTGATAACTTATTACTTATGACTAATGACTGATGACTAATAATTGGTAATGTTTGATTTAGCTTTTTAAAAATGATGATTAGCTTTCATAAGTTAGTTTGTGCGTGTTTGATTAATAAGTTGAAATAGTGATGAAATCAAGTATAAAGTCTAGAATAGCATCATCATCATCATCATCATCATCATCATCATCATTATTATTATTATTAATACTAATATTAATATTACTACTATTAATAATATTATTATTATTAATTTTAATCATATTATTATCATTATTATTTATTTATTTTATTTATTATTATTATTATTATCACGTTTTTATTATTTTATTAACATTAATATTACTTGTATTATTATTATTACTTATTAATTTTAGCATTTATTATATTATATTAATAATATTATTAATGTTATTTATATTATTATTTATATTATTATTATTATATTTTATTATTATAATATTGATATTAATATTACTTTTATTATTATTATTATTATTACTTATTATTATTACAGTTATTTTTACTATATTAATATTACTTTGGCAAAACACACCTTTGGGCCACTGTACTTTACAAAAGGTTGCAATTAGGCCGCTGAGACTTCAAAATTTTCGGGATGGCCACTGTACCAGACTTATCTTGCACGTTAACCCCTTTTTTGGATGGACGTTAAGTTTGATTAAATGTCTATTTTACCCTCGACTTCTTCATCTTCACGGATGTAAAGTAACCAGATCTGGTTTAAAACTCAGATCTGGGCCAAATGGGTTTGGTAGAAGTGACGAAAAGGGTTGGAAATCGGCATTTTCTCGAGAGTCGTCGATGATTAGGAACTGGGTTTGGGATGCGTGGCGAAGTTCTTGGAAGAATTGGCGGCAATGGCCGCAGGGGCGGAGGCAGTAGAGGCGGGGAATTGTGGACGGCGAGATTAGTGATTAAAAACGTGCTGCGTGGGAGTGGTGGAGGGAGGCCGGGAATTCGAGATTGACGCCTCGACTTCTTCATCTTCACGGATGCAAAGTAACCAGATCTGGTTTAAAACTCAGATCTGGGCCAAATGGGTTTGGTAGAAGTGACGAAAAGGGTTGGAAATCGACATTTTCTCGAGAGTCGTCGATGATTAGGAACTGGGTTTGGGACGCGTGGCGAAGTTCTTGGAAGAATTGGCGGCAATGGCCGCAGGGGCTGAGACGAAGTAGAGGAGGCGGGGGAATTGTGGACGGCGAGATTAGTGATTAAAAGCGTGCTGCGTGGGCCGAGTGGTGGAGGGAGGCCGGGGAATTCGAGATTGGCCGAGGAAGATCCGGCCGTCGGACCCTAACCCGACGACTCCGACGTGAAAGTTGGAGATGGGTGGAAGGGCGAGACTTTGAGCCGATTTAACGAGTGGGAAGGAGTTGGGGAGTGTAAGACCGGAGTTTTTGGCCATCGATTCGGCTTCAGAAGCTTCAATTACAAATCTGGGTCGATCCATTGTAGTAGTATGATTCTCTTTGTATGTATGTAAATACTATAAATATGTATGAATTTCTATCTGCAAAAATGGTGGGATGGAGATTGAAGAGGCAAATAAACAAACAATGGTACAGTGGGGGTTTGATTGCCTCTCCCGTCATCTTCATCTTGGTTCCGTGAAGATGAAGAAGTCGAGGGTAAAATAGACATTTAATCAAACTTAATGTCCAAACTTAACGTCCATCCAAAAAAGGGGTTAACGTGCAAGATAAGTCTGGTACAGTGGCCATCCCGAAAATTTTGAAGTCTCAGTGGCCTAATTGCAACCTTTTGTAAAGTACAGTGGCCCAAAGGTGTGTTTTGCCTATTACTTTTTAGTGTCATTATTATTATTATTATTATATTTATCATTATTAATACTATATTTATTATTATTATAACAATTATCATTATTCATATTATTATTTATTAATATTATTATAATTCCTTTTATTGTTATTATTATTATTTATAATAATAATTATTATTATTATTATTACCTTTTGTTTATTATTATTATTATTAAGAAGGGTAATCTTGGAATATATAAAATCTTAATAAAAAAGAGAACTCGCATGTTTTAAAAAGTAATATTAAGCACTAGGCTTAGTGCTTACAACTTATGGTCTTACATGTGTTTTAAGTAGCTTGTACATGATTTATGACTTATCTTACCATAAGCGAAATCAAACGCTTCAAAAACAACTTATGGTAAGTCATAAGTCATAAGCACTTTCAGATAAGTCAAATCAAACATACCTTAAGACTTCCTTGACAACACTCAGTCAAGTTTCTTCTAATCTGAAATACTTTGGGCAAATTATTAGACTTCCTTGACAACACTCAGTCAAGTTTCTTCTAATCTGAAATACTTTGGGTAAATTACTGTGGGAGAACCTAACATTCAAATCATCACAAATTGCCTTTGCAGAGTCAAAGTAAACTACACTTGACTTGATTTCAGGAGACTACATTCAATAACCACGATATAACCATGTGATTACACCTTTCCCATTGACCAAGATATTTAGATCTAATCATAGGTTTCTTATTACTCCCATTAATCAAACCTAATTTGGTCTTTGCAGACAAGGCTATGACCACAGATCTTTTCCATTGACCAAAGCTGACATTGTCCGTAAGAATTTGAGAAATCAGAGACATACCAGGGTGATCATTCGAATGAAGAAACAAAGGATGAAGCTATAACGTGGATATATCGATGTCATACTCATCGACAATCTCTTCTTCATCATCTCTTTCTTGTTCTTCATGATCTCCGTTAGTGGTAGACATCTTCTCCTTTGGTAAAGCACGAAGCCCTAGAATGTACAGTTGAATCAATTTCTTCTTTGATTCAACACCATTTCAACGGAAGTAATTCCATTTTGCTCTGACACCATGTTGAATTTGAGAGAAAGAAAGGGAGAGAGAATTATCCAATATTTTTTATTGAATTCATTTCTGTGTTAATCCCCAATTTACATAGAGTATATAACTACCAAAACTGAAAGATTCACTACTAACAGCCCTGAACAATACAACTTTCATATATTGACTGTGACAACCCTCTAGTTACATCTTTACACTTTTTCCTGGATTAGCACTTAGCCTCCTTATCTTTAACACCTTCCATATCTCATCCGCTCAGAACAAGTAGTTTTCTTATAAAACTACCGCTACTAACTTGTGGTAGTTTTATAAGAAAACCGCTTTAAACTTGCAGTTGTTTTGTGTGATATTCGCTTCAATGTTGCGGCAGTTTTGTGTTCTAACCGCAGTACTGTAACGGTGGTTTCATGAAACAACCGTTGTGCCCTAGCGGTAGTTTTAGTCGAATTTGAAAAAAAAATTAAAACTGCAGACATCTTGAATTCAGCAATTGAAACAAATTGAAGGGATAAGCTAATTCAAATTGAAATAAATCGAATTCAGCAATATCAACAACAATGGCAGTAAACATTAATTTGAAATCAAAACATAGGAATTAAAATCAAAATGAAAACATACATGGATTTTCGGGTTGAGAGTGTTCCTTCCAATCTTCACAGGCTTCAAATTTGGAGGCGGGTTTTTGAAGGGAGACGGGAAGAAGTAAGAGTTCAGAGACGAGAGAAACCAGTGAAGAGAGAGAAGAGAGTTGGTGATTTGAATTTGGGGTTACCCAAATCTGCTGTATGGGGGGAGGGAGGGGGTGTGGTTGTTTGAGTAAATTAGTGGAGGGGTTGGTATAGGTTAAATGTAGAAAGGATAGTTAGGTACTTTTGTTCATTAAATGGTATTACGTTTAAGATTTACAAACTTCACAAAGCGGACATTCCCGAATTCACCCCATCATGAACATCGAGTTGTAGATTCCTGTAAACGTAATCTTGGGGAGATGCCTTTTGATCCATTAGTTTGAAAGACAGTGTTTTTCAGACATTCGGAAAAAAAAAAAGATAACTCTTACTAATAAGTGTGTTCAAGACACTGGCAAGTGGGCCAAGTGGCAACCAACATTTTAACGAATCATCCTTACCAAAAAAAATATATATATATATATGTATGTATGTATGTATTAATACGACTCACCACAAACCAACTGGTAATGTATATTTGAGGGTTTTTACGAGATCCTCGAGAATCAAAAATCCCATTCATGCCATATTAAGCAAGCACTTATCTCCCCCCCAAAACAAAAACGAGTGGTTCTCTTTGTTTCTTCACAGAACAATGGCAGACGCAAAGCACCTTTGACCTGTGCCTTTCAGGTTGGTCAACTCCCAACCCTTTCCCTCCTTGTAGAACTCAACCTGGCATGGGTAAGTAGCATGAGCAATTTGACAGATGCATGAGTTACTCGGATTAATAAACAATGGCTAACAAGTTTCCTTACTGTGTCTACGATGAGATAACCGGTTTTAAGCCCACCAATTACGTAAATGGAATCATGCAAGACTCCAGCAGCTGAATATCCCCTTGGAGATTTCATTGGCTCGCCGGTAATCCATGTTCCCATACGAGGATCGTATACTTCGGTGCTTTCGACCATTGTGTTCCCATCGTAACCACCAAGAGCATATCTAGGATACAGAAAGTTCAACGTTAATGGCTAAATGTGCTGGCACTTAAGAATGATTGGAACTATGTATCTCTGTGCATTGCTTTTTCGAATACTAAGGCAACATTGATAATGGGTTGTGGCAATTCAAGGTTTTACGCTTACAACCTCATTATCATAATTATGGGTTTTGGTAATTCAAGTTATCACACTTACAAGGTCATTGTCATAAAGAATGATTTAATACCGGTAACATGCATATAGCTTGACTTACATTTTTTCGTTCATGACAATCAACGAATGGCAACCCCTTTGTGTACTCATACCCTCGATTCTGGTCCAAGAATGCTCTCTTGGGTCAAACCTTTCTGCAGACCTGAGATGATAAAAATTTCCTATCAGCTGTTTGACAAAGATAGTGTTGGAAACTTAATGTGGTCCATTACGTAGATTTTGAACTGTCCTTGCAATAAGGGTTCAATAGATATCAATTCCATGCATGTAGGTCTCTATTGCAAGACCTGGCTCGTTTGTATGGCACAGTAGGAAAAAAGTACGGAAGGACTATATTTCATACTTCAAGTAATCCTTTCCATCAAAGCCCCCAACAGCATATACCGCCCCGTTAAGCTCCACGGCAGCAAGTGCAAATCTCTGAAAGAAAATAAAGCATTTTTTGTATTATAATTCTAGTATTACGTGAATTCAAAAGGAAATCACATAGGCTACTTCTCATTTGTGCAAATCAATCTCTTCAAGCCAATTCTGAATATTCTTTTCTGTTGTACTAAATCTCCGGTTAGCAAGCTATATCACAACTCAATACTTTATGCAACATACCTTTTGCAGCATTGACCGAGTCAAAATCCATCTCCCAACATCTAAATCCAACATTTCAACATCTGAAAAGCTTTCACCTCCATTCCCACCACCAAGAGCAAAGATTTTGCCATTTAAAGTGGCACCAGCTAAGCTTCCCTTTTTATCATTTAACGGAGGACGTGGTGTCCACTCATTATTAACTGGGTTATAGGATTCAACTTCAAAGAGAAAGAAAAAATATTTAGTGGCATAACTGCATGCGCGAGAGAGAGGGAGGGAGGGAGCCAGGGAGAGAGAGAGAGAGAGAGAGAAGAGAACCTGTTTCGTACCACAGGGAGCTGTTTCCACCTCCAAATACATAAATTTCACCATTCAACTTCGCAACTGAGGCATAAGAACGTATAGAGTTCATTGGCTTAAGAGATTTTATAGCATCCTGCGAAGGTGAGTAGCAATCCAACGATGATAACCACGAGACCCCATCATATCCTCCCGCAAGATATACCAAGTCATCAAGATCCAAATTAATGGCATTTGATGACCCATTTCCTGTCATATCATCACAATCCACGAGAGGTTTTGACATTGATTCCAACATCATACATCTTTTTCTTAATTGTTGAATTTCTTTTTCTGCTTCAACCTGAAATGCCAGATAAAAATCACAAACATGTAGAGCAGGACTCGTATTTGCCAGGTGAAATTGAAGAGGAATTTTCCAAAAAATATATATATATAAAATCTTAACAAAAAGAAATATGTATCAATCACACAAGGAATGGTTCATCTTAATTTACATGAAAAATGAAGGTTTCTAAAACATGAACAAGATCTTAAAGGAAATACAGGAGACCACAACAACTAATGATAGTTAATTCTCAATCGTAGTTCCAATTGAGATACTTTCCAACAACGTTTTGTCCAAAAAATTTGAGAATTCTTCATTCATAAGATTCCAAGAATCTTGTTCAATGGATTAGACGACCACAGCTTTGCGCTCTACCGAGTACTATCTTGACCCCAAGCATCTATCCAACAGTCTGTCCGATAGTGCCTTGACCTCTAATCATCTTATTCCCTCTTTCATGTGTAGGCTGAACCTAGCAATTCTATTTTCTTTCCTCTGGTATGTTTCAACACTTGTCACTTGGACAAAGGTTCAGTTTAGTTGACTTGACTTGAGCACTTCTGATTCAGATCTGAAATACTTGTACTTTTTTTCTTATGGAATCTTATCATGTTTATTATTACCAACCACAAAAGGTGCACCAAAGAAAAAGGACACCAAGTCGGTGCAGTATGTCAGTATCATCTTATGTGAGTTATGTGATAACGTAAGGAAATTCAACAGAAGAATAACTGCTTCAAAATTTATAACAAGATGAAAAATACCATCTTCTGCTCCAAATACCCCGTCTTTTGAAGTTGCTCAGTTTTAAACTTCTTGAGCTCTTCCATATCTTGAATCAACTGACATTCACATAGGGAGTACTAGGTTAAGTTGCATAAGAAAAACAGAAATAACAAAAACGCTCAAGAATGGAATCAGACATATAACAATGTAACTAACAACATCAAATACCTTAGCTACAACATCAGGGTGTTCAGACGAGTTAGCAGGGAATGGATCATTCTTCTCTTCTTGAATCGTATGTTCCTCCAAAACTGCTTTGTTCTTCAAGCTTACATCACTTACAACAGCAGATTCTTCTTCACCTCCTATAGAAGTTGAATCAGAGCGGTCACGACTAATAGCCAATTCTTTTAGTTTCAAGTATATGAGATCCCTCTCATCATTCTCCGCAACTTTCTGACGTGAGCAATCTTCCAATGTCTGGTGACTGTCATCTAAACAAAGAGCAGTATCTGAAAAACCAAATTCTCCATTTGGTTTATAGGAACGAGAAGTATCAACTTCTAAAGGCGGATACTCAGAAGCTTCATTTTCCCCTCTTCTATCAGATGAGGGTAAAGGTCGAGTCATTGCTCTACCTTTTGCAGTATTTTGTGGGATGGAGGTACTAGGAGCAATCGCTAGAGACGATAATAAGGACAACAACTTATTTGTTTGAGCATGATCAAGCTCAAACCAGAAATGGTATTGACCATAGTAATTGTCCATAATTATGGGCTTGAACAGACTTTCAGACAGTGCTTGGCATCGCAAGCGAACACGGATTTGAACCTGAATGCAGAATGCTCTCAGTGCAAGTAAATAACTCTTTTAAGGATTTTTCTTTTTTTGAAACCATGGTCATAGAGCTCAATAAACAAATATGCCCACCATCCAAAATAAGTGTCAGTTTTTTGGTTTGTCAAGAAAATTAAGGAAGACGACTTTTAAGCAACTTTAGTAGCACATATACCTAATTACCCTTAGTTTCCACTTCATAGTGGTGGAAGTGCAGATTGAGACATGAAAGTTGACATTGGTGAATTTAGTAACTTCCTAGAAAAGGGACACTCATTTTGGGTCATATTTTTTTAAAAAGCCTACTCATTTGGCATGGAGGAATTAATAAAATAATGCTCCCTCCGTTCCTAAATAATTGTCCTCCTTTCCGGTTTTGTCCGTTCCAAAATAATTGTCCTCTTTCAAAACTTTTCTTTAAGGAAAACATTTTTACCACTTTACCTTTACTTTTTCTACCTATTTTAATTATGACCACATGCACAAGGGCATTAAAGGAAACCACACATTGCACCAATATTTATAATAGTCAATTATTTTTTCTTAAACGGTGTGTCGAGTCAAAGAAGATGATTATTTAGGAACGAAGGGAATAAAACATTAAGTGATAAAACATTAAACAGAAATCTCATAAAATACCTGCGCAGGGTATAGGGTTCTATCTGAACCATCAGTAGTCCACGCATACGGATTAATATTCATTTGGCCAGAGCTAGCCGCCTCAAAGATGCCATGAATATTTCTTTCACTATAATTGAATAGAAACAGTGGTAAACCGGGATCAATATTCTTTACATACGAAAAATGCTGACCTGGCAAACCTGTAATGTTTTAAATCTGTATCAGTACTTGAGCTAAAAGTCTGGGGCCATTACAACCTGAAATCAAATCTTACTAGAAAGGAGGGGATAGAATTATAGGTCAACCCATTAGTACAATACCACCTAACTTGAAATTACGAAGAATAAACTCAAAAGCCACACTACAAACAGAAAGCAGTGGTAATGAATTTGGATGACTGACCAAAGAGTTGTTTAAAAAGGCATTCTCTTATGGTGCTGTTTTTGCACCCAAAAATTACACCACCAAGTTGGCTCTTTCCCAAATTTCTAGTGTTTACGGTGCCAGTTGTCTGATTAGGTAAGATATTTGCTCGTTCATTTAATTTCAAGGTTTGCATTTTCCTCCCTGTCCCCATCCTGCAATTCAGAAGGACAAAAATTATTATAACCTGGACCAAACCAGAACATTTTATGATGCAGCTAGAACTTATCATGAAAACTTATAGGAATAAATACTTGGAAAGGAAGCATACTTACCATTATTTTATCAATGTCGTTTGCATACTTTTTATTTTTACACATTATATAGCTACTTTGGTTTTCATTTGCAATGAAGGTATGTGTTGAAGTATGAGGGTGTCGTGTGTAATATGCTTATAGTTGTAGGTCTTAAGGGTGTCGAGTGTCAATATGTAATAGGGAGGTAGTTGAGTTTGTTACAGATTAGTTTTCTTTCTCATTCTTGGTGTAAGGATAAAAACCAGATCCTGTCTTCTGTAACGAGAGATGAAAATAACAGACATAATGAAATGAGATTCCCTCTCAATCTTATCATTCATGTCTAAATTCAACATGGTATCAGAGCAAACTCATGATTGCTTCCGCAAAATCAAAACTCATTCCTAGCTTATGCCAGTTTCTCTGATCAATTTCGATCAAATCGATTTAGGGCTTGAATCGGCGTGACTGAAGAGAAGAAATGGCTACCAATAATGACTCACATGAAGATCACGAAGAACAAGGTGATAATGAAGATGTAGCCGATGAGTATGACATTGACATATCAACATTTCAAATTCATCCCCTTCATCCTCTGTTTCTTCATCCTGGTATGTTTCTAGTTTCTCAAATCCTGACGAATACAGTTAATTTTGGCCAATGGAAGAGGTCAGTTGTCTTGGCTCTGTCTGCAAAGAACAAGTTAGGATTCATCAATGGCAATAATAAGAAACCAGGACCTAGATCTAAATACCTAGGTCAATGGGAGAGATGTAACCACATGATAATTTCTTGGTTGCTGAACGTAGTCTCGCCAGAAATTAAATCAAGTATAGTCTATCTTGATTCAGCCAAAGCAATTTGGGATGATCTAAGTGCTAGGTTTGATCACAAGAACCTTCCCAAAGTTTTTCAAATAAGGAAAAACCTGAATGAATGTACTCAAGGAAATTTGAGTATATCTGCTTATTTTACAAAGTTTAGGTTATTATGGGACGAATTAGTGAGTCATACTAGTCTTCCCAAATGTTCTTGCAATTGTGTGTGTGGGGCATTATCAAAACAAGATAGTTATGAACATGAACAGATGCTTATTCAGTTTCTAATGGGGTTGAATGATTGTTATACTGCTATAAGAGGGCAACTCATGTTGATGAACCCCCTTCCTAGTTTGAGTAAGGCAGAAAATCTTTTAATTCAAGAGGAGAGTCAAAGACATCATAGCTCTGGAAGTGTGAATATGGAGAATATTGCAGCAGCTATGCTAGGTAAAGCTGGACATAAATTCCTTAAGGGAAAGAATGGTGGTTCTACAGGAAGTAGTTCTGGTAGTGGTGTACCTAAAGGGTATAATACTGGCAGTGGAGGAAACACACAGAGAAAGAAACTTTGGTGTGATCATTGTCATGGGGATGCACATGTTAAGGACAAATGTTTCTTTCTTAATGGTTATCCAGAATGGCATGTTTTGTATGGTACAAGACCAGATGAGTCTAGGATGCCTAAACACAAAACTAAGGTAGCAGCTAATATCTCCACAAGCAGGACCTCACAAGCAGAATTTACAAGCAGGACTTCAGATGCCAACAATATGTCCACAAGCAGGACTTCAGATGCCAACAACACACACATTGGACAGGGATTCACTGCAGCTCAATATCAACAACTTTTTTCGTTACTCTCCAACAATACGGCCATAATGGATAGTTCAGAATCCCATATGTCAGGTAAGTTTGCTAGTACTAGTTATGTTAACCCAAAATGTTGTTTAAGTCTTGGGCATAACCCAAGAGAATGGATCCTGGATACTGGAGCAACAGACCATATTACTGCCTCTTTTGCCAATCTGGTTAATCATGTTTCTGTTGATCTTCCTTTATACTTGCCCAATGGTCATACCTACAGGATTACCCACAAAGGTAATGTTCAACTCACAACAGACATTGTCTTACACAATGTCCTGTTTGCTACTTTGCTCCTACCTTTCAGTACAACTTGTTGTCTGGTCATAAACTTGCCAATGATAATAACATTACCCTTGTTTTCTCTGCTTCCACATGCCACTTGCAGGACCAGATTCACAAGCAGATCAAGGGGATTGGTAGGGTGATTGATGGTCTGTACATATTCAATACTTCCAGACATGACTCTGAATCTGCTCAACCTCAAACTTCTTGTTCTGTGTCTAGAACTGTTAGTCCAAATTATGCTTTGTGGCATCTGAGATTAGGACATGTTCCTCTTTCCTCTTTAAAACATTTGAATATTTGTACTATTGACAGTATATCTTCTGTTTTACCTTGTGATATATGTCAATTTGCTAGACAAGTAACAACCCTTTCCTATCAGTGACTCTCAATCTACTAAACTGTTTTCATTACTTCATTGTGACCTATGGGGTCCTTATAGACACAAAACTTACAACAACTGTCACTCTTTTCTCACAATTGTTGAAGATATGTCCAGAACCACATGGACTTTTCTTCTTAACTCTAAAACTCAAGTGTGTGATTATCTAGCTTATTTTTTGTCCTATGTAACGACTCAATATGGGGCAAATGTTAAAGAAATTAGGTCAGATAATGGAACTGAGTTCTTCAATGAATCAATCACTCCTTTACTGGATTCTCTTGGCATTTACCACCAAAGCTCTTGTGTTGCCACACCTCAACAAAATGGGAGGGCTGAGAGAAAACACAAGCATCTTCTTGAACTTGCTAGGGCTCTTAGATTCCAGCCTCATCTTCCAATTTCGTTTTGGGGTGATTGTCTCTTGACTGCTACTTATATCATCAATAGACTGCCTAGTTCTATTCTGAAGTTTAAAACTCCTTATGAAATCCTTACTGAATCTGTTCCCTCCTATTCTCATATGAAGGTATTTGCGTGTCTTTGCTATGCCTCTACTCTTAGTCATAATAGAGACAAGTTTGGGCCTAGAGCAAGGAAGTGTGCTTTTATTGGTTATCCTTTTGGAAAAAAGGCTTACAAATTGTATGACATGAATACCAGACAGGTCTTCTATAGTAGAGATGTAATATTTCATGAAGCTCACTTTCCTTTCTCTGCATCTACTGATGTCTCTACTGATGCTCAACTTCCTACATCCTTCTATGACATAGTAGATGAGGACCTGTATCCTTCTGTCTCCACATCTCCTGCTATTCCAGATCCTTGTCCTGATATTCCAGCTTCTTCCATACCATATGAGTCACCTACTCCTATACCAACTACATCTATTCCACATAGACCTACTAGAACCAAAACAATTCCAGCCAAGTTCAAGGATTATACAGGGATGCCCTTTACCCAATCCTCAGATGTTGCTTGTGACCACAGGTATCCTCTTCACTCTGTTCATAATGTGATGGCCTATTCTCATCTTTCTTCTGACTATCAAACCTTTATAGCTAATATTGACACCACAGTTGAGCCTAAGACTTACTCTCAAGCTGTGAAACACAGTCACTGGTGTGAGGCTATGACATCTGAATTGGATGCTCTAGAGAGAAATAAGACTTGGGTTTTGCAGCCTTTACCCTCTGGAAAGAAGGCTGTTGGTTGCAAATGGATTTATAAAGTGAAGTACTTACCTGATGGCACTGTGGACAAGTATAAAGCCAGATTGGTTGCTAAGGGTTTCACACAGACAGAGGGTCTAGATTACTTTGAGACATTTGCACCTGTTGCTAAGATGACTACAGTTAGAGTTCTTTTAGCTATTGCTGCAATGAGAGGTTGGCCCCTTCATCAAATGGATGTCTCCAATGCCTTTTTGCATGGAGATCTTACTGAAGAAGTCTTTATGACTCTACCTCCTGGTTATTGTCCTCCACCTACTGAGGATAATACTCCTCAAGTGTGCAGGCTTACTAAGCCTCTGTATGGATTGAAGCAGGCCCCTAGACAGTGGTTTCATAAACTGTCCACTGCATTGAAGGCATTTGGTTATAAACAGGCTGCTTCTGATCATACATTATTCACTATGGAGTCTGATGGTGGTTTTACTGCTCTTTTGGTCTATGTTGATGACATAGTTATCACAGGATCATCTCCTACTGCCATTACCCTTCTCCAACAATATCTTCATACCCAGTTCTCCAGTAGAGACCTTGGTCAATTGAAATACTTCCTAGGGCTGGAATTAGCTAGGAATGCTACTGGGATTTGTTTACACCAGAGAAAGTATGCAATGGACATCATCAAGGAGACATGTCTGTCCAATGCTAAAGCTTCTAGACTTCCTCTCCCTACCAACCATGGTCTATCTGCAGATATTGGTACTCTTCTTTCCAATCCAGACCAATATAGAAGGCTTGTTGGGAGGCTCATATATCTGATAATTACCAGACCTGGTCTGTCTTATGCTGTGCAAGTTTTGAGCCAATTCTTGTCTCAGCCTAGAAAACCTCACTTTGAAGCTGCAAAGAAAGTTGTCAGGTACCTTAAGCAGGCTCCTGGTCAAGGCCTGTTTTTCTCATCTCAGTCTTCTTCAGTTCTCACAGGGTATTGTGATGCTGATTGGGCAGCCTGTCCTACTTCCAGACGATCCATTACAGGTTTTTGTATTTTTCTGGGTTCTTCTTTGATTTCATGGAAAAGTAAAAAGCAGTCTACTGTTTCCAGATCTTCTGCCGAATCTGAATATCAAGCCATGGCCTCTACCTGTTGTGAGTTGGTGTGGCTGAAGTCTCTCTTGCAAAGTCTGCTTGTGCATCTTCCTGCTCCTGCATCTTTGTTTTGTGACAACAAAGCTGCATTGCACATTGCTGCCAATCCTGTATATCATGAGCGCACCAAACACATTGACATTGATTGTCACATAATCCGAGAGAAGATTGACCAAGGGCTTGTTGCCACCTCTCATGTTCCTTCAAACCAGCAGCTGGCAGATATGTTTACCAAGGCTCTACCTGAATCTCAATTGCTGTATTTGATTTCCAAGTTGTCTGTGCGCAATCTTTTCTCCCTGCCAACTTGAGGGGGGTGTTGAAGTATGAGGGTGTCGTGTGTAATATGCTTATAGTTGTAGGTCTTAAGGGTGTCGAGTGTCAATATGTAATAGGGAGGTAGTTGGGTTTGTTACAGATTAGTTTTCTTTCTCATTCTTGGTGTAAGGATAAAAACCAGATCCTGTCTTCTGTAACGAGAGATGAAAATAACAGACATAATGAAATGAGATTCCCTCTCAATTTTATCATTCATGTCTAAATTCAACAGTATGTTGTTAATAAAAACTTAGCTGAGTGTTCCAATAAGCTTTCAGCGTGTTTTAAAAGGCCAGTAATAGAATTTAGAGTTTATGATCTAAGGGTTTAGGGTTTATGATTTAGCCATTTAGGATTTAAGGGTTACAGGATTTGGAGTTTAGGGCTTAGGATTAAGAGTTTATGAGTCTAGGGTTTAGGGATTAGGAATTGGGGTCACTTTGGCTTTGTTTTGGATAAGTTTTTATTTGGAACATTGAAATACTCGTTATGTTTTTTTCACTAACGACATCCAATTTTTTTCCTTAATTGGAAACTAACAAAGTAAGCTCTATAATGTGTTTAAAAGGTAAAAAAAAACATGCAACCCATATTGAAAAAAAAAAACGTGAAGTAAGCTACCCATCCCACAATTCAGAAGGACAAAAATTATCATAACCTGGGCCAAATCTAAAAGTTTTCTGATGCAGCTATAACTTATCATGAAAATTATAAGATAGCATCAGTGAAGAATACAATTAAAAATCAAAACATGGTCAATGCTTTGAGGAATACAAGAGGTGTCTTCTTATCAAAAAAAAAAGGGGGGGGGGGAATACAAAAGGTGTCTTAAAACCTCCAAAACAAAGGCTCATCGTAAGAGTATGTCTCCTTACATCTACCAAAGACAAAAACTGTGCCGAGGTATGACAAACTATGTACACAACACTTTTATAAAGTACCAAAAGTACTTTATATTCTTGATAGGATTATAACTTGCCTGAACAGTCGCAAGACAATGACCCTAAAAAACAATGCATTCTAATAGCACCGACACTTCAATATCCATGAACCATTTCTAAACGTCCCTACAACATGACTTACATGCATACTGTCAAAAGATTACAAAAGAAACAAAAGCTAGTCAAATATGATTGATAATATATAGTCCAATTTAATCCAAGGATTAAACTAGGGACAAAATTTCCGTATTTCCGTCAAATGAAATTTTGATATTAACATTGTGGCCAAACCTTGAAAGCCATGAAAACCATTGTGAGAGTCTCTTTTACTAGTTTACATTTTCATCCTGCCCAATAGAACCAGCACACAAACACTCCAAACAGGCTCAAACCTACCACCCTTCCAAACCCTTCATACTTAATTTCCAAAATAACCAAATTTCGGCCACTACATGCGTGTTACAAAAACTAACAAACAAACAAACAAAAGACTTTCTTTTAGTCAAAACCTCAACCTTAAAGCTCGATTTCAACCTTTGATCATGGCACAAACATTTATTTTTATTATTATTTTTTGATAGGTAAGTAAGACCCCTTGTTGGTATAGGGATTAGAACCAAGGACCTCAAGGTCATAGTTGCTTGCTTGAGCTCCCTTGTCATCTCTCCCACCCATTGCTTATATATATATATATATACACACACACACACACACATATCAAACAAGTAAAAATATCTGGTCAAAACAGAAATCAAATCTATCACACATCCTCTCTCTCTCTCTCTCCCTCACACATGAGTGCATATAAAAATATCTTGCCACAAACATTTGTTAATAAAAAATTTACAGCTTTATATATAACAAACAAGTAACTATGACTACAGCCATTGACGAAACAACCCCAATCCTCCCACCACCACCCCCCCCCCAAAAAAAAACACAACATCCAGCACATTTAAAAATCTGGTCAAACCAATGCCTAATACCAAATTACAATCAAATATTCTCAACATAAAAAAATAATAATCGTATTACGAAATCAAGAAAATCGCAAAATGAAAAGAATATAAGAAGCAAAATCAGATGCTAATGTCATATAATAGAATTCGACAAACCCAAATTCCTAGTAACAACACAAAAACAACAAAATCAAGAACCACTTGTCCACGGCCCAGTACCCACAATCCGATCATTTCTATTTGGAACAAATGCAATCCATGTGTGTGTTCGTTCGAGTCTGAGCGTGAATGTGAGTGTGAGTGTGGGAATGTGTGTGTGTGTGTGTGTGTGCGCGCGCGAGAGAGAGAGAGAGAGAGAGAGAGAGAGAGGAGAACCTGCGCTCAACCGGGGTTTATCGAATTTGTGGAAAAACGCACGACTTAAGCGCGAAATGGAAACTCTTTATCGAGCTGTTACTTGTTCCTGAGAGAAGGAACCAATAATGTGTACACCCAGATCACTTTAGCATATAGCCCCTTAACAAGAGCGCGTTTTAGCACTTTTGTACTCCTTCGGTCCAAAAATAAATATCTTTTCGAGTAGTATTTTTTCTTTCCAAATGATTGTATGTATATCTTCTTTGAAAAAAATTTAGCATTGTATATGACAATGGGGTGGTCTCTTGTGTGATCCAAAATGGACCTATTTATGTTAAATTTGTCAAAATTTAATAATTTTGGTACAATCTTTTGACTTTTGAAAATTACAACGCCACCCCTCACTTGTATAAATAAATAGTGTCACTTTTTAGTATTAAAAGTATCATTTTTCAGTATAAAATGTGTCACTTTTCATCATAATGTGTCATTTTTAGCATAAAATGTGTCATTTTACGTTTTTAATAAAAAAATATCATTTTTTTCCTTTTAAAAGATGTTACTTTTTAGCCTTAAATGTAGAGCTGTCAAACGGGTCAGCCCTACCCAAGCCCAACGGGCCTCGCTTAACATCGAGTCCGGCCGAAATAGTGACGGGCCTCATAGAACTCAAGCTCAATCCATGCGCACTTCGGGCCTATGGAAAAAAAATAACTATTTTTTAATTAAAAAAAACTCACAAATTAGCAAATAAAAGTTATATAACACATCAAAAGTTCAAAACACACATATTTACTAGTCTAACTTGCACAATTACAAAGCAAAAGTGCAACCAAAGCA
Source organism: Codonopsis lanceolata (assembly GCA_013146195.2). Lineage (NCBI taxonomy): Eukaryota > Viridiplantae > Streptophyta > Magnoliopsida > Asterales > Campanulaceae > Codonopsis > Codonopsis lanceolata. Next base: position 117,071,566 of record CM028381.1, on the reverse strand, counting down.
AATATAAACAAATGTAGTAACTTCAACAATTAAACGAAACAGAAACTAGAAAAACTATAATGTTACAGACCAAAGAAAAAATACATGTGCTACTTGAAGGGTATTTTTTTCAAAACACGCATACTTACTAGTCTAACTTGCACAATTACAAAGCAAAAGTGCAACCAAAGCAAATATAAACAAATGTAGTAACTTCAACAATTAAACGAAACAGAAACTAGAAAAACTACTTGAAGGATATTTTTTTCAAAAAAGTTATAACCAAATTGAAGTTCATCATACTGTCCCCAATTTTTTAATATGTATTTTCTGAGGATAGACAAAGTTTTTCAGGTTCTAGTTTGCAAAACCTTACTAACTAGCAAATGTTCATTTTTTTATTCGCCCGACACAATCTAGCATTTTAATTTTATTTTTTATCAAGTGTATACTATTGAGGCTTTTTATTAGCTAATATCAGATAGAGATACTCAATTAAATAGATCAGTTTCGATAAAATTACTAACCACAACCATACTAAACTTTGAAGATCAACTTCATTTCCTCTTTGTAAGTGTCACTTCCATCAATTTAGAATATGAGTTTCAACCAAAAAGAGAACAATGATTTAGAAATAGATCATATTGTATCATAAAATTATCTAACCAAAAGAAAAAAAAAAGTCTAAATGAATGTCTGGTAGTTTTTTTCTTTTTAATTTTTAATTTTGTAATTAAGTTTAAGTGTTTAACTTTATGATCGGTCCAGACCGGGTCGGGCTTTTAAGGTCGGGCCAAACACGGGTCGTGAGCCTTTTTCGAGCCTTCTGAATTGAGGCCCAAGCCCTTGAAAAGTCGGATGGGCTGGACTGGGCCTATGGGTCAGGCTCAATTTTGACAGCTCTACTTAAGTGTATTACTTTTTAATCTTAAATGTGTTACTTTTGATATTAAATGTGTCTTTTTTGTTTTAAACATGTTATCTTGATTTATAAATGAAAACTATCACTTTTTTACGTAAAACGGTAAAAGTATCACTTTGTATCTGATGTATAAAAAAAAGTATCATATCAGGGGTGCCGAAGGTAGCAGTGGACGTGGGTCCCCAAAGTTGTCGCCCGGCGGTCATCTTGTCGTCGGTGATAGATATATGGCTATATTATCTGTAAAATAAATACCGGGAGTCGGCGGGGAGGGCCCCCACAAAAAACCCTCCGGCGTGTTTATCAGTACACTGAGTATGAAAAAGAGGGTGCGTAGCCCCCAAATGTGTGTGTGATTTTCAATCAGAAAAAAATAAATAACCCCCTTCACAGAGTTGTCGTCCGGCGGTCATCTTGTCGTCGGTGGTAGATATATGGCTATATTATCTGTAAAATAAATACCGTGAGTCGGCGGGGAGGGCCCTCACCCAAAACCCTCCGACGTATTTATCAGTACACTAAGTATGAAAGAGAGAGTGCGTAGCCCCCAAATGTGTGTGTGATTCTCAATCAGGAAAAAAAAAAGATAAAAAGATAACCCCCTTCACTATGGACTAGTGGGGTTATTTATACCTGGATGAAATGGGCCTAGCTCATGGACTATCTGCCCGGCCCAAGCCTTCTAACATTATGTAAAATATAATGGGTCATTCGATGAGGCCCACACGTCATTGAAGCGGATCCAAAATACACACATCAGTATCCCCCTACTCATTATTCTTTGATATTCATCTCGAGGGTAAGGAGTACTATTCGCTCGTAATCTTCTTTAATTTCTCGGGATGGCCGAGGCTTAATCACTTTCATCTTGGCAGACAGGATAACAAAAGTGCTGGGATGAGTCGCGACTTTAGTCGCTTTTGACCGTCATTGTATATTTTAATTAACGAGTATGCTTTATAACTTGATTATTTAAGTCCTTTCTATAGCGTGCAAAGTGCCACTTGGGCCAAGGTCAAGTCCCAGTACTCGACTATGTAAGCAGAACTACCTTTGAAAAGCTAGCGAGCAGAACGTCACTTAGGCCAAGGTCAAGTCCAAGTACTCGAATTTGCGAACAGGACTACCTTTGAAAAGCTAGTGAGCAGAACGCCACTTGGGCCAAGGTCAAGTCCCAGTACTCGACTTTGCGAGCAGGACGACCTTTAAAAAGCTAGCGAACAGAACGCCACTTGGGCCAAGGTCAAGTCCCAGTACTCGACTTTGCGAGTAGGACTACCTTTAAAAAGCTAGCGAGCAGAAGCGCAGGTAGGCGCGGTGTACAACTCAACCGCGAGTAAACTCGAGCGGAAGCCTTTTTGGTGAACAGAGACATATCATGCTCGTCAGAAAGGTAAACACTTGGTCTTAGGTATAATCTAAGAACCGCTCGAACACCAACCCTTTTTCACGAGAAGAGATATGTCTTACTCGCGAAAAAGGCATAATTGAGATAACATGCTCGAACACCAACCCTTTTTGACAAGCAGAGGCACCTCTTACTCGTGAAAAAAGGGTATAATCGAGATAACAGGCTCGAACACCAACCCTTTTTGACAAGCAAAGGCACCTCTTACTCATGAAAAAGGGTATAATCGAGATAAAAACTAACTTTACAAGATGAACTGTCAATGGAGATTGAACAAGGTCATTTATTTCCCAAGTCATAAAAAGCCAACGGGAGGGGAGCGTAAGCGCATGCAGGCGTTGTCTGGCTGGCTCTCTCGGGTGTAGCCCCCTGCTTCTCGAATGTGAGGGTTTATCTTGAAGTCGAGAAATATCGCTGGTCAATACTGTTTGGTCTCGGGCAGAAGCAGGCATATGATATGCTCGCTTGAAGCTCTATGGTCATAGCTGCATCCTTTGATTTCTGAGCCGCTCTCCTCACAAGAAGACATCCTACAGGAATCGAGGAAAATATCAGTTCATGCTCGTGAAAACAGGCGAGAACAAGTAAAACCCTTGGTTAGGGTTTACGTTTCAAACTAGTGAACAGGGCACCAATGGACCATTTCCTCGATTCCTATCTATATGTGTGCTTGGGTCAGTGCAAAAACCAGAAAGGACAACCAAGATAAATCCAAAAAATTTAAACGGTGGTTTTATGAAAAACAATGTTAAGGCAAAAATCAAGGACATAAGTTTTGAACCTTCAGATGTTGGATACCGGAACGCCCAGTGATCACCATCAAGTTCTAAGGCTAGGGTTTTGGCAGAACGGAAATGCAGCTGGAAATAAAAGAAACGAAGTAGTTAAAAGTAGAGGAATACTTGTCGTTTTGGGAGATTTCTGGATTCTGGTAAATTTCGGTCCTCGTTGCAGCCTTGATTCTTTAATGGGTACTGGCAATGCGAAGAACAATGAATAACGAGAAGGGTTAGAGTTTGTGCGTTTGAAGGAGTTGTGAAAAGTGTGAAAGAGACGGGAACATTTCTTTTTATAACACAAGCCGAGGGCAAAAGAGGAAGAAAAAATACCTGCAGACGTGACTTCCTGGACACACGGCGTGAGAATCAAGGTGTCGCATTCAATGTTGCCTTGGGAAAGATGCACGCGTGCAACCTAGACCCAGACGACGGCTGCACTCCAACGTCCCATCAACGCATCCCTGCTCCAACCTGCTCTTCCCACTATCAAGTCTACTTTATCAATATTTCTAGTGATCAAAATGAACAAGTTTAACAACAATCAAGCTTTCAGAAGGAATCAAGATATAATACTCCTCGCTCTGAGTACGTATGCTCACTAAACAAGAAGCAGGGGGCCACTGAATTGCATGGCCCAAAAGGTCCAAGCTCTGATCACGTGCCTAGCACGCCTTCCCTATGGTCACGAGTAAATCACATGCATTCTTCATGATCAAGCTTAAGTCATAAGCGAGCAGCAACCTACCTGAAGCCTGAGGGCCAAGAGCACAGCGAGCATGCATATAGGTCAAAACGAGCATGCTCGCTTTGTTCAGTAACATAGTAATGGTTGTCTTGAACGTGGGGAGTTATTTCTGGGTGATCCGCTCCACGTTATGGACGTGGTCATAAATGTGCCCGTTTTTCATGCTCCAGCACTAAATGATCAGTTTCTAGCCCCCTAGGCCGGCTATATAAACCCCTCGAAATGAAGAGGGAAAGGTACGCTAACATAAACTCTGGCTAAACTCTGTCAAATTGTATACTCAACTGTGCGAAAGCTAATTTTCACGTCGGAGAGCATTTGCAAAAAATCTCTGCCCAGTTCACGGTGGTTTTTGCTTTGTTTGATAGGTTTGGGCCTTGAGGATACGGATAGAATTGAAAACCAGATATCCAGATTATCAAGCACAGTGTATCTAAACATTTTAGATACATTAATATCATTGAAAGTGCCACGTTTTAATATTAAATGTATCACTTTTGGCAATCACTTGTAGTTTTGAAGTGTCGCTTTTTAGTATTAAATGTGTCACTTTTTTAAATATTAAGAGTGTCACTTTTTAATATTAAGAGTGTTATTTTGTATTTTAATGAAAATTATAATAAATTTTCATTTATAGTGTCACTTTTTACCCTAAAAGGTGTCACTTTTGTCTTTTAAATGTGTCACGTTTGACTTTAAATGTGTCGCATAAGAATTTTAACGACAAACCTTGAAAGTGTAGGGGCACCGGAACAGAGTGAGAAACTTTTCATTAATGCAGCCACCCTACCCAGATGACACGTGGCGAGTCACACACAATAAAAATAAATTTGGTGGCTTGAAGGATTCAAGCCAATGACCTCAACTAACTTTAATGTTGTGGTCACATGTCATTTTGACTGAACTTGTTATGTGATTTTTAATAACATGTTTTTTATTTATTATGACCCGTGAATTTCTAAATTGAGCTCCATGCTATGAATACGTCTTACCAAATTCCGTCCTACACAAGTTTTTGCATATGACAAACGATATTACGAGTTCGAGTTTGTATAATATTATAAGCTTTAATGTTATAATCGTTTGATGATTAAGTTAGTAATGACTTATAATATCTATGTCACTGATTAGTGATTAGAAAAAAAAATCATATTTAATCTAACCATGTTTAAATCTAAGTATATTTGATCTAACGTTCATGGCTGGCTGAGCAAGTGCAAGAGGCGCGACCGCTCAGGGTCCCTAAATTTGGAAGGGCTCATAATAAATAAATAAATAAATAAATAAATATATATATATATATATATATATATATATATATATATATATATATATATATAGTTTGAAAAATTGTGTTTAAAGAATGAAATTGTGCAATGTTGTGGAACGGATTTCTTCACGTGTCATTTGTGTAATGATAAGTATAATTGTGGGATCATGTTCTACTCCGTGAGAACATCAAAATCATATATTTATTTGTCCAATTTGGTGTTTGGATGAATAAGTTATGGTTAGTTAAAGTGAGGTGTTGGAAGTGAGTTTATCCCACATTTGTAATTAACAAAAGCTTGAGTGGTTTATATATAAGTGTCTTATGTAGTAAGGGTAAGCTTGTATAGAATAAAGGTTCTCTCTCACGCACGTCTGCGCACGGGGTGCAAATTTTGGTTCAATTTAGCCTTCGTGATACCGTACTCATATGCGAGTGCGTCCCGCGGACACAAATGTCGGACCAAATTTGTCTGTTCAGATCAAACCACATTTTGTTTTTGTAACTCCAACATTTATAACAGACTTTATGTGTTGTTATTACCATCTTTAATGAAAGATATTATTTGCCTATGGATGATGAATTTATTTCATCATCAATGTGGTTTTTAATCAGTCTCATTTTTCTCCTATAAATGGAGATGATCTCCATAATTGAAAAGACACAGTTTGAGACAATCTTTATTTCTTCTCTGAAAATCGTTGAGCTTTTCCTTGGCCTACTATACATCTGTTTTGGTGATAGAGTCAGGCACATATTCAGTTCGTCGGAAACCTCTGTGCTAAAGGTCCCTCCGGTGTCTCCGTTGTATCCTGGGAGACAAACGTCAGGAAAAGCTTCCAAGCACCTACGGGAAGGGACGAATCTGTTTTAAGAAAACTGTGTGCGACACAGGCCTCGGACCAGCAGACTTTGCCAACCCACCAGCGAACTTCGTGTGTGGTAACAACAGCCTACCAGCAAACTTCACAAACCTTCTTTACCAGCTGATTTAAGAAGACTTGTCAGCAAGAAACCCATAACAACATTAACAATTTTATGATTTTTCTTTTCTGTATTTTGTATTGATTTCCCTGTATTATATATATATATATATATATATATATATATATATATATATATATATATATTGTATTTACTAAATAAGTTAAGTCTAACATGATTTATTAACATGATTTATTGAGTATTTAAAAAAAACACAATAGGCTTTCATATTTGTAATAGACTAAAAAAATTAGACTTAACTTATTTAGGTCTATAATAAAGAGAAAAAGATTTTAGCGAAAAGAAAAAAACGAAAAATAAATATGAAAAGTTCTGTAACATTGGAATTTATCGAGATCATTTTCTCCATAATGCTCTCTCTCTTTGAAATTCTAACGACTTATCTCTTTCTATCTCTTTTTTTTTTCTTTTTAAGTTTTTATTTCGTAGGTTGAGCCTGCTTCTTTGATCTCTTTAATCACAACATGAATTAAAAACAAAAAATATATTGTCAATTTCATAATTTGTCAGTAAAGAAGAGATGTTGGGAAAAAAATTTGATTTGAAGATTTTATTAATAATTGTGTTTCTCAAAATGCTAGACAATTTATATTTTTTTTTAGTGTTTTATGATACTTATTTTGTATTTCTGAATTTGAAATTATTGTATTTATTGAAAATTAAAATTTAGGTTGATGAAAAATGAAGCTTACATTGGAGTTAACAAAAGACAATTTATTTTTATGTAAATGGGTATCTTAATTCCATGAGAGAAAAGTTGATGAAAGAACTATTTTATTTATTTTTGGAACTCAAAAAATTAATATAACTTAATTGTATTATTGTATAGATTCGATATAAAGTTTGTGTGAACTTGTATAATGAAACAATTTATATATATATATATATATATATATATATATATATATATATATAAACACACAAACAAAAATGTTTAAATATTGTCTTGTTTTGTACGTATTGGGGGTCTCATTTTTCTTGTTTGTCCCGAGCCCTTAAAAAATAAAGACCGACCTTGCTAGTAGTACTAACAGTATAACTTGTATTAAAACTACAAGCTCAAGCTCATATATATACTTCCCCTGTTCTGGCCAAAGAAAAAACCATACTATTTTTTGATGTTTCACTTTGAGAGTCTACTTTTAAAAAATTATGATTATCACTTTCATAACATTTTAACTTTACCCTCATATTTGTTATTAACATATTTATTATACTCAAGTATTTTAGTAATTATAACCAGCTATAATACTAGTTATATATCTCTTAATAAATAGACTTTTCAAATATGGACTTTTTAAGTGGAACGGCTAAGTACATAATTGTATATTGTGCTCCATATAATTTTTATTTGTGAGATAGAAAAGTGAATGATTGATGTAACATCATTACTGATAAATTGATAGACATTAAACAAAACTAGTTTTTACACATGTATGTTTAAACGCACAACATATATCTTTTTCAACTAAATTATGCATAAACAAAATTAAAAGAATAAATTAAGGAGAACTACTTAAATATAAATATATCATTGTAAGACTAATCATTAGAGAGGTAGCCCGGCTGTACTGTAGGGGTGGGGAAATCTAAGGAGGGGTTTTTCTTGAAATTTCTTCTCTTGTATTTTCAAACTAAATGTATTTTTTTTTTATCAAACATACACCTCAAATTTGGTCAGATTTTACCCCAAATTAGGTCTATTTCAGCACCAAACACTATTCCAACTCCAACCCACGACTCCAAATCTCACCTCAAATAAAATATTCCTTAGCATATTGATGTGCATATTTTGGATCCGCCTCAATGGAATTTTGGGTCTCGTTTAATGGCCCACTGTATTTTACATGATGTCCGAAGGATTAGGTATAGATAACTCTTTCTAGTTCATAGAGAGGGGGTTCTCTCTCTTTTTCTGACTTAGAATCATACACGCACTTGGGAGCTACACATTATTTCTTTCATACTCAGTGTACTGCTAAACACGCCGGAGGGTTTTTGGCGAGGACCCTCCCCGCCAACTCACGGTGTTTATTTTACATATAATATAGGCAAATATCCACCACCGACTACACCATCATCGCCGGAAAGCAACTCTGGTGAATCACATACATACGCTACCTTTGGCACCCCCGATATGATTTATTTTGGATACATCAGTTGGTTCCATTGTCAAGAATCGAAACACTTTTGAACATAAATGGGTGCCGGAAATGAGCAACGTCATCGCCTTCAAACAAACAACATTTAAGGTTTCTTGAAGAGACGAGTCCTCCGATGTTCGTACCAGCAGCGTTCTTAGAAATCCGACCACTCGTCGGCAGCACGTCGACTAGCGAATTTCACATGGAATCCTCGCCTAAAACAGCTAGCAAACACCACCACTGTGTGCGTCTCGACCATAGGAGTTGAGCACCACTGAAATCATCCAAAACAGAGCGTGCAGTACTGTCACGCACCCGTAAAGATGGCTGAAGTCACCACCGTCCCTTCATTACTGACCAAGAAAAATTGATTCATATTAAGCAGCGGGCTTTACTATTGCGAATGGCACATCGTCATGATCATGGCTGAGGTCAACCCCACTAATAAGGTTATATTCCAATCTTGCCCTTCAGCTTTTTGTTGAGTTACGCGTGGCTATTTAAATTTGGAAATGGAAACCCGCTGGCACCATGAAAACCATGATCATTATCACTGCTTACAGTTATAATGCTTTCAGCTTACACAATTAATGATGCTTTAATAATTAATACTCCCTCCGTCCCAAAATTATTGTCCTACTTTCCTTTTCCGTCCGCCTCAAAATAATTGTCTTGTTTGAAACTTTCTTTTTTAGGACAACATTTTTACCACTTTACCCTTACTTTTTCATCATACTTTAATTATGAGTCGCATACACATGAGCTTTAAAGTAAACTACACATCAAACTAATATTAATAATCCAGTCAAATGTGTTTTCTTAAACCATGCGTCAAGTCAACCCAAACGATTTTTGGGACGGGGGGAGTATCATTATAACTGCTAGCACTTACTTTCACCATATATTGAACATAGCCTAATCATGAATATAATATTAATTTATGATCATGCGCATGCACATTGTAATATATGTTATCAACATTACACTTACACCGTATGTAATGCATGTTGTACGGTGATAGTGTCAAATATTTTTGTGTATACAATACAAGTAAGAATAATATCATATTATTTGACATGCAATTAGTGATTATATGATTGTGTTCGATAAAAATAATTAGATAAAGCAAGTTCGTGAATAATTTAGAAAATGTGTTAAATACCAATTTGATGCATGTTATTTAATATTGTAGATGTAAGTTATATACATGCAATAACACGTGGCGAAGCGTAACTAAAAGTTATACAGATGCGCATGCTTGCCTAATTGCTCACAATCGTTGTGGAACAATAATAGCTCATATTCTTACGCGTCATTATTGATACGTGTATGACCACATTATTTTTCTGACCCACTCCCGGACACTTACTTTAAAAAGACATGCTTAGTTTTTTACATCCTGTGAAAATACGTAACTTCACTCTGTGCATAGCGCTGCTCGTAGGTTGTACTATTTGCAAAATTTGACACCATGCGACACGTGCACACCCACTTATGAAGCATATCAACCAAGTTAAACGATCCCCCACTTATCGAAATAAAAGGACCACTCATTAATATGACATTAGTGTTTCAACTGTGTTCTCGCTAATATGGCATTAGTGTTTCAACTGGCGGCTTCATCTTGATCAACGCTTCAATTTTTTCTGGGTTCGCCTCTATTCTTCTTTCGTTCACCATGAACACCAAGAACTTGTCTGCTTTTACCCCGAACACACATTTGCTTGGGTTGAGCTTTATGTTGTGCTTTATGAGATTGCCGAAGGTTTCCTCCAAATCAACTGTATGGTTGTGGCCTCTTGATTTCACAACCATATCGTCGATGTATGCCTCCACGTTCTTGCCAATTTGCTAGATGAACACACTATTGACCATTCGTTGATAGGTGACTACTGTATTCTTTAACCCGAATGGCGTCATCTTATAACAGTAGAGGCCACCCGCTGCTCGGAATGCGGTCAGGGTCTTGCCCTCTCCATACATCTTCACCTGATGGTATCCTGAATACACATCGATAAAGTTCAGAAATTCAAACCCCGCAATAGCATCCACCAATTTATCGATGCGGGGAAGAAGATAGCAATCCTTTGGGAAAGCTTTATTCAGGTCGGTGAAATCCACGCATATTCTCCACTTGTCATTTGCCTTATTCACCATGACCACATTGGCTAACCAGGTCGGATAGTGAATTTCCTTGATAATGTCTGCCCGAAGTAGCTTTTCGACCTCCTCCTTGATGGCCTTGTCTTTTTCAGAGGAGAACTTCCTTGGTCATTACTGGACAGGCCTGTATGTAGGATCCACACTGAGGCAATACACAGCCACCTCCTCGCTAACATCTCTCATATCCTCTGGCGCTATGTGAACACATCCAAGCTATTTTGGAGCTATATGATCAAATGGCTCGGGCTTCATCAGAAAGAGCCCTGCCTATCTTAATTTTCAGCTCAGGATAGGTATGGTTGATCACTATCTCCTCTTAACTCATCATGTGCAGTGTATTCAGGCTCATCTCGTACTTACGACGTTTCACATTCCAGTTTTTCCTCGGCCTCAGCCCGAGTCTCCTCTTGCTCAATCTGGTCCAAGACCATGCTTTCTGTCTGCTCGACCTGTCCCTCCGAATCTATTATCGACAAAGGACAAGTTTCATCCACTAATGACCGCTGCTCGCCCAGAACTGAACTTTCACCAACCACGACAATCTGAACTGGCCCCATGGTCGTGTGAGACTTCTCCTTGTGGCTGATGGTCATAGTTTGATCCTCAATTGACAGGGTCAATTTCTGTTTTTTGGCTATCTCGGACATACTCCAGCACTGCCTAGGGCTGACTCTTCAGGACCCCCACCCCTTGATCAGTGTAAAAATGTACTCGCTAGTAGGGAATGGAGGCAACCATTTGAAATTTGGTCATGCTTGGTACCCCTAGAATGATGTTGTAGGGGATGTCAGATCAATCACCATGAATGTTATTTTTTCTACTCTTGACCGGCTGCCTTCACCGATCATAACCTCCAGCTCAACTGTACCCTTGACATGCACTTTGTGATTGGTGAAGCCTTCCAAGGTCCCTACATACGGCTTCAAGCGATCATCCGACAATTCCAGTCCCTAAAAACAGCGAGTAGTACGTGATATCCCTGCACACACCAGTATCCACGAGCATCCAGTCCACAACCTATCCATCTACCAAAGTCGACACAATCAACGACTGTTCTCCAGCCAGACCAGTACTCGTCAGCTCGCTGCGAGTGAACTAGATAGATTCCTCCTCTATTTGCAGAATTGGGGGAAAATCCACCACTTTCGACAAATAATATATTTGTTCCCCCAGCTGCGTAAGGGTAGGTTCCTCCTTCAAAATAACATTGATCACCTCGCGAATATGTGGTGCATCCCTTCGAGGGGCATTTCCCCTGTTGTTTCCATCCTGCTTAAAACGACCCAATATGTCTTCATTAATCAACTTTTGTATGGTCTTCTTCAGCGGCCAACATTCCTCTGTGGTGTGCCCATAATCATCATGGTAGGTGCACCTCCTTGTATGTTCTCTTGTATATGCAGTCTCTGCTCTCAGACACGGTTCGCAGAGGAGCTCATCTCGTACCTCATACAATATGTCTGCCTGCAACGTATTAAGCGGGATGAGGTCACTTTCTCGAAGGAATTCCCTGGGGCGGTCATACCTCGACTTGATCCAATTATAACCACCTCCTCTATTCTGGTCGCTTCTTTTTCCAGTGTTGCCATTTCCCCCAGCATCTGTACTTACCTTCTTCTTTTCCTTCTTAGCGGTCTCTCCCGCGCACCATTTCTATGTCCGCATCAGCATTTATGCCTATGCTTTAGGCTCCCGCATACCCAACTCAGATCTCAGGTCGCCTTCTCCCTCGAGCAAACCGGTCTCAAAGCACATAGTGACCTCCTGCTCGGATAGGCCAAGCACTTGCTCAAACATCTTCATGGACCTCTCCGAATACCTAGGTGTGGACTCATGAGCCCCTTGTTTAATCTTTGACAAATCTGCCCTTGTCTTTGCTATGGTTCCTGAGGTTCCAAAGTCGGCCAGGAATTTTTCTCACAGGTCTACCTAGTTATTGATCAATCTGCGAGGAAGGGCTCCCATCCAGGCCAAAGCCTTTCTTTGTAAAAAACCCCCAAATACCCGTATCTTCAATGCCTCATTAGAAGACACTAGGACAATATGTGACTCAAAGGACATCAGCCAGTCCCTTACTTTGGTTTTCCCTGTATACTCTTTAATGTTGGGAAAGATGAGGCCTTGTGCCAGAGAGGCATTCTCGATCCATGGAGCGAAAGGGCTAGATGTCATGCCCATAAAGTTATCTTCCAAGGCCTTGCCTTGCTCCCATGCTTCCATGCGTCGTTTCAACTCTTCAAAATCATGTGCATTTATTACAGCTGGTAAACCACCAGCAGGCTGAAGCTGTATCCCAAGCACAAGAGGGCCTATGGGGGACCCATAGCTCCCATGGCTTGAGTTATGCTCACGTCATGCGCCACTTGTTCTTAGGGGCCTCCCGCGGCCTGCTATACTTCCTCTGGCACCATTCCAGCCCCGTTTTGTTGGTTGTTGTTAGGGGGTGGCAGTTCCTGCCTTCCCCTTGACCGGTGTGGGGAAGGTGGTAGGTGTCTGCGGGCATGTGAACCTCTCGGTGATGGGGAACGGTGTCGGCAGGTATGCGATCTGCGTGGAAACGGAGAACGGTGTCTACGAACATGTGACCTCCTCGAAGAGGGTGAGCACAAGTGACATATAGACTGTGCGAAGTCTTCCCATGTCCGAGGGCCAAGGCGAGAATGAACACTTGGAACAACTCGATGACTAGCTCGCCCCTTATGATGATTGATGACTACGTCCTCTGTTGGACTCCCGCTCACGGGGTTCAGATCGAACCTCGATTGGCCTCTGGGGTCCCTCCCCGGTCTAGATATGCTCAATGCCTGGCTCTACGTGGGCACAATAGGAAGTGGTTCCCGCTCAATAGGAAGTGGAGGCTTGCCCATAGCAATTAACTGATGATTCAGTTGATGCATTTGCCCCAAGTATAATGCTCGTTGGCGTAGAGCCTCCTCATGAAACTCATTAGCAAGGTCAATCGCGGCCACAACACTTCGGGCCAACGATTCTAGACCCCGCCTCTGATTAATCTGATATCGGGCATCATGTGGAGGAGGAGGAGGCAGTATGTTTTCGGCTTGCACCTTGACAATAGGTGTAGCCGTGTGACCTTTCGGCAAGTTAACACTGTTAGCAGCCATGAAAAAAGCTTAAAAATCATCGGAAAAAATAATCTGAACTTAAAGAAGTCGTTCTCGGCAACGGAACCAACTGATGTATCCAAAATAATATGGATACATTGGGCTAAGGTAATCAGATATCTGGTTTTCAATCTATCTGTGATATAAGGTCCAAACCTATTAAAGAGATCAAGAACAAACGTGAATTAGGCAGGGGCTTTCCCTGCAAAAGCACTCTAGTGTGATAATTAGTAAACCAGCAAGTGTGTATATGTTTTGACAGAGTTTCAACCTTATCTTTTTTAACGTACCTCTCCCTTTATTGGAGAAGGGTTGATATAGGGCCAACATTAAAGGTTGGGATGTGGATACTGAATGCAGAGGGTGAATAGCAGGCACGACCATGGCCATGTCCGGAATGTGGGGGCGGATTTCTCAGCATTAACTCCCCACATTCTGGACGACCATCAACATACCCCTTGTAGGACTGGGTATGCTCGCTAAGACGTCTGCCTTCTCGCTTTACTCCTGGGCCCCATATGATAGGCTTGAGGCTGTTTGTTTGGTATGACTGGGCGACCAGAGATCTACACCTGCTCACTTATGAGTTGAGTTTGCATCATGAAGAATGCACGTGATTTACTCATGACAATGGTGATGGCGTGCCTGGCACATGATCGATGTTTGGGCCAGACAGCTCAGTTTATAATATTATTTATGTTATTAATAATATTTAAAAATTAGTAATTTTTTAACTAAATTGAAGAAATATAATTTAATAAACATACAAGCACTTGAAAATACCATAAAAATATGTATGCATTTTTTAGTTTAAATGTGAAATTGATGTTCTGTAATTAGTATAATAATAATTTATTTATTTATATATAATATATACAAATAATTGAAAAAAAATGTTAATTAATTATAAATTGTTGAATTAATAATGTTCAATAATTTAAAATACATAATATTATTATTTATTTATTTATTTATTATATTATTTAATATTATATATTTATTAGATTTTAATACATTTAAATAAATAATATCAGATTATAATTAATTTTGAGATTTAATAAATAATTAAAATTAATTTATACCATGGGTCCCCCAGGACCTCCACCAATACCGAATTTGGGGGTATGAACAGTGGAACCCCAAATTTGAGGTAAAACTGTTCACTTCCTCAAATTTGGTATAGAGTTTGGGGTTCGGTTGGAGGGCTTAAAAGCCTCCCAAAACGAGGGAAAGTGGATACCGTTGGAGTTGCTCTAACGAAAAGAAGTATTGTCATAAGTTTGCATGGTTAAACATTGTTTTAGAGGCACTGCTCTCAATTTATTTTTTTATTAACACATGCTAATAAATAGTTATATACTCTAAGTTCCTCTTAAATAATTCACGTTTGAGTCTAATATTTAAAACATACTCCCTATGTTCCACCAAAAAAATCAATGTTTGAAAGTTATCATAATTAAGCGATATATAATTAACATTAGAGTTTATCATAATTACAATAATATTTGAGCATAAACAATATGTTAATATCAAATGTGATGGTAAAGTTGAGATGCTGTGGAGATTGTAGATATAATTTTTGAATGTGCACTCATTAAATAAAACATCACAAAATGGTATACTGGATTTTTTGTATGGATCGAATGGAGTATATAAGTAATATTACAGTTAATCATAATTACAAATATTTAAGTATTGACAAAATGTTTATAACATACTAATAAGTGAAGAGTCAAGTTAAAAATTTATGGAGATTGTAGTAAATTTTTTAAAGTAGACTATCGTAAAAAGAAACAAATCTATATATATATATATATATATATATATATATATATATATATATATATATATATATATATATATATTTAAAGTTGGTGAGGAGCACTATGGTTGTGCCACCTCACCACCTTTAGATAAATCTTCATTCTAAAGCATCCATGTGGAAGTTTTAAAAACTTTTGGTTTTCTAACCATTAGCTAATAATAATACATAATAATAATCAATATGATAAGGGGTATTAGTATTAGTATATATAACTTCTTCTATTGTCAATAGTAGAAGACTTATATTTAAAAACTTTTACAACTAACATTACTTCTAACCAATGTGGGATAAAACTCTTCAATGTTAGATATTCCTTCTAATGACTCACTTTTAACATCATACTTTAAGCTTTGATATCTTATTCTTCTAAAACTTGATTTGGACAAATAAATATATCATTTCGATGTTCTTGCCGAGTAGAACACATTTGCACAATTACTTTTGTCAACAAACAAATGACATGTAAAGAAATTTGTGCCTCAAGTTGCACAATTTCTTTTACTAAAAACAATAATTTTTTAATAAGTACTATTATACGTTAACTCTTGATATCTTATTCATCCAAAACTCGATTTGGACAAATAAATATATCATTTCGATGCTCTCACCGAGTAGAACACATTTGCGCAATTACCTTTCCCAACAAACAAATGACACGTAAAGAAATTCGTGCCTCAAGTTGCACAATTTTTCTCACTAAAAACCCTAATTTTTTTAACAAGTATTATACTTTAAGTCTTGATATCTTATTATCCAAAACTCGGTTTGGACAAATAAATATATCATTTTGATACTCTCACCGAGTAGAATACATTTGCGCAATTACATTCGTTAACAAACAAATGACAAGTAAAAAAATGTGCCTCAAGTTGAACAATTTCTTTCACAAAAAACACTAATTTTTCAACAATCGAAGAGATGTATCCCACATTGGTTAGAAGTTGATATTGGTTTTAAAAATTCTATTATTAAGTACCAATAGAAGAAATGCATCATGCACCATACATTGGTTGGAAAGTGATGTTGATTTTTAAAGTCACTAGAAAACCAAAAATTTTTAAAGCTTCCACATGGATGCTTTAGAATGGAGATTTATCCAAAGGTGGTGAGGTGGCACAACCATAGTGCTCCTCACTAACTATATATATATATATATATATATTTGATAAAATATTTTTACCATTATTACCAATAGAAGATGCATATCTTACATTGGCTAGAAAATGATGTTGAGTTTAAATTATTTTATATAATTACCAATAAAAGATATGTATAACACATTGTTTAAAAAGAAAATGTTAGATTTTAAAGTCTTTAGACTAAAGACTTTTACTTTTACAAGAGATGTATCTCACATAGTTACAAAATATTCTACTATTATTACCAATAGAAGATATGTATCACACATTGGTTAGAAATTGATATTTGTATTAAAAATACAATTATTAATTACTAATTGAAAAGATGTATCATACATTTGTTTATAATGTGATGTTGGTTTTCAAAGTTTTTTATCAAAAAACTTATACCATTATTACTAATAGAAGATGTATATCTCACATTGGTTAAAAAATGATGTTGATTTTTAATTATTTTAGATTATATAAAAGACTTACTATTATTAGCAATATAAGATATATATACTTTTGGTTTTCTAACCATTAGCTAATAATAATACATAATAATAATCAATATGATAAGGGGTATTAGTATTAGTATATATAACTTCTTCTATTGTCAATAGTAGAAGACTTATATTTTAAAAAAAATTACAACTAACATTACTTCTAACCAATGTGGGATAAAACTCTTCAAGGTTAGATATTACGTCTAATGACTCACTTTTAACATCATACTTTAAGCTTTGATATCTTATTCATCCAAAACTTGATTTGAACAAATAAATAAATAATTTCGATGTTTTTGACGAGTAGAACACATTTGCACAATTGTTTTTGTCAACAAACAAATGACACATAAAGAAATTTGTGCCTTAAGTTGCACAATTTCTTTCACTAAAAACACTAATTTTTTTAATAAGTATTATACTTTAACTCTTGATATTTTATTAATCCAAAACTCAATTTGGACAAATAAATATATCATTTCGATGCTCTCACCGAGTAGAACACATTTGCGCAATTACCTTCATGGCGCTGCCGCATGCGACCGCAGGGGCCGAGGATGGCCAGAAGATCTTATTTAGAATAAGATTCAAGATTGAAGAAGGATCTGTGGTCTCTTTGTCCATTGATAAAGGAGCGCTTATTTCCCGGTGGAAGCCTTTCTACCAACAAACAAATGACACGCAAAGAAATTCGTTCCATAAGTTGCACAATTTCTCTCACTAAAAACACTAATTGTTTTAATATGTATTATACTTTAAGTCTTGATATCTTATTATCCAAAACTCGATTTGAACAAATAAATATATCATTTTGATGTTCTCACCGTGTAGAACACATTTGCGCAATTACACTCGTCAACAAATAAATGACACATAAAGAAATTTGTGCCTCAAGTTGCACATTTTCTTTCACTAAAAACACTAATTTTTCAACAATAGAAGAGATGTATCCCACATTGGTTAGAAATTGATGTTGGTTTTAAAAATTCTATTATTAAGTACCAATAGAAGAAATGCATCATACATTGGTTGGAAAGTGATGTTGATTTTCAAAGTCACTTGAAAACCAAAAGTTTTTAAAGCTTCCACATGAATGCTTTAGAATGAAGATTTATCCAAAGGTGGTGAGGTGGCACAACCATAATGCTCCTCACCAACTTTATATATATATATATATATATATATATATATATATATATATATATATATATATATATATATATATTTGATAAAATATTTTTACCATTATTATCAATAGAAGATGTATATCTCACATTAGCTAGAAAATGATGTTGAGTTTAAATTATTTTATTTTATTACCAATAAAATAGATGTATAACACATTATTTAAAAAGAAAATGTTAGATTTTAAAGTCTTTAGACTAAAGACTTTCATTTTTACAAGAGATGTATCTCACATGGTTACAAAATATTCTACTATTATTACCAATAGAATATATGTGTCACACATTGGTTAGAAATTGATGTTTGTATTAAAAATACTATTATTAATTGCTTATTGAAAAGACGTATTATACATTTGCTATAAAGTGATGTTAGTTTTCAAAATTTTTTGATAAAAAAACTTCTACCATTATTACCAATAGAAGATGCATATCTCACGTTAGCTAGAAACTTATATTAATTTTAAAAGTATTTAAGTAAAAAAATCGTTTGATATTAGTAACAATATATAAAAAATTATAACCATGAAAGAGATTAACAATCTAATTATAATGTCTAAAAGTTATATTATTATTACAAAAATATATATATCTTATATTGTACCCGTGCATCACACGGGCGAAATAACTAGTATAATGGAATACCGATTCTTTACATGGAATGGATGGAATAGTGCATGAGGCGTCATGCACAAGTATAATTAAGCACACAAGAAAATCGAGAATAGCATAAGCATTGCCTATATTTACTTCTTTCATTTCATTCAAATAATCTATATTTGAAAAATTGAATAATTAAAGAGTATACAACTATGATTAGAATTGGTCATAATTAATAATGTTTTAGGATAATCAATATGTTAATATAAAATATGAAAGGTAATTAACGTTCAAATGTTATGAAGATTATAGATATACTTTTTGAAAATGCACTTCTAAAATAAAACATCTCAAAATAATATACTCCTAGTACGGAGTAGTTGATTTTTTACATGTAACGGAGGGAATAGCATTTACTATCTATCTATCTATAACTATTACTAAAATAGAAACCACTGCTGTTATGTGGCGGCTTTCTGTGAAAAGTTAAAAAATTTAAAGAGATTTTGTGCTGTCACGTGTCGCCTTCGAAATGGTAGAAGATTTTTTTTCTTCAAAATTGATTAGTTTAAGATAAAACTTATAAATCTAATTAGATAAGATAAAATTCCTAAAACTAATTTGATAAGATAAATCATAATTAAGATATAGTTTTACGAGAAAATTTATGATAGAGATTTATGATTTTGTTTTTATTTTTACTTTCAAATATCACTTAATTAAACTAGATTTCATCCTATGTAATTTATACAAGTTTAATTTGACTGAAACTTTTCAATTTCCATCTATTTTTCATTTTCATAATGTTTAATTTATACAAATTATCCACGAAATAATTATATGTTATTTGTTCTACTAATCTATATTTATTAATTATTAATTAGTAATCTATTAATTATCTATTGCCTATTATTAAAACAGAAGTTGTTGCTACCACATCACGTCTTTCTGTTGAACGCTTAAAGTTTTAAAGGAATTATGTATTCCACGTGTAACGTTCTTGTGAAGTTGTAAATTTTTTTCTTTTTTTTTACTGCCAAAAATTAAAACCGAATAGATTTTAAAATCGGTGTCTCATTTATATATAGTAAAACTTTTATTATTATTATTATTATGCTTTCAAAATCGGTTAGTACTAGATAGATTTTATCACATTTGATTTAGACGCGTTTCACTTGATTAGTACATCAAATTTTTATGGTAAACGTGTTTTTTTGCAGATAGATTTTACATGTGCTCATAGATTTTAATATTTCAATTATCTATTCATACGATCAATTTTGAATGCCTTATCTTTCTTTTTTCAAATTATTCAACTTAATTTTATTTAATTATGTATTACAAGTTTAGAAAATCATCTTATTATAAACCACTTTTGAAAAAAAAACAATTAAAACCGGTGACTCCTTTACATATGGTAAAAAAAAATTAACCATTTTTTGCTACAAAAATCGATTAATACCTGATATATTTTACTCCATCCGTTTTCAAATTATTGTCTACCTTTCATTTTTCGTTAGTTTTTAAATAATTGTCATCTTTCAAAACTTTCATTTTGGGAAAACACTTTTAATTTTCACTTTACCCTTACTTTTTTTACGTACTTTAAGTATGGCCACATACTCAAGGACGTTAAAAGAAACCACACATTTCACCAATATTTGTAATCCAGTCAATTTGTTTTTTCTTAAATGGAGTGTCGAGTAGACCCAGACAATATTTTGAAAACAAAGGGAGTATAACATTTGATTTAAACGTTTTTCACTTGATTAAGACTCCAAATTTTTATGGTATTTTTTTACCGATATATATTATCAATACTCATAAATTTTAATCTTTCAATTACATGACTATATGATCAATTTTGAAATTTTAACTTATTTTTCATTTTTTTCAAATTATTCTAATTAAAAAAATCAATTATTTATTATAAGTTTAGAAAATCATCTTATTATAAACAACTTTTGCCAAAAAAAAAAAACTATTAAAACCTTCCATATGGTACTAAATATATCTATATAAATTCCTTTTTTCCTGCCAAAAATTAAAGTCGGATAGATTTTAAAACATGTGCCTTATTTATATATGGTAAAAGCTTTTTTTTATAACCATTTTTTGTTGTAAAAATATGTTTATAACCGATAGATTTTATCACATTTGATTTTAACGTGTTTCATTTGATTAGTACTCCAAATTTTCATGGTAAAGGTTTTTTTCGGATAGATTTTATCACATTTGATTTAGACGTATTTCAATTGATTAAAACTCCTCAATTCTCATGGTATAAGTTTTTTTATTTGTTATTTACCATTTTTTGCTTACAAAATCGGTTTATACCGGATATATTTTATCACATTTGATTTAGACAAGTTTAATTTGATTAGGACTTTTCAATTCTTATGAATGACGTTTTTTAATTTTTATTATTTTACCAAAACTCGGTCAATTTTAAATAGATTTTATCCAATTTGATTAAACGTGTTCCACCAACACCACAAACAACCACTACGAAATATCTTGCAAATTTTATCTACAAAATTTGCATGAATTTTTCGTATAAAATACTAGCGGTTCTAACAAGAGAGTGGCCTAAGACGTCAAAGTTTTGAATATACGTATAGAAAGATTTTGACTTTATTATCTAAACAACCGGTCCACGAATATCTATAACTATTACTAAAATAAAAATCATTACTGCCACGTGGTGACTTTTTGTGAAAAACTAAAAGTTTTAAAGACATTTTGTGCTGCCACGTGTCGCCTTCGAAATGGTAGAAGTTTGTTTATTTTTTCAAAAGCGATTAGTTTAAGATAAAATTTCTAAATTTAATTAGATAAGATAAAAATTCTAAAACTAATTTGATTAGATAAAATATATTTAAGATATAGTTTTACGAGCAAATTTATGATAGATATTAAGGATTTTTTTTTTCAAATATCGCTTAATTGAAATATATTTTATCCTCTGTAATTTATACAAGTTTAATTTGACTGAAACTCTTCAATTTCCATCTCTTTTCATTTTCATAATGTTTAATTTATACTTATTATCCATGCGATAATTCTATGTTATTTGTTGTACTAATATATATTTATTAATTATTAATCTATTAATTATCTATCTATAACTATCACTAAAACAAAAGTCACTGCTGCCATGTAACGGGTTTCTGTGAAAAGCTAAAAGTTTTAAAAAGATTATGTGTTGTCACGTATCACCTTCAAATTGGTAAAAGTTTTTTTCTTTTTCAAAATCGATTAGTTTAAAATAAAAATTGTAAATCTAATTAAATAAGATAAAATTATGAAATTAATTTGATAAGATAAAACAGATTTAGGATATAGTTTTACGAGCAAATTTATGATATAAATTTAGGATTTTGTTTTTATTATTTTTTTCAAATATCGCTTAATTAAACTAGATTTTATCCTATGTAATTTATAGAATTTTAATTTGACTAAAAATCTTCAATTTCCATCTCTTTTCATTTTCATAATGTTTAATTTATACAAATTATACACGAGATAATTCTATGTTATTTGTTCTACTAATCTATATTTATTAATTATTAATTACTAATCTATTAACTATCTATTGACTATTATTAAGATAGAAATCGTTGCTACTACATGACGACTTTCTGTTGAACGCTAAAGTTTTAAAAGAATTATGTGCTTCAATCTGTGTAAGCCCCACAGAGGCTCAGAAATAGGCTAGAAAGGGGTGAATAGCCTATTTATCAATTAAAATTAAATCGTTTCTAATTTAAAATAAACAGATTCACTTTCCATATAAAGTAACCAACTATTAAATTAGTTGGGGCAGCGGAATGGTTGGAAAGTGTGTATCACAAAGCTGCTTGTAAAAATAGACAAGATTGTGCCAGCACACTTTGTGAGAAGATGTAATCTGTGGCTTTAACAAAGATTGCCAAAAGATAAGCAAATGAAAGAGTGAACAAGCTTCAGCTAGCTAATGCAAAAATATAAAGTACAACAAAGACTATTACTAAATTAGTAGATTTTGATAAATGACACATCAGTTTAATTGGGAAGCAAGTTAATTGGCAAACAATGTTAATTTTTTTCTTATTAGTCTATCGGACATGCACAAACCGATTTTATTATTATTATTATTTTCCTCCCCCATGCTAGCACTATTTAGTACTCCCACATGCATATGCCACACACACATTACCCGAGACCAAAACTCCATACACAACATACCAACGTTGTTAGTTAATTCACTTCATGATCTCACTGTTACCTTAAGAGGATGGAACCAAACCTGATTATCTCGTCTTTGCCGGAAACCTTTCTTCCTCCAAAAGCCAGCTCCTTACCCACCGCCTAATTTTTTTGTTCTTCTTAATCATTGTAAATAGTGGCGGATCCACATTAGTCTTAGGGGTGTCCATGGACACCGCCCAATAAAAAAAATTTGGGAGTAGGTTTGTGATATTTGACAATTGGACCCCTCCAAAAAATTTCATTGGACCCCTCCCAAATTCTCTGTAAAAAATATTGTCAAGACGGATTTACGAAATCGAATGTCCGATCAATTTTTAAATGATTTTCTTGTATGTTATATCGAAAAAGACATGTTAATGAATGTTGGTGATAATGATGTAATTACGCGTTTTCAACGTATGAAAACGCGTAAATGACAAATTGTAACTTCTAAATTTTTTTATGTAATACTCTCTCCGTCCCAAAATATATGACGTTTTGAGATAAATTTTTATTTCAAAATAGATGACACTTTGTAATTTTCAAAGAACTTTTTCCCTTTTTTTCTCAAATTCTACCCATATTTATTGACTTCGTAACTCGTGTTCGACTCTTTAGATAAGAATATCAAGACACATCATTAATGTTTGGATATGGACAGTTTAGTCTTTACAATATGCTTCCTTGGTCGGTGTGAAAAACCCTAAAACGTCATATATTTTGAAACAGATGGAGTAGTTAAAATTTTGGACACCGGTCAACATTATTCTTGGATTCGCCACTGATTGTAAATCGTAGCGAGTTTTCACCCTAAAGCTTCCTTTTATACTCTACTTACTAGGGTTTTCCTAACCCTAATCTAAATGCCTAATAATAAATGACTGTAAACTATTAAGGTAAAATATTATTATAACGGTCCAAATCGGGCCAACCCCTTTAATACTAATAGTTACAATTCAGTGATTTCTCTATTTGGCCAAACACAAAATTGCACAATATAAACATAGGACCTAATAACCAGATTAGTCAAAAATAATGAAAATATTAATTAATATGCATTAATATTTTAAACTAAATAATCGAGGTATTACAGTAACCCTCAAGTTACAACTACAATTTTTTTGTCGATACGCTATAAGGGGTTTTGACCCCGCTGAAGAAGACGAGCCTTCTAGCCTAGAAATCTTGTATTCACTCACGAACATTGTTGATTCAATGTTCAATAGAAGAAAAACGGGTCGAAAAAGAATAGCAACTCCCAAGTTATGGAAGCTCAGGTCGGAGAAGATGATGAAATGAGATGGGTTGTCTGATTGTTGACCGATACGTGATATATCAATTACAAAGGGTAGAATTGTCAATACCTGGGGGCAATAGAGGTATTTCACTCAACCTTAACGTCTGAACAAACGACAGTCCACAAAATGGGCACGCTTGCAAAATTAATTTAGTTAAGTGGCCTCATTGCAAGTTTTAAACTTTCGGTGGCCGCCTTACAAGTTTTTTAAAAGTTGGGTGGCCAAATGAGGGGTGCCTATTTTCAACTTTATCCTTCATACTCCGTCCGTCCCTAAATTATCGTCCTCCTTTCCTTTTTCGTCCGTCCCAAAATAATTGCCCACTTTGAAACTTACCTTTTTAGAACATCACTTTTACCACTTTACCCTTACTTTTTCACCTTACTTTAATTATGGGCCACATACACATGGGCTTTAAAGGAAACTACACATTAAACCAATATAAATAATCAAGTCAATTGTTTTTTCTTAATCTGTGCGCCGGGTCAACCAGGACAATAAATTAGGGACGGAGGGAGTATTTAATATTAATATATTGATTATGCTCAAGTATTAATTTGTAGGTTTTTCAAACATAGAGACTTTTTGCGTGGAACTGAGGGAGTAAATGTTTTCATGCCACCTAATGTTAATCTGTTAATTACTGCTCACTTCTCCTAATGGAGAGGTCGGGTGTTCAAGTCTCACTAGAGACACCCTAAACTTTACAACTTTCAATAAAAAGGTCGGGTGTTCAAGCCTCTTCAGAGACAACATTGTTGTTCAAGCCTTACCCAAAAGGCCCCATTTAGATGCTCGCTTATCTTAACGGAGAAGTCGAGTGTTCAAGCCCCACCAGAAGCACCATGGTACATCACTACTCTCAACCGAGAGGTCGGGTGTTTAAAGCCTCACCAGAGGCACCGTTTGTTATAGTCACACTAAAGGCATCATATATCTATAATTGTAGCATTTCAACGCATTAAAATATTAAAAAGTAAGGGTTGGAGTAAGGTCTATGTCCCCTCCAACCTTTAAAAAAAAGTAGTAGCATCAGTTGTGGCATGTTGGGTGAGTGGACTTTTAAAGATCAACATGATCCTGGTGAGAGGTGACAACATCATTATTACTGGATTCCATTTTCGTTCATTGACATTGTTGAAAAGCGAGGATGAATATGAGCAAGTAAATCGTAGTCTAATTGCTCTAGGAACATGTACAATAACTCTAGAGGGTGTGATTATGTATATGGACAAGTAGCTGAGTATCATACTCTGTGAAATGTATAATGAATTGAGAGCAATCATAGTTTAAATGTCTATTTCTTAGTTTATTGAATTGAGCTTAAATATTTGTATATATAGTTGTAATAATTAAGTACATATATTATCAGTGTCACCTCATTTGGGTGACACTATTAATGAAAGAGTTTTTGAGTTGGGGATATTTTGGTCATTTCGGGGGAGGGATGACCATATGAAGTATGTAATTTGAATCGTTTTTTTTTTGGTTTATCGTCATTTGAATTTTTTGTGCAATTTTTATTATCTAACAAATATATATTCGTTTAAAGATGTATTCTAAAATATATATATATATATATATATTTCATTCATGTAATAAGCAATAATTAAATTCACTTATATTTGTATCCTTACATTTTAATTATGTGTTTAATTTTCATAACACACTAACTAAAAGATTAAAAAATTATATTAATATTGATTAATACAGATTACGTGCATTTGTTATGTGATAGATAGTAGTAGTAATTGTACATATTTAATCATAGTGATCGTAGTAGTAATTGTACATATTTAATGCCAAATGTTATATTTAAAAAAATATTCTAAAATAATTTATTTATTTATTGTATTCTCTATTAATAATTTTACCTTTTCTTAATCGATGTGTTATAATAATTTCAGTTATGTACATCGAACTCACAATATTTACGTTACAATTATTTGTTTATTTTATTTATTATCGTTAAAGTTTTTAATCATGATATTAGTTTTACAATTATATATATATATATATATATATATATATATATATATATATATATATATATATATATATATATATATATCAACATTTCTCTTTAATTTATTCTTTTAATTTTTTTTTTCACTTCATGTTGCTTATGTATAATTTGATTGAAAAATATATATGACGTGCGTTTAACGTACGGGTGTAAAGCTAGTTTGATATTAACATATTGATTATGCTCAAGTATTAATTTGTAGGTTTTTCAAACATAGAGACTTTTTGCGTGGAACTGAAGGAGTAAATGTTTTCATGCCACGTATGTTAATCTCTTAATTACTCCATCCGTTCCAAGAAAAGAGTCTATCATACTCTTTTGGGATGTTTCACATTAAGGGTCAACTTTCAAGAATCATATCTACAATTTTCATAAAACTTCAACATCGATCACCCTTCACACTTGATATTAACATATTGATAATGTTTACGGATTATTGTAATTATGATCAACTCTAATTCTATTTATATATCCTTTAATAATTAGATTTTACAAACATGAACTCTTAAGTTGGAATGAAGTGAGTATCTTTTAATTATAACACTAATAACCATAGACATTTATTTATTTTTAAAGTAATACCAACCACATTGGATATTTTACATCTTCTGAAACTCGAAACATTTAATTACATCTGTTAAAAATATTCTCAAAATGGAATTTTCTAAATGAGAACTTTTATAAAAGCCTTTTCTAGTGAGAAATTGAGAACAATTATCTAAATTTATTTGATATATATGCTGTTTTTTCTTTCTTTTTAAATCGCTCGAAAGGGTATAGTCGAAAACGTGGTCTGCATAAGTTGACCTCCGAATATGAGTTGAATTTGATCACTAAACCACAGCTATACGACATTTGACTTGTATTATAACTGATAACTTATTACTTATGACTTATGACTGATGATTAATAACTGGTGATGTTTAATTTAGCTTTTTAAAAATGCTGATTAGATTTCATAAGTTAGTTTGTGTATGTTTGATTAATAAGTTGAAATAGTGCTGAAATCAAATATAAAGATTAAAATAGCATCATCACAAAATGTGATTTACATCATCATCATCATCATCATCATCATCATCATCATCATTATTATTAATATTAATATTACTACTATTAATAATAATAATAATAATAATAATTTTAATCATATTATTATCATTATTTATTTATGATTATTATTATTACCACGTTTTTATTATTTTAATAATATTAATACAAATTTTATCACTATTATTAATTATTGCTATTATTATTATCATTATTATTTCCTTTATTATTATTATTATTATATTAGCATTAATATTACTTTTTTATTATTAGTACTCATTAATTTTAGTATTTATTTTGTTATATTAATAATATTAATAATTTTATTTATATTATTATTATTGTTGTTGTTGTTGATTTTATTATTATTAATATTATATTTTATTATTATAATTGATGCATCCAAAAAAGCATCATACCGGGGGTGCCGAAAGTAGCGGTGGAGGTGGGTCGTCGGAGTTGCCGTCCGGCGGCCATCTTGTCGTCGGTGGTGGATATCTGGCTATATATCTGTAAAACAAACACCGTGAGTCGGCAGGGAGGGCCTCCGCCAAAAACCCTCCGGCGTGTTTATCAGTACACATATGAAAAAGAGGGTGCATAGCCCCCAAGTGTGTGCGTGATTCTCAATCAGCAACAGAGAGAGATCAAATAGAGAGAAAGACAGAGCCCCACTCTATGAGCTAGAGGGGGTTATTTATACCTGAGGGAATGGGTTCAGCCCGTTGCGCAGAGGCCTGGCCCAATCCTTCTGACATCTTGTAAAATATAGTGGGCCATTAAACAAGGCCCAAATGTCATTTGTAGCAGATCCAAAATATGCACATCAATAGCCCCCTACTCATTATTCTTCGAGATTCATCTCGAGAGTAAGGAGTACTATTCGCTCGTAATCTTCTTTAATCTCTCGGGATGGCCGAGGCTTAATCACTTCGTAAACGAGATAACAGAAGTGCCGGGATGAATCACGAATTTAGTCGTTTTTGACCGCCATTGCATATGTTAATTAACCAGTACGCTTTATAACTTGATTGTATAAGTCTCTTCTATAGCGTGCAGAACGCCACTTGGGCCATAGTCAAGTCCCAGTACTCGACTTTGCGAGCAGGACTACCTTTGAAAAGCTAGGGAGCAAAACGCCACTTGGGCCAAGGTCAAGTCCCAGTACTCGACTTTGCGAGCATGACTACCTTTGAAATCTAGTGAGCATAAGCGCAGGTAGGCGCGGTAATAGGCTCGAACACCAACTCTTTTTCACGAGCAGAGATACCTCCTACTCGTGAAAAAGAGAATAATCGAGATAAGAAGCTCGAACACCAACTCTTTTTCACGAGCAGAGATACCTCTTATTCGTGAAAAAGAGAATAATCGAGATAACAAGCTCGAACACCAACTCTTTTTCACAAGCAGAGATACATCTTACTCGCGAAAAAGAGAATAATCGAGATAACAAGCTCGAACACCAACTATTTTCCACGAGCAGAGATACCTCTTATTCGTGAAAAAAGAGAATAATCGAGATAACAGGCTCGAACACCAACCCTTTTTCACGAGCAGAGATACCTCCTACTCGTGAAAATGAGAATAATCGAGGTAACGGGCTCGAACACCAACCTTTTTCACGAGCAAAGATACCTCCTACTCGTGAAAAAGAGAATAATCGAAGTAGCAGGCTCGAACACCAACCATTTTTCACGAGCAGAGATATATCCTACTCGTGAAAAATAGAATAATCGAGGTAGCGGGCTCGAACACCAACCCTTTTTCACGAGCAGAGATACATCCTACTCGTGAAAAAGAGAATAATCGAGGTAGCGGGCTCGAACACCAACCCTTTTTCTCGGCAATGGAACCATCTGATGCATCCAAAAAAGCATCATACCGGGGGTGCCGAAAGTAGCGGTGGAGGTGGGTCGTCGGAGTTGTCGTCCGGCGGCCATCTTGTCGTCGGTGGTGGATATCTAGCTATATATCTGTAAAACAAACAACGTGAATCGGCAGGGAGGGCCCCCGCCAAAAACCCTCCGGCGTGTTTATCAGTACACATATGAAAAAGAGGGTGCATAGCCCCCAAGTGTGTGTGTGATTCTCAATCAGCAACAGAGAGAGATCAAATAGAGAGAAAGACAGAGCCCCCACTCTATGAGCTAGAGGGGGTTATTTATACCTGAGGGAATGGGTTCAGCCCGTTGCGCAGAGGTTTGACCCAATCATTCTGACATCTTGTAAAATATAGTGGGCCATTAAACAAGGCCCAAATGTCATTTGTAGCAGATCCAAAATATGCACATCAATAATATTGATATTAATATTACTTTTATTATTTTTATTATTATTATAACAATTATCATTATTCATATTATTATTTATTAATATTATTATATATTAATATTATTATAATTCCTTTTATTATTATTATTTATTATAATCATAATAATTATTATTATCATTATTACTTTTTGTTTTTATTATTATTATTAAGAAAAGTAATCTTGGAATATATAAAATATCAATAAAGAAGATGACTCACATGTTTTTGAAAAGTAGAATTAAACACTAGGCTTAGTGCTTACAACTTATAGCCGTATATGTGCTTTAAGTGGTTTGTACATGACTTATAACTTATCTTACCATAAGTGAAATCAAACGTTTCAAAAACAACTTATGATAAGTCATAAGTCATAAGAACTTCCAGATAAGTTAAATCAAACATGCATGTAGTCATTATTTAAAAGTGGCTAGAAATAAGAGAGTGAGAACAAAGGAAAACATAAAATGCTGCAGACTAATTAGTAATTAGTTCATGGAAGAGGAAAAACAAAAACAATTAGAGGCTATAAAGGAAAGATGAAAATATGGTGGTAACTTAAGCAAGAAACAAACAAAAGTGATAATCGGGCCGGTCCCCTGTCATGATATTATAACCGGAAAAGTTTCTTATATTTGTTTTCAACCGCTAAAGTACACTTTTGGGGTAAAATGACAAAGATATCCTTAATGAAGGAAAAAAGCGCACACAAAACCACTGTCCCAATTTGGGCATCGATAGAAAATTTTGGGAGTCGGTAAAAAAAAATCGGGCGTAAATTTTTTTGGGCATCATTCGAATTTTTGGGTGTCGCAATGCAAAAGTCACATTAGGCTTGTAAACAAATCGAATCTTTTTTATTTGTATTCGAAATATTCGAATTCGAATTTTTTTTTTGATTCGATAAGGATTTGAATACGAAAACGAAAACGAGGGTGATGGTATTAGATCCAGTGCATTGCGGTGCGGCTGCAACCCTCTTCCAGAATCCAGATCCAACGTCCAACGTCATGCCTCATGCCTCCGTTGCTTCCCCAACCGCCGTCGATATTTAATTCCAAGCAAACCCCTCTCAGTCTCTCCATCTCTGGCCAAGCTTCATCCAACCAGATTCCATCTGTGAGCTGTCTAACGACGAGCACCCTCAATTCCCGACGTGCTGTCGATTTTCGTGGATCTCTCCGGTAAGCTCAAATCCCTTCCAGTCTTCCAAGTTCCAACTAGAACTTCTTGAAACCATTACAAGCCTTGTGCTAGACTTATCAGCAGCCAGACTCTGACATAGTGTAGACTGAAATTGTTTTCAATTGTGTACGAGCCAACAATTGCTCTGCTGCGTCCTCCTCGTAATTTGGCTTTTGGAAATCGGTCCAACCCAGTTTCTACCAACCAACTACAACCTTCCAGAATTTTTTCTAGTTTGTCCTCCCTCGATACCAGGTACCCACCACCTCATTTCCTTAATCTCTCTCCCCAATCTTAGTTGATTCTTCGAATTTGAACCGAACCGATTTGCTAAAAAGGATTCGTGTGGATGACCTCCAAGTTCGGACAAAAGGGTGAGACAAAGGGGTGAAGCCTCCTGTTTGTACCGCCGACGAGCTTCATTACATTTCCTTTCACAACTCTGATTGGCATCTCGCTCTCTGGCGTTACAAGCCCCCTCCCAAGGTCCCGCCCTCTTTTTACAAACTCAATTTGGTCACTTATATGTTGCACTTTCACATAGATAATTTATTTTGTATCGCTTTATGAATTGTTTCTTATGTATTGTAACGAGTGTTTGTAGGTGCCTCCGAGGAATCGCCCTCTATTGATGTTATGTGGAGTAGGGACAAATGCAATTGGATATGATCTTGCTCTTGCGGTAAGCCGTAAGCTTTGTGCTATTGCAACTGCTATTTTGATATTGTTACTTCAGTAGCAAGATTTTGTAGTTTTGTATGGAAGATGTCCATTGATGTTTGTATGTCAATCCCTGTCAAATAGCAATGATTTAAAAAGCAGCAATAGAAACAATGAAGAAAGTTTGTTTTATTTGCCCTTTCCTTCAAAGGAAAAATCATTTTGGGGAACTGTTTTATGCTTAAATATAAAGAGTGATGTATGTAAGACCCCGATTCCTTAGGATTAACTTTGAATGATTTTGGGTTGAATTTTACACACGCTTGAGTTTGGTTTTCAGTTTGGGCCACGTATTCACGCATGCCAGATACAACCTGTAGTTTAACGGCCACATTTTTGTGTAGATGACTCGGAATCAAGATCCGTTTAGTGCGTTAGAAGCTAGACTTCAAGGGATTTCTAACCATACCTTATTTGTAATTTTCGGACTTATAGATCACCCTAGGCTCGTCTTTGAAGTTGACGGAAATTATTGGATAGCATTTGGGCTTTGGTCACTTTTGGCCCATTAGGCTTTGAGCCCATTTACCTCCCTTACTTAATATTCAACCATAATCCATCATTTGTGAGTTCAAAGTTTTGACTTCCAAGCCCAATTTGTTATCGAATATTTATCCGTTTTTAATTTCGACTCCGCAGGGGTGTTGTATGTGTTGGAGGCTTACTTTGTACCCGAAAATTAGGGAGTAGTGTAACCGACTCCTTTGATGTTTGTAATTTATTTAGGGGATGATTACACCCTTATTTAAATTTAGATATAATAATAAGAAATTATTATTTGACGTCTAGGGGCAAATAAATAATTAGCGGTTATGACCTTAGAGTGTTTTAGTATTTTAATTGACCCTATAGGGTTAATTCGCATGACAGCTAAAATATTGATTGAGGAAATAATATAATTGTCCCTACGTGTTAGACATATTTATGTGGTAATGTATTTGACTTTACGGAGTTAAATTAGAGTTGATTAATAATTAAGTCAACTGGATAGTACAGACCGATTTTGGTACGCAGCTGAGTTGTTTTCATCGAGGAACCCTCGAAAGATTTTTGTTTGGTTTAAAATTTTTAAGGCTTTTACTTTAGACATTTACAGAGTGTCAGGAGAAAAAATCACGTCGTTTCATCGAACGGTGTTCAAACTGGAGCCGTTTGAAAATCACTGTATTAAGCGGGTTACTGTAGCAACCGGGACAGCCTTATATTTTCTGATTTTGGGCATGAAAATCCTATTCTACCCTCATTAAACCCCTCCCCTTTGACCTAGCTAGGGTGTAAGAGTCCTTCCACCCCTAATATAGGTGAAAGACTTCCTTCCTTATCCCTCATTTTTGGATCAGCCGTGTGAAGACGCAGAGAGAGGGAGACGGCGAGAGAGAGAGTACCATTCACGGTGATTTGCCGATTCCCGGAGCTACGGGTGTCCGATCGCCGAGTCGTCACTGCCATCGCGAAGCTCTTGACGAAAAGAACGTTTCCCCTTGGTTTTTTCCCGTTGAATTTCGAGTTTATTGGCCGAAATAGGTACGTGACTAAACCCCCTACTTTCTCTTTCTAGCTCAAATTAATGCTGGGGTGTTAGAGACTTGTTCCCCATGAATTATTGAGTTAATACATGTCTAGATGATGAATTTGTGATGGGTTTTGATTTGTAAACATAATTGTTATTTTTGGACCTATTTGGAGTCTTTTACTTGGCAATGTAAATGATTTAATGTTACAAAATAAGGGTTTTAATTCTATGATTTGCTGTTGTTGCCTTGCCTTTACTTCAAGTTCCTGATTTTAAGATGAACATATGGAGTTGTTAAAGAACAAAGACATATATCAATTTAATACCTTTGGAATTGTAGATTAATTTGTCATTCGGTACTTTGGAATGATCCACTTTTTCTATGGATATGGTTGATTTCGATTGCAAAGTTTCTACATTTCACCAGTGTCATTATCCCAAATTCCCAATTCCTGATTCCCGATTCCTTATTACTTTTCAAGGGATATGACTATGAGTATTCTGCCAGTAGTTCAACAGTTCAACTTAAGTGCATGTTGAGCAAGATATGTAGTGATTTGGTACTATAGTCATTGCAACCTTTCACATTATGATAAGTTGTGCAGTCCCTGTTTTTGACATTTTTCCGAAAAATACTGTAGCAATTCCGTCTGTGGTAATTTTCCGATTTCTGGATATGTTATACCTATATATGTTACGAGTTAAGGAAGTATTTTTCATCAGTCACGAATCATGGTTGCGACAGTGAGACTGTCACAGTGAAAACAGATTTTACCATGGGATTGAGGTGACCGTATTCTAAAGAATACAAGTCCAAATGGAGTACTTTAAAGTTCTAAATTATAGTTTCAAGAGTCTAGTTTCTGAATATATAAAATTCATGAAATTTGGAGTTGTGAGGAATTAATGGTTGAATTTACAAGTTGACTGGGCAGAATGTGTAATAGCAGGAAATCAGATTGTTATCATGAAATTGAAGTGACTATATTTGGATGAATATAAATCCGAATGAAGTGATTTAAAATGCTAAGTTATAGTTGAAGAGCCTAGTTTCGGAATATGTAATATTCATGAAATTTAGATTTATGATGAGTTATTGGTCAATTTTACAAAATGGTTTAGTAGAATGAGTTATGAACTTTAATGATTTGAGACTATAGAATGATTTATCATTCTAGAAATATTGTAGTGAATATAACATTGTTGATTAACTACCCTAGACTAACAAAGTAGTCTTGGTCAATATATGATGGGTTAATGGTTAAGTAAATAACTTAGTTTGGTTGTATACTATAATATAAAATTCTATGATTGATTTAGATTATGACTAAACGCATAATTCCTACATTTATTGAGATTTGTATCTTGTATGCGTTTGAGAATATGACTTATGAAGCATATATTGTTTTTGATTACTTGGTGATTTTATTGGTGTTGATTTCCCGACTTGTATTTAAATTGTATTCCATTAACAAGTGGAACTGCGATCTTGGAATCAACTTTGGCTACCAACTCGTACTTGACTTAGTGACTTGTGAACTAGGATTCCTAAATGGAACGAGAACCTAGCAATGCCTTAAATGAAAACGTAGAACGAGATCCTACGACTCCTGAAATCCGTTTAACTAGAATACGAGGTTTGAGATTCTTGATTAAATTCATGTTCATGCTTGATTGTTAGTCGTAGTGTATAACATGCCTACTTGACTTGGATGAGATCGCTCTTATCGTGCTCGTCCTTACTTGATTTCTTAAATGAGTAAACATTTACTTGACTTGGATCAGTTCGCTCTGGTCAAACTTGAGCCTCTACATGTTCATGATTGATTAGTAAACATTTACTTGTTCCCTATTAAGTCCAGCTGGCGTACTTGCCTTGTCTTGTCCTGTCTTCCCTGGTTGACGATACATCACCGTTACGGATCAAGAGATTCGTGATAGTGATGGATTGCCGAACCAGATACATGCAAACCCCTCCATTCTTGATCACTTTGGAGAAGAGTACCTTGTGTAACCATTAGGGCGCTTGAATAATACTATCCTTGGTCGATGTACCATCTCGTACATCCGACAGCACGTTCCTGTTAACATTTTATATTGCAGGAGCTACGTTGCAGCACCAATTCTATATCATATCCTCTTATATGTGGATTTCCTCTTGGTACTTATGTAAAATCAAAGTTACTACCATGAATATGTGAGCTAAGTGCTTATATGTACTTGTTCTCGATTGCTTGATATTCGAGATGAGTCTGTGAACTGCTTGATATGTATATATGTAGATATACATACTTCTACTTGATTTTTCCATGATTGTCTTCATATGTATATATGTAGTTATGCATACCTTTACATGATAAATTCCATGAATGAATTATTAGGTATATAAACGAGTTTATACACCTACACCCGATGATCCTATGAGAGACTTGATATATGTATATATATATATATATATATATATATATGTATATATATATATATATATATATATATATATATATATATATGCATACTTCTACTTAATTATTATATGAGAGACTTGGGATGTTCTATATTAAGATATACGCCCATAATTATGATGATTCTTGTGATTTGCCTTCTGACTTGCTTGATTGTTTATGAACAGGGGATTCACCCTGGTTCATCTTGGTAGTCCGGCAAAGAAACGATTTCTGAACAGTACAACTTGACTTACTGGATCTTCGTCGTCGTAACATGATTTCATTTCCACATATGACAATGTTTCATTTATGTTATATTGTTTTGTAGTAGCGTACTGAGTCTTTTGACTCACTCCGTACTTTGCCTTCTAGTGTGCAGTTATTGATAGCCGCGTTGAGGCCGAGTAAATCGTGACTGTAGCAGATCGCAGCTGATCGATAGATCGAGATTAGATCGTGTGGTTCGTGATTGTAGCAACTGACTTCCCCGAGTAGTTTCTTGTGGAGCTCTATTCCTTTTAGCATCATCATTTGTTTATGTACCTTGTTTTTCCTGTGAGACCGATATCTTGTAAAGTTATTTAGACTTTACGATCGGGTAGATACTTGAGTTTTGGTATTGTTTATTCTTTGGGCCGACGTGTTGTGTCGTGCCGTTGTTCTTAGTCTTAGTTTTTATATTCAGTTGTCTCCCGGGCACGCAGTAGCTTTGGGGCTTTTCTTTATTCTAGTTGTTATCATTGTTGGTTCACCCCGGTATGCTTTAGCCGTGGGTAAATGTTATATCATGTTGGTTCCTTGTTGAAACGCCGGTCTGGAGTGCCGATGGTTTATTCAGCGTCTGCAATGTTGCGGGACGCAAGTTTTGTTTTTTCCCCTTTGTGAGATTTATGTCTCTCTTGGTCTCTTTGGCCTTGGTTTCGAGCTTCACAGCTCGGGACTTCTTTTCCTTATCGCTTCCGCAGATTTGAATTTTGCAGACCCGTATTTTAGTACGGTCTTATATATATGTTCGAGCTTGTTAGCTCGACTGTCCGACTCGCACTACTGATTTATAAGTGCTTGTTTTTTTCTTGCCTTGTCCTAGCATCGCGGCCTTGGGATTCTGTTATGGAATCCGGGTCGGGTCGTCACAATGTAAATGTTAATGTTTTGTTAATACCCATCCTGTTTAAATAGTCTTATCTTCTATTTTGTGATGTTCCACTCAAACTGCCTTGTTTCAAAAACTAGGGTTATACAAAATTTGAGGTTCCATATTCATCCTTATTACATTGCATTAGTATAACAAATCTAATCCTACTACAATTGTGCATGTAAAAAACAAGTCCTTAAAATGTGGACTACTCTTTGAGTGAAACAAGAGGAGTGCATTTCAAGCTCCTTCGCTTAATCTTGGAATGGTCACATATTTGAGAAGAGTGTACGATTCATGAGCTTCAGAATACTTGTAGTTGGGCATGCACTATGAATTCTTCAAAGCTATTTGATATTAATTTCTTGCCACAACATGTTAAAAGTTGATTGCTGAAGATTGTATGAGCATGAATCACATCACTAAAAGCTTTAATGAACGGCTGTCTAAGAAAGTAACTGATGAAGCTCTTCCTGAATATACTGATCCCAAATATGAAGGCAAGATTAAGTATCTTAGTATCTTACTAAAGACTCACTGATTATTAACGCGTCTCTCCTTGGTCAAGGCATTCCCTGGTATTGCTTAGTGAATTTAGTCAAAATCGGCTCATATAAATGTTTTCCATTTGTTTGGCGTGTGACTATATTACTACTTATGAATAGTTATAACCTGTTGCAAAAGGTCCTTTCATGGGCTGATGGTATAGTATTTACTATATTAAATATACATGTGAGGACAAATTTGTTGTTTTGAGTTCTTGAGTGAGTCTTTTGAGTTCTTTCCTTCACATGGGACATAAGGTGAATTTCCCAAGCTTTCATCTGTGCTTCTCGACCTGTGATTGCTTGTTTGTGTGTGCATGTCTTGCCCTAAGATAGAATTAATCTTACTACATTAGTATCATCTGTCGGTAATCACTTTTTGTTATGTTGCAAAGCTTATTGCTTCTGTTCTTTTTCCCCTCATATCCTTGCTCATTGTTGATTTTGCACTATTTGCAGTCTTCATTTACACATCACATGTCTAGGGAAGGATTTGATACATGGATTCTTAAATTTCGAGAAGCTGGTTTGAGTGCGGAAATGGCATCCCAGGAGGTCAAGAAGCCTACCAATACTACTCCTGAACTGATTGATTTAGCAAATACAATTAAGATAAATGGTGTGAAATCTCCAGAACATGTCCCAGACATCTGCAGAAGGAAGGACAAAGATGACTAAATCTGATCAATGTTAACTTCTGATATGGTACAAGCTTTGATTTGTGGAGCAGATTTGGTTTGCCAACTTCACGGTATTAAAAATCCCATTTTGTCACATGTTTTTTTAACTTCATTTGAGATATTTGCATATTTGCATGATTATGATAATAAAATTGATATCTAATTGATTATTATTTTTCTTTAGGAGGAGGACGAGCCTATTCATGTCATATTGTGAACATGACGGTTAGATGGCGGATGCTAGTCAAATTTTTATTCAGTGGTTTTTTTTGATGAATTTGACAATTGACATTTATTTATGTATTTGATAATTATTGTGGAAGTTATGGATGTTTGATCTTATGAATGTTATTGGTTTTTGTTATGAATATATTTAATGTTATGGGTTTTTGACTTTTTGTTATGGATAATTGATATTTTATTCATATTGAAAATTTGAATACTCAAATCAAATACTCGAATCGAATACTCATATCATTGATTGATAAATAGATTTTGTCAAAAAAAAAATCAAATCGAATACTCGAATCGAATAATTCGAATATTAATTTCGAGTCGAATACGAGTCAATTTTAATATTCAAATACTAAACAAATACGAATACTCGAATACTATCACGAATACGAATCGAATATTGAAATATTCGATTCGTTTACACCCTTAAAGCAACTGCCCAAATTTGAGTATCCCAAGGAAAAATTTTGGGTGTCATTCAAAAATTTGGGTATCGATGAAATGAAATTATTAATTAAAATTGGAATTATATCCGTTCCGGTGCCCTCTTTTTTTTTTCCCAACTGCATAAGTCAATTTTCATTAATTTCTTCCTAAAATGCCACTCCTCCTCCTCATGTCCTTCATTTTCCAAAATTCCATAGTCATTCCCCCACAAACCCGATTCACCGCCTACATGAATGAGAATGAAGTCAAATAAATTGTCTACCTGTTAACACACTCAACTGCCCCACCTTTATCATTCCATCCACACATTTCTCACAAAAAAGTGTTATTAAATAGTTCCCGGAAAGGAAGTCTTTCTTGTTACAGTAATAGCAGTACCCATCACCGTGGGCAGAACCTTGGAAGATATTGACGATCTACTTTCTTGACCAATCTATTAGTGTAAGTGAAGATGTTGCAAGTGTAGCTTTATGGTGGACTGGATTCCTTCTTTATTGAAGATGTTTTGCGACGTAGGTGGCAATCCCTTGAATTGAATCGGCAATTAATTACCGATGTCTAAAATTAATAACCGATGCTCGTATTTTCTGTTTCGTAGGCTCCGATGCCTGTATTTTCTGTGTCGTAGGCTCCGATCGATGCATGTATTTTCTGCGTCGTAGGCTCTTAAGCTTAGTTTTGGCAAGTATGTGGTTTAGCTTCCTCTTCCAACAGTTGCCATCATCCTATAATTATGAGGGATCTGAAAATACCCCCATTTACACCATCCAATGCAAGAATCACACCAACCGACGCCAACATCAAAGGTAGCGATGCCTAAATTGCAGCGCATCGGAACTTACGACGCCTAAATTGCGAAGCAATTTGAAAAACCTATTCATCGATTTGGAACGATGCAACATACCCACTTCTTGAATCTAAAATAGATGTCTCACCTTACCAAAATCGAAGTCAGAAAGACGAAGAGAGAGAGAGATAGAGAAAGAGAGGGTTTGGGCATGTGAGCTTTTTGGACTCGACAATTGTTACGTTCAAAGGGCGGGAGAACGAAGAAAGAAGGGTGATGGAATGAGAGGCTGCAAAAACATTAACCAATGTGGGGGAGATGAATGAAAGGAAAGAAAAATGGGGTGAGAGAATGAGAGGTGTTGGAAAGAGAAAAAACATATTGTGTAAATAATTCAATTCAAGAAACGGAAACCGGTGAATAGGCATATTGATGATGAAGTGGGCTAGGCTAATGAGGCAGAAGGGTGAAAACGACGAGGCATGTGGATGGAAAGAGGAAAGGCACCTATTAGTCACCATCAATCATATTACAATTCACTGGTTCCCACTCACTTCTTTCTTTTGTGCACCGATGCCCAAACTTAGGTAGCGGTTTTTTGCATTGCGAAGCCCAAATGCATTAAAATGTCCAATTTTTTTAATTGCGAAACCTAATTTTTGTACTACGATACCCAATTTTTTAATTGTGACGCCCAAATTTGGGCAGTGGTTTTTAAGCGACTCCAAAAAATTTTGAACGACACCCAAAAAATTTGACCGATGCTCAAATTTTTTTGACCAACGTCCAAAAAAATTTACTGGCGCCCAAATTGAGACAATAGCTTTTTGTGCGCGTCTTTCCTTCATTAAGGGTATCTTCATTATTTTTCTCCCAAAAATATACTTTAGCGGTTAAAAAAAATATAAACGAATTTTTCGGTTATAATATCATGATAGGGAAGTGGCATGATTATCACCCATTAAAATATCTTAAATTATTGATTAACTCTTACTAAAAAATTGAAACAAAATTCGTGTTGTACTTGTAGACTTGGAGTAAGTTGTACGTTTGTAGGCCTGTTACTGCCTGTAGCTTACTAAAAGAGTTTGCTTGTGAAATATGGGCTTGTATGGCCCAAAATATTGGCACCGTTTAAATTGAGAACTTATGACTTGTTTGGTAGTCAGACAAGGATAAGCAGTATTATTAATCTCAGTATTATTAGTGTCCTCGCTATTAATCCTCACCTATATATCGGGGGTAATTTTGAAATTACAAATATTAATCCCAATTTTTTTAGTGAGTTCGTTAATAATACCATCCTCCCCCTTGGTATTAATAATGAGGAGATAATGATTTTATCCAGATAACTTGTGTTATTAGTCATGACCACCTATTGCTTACCAATGCAACTTGCCTTATTAATCCTATCTGACCTTAATCCTAGCTACCAAACGACACCTTATGGTTTAATGAGCAAGCTCTCACTCGGGCCACCTTTACAAATTTGGTCTGTATAGAGTATGTAATCATTGTTCACAGCCCAACTGAGTTTTTGGTAGAATAATTGCGGGTCGATACATTTTTCTAAAATTATAACCGTTCCACTATCTTCTCTTTTTCCCCAATAGATATAGTGTTTTTTATAAGTTTTGTTCAAAAAATATCCCTTCCGCGGTCTCCGTCATTTGCGAATAGTTTTCTATGCCAACTGAATAGGCATTGAACGTTCACAATTTGCGAAGAGTAGTTGAAAAGTTTTTTATTTGGTAACAATCAATAAACTACTTTTCAAATAAACAATCAATTCATGACTACAAAAAACAAGTGTTGTGGAAGAGTTTCTTTTCTAGTTTTGTCGCCTGACTTCTTGGTTTCTCTTTTTGATTATTTATTTGGGTGCATAACAGTATGTGCTTGTGTGTGATTTTGTGAGGTTAGTGCATTTTGTTTGTTCTTTATTTTCTTCTCTCTTTCTAGCATCATACCTTTCTATGCCCTTTGAGCGATGCAAAAAATGTTAATCGATGCCCAATGTTTTTGCTTGCGAAGCTCAAATTTGGGCAGTGACTTTTGTATTGTGATGACCAAAATTTTGAACAACACCCAAAAATTTGAATGATGCCCAAATTTGGACAGTGACTTTGTCTTACACGTCTTTCCTTCATTAAGGGTATTTTCGTCATTTCTCCCCCCAAAAATGTACTGTAGCGGTTTAAAAAAATTATCGTTGATTTTTTAGATTATATTTTCTCTATAGGGGACCGGCCCGGTTATCTCCCTTTTTGGTAAAGTGGCTAAGGGTTTACTCATTCCATTTCGAGTAAAGAGTCTATTATATTATTTTGAAATGTTTTCTGTAAAGACTTCACTCTAAAAAAATATGTTTACAATTTACATAACAATTCAACTTTATCCTCTAATTAGTTTTACCATTGTATCTTAACATTTCATACTTTAATTATGTAGATGTGTATAAAAGCTTAAAAAAGTTACGAATTACATTTTATAGTATGCTAATATTTATATTGTAATTAAGCTCGACGCTTAAGTCAGTAAAATCTAACTAAAACATGATTTATTTTTACCAAACATAACTATCTGTCAAGATTAAATTTTTTATCCACCAAGTATGTGACATGTGAGGACTCATAATTCTCTTTTGACTCCTACCACAAAACACACGTCCTCATCTCTCTCCTCACACAATCAAACTTTAGCTGACGTCATCTTTCTAAATTGAGTCGAGTAAATACATTCTAGTAATCAACTAAATCTTAATTTAATTTTTATTTGGTCTGGATTATTACTATTATTTTTAAATTCTTAATTTTTGTAATTTATAATATTTATATTTTAATTTCTTTTTTTAATTTGTGCTAAGGTTTTATTTTTTTATTTTTTTGTTTTGTTTTTTTGTTATAAATATAATAGAAGATATGTATCCTATATTATTTTGGAAGAGATGTTGGTTAAAAAAATTAAAAATAAAAGACTTCTACTATTATTAGCAAATGAGGATATGTATTACATATTGGTTAGAGAGTGATGCTGATTTTAAAAGTTTACAATTATTAACAATAAAAAAAATATTTTATATTGATTATAAAAATGATATTGATAATACGGATCACGTCTTGTACTGATAAAATTAATTAATTCTTAATATGTAAAGATGTAATTCAGTTATCGATTATTTAATATTTAGGAACCGAAGTATAAGTGGAGTATATTTTTTGGTTTAATGAAGAGGAGGATAATTGTTTTGCTGGATTTGGGCCATAGATTCTTGACACAATTTTCAAACTTATGATTAAATTCCTCTTCCTGAAAAAGTAATGTTCCCCCTGATTCTCTTGACATGACAAATATTCAAACTTAAGGAGGCGTGTTTCAGTGTCAATGGGTCCCATGATAAAATCCATTCCCCACAAAACTACAAAAATTCAAAAGAAGCTAGTGTGTGGCCTACCCAACTGTGTGAGTCTACCCCTATTGTCTACTCTCTAAGTCTAACCCCCCCACGCCTCCCCGCCCCGTGGGCCGAATTCTACTTTTCTTTTTGTTTTTTCATTTTTGTTTTTTTGTTAAATTATGACCAATACTTTTTTTTTTTTTAAGTTTTTAAACCCAAAAGTCCATCGTTCTTTTTTTTTACCGTAAAAAAAATATTTTTTGAAATATTATTCCAAAAATCTCATTTTCTTTTTCAATAGCTTCGACATTACACTTTGGATTTGAAAATCACGATTATGTGCAACGAAACAAGGATCGAAGAAGGAGGAAGAAGAATAAGGCTTACGACGGAGGAGATAGAAGAAAAATATGAGGAATGCAAACTGGTTATTTATGTTTTTTTATTGCGGTACAAAAATGAATTAGATAATACTTTTGTATCGTGGTTCAAAGTTTAATTTTTTAATCTATTTTTGAATCACAGTTCATAAATTTCATTGCATTAATGTTTGCACCGCGGTTCAAAGTTTAATTTTCTAGTCTATTTTTGAATTGCGGTTCCTAAATGTCATTGCATTAATTTTTGCACTACGCTCAAAGTTTAATTTTATAGTCTATTTTTGAATCGCGATTCCTAAATTTCATTGCATTAATTTTTGCACCGCGGTTCAAATTTAATTTCCTAGTTTATTTTTGAATCGCGGTTCATAAATTTCATTGCAATGATTTTTGCACCGCGATTGAATAGTTTAATTTCATAATCTAATTGCATCGCAGTTCATAAATTTAACCCGATATTTTTGAATCATGATACAAAAACGTAGCGTGTCTCAGGTTTATTAAGACTATCGCAGTATTTCGCCCCCAAAAATGTCATTTTCCGGTTGAAAAAACGAACTGGACTAGAGGATTATGAATTTTAAAAAGTGGACCGACCCATAATTTTCCCTTATTTTTTTGGGTTTGGGCCTAGATCCGAAAAGGAAGGGTAAATTGGTCTAGTCATTCCATATTAGTTTTGCATATGAGTTTTTAGGAATAATTTCACTTTTGGTACCCCCAACTAAGGGCCAACTTCGTTTTTGGTATCCTTGTTTCCCAGTTCATCAAAGTTGGTCACAAACATATTCAAACTTCATCATTTTTTATCATTTCATCTACATGGCTGTCAATTGGTAATGGTTAACTACCTAGAACAGGTTGGCAAAGGTTGGAATCGGCTATAGCTTGGCAACAGGTGAGAGAAATATGTTCCATTCTCATTTCCCGTCATTGTTACCGGGGACTTCACCGATATCGAAGGCGTCGTATAAGATGGCACCTATGGAGTTAAAGGAATTAAAGGTTCAATTGCAAGAGCTTCTTGACATTGGCTTTATCAAGTCAAGTGTATCGCCTTGGGGTGCATCGATATTATTTGTTAGGAAGAAGGATGGAAGTCTTAGGTTGTGTATCGATTACCGGGAGTTGAATAAGGTAACGATCAAGAACAAGTATCCATTGTCGCAAATAGATGACTTGTTTGATCAATTGCAAGGATCGGTGGTTTATTCTAAGCTTGATTTGAGGTTCGGGAATCATCAATTGAAGGTTAGAGCCGAGGATGTTCAAAACCGCTTTTCGTACGAGGTATGGGCACTATGAGTTTATGGTAATGCCTTTCGGGTTAACTAATGCGCCGGCAGTATTTATGGACTTGATGAATCGGGTGTTCCATAATTTTCTTGATTGCTTTGTGGTGGTTTTCATAGATGACATTCTTTTGTATTCTAAGTCTCGAGAGGAGCATGCACAACATTTGAGGATGGTGTTAACGATTCTTCGGGAGAGGCAACTCTATGCCAAGTTTAGCAAGTGTGCTTTTTGGCTAGAGGAGGTTTCCTTTTTGGGGTACGTTGTTTCTAGTACCGGGATAGTGGTAGATCCTTCTAAGGTAGAGGCGGTTATGAATTGGAGGAGACTGACTACAGTTACGGAAGTTAGGAGTTTCTTGGGTTTAGCCGGGTATTATCAGAGGTTCATAGATGGATTTTCAAAGATTGCTACTACGCCGATGACGAATTTGACCCAAAAGAAGACAACATTTGTTTTGAGCGATAAGTGTGAAG
Organism: Codonopsis lanceolata; assembly: GCA_013146195.2. Lineage (NCBI taxonomy): Eukaryota > Viridiplantae > Streptophyta > Magnoliopsida > Asterales > Campanulaceae > Codonopsis > Codonopsis lanceolata. Next base: position 117,026,645 of record CM028381.1, on the reverse strand, counting down.
AAAGTTTCCAAGAGTTGAAGAAGAAGTTGACGACGACACCAGTTTTAGCGTTGCCTAGCGGAGATGAGAATTTTGTGATTTATAATGATGCATCGAAAGAGGGATTGGGTTGTGTTCTTATGTAGAATGGTAAGGTGATTGCTTATGCTTCGAAGAAGTTATCTCCATATGAGCAGAAATATCCCACGTATGACCTCGAGCTAGCAGCGGTCATATTTGTTTTACATAAGTGGAAACACTATTTGTATGGGTCGAAGTTCGAAATTTTTACGGATCACAAGAGCTTGAAATATATGTTCTCACAGAAGGAGTTGAATATGAGACAATTGAGATGGATGGAGAAGTTGAAGGATCATGATTATACGATACTTTATCATCCAAGAAAGGCGAACGTGGTCGCCGATGCTTTGAGTAGGAAAGTTCATTTATCATGTTTGATGATTCGGGAATGGAAAATGTTGGAGGATGTTTGTGATTGGAATCCTAGTGAGGTTAATCATGAAGTGTTATTTGCTAGTGTTCGGGCTATTCTAGTTTTATTGGAGAAGATTAAGGAGACTCAAAGAAAGGATCCGAGGTTAGTAAAGATCATCGATGGTTTGAGTGAGGATAAGGAGCATGATTTTGCAATGAATCAAGATGGGATTTTGACTTTCAAGGGTAGAGTTTGTGTTCCTTCAGTTGAGGATGTAAAGCGACTTGTTTTGGATGAAGCTCACAAGGCAATGTATACTATCCATCCGAGGAGTACGAAGTTGTATAGGGATTTGAAGAAGCAATTTTGGTGGAATGGTATGAAGCGACAAGTAGCGGATTATGTGTCGAGGTGCCTAACTTGTCAACAGGTGAAGGCGGAACACCAAAGACCCGAGGGGTTATTACAACCGTTGGATATTCCGGAGTGGAAATGGGAGCACGTTACGATGGATTTTGTTTCGGGGTTTCCACGTACTCGTAGAGGGTTTGACACCGTTTGGGTTGTTGTTGATCGGCTAACGAAATCAGCTCATTTTATACCGATTGCAATGACTTATTCCTTGAGTCAGCTAGCATCGTTGTATGTGCAAGAGATTGTCAGATTGCATGGGGTTCCAGTTAGTATTGTTTCAGACATGGATCCAAGGTTTACATCGAGGTTTTGGCAGGCGTTGCAAGAAGCCATGGGGACTAAGTTGAATTTCAAGATGACTTTTCACCCTCGCACAGACGGTCAGAGAATGATACAGATACTTGAGGATATGTTACGGGCTTGTACGGTAGACTTTAAGGGGTATTGGGATACATACATTCCATTAGCGGAGTTTGCATACAACAATAGTTAACAATCAAGTATCGAGACGGCACCGTACGAGGCACTTTATGGACGGAAGTGTAGATCTCCTATATGTTGGGATGAAGTTGGAGAAACAAAGCTATGGGGGTTTGAGATTGTTCAACAGTCGGCCGAGAGTGTGAAGTTGATTCGGGATAGATTGCTTACGACTCAGAGTCGACAGAAGAGTTATGCGGATAATCGGATGAGAGATTTGGAATTTCAAATTGGAGATTACGTGTTTGTTAAAGTATCGCCGAGAAAGGGTACTAAGAGATTTGGGAAGAAAGGAAAATTATCACCGAGGTTTGTAGGACCTTTTGAGATTCTGGAACGAGTTGGGAGTTTGGCTTATAGAGTGGCTTTATCGCCATCATTGTCGGATATTCATAATGTGTTTCATGTATCTATGCTTCGGAAGTATCTTAAGGACGATTCACATGTTCTTGCGTATGAAGAGATTTCATTTCATCCTGACTTGTCATATGTTGAGCAACCGGTGAAGATACTCGACACCAAGGAGCAAGTATTGAGGAACAAGACAATTCCGTTGGTTAAAGTTCTTTGGAGAAATCATGAGATCGAGGAAGCAACTTAAGAGACCAAGTTAGAGATGCGTGAGAAGTACCCTCATTTGTTTGATAATCACGGTATGAATTTAGGGGCTAAATTCCTTTTAGGAGGGGAGAATGTAATACCCTAAATTATTACTTACTTGACTTATTCTTGAGTTCATGCATTCATATTCATCATAAGTATGTTTACTTAGCTCATATGTATGCTTAGATTCAATTAGCTTGTTCGTTGACATTGATCTCTATGCTCGAATGCATCTTTTCATCATGATATGTTTTGGGACTTTGATTGTTTGTATATGTTGAAAATATGTGTATAAGTGTTAGGTATCATTCATAACACCCTTAACATGATCTAAATGATGATTGAATGCATGTTGTATCATCGATTCGATCGTTAGTTACTTCTAGTTGTTGTTCTTCTTCGTTTGGCTTGTTTGAGTGTTGTTCGGGAGTGTTCTGTTTGAGTTCTAGACCATCTTTGAGTGAGGTTGAGCCTTGGGTTATTTGGTTATGAGTTTGGGGTCGTTTTAGGTTGAATTCTAGACTTTTCGTGCACTGGAGGGCTTGCGGTCGCAAGGGATTTGGACCTTGCCCCCGCAAGGTGAACAGAACTTGGGTTGATGTTGCTGGCTAGAATGCGCTCGCATGCATGGAAGGCCATGCGACCGCATGGTGCCTTTTTCCTGTTATGGGTTGTTTTGCTTTGTGACGAATTTTGGCTATTATAATCCTACCCAAACCCATCCTAAACCATTCCTAAACCTTCCTAACTATCACCCATTATATCCTAACCATCTAATTAAGTTTTAAAGTGGGTTAGTTGGCATTAGTCTTGGGAATACCTCTACATCAATTGGACACATGTCCTACTCACCTTTTAGCCTTTGGGAACCCCAAATACACCCACTAAGCCTTCATTTACTGTCAACCTTTTCAAAAAAACGTGGAGAACATTTATTGGGAGCTTGAGAGAGTTCCGTAGGGTTTCTTGAGAGTTCTTCCATGGATTCCATTGTTTGAGAGATCCATTTCCCAATCCAAGCCATAGAAGTGAAGAGGAGGTTGAAAAGAACACTTTCCACCGATTAGATTTTCATTTGGTTATTGAAGTGCTGATTGCATGTAAGTTACTACATCTTTTTCTATTTGATTTTTGCCTCATTGACCCTAGGGAAAACAATCTTTGTGCTATTTGAGGTCAATAAGTGCATTTAGGGCTTTTTAGAGATGTCGTGTTCTCTATATGCTTAAATGACAAATTTTGGTTGGATGAACTTATTAGAAATCGTGATTAGGATATTATTCATGTGTAGAGAAGTATGTTAATCTATCTTATCTTGCATGTTCAAGTATTGGAAGCATGTTAGTAAAATTGCTAAAATGTGTATATGTTTGAGATGTGACTTTTGTACTATGATTTCCTAATTGGGGGGTTTTGTTGGGGTTATGTTGGTTTAATTACCTTGAAATTATAGCCATTGATGTTAGTTATGGACATAGGAGGGTATTGTGGCCAATGGCTTCTATGCCCTAATTTTTGAAAGTTTAGAAATGACTCAACGGAGTCAACCATTGGGTTAGAATGACTTTAAGGAACTATATGCCTAAGTCCTACGGAATTTGGGGGTAGTATTGATGGAGGTTAAGCCTCCGAGCATTTTAGAAGTGTATGATGGACACTTGATTATTAGAGTCTTAATATTATTTATACTGTGTTTATATGCTAGTTATGATTGAAATGCATGACTAGTCGATTGTAGAGGACGTTCCTACTTGTTTGAGCATATGAGCATATATTACTTGTGCTTGAGTTTGAGTCCATTGAGCCGTTTGTTGAGTGCATGGTATCGTCTTCACGAATTGTGGGATTCGTGATTTCGATGGATCGCCGTGCCGGGTTACACACCCCCCCCCCCATCGATGGCCACGGTGGGGAAGTAGTTGATCTTAGTATACAATCCAAAAAAAAAGAGTAAGGCTGACTTTGAAAGACTTACAAGTAATTTAGATATTGATATCTGTGTGGACTCGGGTTGAGTGTTTTCTGTTGTGCCACTAAAAACATGCTCTGGTCCAAATAAGAATATGTCATCAACATGGCTTGGCGTTGGTTGTGAAACATAGTCTACATTCTAGTTGTCATTTGCATTTGCATTTCTTTTTTGACAAGTTCTAGAATTATATCCAACTTTATCACATTGTTCACATTTCAAGGATTTCTGAAATTTCTTCAATTTGATTTGATTCCTAGAAGATGCAGGTGGCTCATTAGGCTATTTTCTTCTCATTTTCTTTGGTCTTCCAGGCTTGTTTTCATAACTTGGAGGCAAAGGGGCACGTAAGTCACACTTTGGCGATAGCTCAGATACAGTGATTCCCATGATGACATGCTCATATACTTGGATGCAAGTCTTAACTGTGGAGAATTCATTAACATAGGCTGCATGATCCTCTTTTCTATACCAAATGGCTAAACAAGCATGTTTACATGGAGTGCCAGTCAATTCCCATCTTCTACAGCTACACACATGCTGAGCAACATCCACATTGTACTGGTCAAAGGGGTCAATTATTTCAAAATGTCATTCATCAGATTTGATTGGTATTCTATCACCACCCTCCTTGGCATTCTTGTCTGACAATTGTTTGATTTTAGGACACAGTCTACCATCCCAGTTCATAGCTTTATCCCTATTCACTTGCAATCTAGTCATCAACAAATGCCTTATTGTTTCAAGCATAGTTATGATTGGTTTGTCTCTTACATTAAGAATAAAATCATTGAAACTCTCACACATGTTATTAAGCAAGATGTCACACTTAGGGTCACTAGTAAAGTGTGACCTAAACCATTGATTGGGAGGTTTATTGATCAACCACTCATAAGCACTCTCATCCAAGTCTCTCAATTGTTCCATTCTTGCCTTAAAAACCTCAACCCAGGTTGTCCTAGCTACTGCCCATAAAACATTCTTTACTGATTGCCATGTAAAACCATCTCTTTTCATGTTGGTATGCAAATGTCTAACACAAATCTATTTGATGAATTAGCAAATAAATCTTCAAATGCAGGTATCAATCCCTTCTGTTTGTCACTCATGAATGTCCATGCAAATTGATTTTCAATCCCTATGTCACTTTCAAGCAATGACAAGAACCATGTCCAAGAATCCTTAGTTTCATTTTCAACCACTGCATAAGCTATAAGAAACATTTGGTTGTTTGGATCAATTCTAACAACTATCAACAATTGACCACCTTGAAGGCCTTTTAGGAAACACCCATCCACTCCTACTATCTTCCTGCAAAACCTAAAACCCTTCTTGCAAGCTTTAAAACAAATGTAGAGCCTTTGGAAAATAGGCTAACCAGATTCCACATCAGACAACTTCAAAACCAACCACAGTTGACCCTGGATTAGCCCTTAACAACTCTAGACAGTAATCTCTTATTTGCTGAAATTGTTGTTTTTAAGTCTCGTCCAAAAGTTATTTGGCTTTCTTTTTAGCCCTATATGCCCGTTGTTTCGAAATATTGGTCTTAAGTGTGGCAGACAACTCACCCATAAATTCCTTGGTTCTTAACTTTGGATTTTCTTTGAATTTTTTCATGAAAGTCTTCCCCATCCAACCAGACTTGGGGCTTGGATTGTTGTAGTTCCAAGCATAATTTTTATGATTTGGATTATACCTTTTCAATTGCCATGTTTTGTCATTCTGCATTGGAGAAGCATATGCATACCAATCACATTCATTTTTTCTATAAACTGCCCTCAACCTTCTGTTATCATTCCTATCAAACGTGATGCACATCCCTTTTCTTAAGCAAAATGTTTCAAGCACATTTTTTACTTCCTTCTTTGAACTAAACATGGTTCCCAATTTCAATTCAACATCTTTATCTTTATCAGTCTTAGGATTATATTTAGGAAACTTCTTTACTTCCTCATCACTACCATAGACACTATCAAAATTAGGGCTGGAAAATTTTCCCTTTTTCCCGACCCGTCCCGACCCGACAAAATCCCGATCTCGACTTATTTCGGGACGGGATTCAGAAAATTTTTTAATCCCGTCGGGATTCCCGACCCGTCCCGACTAATTATTATTATTATTATTATTTTAATATTGTGTGTAAACCCTAAGTCTCTATTTCTCTAATCCTTTCTCATTCCGTCTTCACGCTTACTGCCTCACATCTCACTTCGTCATTCCTTCGTTCGCGAAGCTCCCGCCTCCCAGCCTCCTACAGTCTCACTATCCGTCATTCGTCTTCTTCTCTTCCGGCAGAAATCAAAAGTCCCAGACTCACAATGCAGTACGCGGCCAAATCAGAGATCCTAGTCGGCATCTCGCCTTCATCGTCTTCCTCCCGATTCTTGTCCCCGCTGCTCGTCGTCCCGTTGTCCACCCGGCTCGGTCATCTCTGCTACTGCCCGTTCCTTGTTAACTGGTAAGTAATTACTCATAGGCTAATAAGCCCTAATTCAGTAATCTGTGTAATTATTCCTTTCGAATTCAATGATTAATATACAAGTTTGGGTAATTTCTTCATTGGCTTCGTTAAATTCTTGAAATTCACCTTCATTGGTTCAAACTGACTTTGACTCATTAAGAAAGATGTGGAATTGTGGATGATTCATTGATTCTGCTTACTCTTTATTCTATTATTGGTCCAGTATAACTAGATAACCCATGGTTTTATCACATTTGGTTCACACAACGTGCCTTCTCCTTGGACCTTATTGAATTAGTTTTGGTTCAAAGTGGCTCAAAAATTGTATAACTGGAACCTTATTGGGGTCGTTTTGGTCTATTGTGTCTGCAATTGTATGACTGCTAGCATTACAGGCCTCCTGTGAAATTCCATCAATGTAGCGGTGACTTGTCCTATTTGGGCGGATCATGTAGTAAAACCGTTGGCTCCGCTGTAAGTTTTCAGCATGCTCGGCTCATTCATTCTCTTCTATCCTAAGTCATTTGACATATTGTTCTATGTCATGTTGTGAAAGGGATTATTTATGTTGTTGGTATTCTGTAAATGGGATTTAAGATGATTTGAACAAAGGTTTCTAATAGACTTCAAACTAACGTATCCTAAGTGGTATGCAATTATGCATATATCATGTGTTCTGTTTAGATTAACTCCAAGTAATGCTGTCTCGTTTACAAATATTAAGGGAGAAATTCCGCTCCAGGGAGACTTCTCTGCTGAGCATATGATCTTTGGAGGTGGGTAAAAGCTTACCTGTTAAACCGACTATACAATGGTCATTACATGAATAAGTTTCTCACGTCCCTCGCCCAATCCCCACCTTATGAGGAAAAGATCCCCCCCCCCTAATAAATTGATGTGCAACCTTGTAACTTTTGTGTTTGAAGCTAGTTTGTGATAAATAGAGTAGTAGATCCATACTCAGTGTCTCTTATGTCTTAAACTTTTTTCACCCTACATTAAAGTAATGCTTGTTTTCAAATTAGTTATAGTAAGTTTCCATTGGTATTCGTTTAGCACATGTTACCTTTCTGTTATTGAGTTGGCGTCCATAGTAACTTGCATTTGTGTTACTTACCTTTGTACAGTTGAAGGAGCTGATCCTGTCAGACAAGAAAAGTTGATTGACTTGCTTGACATTGATCTGCAGTGGCGGATGCACAAGGTTTCTGATGGTCAGAGACGTAGAGTACAAATTTGCATGGGTCTTCTTCATCCTTTTAAGGTAGTTTTTTTTATGGCTCATGAATCTGCGAGTGAACACCTTGTGTGAGATGCATATTTATGTTAACCTTCAATTGTTATGATTAAACGATGATGTAATGTAGCACTTAAATTAAAAATTGAATCCATTGATGGAATTTCACATTGATGTTTGTCAAGTTTTATTTTGTCGGGATTACGGGATTTTTATCTCCCGACATGTCGGGATCCCGACACCTCGGGTCCCGACACTTATCGGGAACGGGATCGAGAAGGAAATTGAAATCCCGAATTCTATCGGGACGGGATCGGGATAAGGCTAATCGGGACGGGTCCCGTCCCGATTCCACCCCTAATCAAAATCATCACTATCAGATACATCCTTATCACAATCGAACTCCATCATAGAAAAAAAGCTTCTCACTCACATATTAATTTGCAATTGACTTTCTTTTGCCAACGCCACCATCAATTTCAATACCAGAATCAACAAACTTATCAAACTCATTATCATCCTCTTCCGTATCATATTTAGATTCATAGTACTCATCACTATCAGAGTCAGAAGATAAAGAAGGACTAGGATTGGGATTTGAATTAGAATTAGGATTAGGATATGAATTAGAATTGTGATTTGGATTAGTATTGGAATTAGGATTAGGATTGGAATTAGGATTGTGATTAAGATGCTCTAAGAATATTTTAACCTCTTTCTTAGTAGGTATGGACCTCAGTAACCCAGTTACATCCATATCAGTCTCAACTAGTCTAAAACTTCTTAAGTCAGTTTCATGCCACATCTTAACATTTTCAAATTGGTAGCCTAATTCATCTAAAAAATCCATCAAGTCAATCATCCCAAACATTTCTCCATCCACCCAATCATAATAATCTATCTTCCCTCTAGTATAATGTTTAGGGTCATGATTCATCACACCACCATGAGAAATTTTAGTGAAAACATAATGACATCTGTCTCAAGGTCTACAACAAAGAAAAAAAATCACATCACAACACAACACATTATATATAACTTGGCATGATACTTAAATTAAGTTGCAATTAAAGTTATATAATTATACAGAAACTATGACACACAAAATCAAATTATACAGAAAATACAAAATTTCAGCTAAGGTACTCTAATTATATAGAAATTATGACATACAAAATCAAATCAAATTATACAGAAATTACAAAATTTCAGCTAAGGTACTATAATTATACAAAAACTAGACATACAAAATCAAATCAAATTATACAGAAGTTACAAAATTTCAGCTAAGGTACTCTAATTATACCTAAACCATGACATGCAAAATCAAATTACACAGAAATTCTATACAGAAGTTACAAAATTTCAGCTAAGGTACTCTAATTATACATAAACCATGACATACAAAATCAAATTACACATAAGTATACAGAGACATACAAAATCAAATTTAAGCTAAGGTACTACAAAACATAATTAAACTAATTAGGAAGTGTAAACATATCGTACTGTGAGGGTGATGCATACTTACTTCTTCTAGTCATGACAGCTCCCGTCCTTTCGAACAATCGAACAATGAAGACTTGTTAGACTCTGGTATGACAAAGGATAGAAATTGGGTACAGAATTAGGGTTAAATGAAAATGCAGAAGAAATTGGGGGAGAAATTAGGAATGGGATGAAAATGGGGAATAAATTGTGTGAGAAAAGATAAGAGTTTAGGGAAGAAGAAATTAGGGCAGGAACCAAAAGAAATTGGGGAAAATTGAGCTGAGTTCGTATACTTATCTCTTTCCCTAGCCTGTTGCCAAGTTTAGTCGGTTCCAACCTTTGATAACTTGTTCTAGCAGGCTAAACGTTACCACTTAACAGCCATGTGACGGAAATAATAAAAAATGATGAAGTTGGAAAACGTTTGTGACCAACTTTGATGAACTGGGAAACGAGGGTACCAAAAACGAAGTTGACCCTTAGTTGGGGTGCCAAAAGTGAAATTATCTCGAGTTTTTATAATTAGTTTGTTGTTTTCAGATTTTAGATCGAGTAAGTCTCATGCAGAACGGTGTTACATATCTTAATTCGTAAAACGGAGCCCCACTTTCTCACAACTCAACCCATCAACACGCGATGGATCGGGTAAAGAAAACATGACTTACAAAAAATGACTATAAAACCATTTTATTTAAGTTTTTACCTTTTAAATTTACCTCATTAATGTTTTAGCATTTACACGCTAGATGAACTCATCCTATAAATATGCTCTTTCGTTGTAGCCTTATATTGTCTTCTCATTAGTATTAGGATAATATAATTTTTTGGTCCCTGAATTATACCAATACTATGCGTTTGGTCCCTGTATTTTTTTTGTAATGTGTTTGGTCCTTAAAGTAGGTTTTTAGTAAGAGATTATTTCCGATTGTAGGGGTTACCGCCGATTTACATTATGTTTTTTTTTAAACTCAATTTTACCCTTAGTAATGTTAGTGGTTTAAAATAAAAAAAAGAAAAAAGAAAAAAAAAGGGAAGCAATGAAAAATGAAATTACTCCGTCCGCTCAAAGGGAAACAATCAGATCAACCCCTTCTTCAACCCACAACCAAGCGTTTCCCAATCCGACGCCGGCCACACTTCCATTCGCTCGTTCATTCCACACACAAAGAATACAGATCAAAAGCAACGAAGCTTCATCTTCTCGCCCACGCCATCAACCCCATCCGCCGTCCGAAACCCGAAGAATCAATCCCGTAGCCAGGGCGCCGCTCACCACCGCTTTAACAACGGACACCACCAATTTCAGCCTTGGTTCAGAATTAACAGCATCCCTACGCCTCCTTTCACTAATCCATCCTCACTGCTTCCCGAGAAGTAGATTAGATCTTTTGACGCCTCCCTCCATCGAGATCTAATTTCAACCAAACCCTCCCCAATTCATCGCTTTACGGCCGGTGCCTCAAAACGAACGCCAATTCGTTAGAAATCCCGCCTTCTTCCTCGAATACCTTAGTCAATGATCATCGCTTGGTGGACCTAACAATAATAGTTATATTTAACGAATGCAAAGCATCATTACCAGCGGCGACAAAGTTATTCGACTAATGACACGATGACGACTAGTTTTCAGGTGGGAAAGACGTCGAAAACCATGATGAATGGAAGTGCAGGAAGAGGGGAAGGTATGTGTAAAAAGGGGATGTTGGTCAAACAAGTGACTAAGGGAAAAATTGAGTTTTCAAAAAAAAACATAACATCAAAACTGACGGTAACCCCGCCAGGGGGTAATGTCTTATTAAAAACCTACTTTAAGGACCAAACACATTATAAAAAAAATACAGGAACCAAACGTATAATATTGGTATAGTTCAGGGACCAAAAAATTATATTATCCTTAGTATTACTACTAGTTATAAATCATGTGCTCCACACGAGTTCTTTTGATAATAATACTATTACTCCTTTCGCCCCTAAATTATCATCTTCCTTTCCTTTTTTGTTCATCTCAAAATAGTTGTCTAGTTTGAAACTTACCTTTTTAGAACATCACTTTTACCACTTTACCCTTACTTTTTCACTCTACTTTAATTATGAGCCACATACACATAGGCTTTAAAGGAAACTGCACATTAAACCAATATAAATAATCAAGTCAATTGTTTTTTCTTAAACTGTGCGCCGGGTCAACTAGGTCGATTATTTAGGGACAGAGGAAGTATAATTTTTAAATGTGACATACATTTCTTCTTTTGATAATAGTAATAGTATATTTTTAATTTTTTTAGGTATTATGATGAAAATGTTGGAATATAAAACCAACATCATTTTTTAACTAATGTGGAATATATATATTCTATTGGTAATAATAATGGAAGTCTTATAACCAATGTCAGATACATCTATTCTATTCATGATTTAATAATAATAGTAAAAGTATTATTTTAACAATTTTGAAAGATGCATCTATTATATTAATAATAATAGTATAAATATTTTATCTTAAAACTTTTGAAACTAACATCATTTTCAAACGAATGTGGGACACATCTATTCTATTAATAATAATAGTAGAAGTATTTTATCTTAAAACTTTTAAAACCAAAATTATTTTCTATCTAATGTGAGATACATCTCTTCTATTGCTAGTAAAATAATTTTATCTAAAAACTTTTAGAGTCAAATTTTGGTATATCGGGTGTGGAAAAATAATTCTACACAAGGGGCGTTGAGTAATTGACACATGGCAAACCAAAATCATATGTTAAAAACAAATATTTTGGTTTGTCATGTGTCAGTCACTCAAGGCCGCTTGCGTAAAATTGTTTTTCCACCGTCGGTGGACCAAAATTTAATCCAAACTTTTAAACTAAAATAATTCTTTGTAACCAATGATGAATAAATCATTTTTATTGGTATGATTTTGCCCAAACACTTTTAAAGCCAAAATCAATTTCAAACAATTGTAATCATATATTTTCTTTTATTAATTTAGTAAAAGTCATTTATCTAAATATTTTTTAAACTAATATCAATTTTTAACTAATGTTTGTTACATCACTTTTATTGATAATTATAGTTGAGATGCATCTTACATTAAATTAATGTTAATTTTAGAAATCATTAAAGTACTCACCTAATAGTTGTTGAAAATTTAGTGCCTTTAGTGAAAGAAATTGTACAACTTGAAACACAAATTTTTTTATGTGTCATTTGTTTGTTGGCAAATATAATTGTGCAAATATATTCTACTCGGTGAGAGTATCAAAATTATATATTTATTTGCCGAAATTGAGTTTTAGATGAATTAGATATCAAGGCTTAAAGTATAGTGTTAGAAATGCATCATTAGAGTAAAGTACTCACCCAATGCCAATATAATAATATTATCTCACATTGGTTAAGAAATAACGTTGGTATTAAAAGCTTTTCTATATAAAATTTATACTATTATTAATAATAAAAAAATTAATAGTAAATGATTAATATCACAATATCATAGGAGTATTCACTATTATTAATTATTATTTTTAGTTAATTACTAGAAAAGGAAAAGTTTAAAGTCAAGTGATGTGAAGAATTAAGGATTCAACAATCTCAAAAGTTGGATGATGTGTCACTATCAGAGTTGTCTTCACCAACTCTAATAGATTTGTCATCAATCACACGTAGAAACCACGAGATAGCCCTATCCTATAAATTGCATAAAAGGAAAACAAAAAGGAAAATGCTTAATTTACAAAAAAAAATAATAAAATAAAATAAAATAAAATTGTTAGATTAATTTGAAAAAATTATATGTTTTACAAATGCTAACTTTTGTTTTAGTCGAATATAGGGCGCCGAATGAAATCGTATTGGGTTGTTCACACACAGTTGAAGATGCAAATAATGCAACCGCAGGCTTACTGCACCCACTGGCGGATCCATGTGTTCCTAATTGGGTGCAAGTGCACCCAATTTTTTTTTAAAATTATTTATTTTTATCTCGTAAAATGATCTTATTTCACAAGGTGATCCACCTTTCAACATGAGTTAACTTTGGTGAATCCACTTTAGAATTTTTCTGAATTTGCACCCACAAGTTTTGTTGATTCATAGCAAGCAACCCAACTGAGGAAGACAAGTTCTTGAACCGTTCACTACAATTGTCGATTCAAAAAAAAGAAAGATGAGATGAAGAGTGAAGTAGGGGTGAGCAGAAGTTTTCTGGAATCGGACCAGACCAATGGAACCGGACCGAACCAGTCAAAAATGGATCGAACCAATACTTTGGATTGGTACTGGATCTGAATTTTTATAGAACCAGACAATTGAGTCGGTCCTCGGTTCCGGAAACCAAAAACGCAGAACTGGACCGAACATATATATATATATATATATATATATATATATATATATATATATATATATATATATATATAAATTGATAAGAAGATAATAAAAAAGATACAACTTACAACCTAAAAGAAAATATATAATAATTTTGATTCAATATTCAACCAAGTTTCCTTATTTGATTAATTAAAGAGAAGAATAGGAGGGAAAAAAATTGTTCTTCCCTATTAATTAATTTTCCGCTCTTTTTGTGATTCAAACATTATTAGTTTGAAGAATTGTTACCTGTAAATTAATTAAATTAACCATGAGGGATCTAGAGGAAGATGACTATAATAAATTTCTACAACTTTTTTCGCTTCTCTTTATTAATTTCAAAGTAATGATTTCACTTATTATTTCAGTTAACAAATCTAACCCAACAAATGTCAGGATATTTAATGAAGAACATGATTTGATTATGATCATTGATTTTTTAGAAAATCAGTTATCCTTTGATCAAAAGATACGATCGTATTATCCGCCTGTTCTCGTGACGCCTTCAATTGGTTCGACTGGACCTAAAGGTATTGTTCTCGCACATATTGGGTTGGTCCTTGCCTCTATATTTTTTAAGAATCGAACTATCGATCCTGCCCGATTCTTTCATTTTTCAAAAGTTGACCTAACCAACCAAACTCAGCTCAGAGTGAAGACGACGAGCTCTCAAGTTTTTGAAGAACGTTGTTGGTAAATTTGTAGGGATAAAATGGGTGTTTTACACCAGCTCAACGGTGTTCGTTGCTTTGATACTTTAGTGGTCGTAAAGTATGGTGACTTAAAAGTTGCTTTTTTGTTGGCATTTTGTACTCAAAAGTGAGAGAAATGTACTGGAAGGTGAAAAACTACCAATAAATTCAAGAAATGGTTTGCAAGTGACGTAAGGTGTTAAAGTGCCTATATTAAATCTAAAGAATTTTTTATTGATTTTATTCATCCTTTTCACTATTTATGTTTGTCCTTTTTGCTTTTATTATTATCATATATTTAGATATAAATAAACCTAGTATTTGTTTGTAATCATGTAATCATAT
>CM028381.1:116794367-117012064 GCA_013146195.2 Codonopsis lanceolata | reverse complement strand
TTTTCACCCTCGCATGCACCATTACGCATATTACTGAGGATTATGTTACGGGCCTGTACTAGACTTTAGCGGAATCAGATACACACCTTCCATTGGGCGAGTTTGCATACAACAATACTCAATCAAGTATCGAGATGACACCGCATTTGAGGCACTTTTATGGACGTAGTAGATCTCCTATATGTCGGGGACGAATAGAAACAAAGCTACGGGTTTCGAGATTGTTCAACAATGAGTAGAAGTTAATTTATTACGACTCAGTCTACGTAAGAGTTACGCGGATAATCTGAGAGAGATTTGGAATTTCAAGTTGAGATTACGTGTTTGTTAAAGTATCACGAGAAAGTGGTACTAAGAGATTTGGAAAGAAAGGAAAATCATCACCGAGGTTTCAGGACCTTTTAAGATTCTCGAACGAGTTGAGTTTGGTTTATGTAGTGGCTTTATCGGGCCATTGTCGGATATTCATAATATGTTTCATGTATCTATGCTTCGGAAGTATCTTGACGATTCACATGTTCTTGCATGAAGATATTTCATTTCATCCGACTTGTCATATGTTAAAGCCTGGAAGCTACTCGACACCAAGGAGCAAGTATTGAGGAACAAGACAATTCAGCTTGGTTAAAGTTCTTTGAGAATCTCATGAGATCGAGGAAGCAACTTAAGAGACCAAGTTAGAGATGCGTGAGAAGTACCCTTATTTGTTTGATAATCACAAGATGAATTTAGGGGCTAAATTCCTTTTAAAGGAGGAGAATGTAACACCCTAAATTATTACTTGCTTGACTTATGCTTGAGTTCATGCATTCATATTCATAGTAATATGTTTACTTAGCTCATATGTATGCTTAGATTAATTAGCTTGTTCGTTGATATTGATCTCTATGCTCGAATGCATCTTTTCATCATGATATGTTTTGGGACTTTGATTGTTTGATATGTTAAAATATGTGTATAAGTGTTAGGTATCATTCATAACACCCATTAACATGATCTAAATGATGATTGTCAGATCGTCCATTCGATCGTTGGTTACTTAGTTGTTGTTGTTCTTCGCTTGGCTTGTTTCGAGTGTTGTTCGAGTTGCTCGCTTCGAGTTCTAGACCATCTTTGAGCGAGGCCGAGCCTCGGGTTATTTGGTTATGAGTTTGGGGTCATTTTTAGGTTGAATTTCTAGACTTGCACCGGAGGCTTCTATGGCCTAGGGTGATTTGGACCTTGCCTCGCAAGGTGCAGCGTAACTCGTTGATGTTCTTTGGTAGAATGCCAGATGCATGAAGGTCACGCGATCACATGGTGCCTTTTTCCTCTGTTAATGGGTTGTTTTGCTTTTGTGACTGCAATTTGGCTATTCTAATCCTACCCAAACCCATCCTAAACCATTCCTAAACCTTCATAACTATCACCCATTATATCTAACCATCTAATTAAGTTTTAAAGTGGGTTAGTTGGCATTAGTCTGGGAATACCTCTACATCAATCGTGGACACATGTCCCACTCACCTTTAGCTCAAACCCCCATACACCCACTAAGCCTTCATTTACCGTCAACCTTTTCAAAAAACGTGGAGAACAGAGCTTGAGAGTTCCGTAGGGTTTTTGAGAGTTCTTCCAATGGATTTATTGTTTGAGAGATCCATTTCCCAATCCAAGCCATAAGTTGAAGAGGAGGTTGAAAAGAACACTTTCCACCGATTAGATTTTCATTTGGTTATTGAAGTGCCGATTGCATGTAAGTTACTACATCTCTTTCTATTTGATTTTTGCCTCGCTGACCCTAGTGGAAAAACAATCTTTGTGCTATTTGAGGTCAATAAGTGCATTTAGGGTTTTTAGAGATGCCATGTTCTCGATATGCTTAAATGACAAATTTTGGTTGATGAACTTATTAGAGATCATGATTAGATATTATTCATGTGTGTAAGTATGTTAATCTATCTTATCTTGCATGTTCAAGTATTGGAAGCATGTTAGTAAAATTGCTAAAATGTGTATATGCTTGAGATGTGACCTTTGTACTATGATTTCCTAAGTTTTGGGTTTTATTAAGTTATGTTGGTTTAATTACTTGAAATTATAGCCATTCATGTTAGTTATGGACATAGGGTATCAGGGCCAATGGCTTCTATGCCTAATTTTTGAAAGTTTAGAAATGACTCAACCGAGTCAACCATCAAGTTAGAATGTCTTTAAGGAACTATATGCCTAAGTCCTACCAATTTGGGGTAGTATGACGAGGTTAAGCCTCCGCGAGCATTTTAGAAGTTGTATGAATGACACTTGATTATTGAGTCTTAATATTATCTCTACCGCTTACAACGCACGTTATGATTGAAATGCATGACTAGTCGATCAGTACGTGCCTACTTGTTCGAGCATACGGTATATATTATTTGCTTGAGTTTGAGTCCCCCTGAGCCGCTTTGTCGAGTCCGCTAAGGGACGCATCGCCTTCATAATCGTGGATTCGTGATTTCGATGGATCGCCGTGTCGGGTTGCACACTCCCCCATCGATGGCCACTTGGAAGTAGTTGATCTTAGTTGCAGTATAAAACATGACTTTGATAACTATGGAACTCGAGCGGGGAATGTCTCGGGGACGTCGATGCCACGATTTGGGTATCGAGGACACATATAGTTTGCATGTGCTTTTGCAGGAGCGACACGACGGAAAGATGGTAACGGTATCATATCTCTTTTATATGAAATCTCTTTTATATGAATTGACTCACAAGTACTTATTTATGAATAACGTGTTACGTGATTACGATATGATATGATGATTGAGATAATTTAATGAATTGTTATACTTTGTTGATAACATGATATTTAAGATTATTAAGCATGAATGCCTTGACATGAATATTGATGAAATGTTATATTATGCCAATAACATGATTTATTATTGTTGAGCATGATGCAATGACAGGAAGTTATGTTTAGTAACTTACTAAGTCATTATGACTTCCTCCGTTTTGTTTGATTGTTTTTACCTAGATCCGAGTCGCGCTAGCGGATCGGAGTGATTATCAAGTATCGTTGGTGAAGCTTTTTCAAGGTTGCTACCTAGTAGTTTAGTACCCTTTTCTTTTGGCAAGGACGATGGGGAAAGTAAAGTTATGTAAACTTTACGATGGATAGCAAGTCTTTGTGTATTGACATTTGTACTTGTGTTGTTAGTATTAAATCTTTTGAGAGCCGACTTGTGTTAGTCGTGCCTTGTGTATTTATGATGATTATGTTTTAGTTATGTTAACCTTATAATGGTTGGTTTATTACGTTTGTTCTCCGGCATGCTTTTAACCGTTGAGTATGTTCGACTAGAGTTGTAGACTTAGTTTAATGTTGGGTTCCGTCTGTAACGTCGCCGATGACTTGGTTTTATTAATTGCTATAAATTGCATGACAGGTGGTCTAGTTGTATGTGCCCAATGTTGTGTCACATGCTTTAATTTTGGACCGAAAGATTTATTATCTCTTTGGTTATATTTAGTTTGAGCTTGTTAGCTCGGGCGCCACTGTATTTATGTTTCGCTTCCACATGTGTTGAAGTTGTTGGTGTATCGCTGTTATAGCCTTACCCATTATTTGATTGTTGTTGCTTGTTTTGACGGCACGACCTAGGGATCTCGTCTTGGGATCCGGATCAGGTCGCCACATTGAACCCCTTTTTCTTTTAACCTGCAATTTCAAATTAGAAATTCAGAATACTATACTATACAAAAAAAAAAGGAGTAAGGCTGACTTTGAAAGACTTACAGGTAATTTAGATATTGATATTTGTGTGGACTCGGGTTGAGTGTTCTCTGTTGTGCCACTAAAAACATGTTCTGGTCCAAATAAGAATATGTCATCAACATGGCTTGGAGTTGGTTGTGAAACATAGTCTACATTCTAGTTGGCATTTGCATTTGCATTTCTTTTTTGACAAGTTCTAGAATTATGTCCCACTTTATCACGTTGTCCACATTTCAAGGATTTCTGAAATTTCTTCAATTTGATTTGATTCCTAGAAGATGCAGGTGGCTCATTAGAATATTTTCTTTGGTCTTCCAGGCCTGTTTTCATAACGTGGGGGCAAAGGGGCACGTAAGTCACACTTTGGCGATAGCTCAAATACAGTGATTCCCATGATGACATGCTCATATACCTGGATGCAAGTCTTAACTGTGGAGAATTCATTAACATAGGCTGCAAGATCCTGTTTTCTATACCAAATGGCTAAACAAGCATGTTTACATGGAGTGCCAGTCAACTCCCATCTTCTACAACTGCATACATGCTGAGCAACATCCACATTGTGCTGGTCAAAGGGGCCAATTATTTCAAAATGTCATTCATCAGATTTGATTGGTATTCTATCACCACCCTCCTTGGCATTCTTGTCTGACAATTGTTTGATTTTACGACACAGTCTACCATCCCAGTTCATAGCTTTATCCCTATTCACTTGCAATCTAGTCATCAATAAACGCCTTATTGTTTCAAGCATAGTTATGATTGGCTTGTCTCTTACATCATGAATAAAATCATTAAAACTCTCACACATGTTATTAAGCAAGATGTCACACTTAGGGTCACTAGTAAAGTGTGACCTAAACCATTGATTGGGAGGTTTATTGATCAACCACTCATAAGCACTATCATCCAAGTCTCTCAATTGTTCCATTCTTGCCTTAAAAACATCAACCCTGGTTGCCCTAGCTGCTGCCCATAAAGCATTCTTTACTGATTGCCCTGTAAAACCATCTCTTTTCATGTTGGTATGCAAATGTCTAACACAAAATCTATTTGATGAATTAGCAAATAAATCTTCAAATGCAGGTATCAATCCCTTCTGTTTATCACTCATGAATGTCCATGCAAATTGATTTTCAATCCCTATGTCACTTTCAAGCAACGACAAGAACCATGTCCAAGAATCCTTAGTTTCATTTTCAACCACTGCATAAGCTATAAGAAACATTTGGTTGTTTGGATCAATTCTAACAACTGTCAACAATTAACCACCTTGAGGGCCTTTTAGGAAACACCCATCCACTCCTACTATCTTCTTACAAAACCTAAAACCCTTCTTGCAAGCTTCAAAACAAATGTAGAGCCTTTGGAAAATAGGCTGACCAGATTCTACATCAGACAACTTCAAAACCGACCACAGTTGACCCTGGATTAGCCTCAACAACTCTAGACAGTAATCTCTTATTTGCCGAAATTGTTGTTTTAAAGTCTCATCCAATAGTTCTTTGGCTTTCTTTTTAGCCCTATATGCCTGTTGTTTTGAAATATTGGTCTTAAGTGTGGCAGACAACTCACCCATAAATTCCTTGGTTCTTGACTTTGGATTTTCTTTGAATTTTTTCATGAAAGTCTTCCCCATCCAACCAGACTTGGGACTTGGATTGTTGTAGTTCCATTCACAATTTTATGATTTCGATTATACCCTTTCAATTGCCATGTTTTGTCATTCTGCATTAGAGAAGCATAAACATACCAATCACATTCATTTTTTCTATAAGCTGCCCTCAACCTTCTGCTATCATTCCTATCAAAGGTGATGCACATCCCTTTTCTTAAGCAAAATGTTTCAATCACATTTTTTACTTCCTTCTTTGAACTAAACATGGTTCCCAATTTCAATTCAACATCTTTATCTTTATCAGTCTTAGGATTATATTTAGGAAACTTCTTATCTACTTCCTCATCACTACCATAGACACTATCAAAATCATCACTATCAGATACATCCTTATCACAATCGAACTCCATCATAGAAAAAAACTTCTCACTCACATATTAATTTACAATTGACTTTTTTTTGCCAACGCCACCATCAATTTCAATACCAGAATCAATAAACTTATCAAACTCATTATCATTCTCTTCCGTATCATATTCAAATTCATAGTACTCATCACTATCAGAGTCAGAAGATAAAGAAGGACTAGGATTGGGATTTGAATTAGAATTAGGATTAGGATATGAATTAGGATTGTGATTTGGATTAGGATTGGAATTAGGATTGTGATTAAGATGCTCTAAGAATATTTTAACATCTTTCTTAGTAGGTATGGACCTCAGTAACCCAATTGCATCCATATCAGTCTCGACTAGTCTAAAACTTCTTAAATCAGTTTCATGCCACATCTTAACATTTTCAAATTGGTAGCCTAATTCATCTAAAAAATCCATCAAGTCAATCATCCCAAACATTTCTCCATCCACCCAATCATAATAATCTATCTTCCCTCTAGTATAATGTTTAGGGTCATGATTCATCACACCACCATGAGAAATTTTAGTGAAAACATAATGACATCTGTCTCAAGGTCTACAACAAAGAAAAAAAATCACATCACAACACATTATATATAACTTGGCATGATACTTAAATTAAGTTGCAATTAAAGTTGTATAATTATACAGAAACTATGACATACAAAATCAAATTATACAGAAAATACAAAATTTCAGCTAAGGTACTATAATTATATAGAAATTATGACATACAAAATCAAATCAAATTATACGTAAGTTACAAAATTTCAACTAAGGTACTATAATTATACAAAAACTAGACATACAAAATCAAATCAAATTATACAGAAGTTACAAAATTTCAGCTAAGATACTCTAATTATACCTAAACCATGACATACAAAATCAAATTACACAGAAATTCTATACAGAAGTTACAAAATTTCAGCTAAGGTACTCTAATTATGCTTAAACCATGACATACAAAATCAAATTACACATAAATTCCATACATAACAAAATTTCAGCTAACTAATTAAGCTAAGTACTATAAGTATACAGAGACATACAAAATCAAATTTAAGCTAAGGTACTACAAAACATAATTAAACTAATTAGGAAGTGTAAATATATCGTATTGTGGGGGTGACACATCCTTACTCCTTCTAGTCATGACAACTCCCGTCCTTTCGAACAATCGAACAATGAAGACTTGTTAGACTCTGGTATGACAAATGATAGAAACTGGGTACGAAATTAGGGTTAAATGAGAATGCAAAAGAAATTGGGGGAGAAATTAGGAATGGAATGAAAATGGGGAATAAATTGTGTGAGAAAAGATAAGAGTTTGGGGAAGAAGAAATTAGGGCAGGAACCAAAAGAAATTGGGGAAAATTGAGCTGAGTTCGTATACTTACCTCTTTCTCTAGCCTGTTGCCAAGTTTAGCCGGTTCCAACATTTGATAACTTGTTCTAGCAGGCTAAACGTTACCACTTAACAGCCATGTGACGGAAATAATAAAAAATGATGAAGTTGGAAAACGTTTGTGACCAACTTTGATGAACTGGGAAACGAGGGTACCAAAAACGAAGTTGACCCTTAGTTGAGGTACCAAAAGTGAAATTATCTGGAATTTTTTTAATTAGTTTGTTGTTTACAAATTTTAGATCGAGTAAGTCTCCTGCAGAACGGTGTTACAGATCTTAATTCGTAAAACGGAGCCCCACTCTCTCACAACTCAACCCACCAACACGCGATAGATCGGATAAAGAAAACATGTCTTACAAAAAATGACTATAAAACCATTTTATTTAAGTTTTTACCTTTTAAATTTACCTCATTAATGTTTTAGCATTTACACGCTAGATGAACTCATCTTATAAATATGCTCTTTCGTTGTAGCCTTATATTGTCTTCTCATTAGTATTACTATTAGTTATAAATCATGTGCTCCGCATGAGTTCTTTTGATAGTAATATTATTACTCCTTTCGTCCCTAAATTATCATCCTTCTTTTCTTTTTCGTCCATCCCAAAATAGTTGTTCAGTTTAAAACTTACGTTTTTAGAACATCACTTTTACCACTTTACCCTTACTTTTTCACTTGTATTTAATTATGGGTCACCTACATATGGGCTTTAAAGGAAACTACACATTAAACCAATATAAATAATCAAGTCAATTGTTTTTTCTTAAGCTGTGCGCCGGGTCAACTAGGTCGATTATTTAGGGACGGAGGGAGTATAATTTTTAAATGTGACATACATTTCTTCTTTTGGTAATAGTAATAGTATATTTTTATTTTTTTTAAAGTATTATGATGAAAATGTTGGAATATAAAACCAACATTATTTTTTAACTAATGTGGAATATATATATTCTATGGGTAATAATAATGGAAGTCTTATAACCAATGTCAGATACATCTATTCTATTAATGATTTAATAATAATAGTAAAAGTCATCTATTTTAACAATTTTGAAAGATACATCTATTATATTAATAATAATAGTAGAAATAGTTTATCTTAAAACTTTTGAAACTAACATCATTTTTAAACGAATGTGAGATACATCTATTTTATTAATAATAATAGTAGAAATCTTTTATCTTAAAACTTTTAAAACCAACATTATTTTCTATCTAATGCGAAATACATCTCTTCTATTGTTAGTAAAATAATTTTATCTAAATACTTTTAGAATCAAATTTTTGTATACCGGTTGTGGAAAAATAATTCTATACAAGCGGCCTTGAGTAATTGACACATGACAAACCAAAATCATATGTTAAAAACAAAGATTTTGGTTTGTCATGTGTCAGTCATTCTAGGCCGCTTGTGTAAAATTGTTTTTCCACCGCCGGTGGTCCAAAATTTAATCCAAACTTTTAAATTAAAATAATTCTTCGTAACCAATGATGAATAAATCATTTTTATTGGTATGATTTTGCCTAAACACTTTTAAAGCCAAAATCAATTTCTAACAATTGTGATCATATATTTTCTTTTATTAATTTAGTAAAAGTCATTTATCTAAATACTTTTTAAACTAATATCAATTTTTAACTAATGTTTGTTACATCACTTTTATTGATAATTATAGTTGAGATGCATCTTACATTGATTATAAATTAATGTTAATTTTAGAAATCATTAAAGTACTCACCTAATAGTTGTTGAAAATTTAGTGCCTTTAGTGAAAGAAATTGTACAACTTGAAGCACAAATTTTTTTACGTGTCATTTGTTTGTTGGCAAAGGTAATTGTGCAAATATATTTTACTCGGTGAGAGTATCAAAATTATATATTTATTTGCCGAAATTGAGTTTTAGATGAATTAGATATCAATGCTTAAATTATAGTGTTAGAAGTGTGTCATTAGAGTAAAATATTCACCCAATGCCAATATAATAATATTATCTCACATTGGTTAAGAAATAACGTTGGTATTAAAAGTTTTTCTATATAAAATTTATACTATTATTAATAATAAAAAAGATTAATAGTAAATGATTAATATCACAATATCGTAAGAGTATTCACTATTATTAATTACTCCCTGCGTCCCTAAATTATCGTCATCATTTCATTTTTCGTCCGTCTTAAAATAATTGTCCACTTTGAAACTTACCTTTTTAGAACATCACTTTTACCACTTTACCCTTACTTTTTCACCTTACTTTAATAATGGGCTACATACACATGGGCTTTAAAGGAAACTACACATTAAACCAATATAAATAATCAAGTCAATTGTTTTTTCTTAATCTGTGCGCCGGGTCAACCAGGACAATAATTTAGGGACGGAGGGAGTATTATTTTTAGTTAATTGCTAGAAAAGGAAAAGTTTAAAGTAAAGTGATGTGAAGGATTAATGATTAAACAATCTCAAAATCAACACGTCAGACCCCGTTCTCTCAGAATCTACAGGTGAATGATGCTCCTGAGCACTATGGTCATAATCATAAGCTTCTTGCTCATGATCAGAACTGTCATCAAAAAGCCGAAGAGGGGAAGACATCCTACAACAGATCGAGCAATATCTGGATTAATCCCTAGAAAACTTATGATTCTTCGA
The DNA here is from genome assembly GCA_013146195.2 of Codonopsis lanceolata. Classification (NCBI taxonomy): domain Eukaryota; kingdom Viridiplantae; phylum Streptophyta; class Magnoliopsida; order Asterales; family Campanulaceae; genus Codonopsis; species Codonopsis lanceolata. The sequence goes on along the minus strand of CM028381.1, from coordinate 117,002,225 downwards.
AGATTTTTCCTTGATCTCCCTGCAAACTACCCAAGCCTAAACTGAAAGTCCTATGAATATACCCAGAAAACCATGAACACGAAGAACACAGGAAAAGACCAGAAAATTCAAAAGAACTTACATAGAAATAGAAAAGGATGAAGGCCGGAGAAAACTTACTTGTGCGTTGAACGGGGATCAGTTTGCCGGAAGCCGAAATATCGCAATGATCCAGAATGGCAAGAGATGAATTTCTTGACAACTCAAAGCGATACCACGGGAGAAACCAATAAGAAGAACACGATACAGAGAGTTTGAAGGTTAGAATGCAGTAAAAAAGAAAAAGGGTTAGGGTTTCACCCCTTTTATAGGCGTAATTTTAGGAAAAAGGCGCCCAAATCACGCGCCCACGAAATCAAACAAAGGCGGCTGCGAAGCACCCGATCAAGCCCGCCATTAATGCCTGCCTCGAAAACACGCACCATCATGCGAACTCAACACTGAAAGGTCTTTTCGGTCTTCCCGGCCAATACACTAATCGTCACCAACAAAGCAGCTCCCTTCACTTCGGCCACAATAAAATCGAACAAGTGTATTGCTCCCTGCGCCGAGCATAAATACTCGCCGAACAGGGAGCAGGGGGCCACTGATGAGCTCGGCTCAAACTTTGGTCACGAGCCAAGCACATGCGCCAACACGTGATAGTCACGTGTATGACAAAGACCAAGAAAGAGATTACCCGAGCAGGATAGCCGCGAGATGATCATCATACATCTATCCCGAGCATGAATTTCTATCACTCGGCCGAAAGGAGCAAGTTGCCGGTTGAGCTCGGTATTAATTCGAGATAACCTCGCCGGTCCCGAGATTTTAGCCATGATTCCTTCGGTTACGCGGTCACCCGCATTTATGGTATTACAGTCCTAAAATATCTCCGTGATCATAGCCTAACCCGGATCCTACTCCCAGAAAGGCTATATATACTTCATAAAATCTCATTCGAAAGGTACGCACTATTCTATACACCGAAACCCTGTTATTTTGCTTTCAACTAAGCTCAATACTTACTCTCACACCTGAGGGGTTTCGCGAGGCCCTGCCTTGCATTCCATCTAAGGTTTTTCTTCTTTTGACAGGGTTTTAGGAGTTCTCACATTCAGTTAAGCCCAGATATCCTATAAACCGCAAGGACCGGCCCAAGACTAGATTGTGCAGCATCAGCAAGCAACCCAACTGAGGAAGGCTTCAAATCATCTGTTTCGCTTTCTATCACATCCTCTATTCCATTGAATCTCAGCCTCACATGTTTCCTTATAAAAAGAAGACCGACTAAAATAACAAGAAACGGAGATTCAACGATGAATGTGACGAGTGATGTATAGGCGATTTTTGAAGAAGATAAGTTCTTGAAGTGTTCACTACAATTGTCGATTTTAAAAAAGAAAGATGAGATGAAGTGTGAAGACAACGAGCTCTCAAGTTTTTGATGAACGTTGTTGGTAAATTTGTAGGGATAAAATGGGTGTTTTACACCAGCTCAACGGTGTTCGTTGCTTTGATACTTTAGTGGTCGTAAAGTATGGTGACTTAAAAGTTGCTTTTTATGTTGGCATTTTGTACTCAAAAGTGAGAGAAATGTACTGGAAGGTGAAAAACTACCAATAAAGTGAAGAAATGGTTTGCAAGTGACGTAAGGTGTGAATTCAATTTGTTAAAGTGCCTATACTAAATCTAAAGAATTTTTTTTATTGATTTTATTCATCTTTTTCACTATTTATGTTTGTCCTTTTTGCTTTTTATTATTATTATCATATATTTAGATATAAATAAAACTAGTATTTGTTTCACATGTAATCAATTTAAATTTTAATCATTTGATTTCTTTTTCCGCTTTTATATTTCCTCTTATGAAATTTAGTCATCTTTATCTATCATATCCCAGTAACATATTAGCCATGTAGACTTGATTGACGGTAATTTTATCTATTCACAAAATTTTAATGATTTTGTTTAAAATATCGTTACAAGAGACTAATATATCGGCAAAAGTAAAGTTTACAGATTAATATATATACGTGACTCTTTGTTTTTTTGTAAATTACCTACCTATTATTAATTATTATGATAATGAGACTATTAGTCTCTTATATTATTAATAAAATGTGATATTTTTAATATAATGATTTTTAAAACAAAAATCAATTTTTAACCAATATGATATACATATATATTAATGTTACCAATAGAAAAAATGTATCTTACATTAGTTATAAATTGATATTAGTTTTGAAAAACTTTTGATAAATGCAAATACTTGTGTAAGACGGTCTTACGGATATTTTTTGTAAAATGGATCATCTTTACCCGACTCACCATGTGTTGGCGGGTTGAGTTGTAAGAGAGTGGAGCTTTGTCTTACGAATTAAGATCCGTAAGACGGTCCTATAGGAGACCTACTATTTGATAAATAACTTCCACTTTTATTACCATATAAGATATGTATCTTATATTGTTTAGAAAGAGATGTTAGTTTTAAATGTCTTATATTAAAGACTTCTACCCTTATTACAAAAAAATATATTATCTCACACTGTTTAAAAAGATATGTATCTCACATTGTGAATATGGTGATGGTCACCGTTGAACATGGTGGACCGTGGGGCTGGAATTGGTGTGACTTGGATCTAACTGAGATAAAGTTGTCGATGGAAGAAGAAAGAGGGCTGTGCGGGAGAAGATCGGAGATGACAGAGCTGGCTGTAGAAGAAGGCCAACGATTGGAGCATGAGGGAAATGGGGGGAACGAATTGGGGAGATGGAGGGTTTGGGGAGATTGGGCGTGAAAGATGAGAGGGACAAGAGATCGATGTCAGGCGGAGGCAAAGCAAATGATCTATGTTTCAAATAATTGTAAGGATTTCTATCACCAAATTTTGGGAAAACTGGAACAATAAATCTGCTAGGTTTTCCAAAAAAATGGGGAAGAACGCTTTATGACCATTTTTTAAACTCTAGGATTTCAATTGTAAATTTTGATATAAGTTAAGTTTGAAAAAAATCATTTTAGCCCTTACTAAATATACATGGATAACATAATGGTATTTCATTAACGACATCTATCAAAAGGACTGACACTAAAAAAATTTAATACTCAAAAGACTTAGATTTAACAAAAATTTACTGATGACTCTAGTCTCTATACACGTTGTGTGTAGACTTTCTTTGGCTATATGAGCTCCATAACGTCAACATCTACGATGCATGTTTTTTTAACCCTTTCGAAAAATTTGTTTAAATAATGTGATCCTAAGATTTATGATGATTAGTTTTGTTCCATTGAATAATACTGCAACATGATCAATGTTTCTCAATAACATTACTTGAACACCAATTTTAAGTGTCAATTCATGGTCGGGCAACCCCGAACACTTTATACTATTCAAAAACTCTATAGAATAAATGTCTTTCGAACAAATTTGAATATTTTTTCGTGCTGCTAATAAAGTATAAACTCAAATAAGTTCTTCATTTTGAATGACTACTTTTATTAAATTATATTAGTATTTTATGAATAAAGAAATTTCTGATAAGAAAATAAGTTAAAATAAAATTAACGAAATTATTTTTACCTTAACTATTATTTTTGTTTCGTAAATTATTTTTATTTTACTAACTTCCATTATATTTTTATTTTTATTGACTTATGTAACTATTATTTTTAAGAATTAGTTTTACGGAAATTTTTGTTCTATAAATTATTTTTATTATTTTGCTAACCTCAGTTTAAATTACTTTGTTTTATTGACTCTGTAACTATTATTTTCTTTCCATCAAATATTTTTATTTTACTAACATTTTGTTTTACATAACTATTTTTAAGAATTTTTTTAAACTCTTATTTCGTAAATTATTTTTATAATTTTACCTACCTCACTTTAAATTATTTTTTGTTTTATTGGCTCTGTAACTATTGTTTTTGTTTCATCAAATATTTTTATCTTACTAATGTATTTTTGTTTTACATAGCTATTTTTAAAATTTTGTTTTAAACTTTTGTTCGGTAAATTATTTTTATTATTTTAGTAACCTCAGTTTAAATTCTTTTTGTTCTATCAAATATTTTTATTTTACTAACATATTTTTGTTTTACATATACATTTTAAAGAATTTATTTTACTAACCTATGCATTAAATTATTTTTGTTTTGTTGATTCTGTAATTTTCATTTTTATAGTGGCTTGTTCCATAAATTATTTTTATTTTACTAACCTCTTATATTTTTGTTTTTTTACTCCGAAACTATTATTTTTATTTTAGTTACTATTTTTTATGTTTAAAGAGAGAAAAATATTTAAACATAATTAAAAGAGAGGAGATTGTGGTGATGAGAAAGAAAATAGGGAGGAGACGAGAGAGAAAGATAAATCCAACTAGAGAAAATAAGAAAAAGATATAAGAGAGAAAGAGTAGAATGGTAACTCAATATTTAATAATTTAAAAGTGAATTTTTTTGAGGATAAATCTACCTTTGTCATATATATTAATAAAACTTAAATATTTATGTTTGATTTTAAATAAAATCACAAGTACAATGGTTACATGTGTAAATCCAAAAATACGATAGGTAAATTGATATTTTTTTTTAAAAGTATAATAGTTTTGAGAAATTACTTTTTTTAGTACTGTAAGTGAACAGACGAAGATGATTGTCCCCGAAAAAGAAAAAAGTGCACCCCAAAAGAGAATCCACGATGGATATTGAGTACTACTCTTGCATTCCGTATAAATAGTATACTATTTGATTGTAAAATGTTTTATTTAAAAATTTATTTTAAAAAAATTAAATTTTAAAAATATTATTTTATTATTAATAAACTACTAAAAATATTAATTTATTAAAAAATTAATTTTTAAACGAAGATTTTTTATTCAAAACAAAAATAATATATTTATTAGCTTACTAACATTATTTGTGCGATGAACATGAATTATGATCATAGAATAGTTGTGAAACCTTTTAATTTGTTAAATAAAATCATTATAAGAAAGAGAATGAAGAAAAAAAAAGTAGATTAGACAGAATTATTACGGAAGAATATTTTTGATCAAAAGAATCGTCGAAGACCGTTAAATGGAGGTTTTCGGTGTAAGAAACTGTCACGAGAACACTGTGAATTTTTTTAGTTATAATTATAGACTAGAGCTCTAAAATAAGACTATAAAAATTGCTAATGTTGACGTGGAACATCACATGAATTCATATTTGAAGGCAAGAATCACTATGCTCTAGTAGCATCACGAAAGACGTGTACATTCACGAAAATAATGATACTGATAAAAAAAAAAAATTAGGAATAGCGGTGCTCCTAAATAATCGTTCTCTAACTTGTTACATTTATACTGTTTAAAAAAATTAACTGACTATATAATAAATATTGACGTAATATGTAGTTTTTTTTTTATACATATGTTCATAATTAGAATATGTAGAAAAAGTATAATTAAAATGATAAAAATGTTTTCCTAACTAAAAAAAAATTCAAAAAATAACAATTATTTTGAATCGACAAAAAAAAAAAAGATGACAATTATTAAGAAACGATTGAAGTATTATTTATGTGAGTCATAGCATTCGACCAATGATGTCTGACACATATTTTCGACGTACTGACAGTCTACTACCTCCGCCTCACTATCGAGACACTTGCTACTTTGTTAGTCAAATATCGATAAAAAAATCTTATTAATTTCAGTATTATTAACGCTATCAATATTAATCTTCACTTGTATGTTAGGGGTAGTTTTGAAATAAAAAATGTTAGTCCCAAAATTTTTAGTCAGGGCGCTAATAATATTACCCTCTCACTTGGTATAATTAACAAGATTATAATGATTGTATATGTATAACTCGCTCTATTAGTTCAAACCACTCATTATGTACCAAACATCAAATAATTCGCCTTATTAATTTTATTCAACTTTAATCCTGACTACCAAACAACACATAATATTAAACAGTTAGACAAAGAAAAATAACAATCAAATAACTTTGGTTAAAATCTCAATTTGCTCACCCTACTTTCGACCAAAATTCAATAAGCTCACTCTACTTTCTTTTTCCTCAATTTAATCACTCTATTTTTACATAATTAGCACGTTCATCACTTCATCCATATATTTGGATAGAAAGTTTAATTTTGTTAGAAAAATCAAAAAATACACTTACTAAATTTGGGGAATTTGAGGGTCTCCTTCTCCTCTCAAACATATTTTTTATTGTATAACTTGAATTTGTCAACATACCTTTCAAACGTAAGGGGTATTATTGTCTTTTCAAAGATTTACATCCAACTTAACTAACAAAAATGACTCTAGTGACCTTATTGACTTTCGGAACCAAGTAGAGTGATTAAATTGAAGAAAAAAAAAGTAGAATGAGCTTAATGAATTTTGACCGAAAGTAAAGTGACCAAATTGAGATTTAAACCAATAACTTTTTCAAAACCCAACCATTACTTATTTTCTACCAAATAAAATATTCCACAAAAAGTTGCACAAAATGTGAGTCTAAGTGCTCGTTTGTTACAATTTTTTTCGAGTAATTTTTGTTTTTAGTTTAAAATAAGTTATTTTAAAAGTATTTGTTTCAACTTATATAAGTTAAAAGTCAATAAGTTAGATACAACACCATTTATACATTAAAAAGCCACAAACCAAAAAGCCAAAATTTTAGACTTAATTAGTTTTTTAAAATAGCTAGGAATACCAATTTCAAGATTTAAAAAAATACTTAATGTGAGATAAGGAATATTATAAATTATTTATTCATTTTTTATAGGGTAAACATTTTCAACCTCCAAATATTTGACTATTCACATTAAAAATTGGCAAAAATAATAATAAAATTGAAATATAAAAGACTACACATATTAATGGTGTAGAAAATAGCTACTTATTTATTTATTATTTTAAGTATGATTAATTAAATAAATATTAATTAAAATTTATCTCATATTAAGTTTTTAAGATAAATGTGAAACTTTTTTCCTTTATTAGAGACTAGTTGATTTAAAAATTTAAGACTTATGGTTAATTTGTAATAATAAATATTTTTTAACAAATATATATTCATAAATATGGATGACAATTGAGTGTTAAGCATGACTCAAAGCTACCCAATTGTCACCCTTATTTTATAACAAATAATTTATCATCAATCTGATAAATTAGCCGACCGTCTAATTTTTCAGCTATCAGCCACCGGCCGAGTCCTAAGTTGCGGCAAATGAGCCCTAACTATGTTTCCTACTTTGAAATTCCCAAACTGCCCTCAATGACCCCATAATCTCCCTCCTCAAGTCCCTTTCAAAAGAAACATTTCAAAATCTGCAATCCCATGCCACATTAATCATGTCACCTCAAAACACAATAATTTATACAAGCTCCCCCTCCCCACTTCTCCCCAATCACACACACTTGCTTTCTCTCTCATCAAGCTAGTCTCTGTTTCCTTCTGTTCAACCCCTGTCCTTTCTCTTTCCCCTGCAATCACGCTAGCCTTATAACCCCACCTCCCCCCTTGTCCCCTCCACCAACACTAGAACCGAAACATCACACACTAAACACACGCACTAGAACACCAAAACTCACAATTACAAATTCCCAAATCTCTATTTGGGGTTTTGCCTAAAATTTTCAAGCTAATAATGGAAACACCCATCTCAATCCATCAACAACAAGACTCCCAACCCAATTCCTCCCCTTCAAACCTCAAGAAAAGCTTCATCACCTCTTTAATGGCGGCCGCCACCACCCCCCTCCGCACCTATTCTTTCAAAGAAGACACTTACCTCCTTTCCAACCTCAAACCCTCCGAAAAGAAGTCACTCCAAGACTTCAAACACCACCTCCTCTCCTCCACCCCTACTCCCAACCCCTCCATGTGGGGCATCCCTCTCCTCTCCTCCGACAACGAAAAATCTGACGTCGTACTCCTCAAATTCCTCCGCGCCAGAGACTTCCGAGTCCAAGAATCACTCACGATGCTCCTCAAATGTCTTCAATGGCGGAAAGACTTTGATGCAGACGCCATTGTTGAACAAGATTTGGGGTTTAAAGAGCTCGAAGGGGTTGTCGCTTACATGAACGGATTTGACAGAGAAGGTCACCCTGTTTGTTACAATGCTTATGGGGTCTTCAAAGATAAGGAAATGTACGAGAAAATATTTGGGGATGATGAGAAATTGAAGAAATTCTTGAGATGGAGAGTTCAAGTTCTTGAAAAAGGGATTAAGCTCTTGCATTTCAAACCAGGTGGGATTAACTCAATCATTCAAGTCACTGATCTAAAGGACATGCCAAAAAGAGAACTCAGGGTGGCCTCCAATCACATTCTCTCCCTGTTTCAAGATAATTACCCTGAAATGGTTGCTCGCAAGGTAAATTACATTGATTTGACCCCTCTAGTCGATTTTTGTTTGTTTTTTGAATGGGATTTGAATTTGAATCTTTGTTATGAGTGCAGATATTTATCAATGTGCCATGGTACTTTAGTATGCTGTACTCTATGTTCAGTCCATTTCTGACTCAAAGAACCAAGAGCAAGTTTGTGATCTGCAAGGAAGGAAATGTTGCAGAAACTCTTTACAAGTTAGTATCTTTGGTCTCAAATCTTTGAAGTTGTGGATTTTCCATTATGACAATTTAATGGTTAATTAATGCTTTCTTTTCCAGTTTCTGTGATATCCTAGTTTTCTTAATATGTGAGTACAGATGGTGCTATTTTGTAGATTTTACCATATTAGGTTGTTTCAATTCTTGATTTGTCAATTTTTCTTCCATTTTAGGTGAACAATTTATTTGATTGGTCACGAGGGAGTAATATTCTTGGTGTAATTAATTTATTTCAGATTGGTGACTTGACATGGGTTTATTTTTGGTTTTTTAGGTTTATTAGGCCAGAGGATGTTCCGGTTCAGTATGGGGGATTGAGTCGACCCAGTGAGTTGCAGAATGGCCCACCAAAGCCAGCTTCTGAATTCACTGTTAAAGGAGGAGAAAAAGTTAACATTCAAATTGAGGGCATCGAGGTTCATTTTCCCTTTATTTCCGCTTTTCCATAATCCCAACGTTTAGGTCGTATGTTTATCAAAAGTGCAAGTTTGAGTTTGGAATTATGATTAGCACTGTGACTTTTTTCTATGTACATATTTTAATACGTGGTTTGTGTATTGTTTAAATATTAGGCTGGTGCAACAATAACATGGGATATAGTGGTGGGAGGCTGGGATTTGGAATACAGTGCTGAGTTTGTGCCCAATGCGGAAGGTGGTTACACCATCGCCGTCGAGAAGCCCCGGAAAGTTGCTGCCGCTGAAGAAGCGGTTCACAACTCTTACACTTCGAAGGAAGCCGGAAAGATGATTCTCTCTGTCGATAATTCGGCCACGCGCAAGAGGAAGGTTGCAGCTTACCGATATGTCGTACGCAAGTCGGGCCTAATTTAGGTTAACTATGGTACTTTTGAGTAATTTTGTTTAAGTTTTGGTGAGATGGTTCAACTAATTAATGTCTGGGGGTTCTAATATGCTTGAAGAGTACTAAGATGATGTATAAATTGATATTATATTGCTTAGAATAGAAGAAAAAGTAGATTAGCTTTGCTAATAATGGAGTAATTTAGTTTGGCTTTATCTTTGTTTTGGTGTCTAATGTCTATGTACTCTTACCTTACTAGCCAAGTGTGGCAACGTCTTGCTGGTATGCCTTTTGGATTACATTCAGAGAGTTGCAAACAGATGGATTTGATTTAATCAGACTCTTGGGCGTTGTTCTTGGCAATTTAATGTAATACTAGTAGATTATTACTTCCTCCATTATTCTTGGCAATTCAAAGAATCAATTATTCTATTTTTGGATCCATCCTTAGAAATTAGAATATAAGGTGTCGTTTGGTAGCCAGGGTTAAAAGCAGATATGATTAATAAGTTGGGTTGCTTGATGTTTGGTACGCAATAGGTGGTCAGGATTAATAACACGAATTATCTGGATTAAGTCATTATTGTTTTACTATTAATACCAAGGAGGAGGGTGGTATTATTAGCGTCTTTACTAAAAAAAAATTGGATTAACATTTGTAATCTTAAAATTACTCCCGATATATAAGTAAGGATTAATAACGAGGGCACTAATAGTACTGTGAGTACTAATACTGCTTATTCATTATTTGATTATCAAACAAGCCTTAAGTGTTATTTTATTACTAATAAGTTATTAATAGTGTTATTTTCTTCTAAAAGTGTGGCTTTCTGTCGAGAACGGAGGTAATATATGCCAACTTTCACTTTTTCTTTCATCTTTAACAAATAAAAATTTAAATCTGCAATATCAAGCTGTTAAATTAAAGTACCAAAAAACTAAGAAATTAAACCAATATCATACCCTCTAATTTGATTTGTTTTTAAAGAAGAGTTGCATTATTTAAAATTTATTGTCAAATCTTCATTTTACGTGTATTACGAATTTACTAATAATTAAACAAATCTATGTTAAAATTTCATTCTGAAAATAGTCGGTTTGATCTATGTGTGTTTACATTTGTAAGATGTCTACTTGTAAGACATGGATCAAACTTACCAACCAACCGATCTTGCTTCTCTCCTCTCTAATGTTGTGCGGAGTAATAAATAGTAGGTACATTTGAGATCGTCTTATGAATCTCATTTCGTAAATCAAAGCTAACTCTATCACAACTCAACTCATCAACTATATCTATTAAAACGAGCAAAGGGGGTGTGTTTGCCCGCGGGCCTAGAAAGCCCGCCACTGAACTAGTCGAGGAGGGAAAGACCACAATCTTGACGGTCCTTAAATCGTTTGGCCCAATCTGCCCCACATAGGGTCGCGGGCAAAACGGACAAAACCCGCAAAAAATGCATTTATTTATTAAATCTACAAATTATATACCAATATACCAATTAATAATTATATACCAATATTAAATATACCATAGCAAAGCTCAAACAAAATAGAAATTGAGGCATGGAGCTCGAGCAGTTAACCTCAAATATTAAAATGAAAACTCAAAATTCTACATAGCCCAAACTATAAGAGAAATTGAGGTTGTGACGACCAAGCTGGAGGAGCAAAGACAGGATCTGGAAGCAGGATGGATGGGGGAGAAAGAGCGTGAGATCTGAGATGAGAATAGAGAGGAAGACTGAAGAAACCAAGTCGACGAAGCTGGAGGAACAGAGACGGAGGCGGCGAAATTGGAGGAGCAGAGACGGAGGAGAAAGGAAGACTGAAGACTGAAGAGACGAAGTCGCTGCCACTGGAGATCGGAGATCGAGTTGTCATCTGGTGATCTGAGGTTAAAGAAAGGGGCGTCGATTCGATGAAAGGCGGAGTTCAAGAAGACGTTGAAGAGCTGCGTTATATTAGGGTTTCGCGACGACGGATAGACGTATTTGGGCAGTGGAGGGTTGAAGATAAAGGTCGTCTGGACGTGAAAGGATTAAACCGAGGAAATGATCATCGGTACAATAACGGGCCCTACTTAGAAAATCGCTAGTAGCAAAGCCATAGAAACATACATCCCCGAGATAACACGAGTTTGCTGGAGTTAAGTAACGGACAACCCACGACTTCCAATGCCCTCGGCCATGAACACTAGAACGGCTTCCATCACCCTCGGCCTCGCCCACTAAAGTAGTCTCCAGCACCCTCGGCCTCGGCGGTAATAGCGTCTCATCACAAAACCGCTCGGCCTCGGCGTTAGATCAATCATCACCCCGCCTGACAAAGAAGCTTTCCTAGGCCCGGTGAAACCGCTACACGCAACCACCAACCCCCTGACAAACGCTCAGCCCACTTATTTCTGACAGAGGCCATCAGTGCATTTAATGTCCGCCGCAACATGTTCCCCAATGAGCAGCCGCCACGTCATCAGGAAGATCAGGTATAAATAGAAGACATTCATTAATTGTAAAGTTAAGTTATTTCTGAGATAGCAAAACTCCCTTATCATAACCCCTTATCAAACCACTTATTATCACGACACATTTATTACCCGTCTTTTACCGGATATCTTACTCTTACGCCGGAGGGTTCTAGTCGGGCCATCCCGATTCCTTAACAGTGTTTGTTGTTTGCCCTGTGCAGTTAGCAAGGAAGCCAACGGAGGACGAAATTGTGGAACCCACATCATCCCTGATTCAAACGTGGACAACATGACAAGGTCACCACCAAAATAGCGTGATCATGACGATTGTGGTGAGGGATAGATAAGGGAAGGAACGGCGGTGATGAATACAGAGGGTTTAAGAGAGTGTAGTGTGAAATGGGAAGAAGAGGAGGAAGATGGGGAGGAGAGGAAAATGGAGTTTGGCACAGGCGTAAGAGAGAGGGAGAGAAAGAGAGAGAGTGTGTGTGTGAAAATATTTTTGATTTTTGAAAAATGAGATACTAATCCTAAGTCTCTAACTCTAACTAGACGGAAATGGAATGGACCGCTTGGGTTGGGCTGTGTTGGAAACAAAACTTAGAGTTCATATCCTAGTCTCCCTCTGCTCTCAGTTTCCTGTCCCTTTTTGGTTTATTCCTTTTTCCTTTTAGACTTTGTTTAGGACATTCATCTATTCCTTCTGTGTATATATGTTGCTTTACTACATAATAAATCAAGTCAGGTTTTTACCCTTTCATGGTATCAGAGCGGGACTAATCCTCCATCTATATTTCTCCTTCCCTTTTTTCGTCTTTCGTCCACTTCCATGGCTTCCATCATGATTCCTAATGACGTCGATCCTAAGTCTCCTCTTGTCGTTGTTACTCTTACACATACTCTCAAGCTTAACACTACAAACTATTTGTCATAGAAGCTACAAATTCAGGCAACAATATCTCAGTTTATGCACACCCTGCGAACTGACCATTGGGCATAACTAAAACGCCTTCTTCGTTATTTATGTGGAACCTTGGACAACGGTCTCAACATCAGACGACACTCTCCTCTTCTTCTTCATGCTTTATCTGATGCAGATTAGGCAGGTGATAAAGACGACTACACTTCTACCATGGGTCACGTAGTTTTTCTTGGCTGCAATCCTCTTTCATGGTGTTCAAAGAAACAAAAGTATGTCGCAAGGTCCTCTACCGAAGCCGAATATTGTGCAGTCACTTCTACCACATCCGAGATCATGTGGCTTCGAAATCTTCTTGTTGAATTGGGTTTTCATCTTCAAAGCTCCCCGGTTATCTATTGTGACAATCTCAGTGCAACACACCTTAGTGCCAATCCATTCTTTCACTCAAGAATGAAGCATTTGGCACTCGCATATCATTTCATTCGGGAACAAGTTCAACAAGGTACTCTTTAGGTTGCTCACGTTCCTACAGGAGATCAACTCGCGGACTTTCTCACCAAGTCCCTCACTCGGCCTCGCCTTGATCGCCTCCTATCCAAGATTGGTCTGTCCACCCGACAGCACATCTTGAGGGGGCATGTTGGAAACAAAACTTAGAGTTCTATCCTAGTCTCCCTCTGCTCTCAGTTTCATGTCCCTCTTTGATTTATTCCTTTTTCCTTTTAGATTTTGTATAGGACTTTCATCTATTCCTTCTGTATATATATGCTGCTCTACTACGTAATAAATCAAGTCAGGTTTTTACCCTTTCAGGCTGTGCAATGTTTTTACTTTTTAAAACTTTTATGAATTAAAAGAAAGTGCGGGCTGCCCGCCCCCTGCCCCGCAAATTCCCGCAACATGTGTGGGCAAAACCCAAAAAGCCTACATCCAAACATGTTTCTAATACATAAGCTCAACCTGCCTCTAACGGATGGCAAGGCGAGCATGTTCCCGAGCTTTTGCCCTATTTAACAAGTCTACCACTAACACATGCTGGGCTGGATCTATGTAATTTATGTTACATAAACTACTTGTAACATTGTCTTTTTTTAATTATTTGTCTGTAACATATCCTTTCTGCTTTGTTCCAAGCAAAGTGTTAATACTTCAATTTGAGATGTTTTGTTTAAAAAGTTGACTTTAAAAAAAATTCTAAATCTATATATATATATATATATATATATATATATATATATATTAACTTTATCTTCCAAATTTGATATACAAATGTTGATTATGGTGAAATATTTTTGTAAATTAAAATTAGCTCTAATAATACTTGTATACTATTCACTTTTATATCACTTAATGATTAAAGTTTTTAAATTTGAACTTACGGATGTAGTATATAATATTTCTTATAATTTTACCTCATAGGGATCTATGAGATTTTGTAACTCTTACCTCATAATATTGGGTGTTCTTATTGATTATGGCATAGGTGAGTACTTTAATTTGTGGTCGGTCTCGGTCATACCCAAGAAGGGTGCCATGATTTGAGTGTGCCTTCGAGCTTTCTTTATATCATGCTCCTACTTAATTAATTAAACCACTGGTAGTATCATTTAATCATGTTAATTAAAGTATAGATTATTCTAATCTAATTTTCTATTTTATCTTTACATTATTACCACCCTCTTTTATTTCAAATTGCACTTTCCATTATTCCATTGGTTTCTACGAAATTAGACTTTATGTAAATTCCTCATATGTATTTGATTTTCATATTTGCATTATGATGGACCGAGTGATACTAAAATTACAATATTGCCCAAACGGAGGATAAGATTAAAATGTGAGTACATTTGCTTCAATTTATAGAATTATAGCCGATTGAGTTGGGGCAATTTAAATCTGTGTCATAGTTGAGGGTTATTTGTGACAGATGAAACTAAGGAAAATATCACAAAAGTTACTTTCAATGACGACCAATACAAAAACATTTAAGGGACGAAGAGGAACACATGTAAAAATGTATGATGAAGAGCTATAAGTAGAGAGAGAATTATTTTGCTTTATGAGAGAGAGAGAGAGAGAGATAGATGAAAAGAGGTTGCTGGTTTTATAAAACAGTGGCTTTTGTGCTTTGTTTGGGGATATGGGAAAGTGAAAAAAAGAAAAGGAAAAGATGTTAGGCCGGGCAGGGAGAGAATTGACTGGACTCTGAAGATTGTTGAGCTGGGTTTTTGGATCACTTAGGAGTATTAAACATGTAATTTCTCAATTGATGCATTATTTGATAAAGTAATGTATTAATTGATATTAAATGAGATATGTATATGTTATTGCGGTTAGGGAGCGTAAAATCGGAGTTATAAATAATCATGAGTTAGTTTATTATTTATAGATAATTTTAGATAATAAGCTAATTCATACTTATTTATAACACTTATTTTACCACCCCTAATTACGATACATCGATTTCGAACTACCACCCATATAAATGAAAGCGGGGGAATATTTCTCCACTCTTTATAAATTTCACATTATCTGTAACAGTCGTATTTAACTTATTAGTCTGTTCAACACATATAATTTTAGTGTGTGTTTCAAATTAATACGGAGTAATATATTAATACAAAAAACAAAAACGCTACATCATCAAAAATAGTGTTAGTTTTTTTATGCGTGTAAGTCTGTAATTGATGATTTGTGCAGCCTTTTCAGGTTCTAGTATTGCTTATAGAATTATCTCCGCATATCTTGCTAAAATGTCTTGTCTTTGATACACAAATTTAAAAAATATAATTAATTTAATTATGTATATATATATAGAGGTATGATATTATGAGCTAAAACTTGTGATATTATTACAACTTCTAATGTTAGTGTCATTTGATCAAATATGTTCTTTTTTAAATAATGATATAAATATTTCAAATTATTACCAACTTAATTATCTAACAGCACTAACACTAAAACTCGTAATAATATTACAAGCTCTAACTCGTGATAACATTTGTCGTATAGATATTATGATTGTGTAGATTTTAAAAGAATTTCAATGTGAAAGTGGACTCTTAATTAAAATGAGAATCAAATCAAAATGAAAGTAATTGATATACTCGACTTCTAAAAAAGAGATTTTTTTTTTTTTTTTTGTGAAGGACTTGAAAAGAAAGAAGTTGAGTGAGAGAGAATATTGGATGGAATAGAAAAACTAGAAGATCAATTAGGAAAGAAAAAAATAATATTTTGTGATCAAATTGATTACGTTACTTTTAATGAACACTAGTTATTTAGTTCGTGTTCTGCACGGATATAATATGAGATATATATATATTTTTATAATAATAATATAACTTTTAGACATTATTATTAGATTGTTAATCTCTTCCATATTTATAATTTTTTTTTTCTATTGTTACTAATATTAAACGATTATTTTACCTAAATACTTTTAAAATTGATATACGTTTCTAGCTAACGTGAGATACATATTTTGTATTAATAATAATAATAATTTTTTTGATCTAAAGACTTTTAAAATTAACATTTAACTTGATAATAATATTAGAAGTAATTTTGTTAAAAACTTTTAAAATCATAATTCATTTTTAAACAATGTGAAATACTTATTTTATATTTTTATTGGTAATGAAAGTTTAAGTCTTTTATTTAAAGACTTTAAAATCAACACCACATTTTAACCATGTGATATACATATTTTATATTGGTAATAACAAAATATATCTTTATCTAATGACTTTTATAACCAATACTCATTTATAAATAATGTGAGATACATTTCTTTGTAACCAATGTGAGATACTTCTTTTCTATTTCTATTGGTAATAAAAGTTTAAGACTTTTATCTAAATACTTTTAAAACAAACATCTTTTTCTAAACAAACATCTCTTTTTAACCATGTGGTATACATCTTTTCTATTGGTAATAATAGTATTTTTAAAACAAACATTAATTTCTAACAAATGTAAGATGCCTTCTTCTATAGTAATAATAATAGTCTTTTATATAAAAACTTTTGAAATCAACATCTCTTTCTAAATAATGTGGGATACATCTCTTTTATTGGTTATAACATAAAAATAATTATAGTAGTAGTATTCTAATAATGTGAGATACATTTTTTCTATTTCTATTGGTAATAAAAGTTTAAAAATTTTATCTAAAGACTTTTAAAACAAACATATTTTTCTAAACAAACATCTATTTCTAATCATGTGGTATACATCTTTTCTATTGGTAATAATAATATTTTTAAAACCAACATTAATTTCTAACAAATATGAGATGCATTCTTCTATAGTAATAATAATAATCTTTTATATAAAAACTTTTGAAATCAATATCTCTTTCTAAACAATGTGGGATATATCTCTTCTATTGGTTATAACATAAAAATAATAATAGTAGTATTATTTTATCTTAAATAGTTTTGAAACCAACATCTCTTTGTAAACAATGTGTGATACATCTCTTGTATTGATAATATCATAAAAATTTGTTTATCTATAAATTTTATAACCAATATATGTTTTTAAATAATGTGGATCTCTTTGTAACCAATACGATATACATTATCTAAAAACATTTTAAACCAATATCACTTTCCTAACTAATGTGGAATACATATTTTTTTTCTATTGGTATTAAGTCTTTTATAAAAAGACTTTTAATACATACATCACTCTCTAACCAATGTGTAATACATCTCATCATTTGGTAATAATAGTAGAAGTTTTTTATCTAAAAAAAATATCAAAAAGAAACATCTCTTTTTATATAATAAGATATATATATTCTCTTCTCTTTTATTAATGATAAAAGTAGAAGTCTTTTTATTTAAACACTTTTAAAATCAACATCACTTTTTAACCAATGTAAGATTTATCTCTTTTATTGGTAATAATAATAATTTAAAACCAACATCAATTTATAACAAATGTGTGATATATATCTTCTATTGCTAATAATAGTAAGTCTTTTATATAATCTAAAATAATTAAAAATCAACATCATTTTTTAACCAATGTGAGATATACATCTTCTATTGGTAATAATGGTAGAAGTCTTTTATCAAAAAACTTTGAAAACCAACATCACTTTATAACAAATGTATGATACATCTTTTCAATTAGCAATTAATAATAGAATTTTTTAAACCCACATCAATTTCTAACCAATGTGGGATACATCTCTTCTATTGTTGAAAAATTAGTGTTTTTAGTGAAAGAAATTGTGCAACTGATGCACGAATTTCTTTACGTGTCATTTGTTTGTTCACGAAGATAATTGTGTAAATGTGTTCTACTCGGTGAGAGCATCAAAATGATATATTTATTTGTCAAAATCGAGTTTTGGATAATAAGATATCAAGACTAAACTTTAATACTTGTTAACAAAATTAGTGTTTTTAGTGAGAGAAATTGTGCAACTTGAGGTACTAATTTCTTTACGTGTCATTTGTTTGTTGGCGAATGTAATTACGTAAATGTGTTCTACTCGGTGGGAGCTTCAAAATGATATATTTATTTATCCAAATCGAGTTTTGGATGAATAAGATAACAAAAGTTAAAGTATAATACTTATTAAAAAATTAATGTTTTTAATGAAAGAAATTGTGCAACTTGAGGCACAAATTTCTTTACGTGTCATTTGTTTGTTGACAAAAGTAATTGTGCAAATGTGTTCTACTCTCAAAAACATCGAAATGATATATTTATTTGTCCAAATCAAGTTTTGGATGAATAAGATATCAAAGCTTAAAGTATGATGTTAAAAGTGAGTCATTAGAAGTAATATCTAACCTTGAAGAGTTTTATCTCACATTGGTTAGAAGTAATGTTAGTTGTAAAAGTTTTTAAATATAAGTCTTCTACTATTGACAATAGAAGAAGTTATATATACTAATACTAATATTATTATGTATTATTATTAGCTAATGGCTAGAAAACCAAAAGTATATATATCTTCTATTGCTAATAATAGTAAGTCTTTTATATAATCTAAAATAATTAAAAATCAATATCATTTTTTAACCAATAATTGTAGAAGTCTTTTATCAAAAAACTTTGAAAATCAACATCACTTTATAACAAATGTATGATACATCTTTTCAATTAGTAATTAATAATAGTATTTTTAATACAGACATCAAATTTTAACCAATGTTTAAAACATATCTTCTATTGGTAATAATAGTAGAATATTTTGTAACCATGTGAGATATATATCTCTTGTAAAAGTGAAAGTCTTTAGTCTAAAGACTTTAAAATCTAACATTTTCTTTTTAAACAATGTGTTATACATCTCTTTTATTGGTAATAATATAAAATAATTTAAACTAAACATCATTTTCTAGCCAATGTGAGATATACATCTTCTATTGGTAATAATAGTAAAAATATTTTATCATATATATATATATATATATATATATATATATATATATATATATATATATATATATATATATATATATATATATATATAAAGTTGGTGAGGAGCACTATGATTGTGTCACCTCACCACCTTTGAATAAATCTTCATTCTAAAGCATCCATGTGGAAGCTTTAAAAACTTTTGGTTTTCTAGTGACTTTGAAAATCAACATCACTTTCCAACCAATGTATGATACATTTCTTCTATTGGTACTTAATAATAGAAGTTTTGAAACCAACATCAATTTCTAACCAATGTGGGATACATCTCTTCAATTGTTGAAAAATTAGTGTTTTTAGTGAAAGAAATTGTGCAACTTGAGGCACGAATTTCTTTACGTGTCATTTGTTTGTTGACAAAGGTAATTGCGCAAATGCGTTCTACCCAGTGAGAGGATCAAAATGATATATTTATTTGTCAAATCGAGTTTTGAATAATAAGATATCAAGACTTAAAGTATAACATTTGTTCAAAAAATTAGTGTTTTTTAGTGAGAGAAATTGTGTAACTTGAGGCACAAATTTATTTATGTGTCATTTGTTTGTTGCCGAAGGTAATTGCGCAAATGTGTTCTACTCGATGAGAGCATCGAAATGATATATTTATTTGTCAAAATCGAGTTTTGGATAAATAAAATATCAAGAGTTAAAGTATAATACTTATTAAAAAATTAGTGTTTTTATTGAAAGAAATTGTGCAACTTGAGACACAAATTTCTTTACGTGTCATTTGTTTATTGACAAAAGTAATTGTGTGAATGTGTTCTACTCGGCAAGAACATCGAAATGATATATTTATTTGTCAAAATCAAGTTTTGGATGAATAAGATATCAAAGGTTAAAGTATGGTGTTAAAAGTGAGTAATTAGAAGTAATATCTCACCTTGAAGAGTTTTATCCCACATTGGTTATAAGTAATGTTAGTTGTAAAAGTTTTTAAATATAAATCTTCTTCTATTGACAATAGAAGTAGTTATATCTATTGTTATATATAACTATATGATAATAACCCTTATCATATTGAATATTAATAGGTATTATTAATAGGTAATAGTTGGAAGATAAAAAGTCTTACATGGATGCCTAAGAATCAATATTTATCTAAAGTGGGTGAGGTGACACAACTATAATGCTCCTCACCAACTTTATATATATATATATAGATTTAAAGGATGAGTATTCGCGTCAATCGCGGTTCAAAAGTCATTTTTTTTATCAAAATTATTACGTTACCTTTAATTACACTTAATAGATGACTAGCTGATTGAATCGCGGTGCATATTTTTATATACCGCGATTCAAAACCTTATTTATCGCTTAAAACATTTTATTATCTCTTCTGTAAATTTGTGTTTCTTTCCTATTCGTATCACTCTCTTTTTCAATGGAAAAACTCATTATGTTATTAATTAAATTTCGACGAGATACGATTATTTCTAAAATTAGTAAAATTTTTGTCATTGGTGATGTTATTCAATTGATAACAGATAAATATTCTAATGTTGAATTTTCGAATTTATCTATGAAGTATTTTATTGGATCTCACATGAATTGTTGTTTGACAAATGACGAGGATTGCGTAAACATGTTGTTGTGGGCGAGAGTTTTGTCAAGTAGTATTATATCCATAGATGTTGAAAATCAAAATGATTTTCATTTTGGATTGAACATAGTAGGTTTACTTTGGGGATTCTGTTTCTTGTAACATCAGGGATATAGGAGATTGTCGTAGAGCCGATTCAATGAATTGTAATCGCGGTGCATTTACTACACATATGGATGCCTCAGTATGTAATAGTAGTTCAACTTATTCTAATCGCGATTCATCTACATTTTATCAAAGCAATATCAATTCTTCATGTGTGGAAAATGATGATGATAGCGTCCCATGTTATGATATATGTCCTAATCAATCTGAAAATGACCTTTAAACTATTGGTTGATATCACTTATTACTGGTGTTGGGAAAATTTTCAAAATGAGGGTGTATGAATTTCGCTGTGATCTTAAAAAGTATTTTTTCAAGATTGATTCTTGAATATTTTTTTTTAAGAACAATAATGAGAGGATTAATGTTGTTTGCAAAAAAATTAATGATGCTTGTAGTTGGTTTATGAAGGGAACTGGTTCAGCCGTTGACAAGTCAGTAAGAATATACAAGTGTAACCTTGAACACAGTTGTTATGTCAATACGATTGATCCAATGGATTATGCAAAAATGATAGGTTGTGGTATAATTTCAGACTTGATTCTTGAAAATGTTCGTAGTCGACCATCGAATTCTCCAAAAGATGTAGTTGATCAGATGAGGACCCAGTATGAGATTTTGGTATCATACAATAAGGCATGGAAGAGTGTTGACAAGACTCGGAGTAAGATTTTTGGTGGTTATGAAAATTCTTTTCAGGAGCTGCAATGGTATGTGAAAGCTTTGCATAATAGTAATCCTGGCAGTTGTGCATTTATTGAATCAGACCATATTACAAATCATTTCAATCGCTTGTTTATTTCGTTTCGCGCATGCATAGATAGTTTTAAGTATTTTCGTCCAATATTGTTCATAGATAAAACTTTTATAAAATCTCAATTTAAGGGAACTCTTTTGTCTGCAACGACCAAGGATGGTGTAGCCATCCCAATTTCTTACTCCTAGTATGTAACATGACATGAAATATCAAGACTTGTTGAAACTTAACAAATGTCAAGTTACAGAGTTTGGAAATGCAAAAGGAAAAGCAGGATGCGTAAAACAGTGAAATGCAGGGGGCAAAATGTCAAAAATGACCCCAAAAAGAGGCCCATGCGCCACCCACACTCCAAGCAGGCGCGGTGCCCAGATCCAATGTGGGTGGCGCCCACTAATGGTTTATGCCGATTTTCAAGACAATCTCAAGCAGTACAAGCTGATGAAACACAGAGAAGAAAACTTAATGACGAAGGAGTCCCTCCTTCAACCTATAAATAGAGAGTCCCGGGTAATGAGAAATCACACCACGAACTCAGCCTTCATCGCACACAGTTCACACATCGCTGAAAATTTACGCAGTGAGAGCGATCATGAGAAAGAAAGAGTTCTCCTCCTCTAAAAAGCCTCGAAGCTCCGTCAAATCTCCTCCAAACTTAAATCCAATCGGTCAAAGTGAACCTTAGCCCTCCAGCTAGGATTCCACCCTATTTCCCCGGTCTAAAAATTCAAAAAAGAGCAGTTACTCTGCCTGAATCCAGAGGCCAAATCCGTCAGAAGCAAGCAGTTGCTCTGCCCGATTTCCGCCAACAGCAAGCAAACAACAATAAAAAGCAAGCAGTTGCTCCACCCGTTTCTCGGTGCCAGAAAGAAACTTTCGGAAGCAGTTATTCTTCACAACAACAAAAGACTCCCTCTCCCGGAAGGATAGAGCGAGCACAACCTACGCTCTTAAAGGTAAGCCTTTAAGGATATTATAATAAAGTGCTATTTTCAAACCGGCCCGATGTAAAAATATAAGCAGTTATGCTGCTCGATTTTTATAGAAAATAAGCACTAAAAAGAGCCATTATTATGGCCAAATATTTATAGATATATTTGTAATTACTGGAAGGAAGCGGTTGCAAGTCTGTAATAATATAGATACAGATATACATGTTTAAATGTTTTACTTCATTTGCTAAATAAATATTATAAAAACATATTTTAGCCAAAAACTATTTTTGAGACCGAAAGGGTGAGTTGGGTGACTAACATCTTCCCACCTCGTAACTTAGCCTCCGAACCCTTTTTAGAAACTCTGGTTATTTTTTGTTTTTCTTTATTTCTCCTTAAAATAAAGATGACGACTCTGTTACAACATTTTAGATTACAGTGAGACCCGCAACATTATTTTTTTGCACTTTTCCGTTTTCCCTTAAACAAGGGACGATGAGAATAAAAAGAGTGATACACTTTCTGTATCTTGTTTTTTCCTAAACAAAGGAGGATGAGCTATGGAAAACCCAAAGAACTCATAGTAATCTAGAATGTACATGTCCACAGTGAGGCAGGGCGTGTTCCCACGTGCCTTCGCAGCATCCCTTTTTTTGCACTTTTATGTTTTCCCTAAACAAGGGAAGATGAGAATGAAAAGGGTGATGCGTTTTCTGTATCTTGTTTTCCCCTAAACAATGGAGGATGAGTTACGAAAAAATCCAAAGCACTCATAGCGGACTAAAACAAACTCAGTGACCAAGGTGTATTCAACGCGTTTTTCGACAACACTCTTTTTACACTTTTTGTAATACCCCAATCCCACATCGGGTAGATGTGAGACTTGTGTTTGATTTATAAGGTAGCCATGCGCTACTACTGGGCACCAACATCATCCATGGATTTTTGGGTTGGCTTGTGGTGGGCCTGATGACCCAAAGTGCTGCGTGCTCAGTGGGCCAGTGTGTGGGCTACACGTAACGGACCGGGCTCTCGGGCTCGGATCGTTACAAATGGTATCAGAGCGGGTCCCGGCCGGAAATGTGGGAACAAAGTGCTGTGCGGGCCAAAGTGCTACACCGCAGAAGGTGGGAGCCACCTCTTGATCCCCGTACGAGCCACCTCTTGATTCCTGCATCGCCCGGGGTATGATTCGGCCTTGACGAGGACGTCAAGGATTTGAGTGAGGGAGAATGTAATACCCCAATCCCACATCGGATAGATGTGAGACTTGTGTTTGATTTATAAGGTAGCCATGCGCTACTACTGGGCACCAACATCATCCATGGACTTTTGGGTCGGCTTGTGGTGGGCTTGATGACCCAAGCTGATGTGTGCTCAGTGGGCCGGTGTGTGGGCTACACATAGCGGATCGGGCTCTCGGGCTCGGGTCGTTACAAATGGTATCAGAGCGGGTCCCGGCCGGAAATGTGGGAATAAAGTGCTACACCGCAGAAGGTGGGAGCCACCTCTTGAATCCTACATCGCCCGGGGTACGATTCGGCCTTGACGAGGACGTCAAGGATTTGAGTGGGGGATATTATAATACCCCAATCCCACATCGGGTAGATGTGAGATTTGTGTTTGATTTATAAGGTAGCCATGCGCTACTACTGGGCACCAACATCATCCATGGACTTTTGGGTTGGCTTGTGGTGGGCATGATTACCCAAAGTGCTGCGTGCTCAGTGGGCCAGTGTGTGGGCTACACGTAACGGACCGGGCTCTCGGGCTCGGATCGTTACACTTTTAATTTCATCTTCCTTTAAACAAGGGAGGATGGAATGGAAAGAGTGATGTCCTTCCGCAACCCACGTTCCTCTAAGAAAGGGATAGCGGGGTCTGGGAGCATTCCAGTGCACTCACAGTGGCGACTCTGTTGGGGATGTCGTTTTTATTTTAAAGAAAATAAAAATGAAGGGCTAGACTAATTTTCATAAAAAAGAAAAAAATAATTTTCTTTAGTTTCTGGCTAAAATATGCTTATTATATTTTTTTGGCATTTTAAATATTGCATTTTCGTATATCTGTATATATATTGTGCATAACCATCTACTTGCAGCAGTTTCGTTTCGGGAACCGTTACAGTTGTATCAAAAAAAAGAATAATAGAAATTCGGGCAGTATAACAAAAGGGCTGAGGCTTTATTTTATTATTGCTTTATTGTGCTTTATATTTTTATTATGCGTGCTTTATTTTTATCGAACAAAATATGTAAATATTATTTCATTCTGTCATTTTATTTTGGGGACTAGGACCAATATGTAATTAATATGAATATATAGATTCCCCACTTTTCTTTCTATTTCTTGATCTGAATGGTTGCTCGCTCATGCTTAAACTAAAAAAACTGAGAAAATCCACAAAGAATAGCAAGACATGTCATATTTGTTTTATTTACCGCTTTATATTTTTTTTCTTGCTTTCTGGAAATTCTGCACACAACGCTAGTATGTAGAAATATATTGAATCGCTACCCATCGGTTACCACGTTAAATTGCATATAGATGCGTTAAATTCGGGACATATAGACTTCATGGACACTTCATGGACCGATCAGTTTTTACATCTCTGAATCATTGGCCAGTACCTGGGGAAAAAAAAAAGAGGCAAAAAAAAAAAGATGTGAATAAAATTATACACATGGGCTGACTAATAATTTTCTGATATTCCACCTAGACCATTTTGAATGGTGGATCCCGGAAAGAGTATAGGCCATTTCGCCTGAGATTATTCCGGTCTTGGGGAGTCGAAAGGCAGGTGGAATACGAAGGTCCTATACTCTGGAGAAAGAATCCACTATTCCAGGAATAGTCCTGAGACCGTAAAAACAAAGCGGTTGCTTGTCCGATCAATTGTAGGGAAAACGAATAATAATAACAAAATATTAATAAAGGCACGTTGTACTCCAAACCCAGAAAGCCTTCAGCCAACCCTTTCGATGCCTTCAAACTCTTTTTCCTCAGAAACCTGACCCGAGTTTGGAAAGACAAAGATAGTATTGGTCGATTGATACGGGATACATGGAAAGAGATCAGATCAGAAAGTATTGGGGTCAAATCAAAAAAGGGCAGAATCAGTGTAGATGGTACAGATTTGAGCAGAATGGCAGCTGAAAATGAGCAGTCCACGATGGGCACAGATACAGGGGCTCCAGGGTACGCTCCGACTCCGGCTATGCAACAATGGCTAGATCAAAACTTGGATGCACGAAATGATCGTTTACTAAGCCAAATAGCAAATCTCATACAAGGTCCAAAACCCAGTAGTGAGGGAACCTTTTTCCCTGCAACCCCTCAAGAAGCATCAACTTCTCATGTTCCTCTAAATCCAAGTCCCCAGCCAAACACCAACCCACTAAATACCACCATTACCCAAAATCCAAATCCCCCACCTAATCCTTATTACCCAAATGTTAACCCTTTCTCACCCTACCCTCCATATCCTTTCCCAAGCACCAATATCCCCCAGAATCCAAATGACTTCCCTTTCCCCATCACCAACTCACTCCAAAATAACCCACATACCCATGAGTTATAACCAGTCAGGCCAAGTAACGACATATTTACCTTTCAATGATTCTGGACGCCAAACGGAAGCCGCCCACCTATCCAAAATTCTTACCAAAATCCTACCCAACATCCTTACCAAATACCACAGCCAGAAATAAACCCGGCGTTTCCCAATCCTACCAGCATATACCAAAACCCAACTCCCCCTCCCACCAAAATGGAGACTGACATAGAAAATTTGAAAAATATGATGCTCAATGTTCTAAACAAATGAGAATTTTCTACGCGGACATTAGCATTGCAACCTTCAGCAATACTACCTTCAAAATTCAAAATTCCCGACATAGAAAAATTCGATGGGACTGGATGCCTTATCTCTCACTTAAAATCCTATTCTACCAGCATGCAGTCAAGAGGGCCTAGCTTTGCAGCTATGGTTTCCAATTTCTATCTTACCTTGATAGGGGCTGCCAAACAATGGTTAATGCTAGCATACAATAGCACCATGGGTACTTGGGACCAAATTGTTGAAGGGTTTCTAGAGAGGTACAAAGACAATACTACCTCTGAAAATAAAAGAGATCTTGAATCGTGCACCCAAAGGGAAAAAGAAACCTATGCTGAGTTTGCAGCAAGCTGGAAAAGAAAATTAGCTCAGACATTCGACAGACTGATCCGACTGAGTCATCCAGGATGTTCATAAAAAACCTCCAACCTATTTACTTGGAACACATGCGGTATCTCCCTTATAGCAATTTCAAAGAAATAGTGGAGATAGGAGTCCGTATTGATGAAGATATACGGACTAGGCATTTAAAAGTCAATACGCCCTCCAACTATTTCCGTTATTCTAAAGGAAAGACAGTCGCATCAGGATCAGCCGTTAATATGGTAGGAAACAACTTTCCTACCCAGAACTATAACACTGTTCCATGGTCCTACGGAGCAGATAGGTCTGTCAATACAGTGGGAGTAAACAATGGTCCGAACAGGAATTTCAGGGGTCAGAACAGAGGAAATCGGTACTGTGATGAACTGCAAGCTCTCCAGTCTGTGATACTATAAGGACTAATGACATAGGGGGTGCTAAAGCCTTTGGAAAACTATAGGCCGTCGAATCCTCTGCCCAACTCATGGAATCATGCCCAGTACTGCGAATACCATCGCTGCAGTGGTCACCTCACCGACAAGTGCTATGTGCTCAAAAACGCTATCCAGGACCAAATAGATGATAAGATTATTGAAAAATCTCCTCCTAGACCAAATATAGTCAATAACCCTTTACCTTAAATCAATATGTTTGAGGTTGATGAAAAAGATTGTGTACCCAAGTTCGAAATAAATAAACACTCTTTGCCATATATCATTATTCCTTTCTTTCCAACCATAAAGAGCCTAGTTGCAATATGCTCTCTTGGGACACTATCCTGGGCACCCAAAATACCTGTAGCACTGAAAAAGCCACTTAGGTTGGTGGGGATGTCAGTGACCTTACTAGATCTGGTCGAGCCTACCAACCAAATCAGGAAATAGGTGACCACTCTGGCAAAGATCAAGAAATAGATATTGGGGTTAAATAAGTTGTTTAAAAGGAGTAGTTAAGTCACCGGAAGTTGTAATGAAACTTGTAATCTTTAGATCCTCTTTGTATTCGAGTATATTTTGATCTAAATAAGAACTTGTTCATATCATCTTTACTTCATGTTTATCTGCTTTTGTATGAACATTCCTTGATAACATGAAATCTTGTATTTGCTTATGATTTCGGTAACTGTACTTCCCGTTATTAAAATTTTGTTACGAATTCAAAACAGCAAATATAACTCTGTTGTTAACCTAACAACAAACCAATCCTCAACCATAATTATTCCTATTCAACATAATAAATTTGATGAGACTTTCCTAGGATCTATTTTTAAAAATAAAAGTTTTATTTCAAGTAAAAACTTCAATGATTACTGATAGAAATCTCATCAGAAGAATTAATGTTGGAAAATGGATAACTTCAATTTTTGGATTTCTTAGAAGGAACTGCATACCTTGCAAGTTGCAACTCCTCTCTCATGAATTTTAGATCTCATCTCAACCCATGATGTTCTGATGAATATTAATTCTCATCCATATTTCTGGTCTCATTATCTTCAACAGCAGACTTTACATCTGTTGTTGGATGGACGACCTTCTGAGGAACATGCAGTCTCTACAATTCTTTTCTTATCTGATGTTTCCTTTGTTCAAGACAACTCTTCTCTTATCTCTTTTTTTTTCTTTCCTTTGTCTTGAACAAGATGACATCCCTTCCTTAAAATGGTTAGTCATCATCTTAGCTATTGACCTTAAAGCAAAATACATTCTTGTACCTCAGAACATTCAGCCAAACTAAGTATGAGCTACTTGTTTCTCTGTGATCCAAGTGCTCTAACTTAAATGGTTGTTGTATTTCGTTTTGCTTCTAAATGCTCTTATCGTTCAATTGGGACTCTATTGAAAAGAAGCATAGTCATCAGTTAATCATTACCGATGAAGCAGATGAACCTCCTGAATAGCTGCTAAGGCATAAAAGAAGTTTGTCGGTACCCAACTCTCTACCCCATCTACACCCAACACCTGCAGACCATGTTCTCTCTCTAAAAAGATCGAAACACAAGTACTCTACCAGTGAGGAGGAGCCAACTGCTGAAGTCTTCTTCAAGTACTATTGTTGTTGCTGCTTCTATATAGGAAGAAGCTTTCAACTCACTCCACCTCTGTTTCGTTCTCATTGCCGATGAAGCCTATGGTCAATCCTTCCATAAGCCAAGGCATCCTAAAGGAAAAGCTTGATGAAATATCATTCATTTGGTATCAGCAGACCTCAATGTCTGCTATTCCGTCTTTATTCAGCAAACCTTCTTATCTGTGAAACTTATCTATATACACCCTGTATTAGCAGATTTTATTCATGCTGATCACTTTCATCAGCAGACCCTCATCTATGCCGACTCCCTTGTCATTCATTCATTCAATAACGGCATACCTAAATCTCTAGTTTACTGATCACCTATCTTTCAACTATGAACATCAGTAGACTTCCATCTTTCTTGAACACAAAACTCATAATAGCCATTGGCTACCATCATCCGTGTGTTCAAAAGACTGATAACCACGCTCTTCAAGAATTGATACCAGCAGATATGTTCAAAATTTCTCACCATTCCATCTCTATCAGCCGTTATCAATTAGTATTAGCAGACTTTCATTACTGTTGCATACATCCTTAAGGTTATCAGTTGTAATAGCAGACCTCAATCTTTGCTGGTCAAACTTGAACTGCAGACTTCCACCTCTGCCGTTCACAATCCCATTAACATCAGACTTCAATCTCTGTTGTTCTTTCCCTTGTGAAGGCATTTATAACCTAAAACATCCTTTGAAATTATTGATTACTTTTCAAAATGTTTAAGAAGTCCTCTTATGTTTTCAAAAAATTGGTATCAATTTCAAAATGTCTTTTTACTGTTCTATGTTCTTAAAAGAAATTTAGGAGATTGCTGAGGATTGTGTAGATGATTCAGAATGCCCCGTACAATTATCTTCTAAAAACAAAGAACACAAAATTACTTACTATTTTGAAAAACATATTCTACTTTATAAAATACTTCTTTAAAAATTGATTTAAAATTCTAAAAACTTCTAAAGATTTGAGAGATTGATGAGGATTGTGTAGATGATTCAAAATGCCTCATAAATTATCTTCTGAAAATTTTAGAATTTTAAAACATATCACATTTCTTCAAAGGTTCGTATTTTGAACTCGTATTATTTTTCTAAAAGGTTATTAATGTCAAACACAAATTTTCTTCTTTTCATCCGGTACTATCTACCATAATTAATATATATCATCTGGATATTGAGACATCTCGATCTAAGTCACAATCTGTATCAAAAGACTCCCTAGATGACTTAATATCGTAATCATGAATCGCCGCCCTTCCAAGAAAATCACGTCCACTCCTAATAAGAGCTTTGACATAATTACTTCGCCGCTTCACATTACAGTCATTACAGCTCTATAGTGGATACTCAAACGATGATTCTTGAAAAATGTGTTCTTCCTACTCATTCTCATAAAGTATTGAATATATATACATTACAATATTTGACATTTCTCCATCGTTATCCTTTGTTTCCCTTCCAACAATTGGTACGATTATTATCTGTGTTTTTTCTTTTCCACCTGAGAAAATCTTCATGGCCGCTTCTTCTTCCAACAGCATCCCTAGCCCAATCGCTCCCCCTGAATCTATATTCGTAACCAGAATAGGCTCTCAGTCCTACATTCTTGGTCACACGATTCAAGGAGAACAATTTATCCTCGACAATACTGTTGGAGCTAAGATTATAGATCTTCTTCATTGTAGTGGACTCGTCTTCATCCTTTCTTTTCGCGAAGAATTCTACAGCCTTCAATTGGTTGATGAGTTCTACTCAAGGATAAGACTGACAAGAGATGGTTCAAGCTTCAAAGGTCGCATTCGAGGCACTGAAATCGTTCTCAATGCAGAAAGCCTATCAAGAGTCTTCCAGCTTCCCTCTACTGGACCAGAATCCCTTGCCGATCCGACTCTGAACGACTCTTGGCTTCACCGTACTGGCTACCACTCTCGCGATGACTACAGTACATGGGACATCAACAATTATCCCTTGGATATGTACTGTATTGGTGAAATTATGAGTCGATGTCTTCTGTTTCACGAAGCAGGCTCAAAAAGCAACACCAGAAGACTTCGAAACTTCACCATTACTGTTCTTGATTCTCATCCCATCAATTGGTCTGAAGTTGTCTTCTCCCTCATCTGCCAATCCGTCGTACAAAGACAAGTAAATGGGTCTGGTATTCACAGGTATGCTAGAATTATCAGCTATTTCCTGTGCTCCTACCATCCCATTCGTCCCACCATCCATGAGGATGAACGTCTTCCTGTTACTGGAGACCTGCTGATCACTCGAGAATTATTCGGCAACAGAAGCTTTTCTGATCAAGATAGAAACTATTCCTTAGAATCTAGCACTGGTAGTTTTGGAGATTCAAATTAGTTCTGTACTACTTATAACTTGCTAGTACTTTCCTGCATTATTTGGCGTTTTCTCTTTTGTCATCTTCTCTATCTATTGTTCATCTTTTCTAGTATTTTTTTTTACTTGCAACCGTCCTTCAAGAATACTTCTTTTGCTTGCAACCATTAAGGAGGAGAGTTATGACATATCGCTATGGCATATCTAAGGAGGAGAGTTATGGCATAAAGAGGAGAATTATGACATAAGGAAAGTTATGACATAACTAAAATCGCAAATAAATACAAAACCAAGAGCAAATGGAAAACACACACAATGTGACAATCATTTCCCTAAAACTGATTCTGTGTGAATCATGTTCTAGCCTTTGTGGCACTTCTGTTGAAAAATCCTCTAAACTTTACAATCATCTCTGTTGAGTTCTACCTTCAACAGAGACTCTACATTTTTCAACAAAAATATAAAACGTTTTGAGATAATTATTTAAATTATTTTCAAAACTTGGTATCAAAAGCAACTCCTTAAAAGGTTTATTTTTGACTAGTTCAATAACAGGATTTGCTGTCCCTTCTTGCCAAAACTATTCCTTATAAAAATCTCTTTGCAAGAAAGAAACTCAAAACTTTTTAGATCCTGTTTAAAAACCTTTCAATATCTTATAGTGATCTAAATTGTTTTTACTATTGTTTTACCTGTTCAGTACTTTGATTTATCGAGTCTGTAATAGCAATATTAGTAGACTATACAAAAGCCATCGCTTATGTAATTATCAACATAGGACATGTCTTGTGATAAAATGATTATTCATTGTGGACATGTTATTACTATGTCTTGATAAATGCTTTAGTGCTTTGTATATGTCATTTTGTAATGGTTCCAAGTAAATAGGAGGAGATTGTTGGAATATGCCTCGTGGTAATTTACTTATCACCTTGCATATTCCATATATGTTGATTTGCTTGTTCCCATTACAGTGAGTCATCACGAGTGGCTAAAAGGTCTGCGTACCGGTTAGCGTGGCAACTTGTATGACATCACATAGGTACTAGATTAGGTGCGACCGATCAAGTCTTACCTTCCTACATGATGACCAAACAGACCAGCACTTCAGATGCATTAAGCACCGGCAGACTTGCAGCAATGTCAAAAGCCTTCAGTAATAAGATCAGAACATCGTGAAGACTCACCACCGGCAGACATGCTACAAGTTAAACTGTTCGCACCAACAGACATCAGTCCTCCTGAATCAGAAGACTTGTTCCACTGGCCCGAACATCCTACCGGCAGACTTAATTCTGCACGTGCTACAGAGAAAAGACTAAAAGTTGTTCAAATCAAGTTAAATATGTTCAAGCCTCAGAAAGCATGACATAGTTAAAGCTGACATCAGACATCAGACCTACTTTTTAGAGATTTATCAACAAAGTCTGACAGACAACAAGTTCCAAGATCTACAAGACTAAATCTTTGCCCCAAACAGTGAAAGATCTCATGGACAAAGATCTCTATCCGATAGACTTCAACAACTATATCTCTAAACGGATAGAAACATAGTTTGGATCTAGAAACATAGTTTTGAAAGGAAGTAAGAAATAAATAAGGATAGTTATAAATAAAGAATGAATAAATGACGGTAATATATTTAAGAACGAAAAAATGAAGAAGAATGGTTGTTTGTCTTTAATTATGGATCTTGATATACATGTTTGGTAGTTGGTTTTCTTTAATTTGTCTTTAATGTTGGCTCTTGATATTCTAAATTTAAAAAAATATCGTAGGATTATTTGAAGAAGGGACATTTTTTACACTGCGATATATGTAGGATTATTGTTTTGGTCTTGGTATACGTGTTTGGTAGTTGACTTTCTTTAATTTGTTTTAAATGCTGGCTCTTGATATTCAAAATTTAAAAAAAAAATATGCACCACAATATATAAATATGTTCAACGCGATATATCAAAAAGGGAATCGCGGTGCAAAAACATTGTTTTGGATTTACAACAAATGAAAGGACATAAGGAAGGAAAAAAAAAAGGTTATGAATAAAAATAGAAGAAATAACAGTAGATATTTAAAGACAAGAAAAGGAAAAAAGAAAGGTTATTTGTCATTAATTTCTTACTGTTGATATTCGAAATCGCGGTTCACAAAGTAAGTATTAAAAAAATAAATTGCGGTTCAAAAATATGTTGGATTATTTGAAAAAAGGAACTTTTTTGCACCGTGGTATATCCAAAAAGGGAATCGCGATGCAAAAAAATTGTGTTTGGATTTACAATAAATGAAAATAAATAAAGAAGAAAGAAAAATGGTTATGAATAAAAAAAAGGAAATGACAGTAGGTATTTAAAAACGAGAAAAGGAAGAAGAAGGATTGCTTATCATTAACTTTTTGTTGTTGATATTCTGCATCTCGGTTCAAAAAGTAAATATTAAAAAAATAAATCGCGGTTCAAAAAGATGTTGAATTATTTGAAAAAGGAACCTTGTTTGCACCGCAATATATACAAAAAAGGGAATCGATGTGCAAAATTATGCGGGCTTAATTGATGAAGGAACTTGTTTTGCACCGCGATAGATAAACTTGATGTAGCGCGCTCTTGCTCATTAAGGGTATCGCAGCCTTTTCGCGATCAAAAATGACTTTTTCCTGTTTTTTTTAAGTGACCCCAAACGTAACATCTATTTTACTAAATGTAACACTATTTAATTGTCGAAATGACAATAATACCCCTATTCCAATTAACACACAACAAAAAACTCCTAACTTCAATTACAACAACACCCAATTCATTCAAATAGGATAGTATGACCCTTTGATTGAACCAACAATGATACATGAACTCAATATCACATTCATACATAAATTTGCAGATCATACATGAAACCCATCTAGCCATTGCAAAGAATGACCCAGCAGAACCCAAAAATTCAAAACAAATCAAATCTCTCCTAACCTAAAAGGGGGGAAAATCTTGAGTCTTGGAATGAATTCAAATTTAGTGCAATCAAATATGACAAATAAAAAAAAACATCCGCCTCAAGCTAGCAGATGTTTGGGTAAACAGCCGCCCGAAACCAGCGGATGTTTGCCTAAACATTTACCCCATGTTAACAGACCTTTTCGAAATTGTGAAATTAATACAAAAAGATCTGCTCCTTTTTAGCAATTGTTTTGGTGAAGTACCACTACGTCATTGCGGCTGTTGCTATGAAGATCCGTTACTCCCTAACGGATGTTTCGCCAAAGGTAGTGAAGGAAAGAGGAGGGTGGTGGGTGAATTCGTAACTGGAGACGTAATGAAGGAGCATGATTTCGGTTGGGAGAGAGAGATGTAGACAGACAAGAGGGGAGTGGGAATGTGATAGTTTGACATTTTGAATGAAGGAGGAAATACTAGTCTTTTCCACTTCCACCCACCACCCATTTATTGATTTTAGAGAGAGAAAGAGGCAGGCGGTGCGTCTTCAAAACAGAAGAGGGCAGCTCAGAAATTGTACCACCATTTGAGGTGTAGGCTGTGGGGATGAATTAATGGGGTTGAGGGTGGTTGATAATGAAACGTTAGTGGAGGTAATGAATTAAAATGTCCAAAAGTGGGTAGTTAGGTAATTTAACACCTTAAATGGTGTTATGGTTAATAAAACTAGTTTTTTTAACTCATGCGTTAAACACACGTCAACTAAATCGTATATAAACAAAATAAAGAGGATAAAAAATCTTAAAGGATAAAATAAGAATAATCGATTTATTAACAATTACACATAAGTATATCACTAATCATTATAGATTCTAAAAATATTCCTTATACACAACATTTGTTATCTTATTAGTTGGTTTTTCATTTTCACCGATTATCAATATCTAGTTTTTTTCAAAAAGAGATATACGGATACTTGTAATTATTGGCTTTGACACTTGTTAATTATTATTATATATGGTACTCACAATGGTAATTGTCTTCTTTGGAACATGAAAGACAATCTTACATCGAATGAAGTTAATGACAATTTTAAGATAAAAACCTTTTCTCAAACATTACTTCCTTTCAAAAATTTTGTTTCAATAATATAATCCCCAAAATTTATGATGCTTAGTCTTGTTCCATAACACAACTCTGCAGCATGGTCAATGTTTCTCAATAGCATTAGTGGAACATCAACTTTAAGTGTTAGTTCATAACCTGACAACCCTGAACACTTTATACTATTCAAAAACTCTTAATGTCTTCGAACAAACTTGAATTTTTTCCACCCTACAAATAAAATATGAACTCAACTAAGTTCTTTATTTTAAATGATTACTTTTATTAAATTATATTTGTATTTTATGAATTAAAAAATTTCTGATAGGAAAATAAACTAAAATAAAAATAACGAAATTATTTTAGTAACCTCAGTTTAAATTATTTTTGTTTTATTGACTCCGTAACTATTATATTTGTTCCATCAAATATTTTTATTTTACTAACATATTATTGTTTTACTTTTTTATAAGAATTTTTTTAAAACTTTTGTTCCGTAAATTATTTTATTTTACTAACCTCCGCATTAAATTATTTTTGTTTTGTTGATTCTGTAAATTATATTTTTATAGTGGCTTGTTCCATAAATTATTTTTATTTTACTAATCTCTTATATTGTTGTTTTCTTGACTCCGGAACTATTATTTTTGTTTTAGTTACTATTTTTTTTGTTTAAAGAGAGAAAAATATTTTAACATAATTAAAAGAGAGGAGATGGTGGTGATGATAGAGAAAATATGGAGAAGACAGGAGAGAGAAAGAGAAATACAACCAGAAGAGAGAAGATATGAGAGAGAAAGAGTGGAATGATAACTCAAAAATCAAAAATCAAAAATTCAAAAGTGTGATTTTGAGGGAGAAATATACCTTTGTCATTATATAAATATATAGATTCATAGATATGTGTTACATTTATGTAAAGTGTTTTTTTAAAAAGGGTGTACTTTAGCGTTTGAAACTGGGAAAATGGACCAGCCGGAATTTTACCCAGTATATTTTGGAAAATTTGCAGGCCGGTCCATTTTTGAAGTTTTTAATCGCTACAATACCCTTTTTTTCAATCGGAAAAAGTTATTTTTGGTAGCAAAATGACTACGATATCCTTAATGAACCGTATGCGCGCTACAGAAGTCATTATTTTTGCACCGCAGTGCAAAAATTAATGCAATGAAGATTATGAATCTCGATTGAAAAATAGATTAGGAAATTAAACTTTAAACCACAGTGCAAATATTAATATAAAAAATTTATGAATCGCGGTGCAAAAATAAAATAAGAAATTAAATTTTGAATCGCGGTGCAAAATTAATGTTATGAAATTTATGAATCGCAGTGTAAAAATAGACTAGGAAATTAAACTTTGAACCACGATGTAAAAATAATGCAATGAAATTTATGAATCGTAGTGCAAAAATAGACTAAGAAATTAAACTTTGAACCGCAGTGCACAAATAATGCAATGAAATTTATGAATCGCGGTGCAAAAATATAATAGGAAATTAATCTTTAAACCGCGGTGCACAAATATTATCTAATTCATTTTTGCATCGCGATATAATAGCATAAAAATCCAGTTTGCGTCCTCCACGTTTTTCTTCAATCTCTCTCTGTCGTAAATCTTTTTATTCCTTATCCTTTTCTGGCTTCGTCCCAATTGAAAAATCTTTCAATCCAACACAGATCCATTATACTTTCGTATTTCATAAACAAAAAATTCATTTACCTTTCGGGGGAACTCCTCCGAACCCTAACGAAGGGGCGCTGCCCCCTCGATCCTGCGACCTGATTGGGCAAGTCGATCCCCGTTTCGATGCACACAATCGTGATTTTTGAATCTAAAGTATATTATCGGAGATGTGAAAAAAGACGATGATATTTTTAGAACAATGTTTCGAAATGGCGTTTTACGATTGAAAAAAAGAACGATGCACTTTTTGGGTTAAAAAATTAGAAAAATGGACCGTCCTGAATTTTACCGTGCATATTTTTCCAAAAAGGCGTTCAAATGGCCCAATGATTTACAGGCCCAGTCCACTTCATGCCGTCAGTCACCATTAACTTTCCTCCGTCACTATTTCCCGGTTTTTCTCTCTCTCTCTCTAGGGTTTATCGTTTTCCCAAAACCTTTGTTGTGAGAAGAGACAGTCAACAATGAAGGTGAAGGTCATATCTCGTTCTACTGATGAATTCACACGCGAGCGCAGTCAGGACCTTCAGGTAATCTCTGTCTCTCTTTCTAGATTACGTTCTCTCTAAAAAGCTACAAATTTTTATTGCAATTTTGAATTATTGTAGAGGGTGTTTCGGAATTACGATCCGAACATTCGGACTCAAGAGAAGGCGGTGGAGTATGTCCGAGCTCTTAATGCAGCTAAATTGGAGAAGGTAAGCAAATAACAGAACAAATTTGTTCTGCCAAATTGATAAGTAGAAACACAACTCGGATTTTGGGTTAGTTTAATAAATTTTCAATGGTGTTAATTTGAGCCCTAGATATTTGCAAAACCATTTGTTGGAGCCATGGATGGTCATATCGACGCAATCTCGTGCATGGCGAAGAATCCCAATCACCTTAAAGGGATATTTTCCGGCTCTATGGATGGAGGTAATTAATTATTTTTCACTTTACGTTGTTTCAATAATTTTCAAATGACTACGTGGGAAAGAATTGAACTTTCTAATAATAATATAAAGAAGAAAGGTTTATATAACGTGTCCTGTTTTGTTGGCGCTAGGCAAATATGCTTTGGTCAGTGTAGTCGGTTTTGTAAACCCATGGCCAGTTATTCGGGGGCACTATTTGGAATCACATGTCCAAATTGAACTGCTTATTAATAGCATCCTTTCAAAACATATACACCCTCTTTCCCAGAAAAAGAGACTTGCATTTGAAGAGATATAATTTTTAATATTGTATCTTTACTTCTCTATATTTCCTCTAATTTGCACTAGAATGACATCATTTTTCCTCAATAAGTAGAATGAGATCATTTTTGATGGCACGGAAGACAAATACATGTTTCTGAAAAGAAAGAAGAAATTGGACAAATAGTGGAGATTTATAGGTTAAAGTCTAGAAGTGGGAGTCTTTATTGGGACAAACTAAATAAGTAAGTAGGGTTCTTCTTTGGGAATGGAGGGGTGTGGTTCAGTTGTTGATGTTCCTGTTGTCAGCTTACCTTCATACATTTGTGGTTCTAGTGATTCGTTTAAGCTCTGTGCATGTGCTACGTTTCCTTTCTATAAATTGGTTGGCCAGATTTTTCTAAAGCATAATCTCGGGTAATATGATTTATTGATAAATTGTTGTGCTATTTTGCCAGATATTCGTCTATGGGATATAGCTTCCAGGTAACTATCCTACTGCATATTGAACATTTGAACTGTTATGGAGTTCAAGTCTAGGTTGTTCTTTTGTTTCTTGAAGTTCAATTCTTGGTTGTTCTTTTGTTTATGTTAATGGGTCGGAAGCTTTTGGCTCTAGTTGGATACTTGGAAAGAAAGCGAGCGATTCATAGAAAAATTCTATTGAGATATGGTCTGATTACAATTCTACAGCTCAATCATGCAACGGCAATGGGGAAAAAGAAGAATTTTGCCCTATTGGGTTTCCCTTTCTTTAGTAGAAGGGTTGCTTTTCAAAAGATGCTGGTGTTTGGGAGCAGTAAGGAACCATTTTTTTCTTTTCAAAAATGCAAGTGTTATGCTCTTCTTTTGTGTCTGGGAGGAAAACAATGATAAAATATTTAGAAGTGATAGTATTTTCTTAAATCTTCTTTTGGAGCTACTGTTTAGCTTTCTCTTTGGGCTAAAAGTAAGGGGTTTAGGGCCTTCGATTAGTTTAATTTGGTACTTATCAAAAAAAAAAAACACTTAAATTTTAGTGTGGGATTCGATGGCTATTCTGTCCTAGTTTTACTGCATTTCTGTTTCTTCTTTCTGTTTATCAAGCATCTTTGTCTGTCATACATTCTTTCTTCTATTATAGTCTTCTTCTTCATAAAAGAAGATGTTATCAGACTTAAGTTAGCATTCCTCAACAAGGTAAGTCCACTATATAGTGGTGACATCTTGTGATGAGGGCGGGAGGTGGGGGAATCTCCTAAAGCTGGTAACTTGTGACGCAATAATGTTGGTGGTGGTGGAAGCGATCAAAGAATAAATAATAAGAAATAGAAGTGAAAGATGACAAGAGAGAAGGACAAAATTGCAGTTTGCTCAAGGCTCATTTCAATTCCAAAGTCAACTCTAAAGATAACTTTGAGGCATTACATATATGTTTATAGACTCTCCTATAACTGGGAAAAATTAAACTAACATTGCTACGACTAGGAGAAGCTACGAATTGAAATATTCCCAAGGACCCTAACTAATAAAAACAAGTAGATAAGGAGTGATACTAATCCCAATATACCCCCTTTCCAGTTGACCAAAAGGGTTTTGTGATGGCACACGGCCCTTGGGATTTGGCTTGGGGGTTCTGAGTCGATTATAGATTTTTGTTTTGATAGACAAGTACCCTTAGTACTGGATTGGAATCAAGGACCTCAAGTCAAAATGCCTTGAGTGCCCTTGCCATCTCTCCCACCCCTTGGGGGTGGGGGTCGATTATAGAAATCCATGAAGCTATTTTTTTTAAAGTTAACTTTCCTCTGATGAAAAGAACTCTACCCCAGTGAGTTAGGGGTGGGGCCAGGAATATGTTTCTCAGTGGAAACTGGAAACACAGTAACCAAAGAATTTGTCTTCTACTTCAACGACACATGTATGCAACTCAAGTGATAGTGTTCTTGGTCGTCCCATTAGCATAGGTATAAGTATTGCCACACCCATGTGTGTGCTAAGAGGATATGCAGAAGCTTGAGTTCAGGATCTCCTTACATTGCAGTTTCAGTTAGCTTACTCACTGAAAATGTTACTAAGCACCACTTTTTTTTTTGATAAGTAAAAAAAAAAAGAGGTGCATGCAGAATCATATGGCTGGGGGTGTGGTTGAACTTCCAATTCCAACCTTGTCACGGCATCGTCAGTTATAAAATCAGCATAACTACCAGTATTAGTGATTAGGGAGCATAATTGACACAACTTACTCTTGTCAGATTTTCCTCTTGATCCTTGGGAGTTTTCAATGGATCAGTATATGTCCTTTCTTGCTTGTCAAAAAAAAAAGAGTATATTTCCTTTCTTTATCGAATTAAACTTATTTTATAAAGAATGAAATTCAGTTATACCTTCTCTTATGGTTCCTGAAAACTTTTGAAG
This sequence comes from Codonopsis lanceolata, assembly GCA_013146195.2. Taxonomy (NCBI): domain Eukaryota; kingdom Viridiplantae; phylum Streptophyta; class Magnoliopsida; order Asterales; family Campanulaceae; genus Codonopsis; species Codonopsis lanceolata. The sequence goes on along the minus strand of CM028381.1, from coordinate 116,961,642 downwards.
CCTCACTCTGAATTACCTTGAATTTACCCAGCACCTTTAGGGAACCCCCAGGCAGCCAGGCTTCTTTTTTTGAGTTGACCTTTAGAGGCCCCTAGTTGGCCTTTTCATGTTATAATCCAAGTTATTTCTCCGAACTAGTACCTATTAAGTAGTGAATTGTTATGGTTCGGGAATTTTGTGAAGCCTGCATCCCCAAAATGAAAATTTATGAGTGTTGGCTTGACATGCTACTTACCATTATTATTCAGATAGGAAAAAAATTATGTTTGCCAATTTGAATGTGATGTGTAGACGAACAGTTCAACAGTTTCCTGGTCACCAAGGGGCTGTACGTGGGTTAACGGCATCTACAGACGGGCGTGTACTTGTGTCATGTGGAAGTGATTGCACGTAAGGGAAAAGGTCTTTAATATGTCATTTACAGTGGAGCAGTAATTTATGTTTCCATTATACATGATTTTTTTTTTTTGGTTTCAGTGTTAAACTGTGGAGGGTTCCTCTTTCTAGTATTATGGAGCCTGATGATTCATCTGGTAATCCCTCCGAGGTTAGTGTTACCTTTGTATCATGTTAGGCAATGAATGATCTAATTCAAATTCATTGCTGCCTTTCTGAACAAGTTGAAATTATGCTTTCAGCCATTAGCTGTTTATGTTTGGAAGAATGCATTCTGGTAAGTTTTACTTATGTAGCTTAACCATAGATATGGTGATTGTTTCATTGTATAATTTAAAGTCTGATGATTATGAATACCCTCGTCCCTCGTGCTTGGAAGTTTACCCCAACTCCCAACTTCTGATGCTGTAGGGACTAGGGAGATTTTGCTAACTTTGCCTACTCTTTTTATGCTATCCAACATGGTGGGTAAAAACTGAACTGTTAACACATTTAAGTTGCTTTAGTTAAAAGCAAGATTCGTTTTTTGGGACATGGCATAAAGGAAAGAGAGTTACATAATTATTTTTATTTTTATTTTTTTTGGGGGGGGGGGGGGGGGGACCGCGGGTGGTCATCCCAAGAAGAAAACAGTGACTAATTTTTTGGCACAGGGTGAGTAGCCTATTTTGTGCCCTTTTCTTGTCCTGGACATATTTATTATAATCCAGTTATTTTTCAGGGCTGTAGATCACCAATGGGATGGTAACCTCTTCGCTACAGCTGGTGCTCAAGTAGATATATGGGATCACAATAGGTGCCGATAATGACTTGTTACTGTTGTTCATTATATATTTGAGGTTTTCTATTGATAATTGTCCATGTTTGTAGGTCACAGCCAGTCAAAAGTTACGAATGGGGAAACGATACATATATCTCTGTGCGGTTTAATCCTGGGGATCCGAATGTATTTGCAACATCAGCTAAGTATGCACTTTGACATTTTTCGGTATATGTGCTTGCCTCTAATCCATGGTGGTGTGATTTGTATCATAATTCTTAGTTTTGTAGGAGCTTTTAGGCTTGCTGCAATATTATTATCTTTTGGGTCTCATCCGCCAGCTAAATTTGGTTGGGTGAGGCTTTGGCATGATGACATCCACCCCTTTTGAAAGATGATTGGAACCATCCAAGCTAGAGCATGGGTGTAATGGTGTCAATCATATGTTTGCGTGTCGCAATTCCATCTAGGTTGATTTGCAATATATAGTAACAGTTATTGATGCTCAAATTCATCATGTACGTTTTGCCGTCTATTAGCATGTAGAGCCATGTCTGGAAGTTGCCTTTACTCAGCAAAACAATGATCCTATCTTTTGTCTCTGAGGTTTGAAGTTCCTTGTTGGGCGAATGGAAAATTAAATTTGAAACTTTGCTGTATCCGATGATGTTAGCCGTGGTATATAATCCATTCTGTAGCAGAATGTTTTAATTCCTGCATGCTGAAAGCTACGTACGCCTCCGTTCTTTGATGCTTTTACTTCTTATCCAAGAATGCTCTTATATCTCACCATCCCGCTCATGCTTGTGCATATCCAGAAATACTTTAGTACATTAATAAAGTGATACACACACTCTTGCACCCCTCTTGTTGAATTGAGATCTGTTTGACTTTGTCAATTGTTATTCACATACTAACTGTCAAGAATGGGTTCACTTCTAAATTTGTAGACATTCTTATTTATTGGTATGCATGCTGAGTCACTTACATTATTTCTGTTTGTTCCTTTTGTAGCGATCGATCCATAGCCATATATGATTTGCGAATGCCATTGCCTGCTAAGAAGTTTAGGATGATGGTAATTATGGCTTATGGCACTTTTAAGTTTCCAGTGTTTGGATCTTCCAAAACATGTAATATAGAGTTTGCAACTGTAAACTTTAGATTCATATAAACTCATGAGTTATCCAAAGCTCAATCATTTTCTCCTTCTCTTGATTGTTGTCTATCAAGTATGCTCTGCCTGTGCTGTTTTTCTTTTACAGGAATTAAATTATGTCCTGAAATGCTTTTCTAATATGTAGTTTCCTGATATGCAGTGCTGAATACTACTAGTATTTATTTTGAAACAAATAAACTTTTGTGTGGAACCCTTGTGAATAGTCTAGTTATCAGCTTGGACATGTGTCAGGTACAGCATATTGTTTAAGCCTATTATCATTGCTCAGAAGTGGAGAAGTTCAAAAAATAAGAGCAAGTGAGCTTTGTGTGTGATTGTGACCCATACAAAATGATTTCTCGATCATGATTTTCCTAGCCTTGGAGGAATGATAAGATAAACTCACTATAAATCTTTTCGCCTTTGACAACTATGCACTTAAGTGAACATGTGGAAAATGAGAAAGAAAAGTGTATAGACTTGTTGAGTTTGATATACATTATTGGGCCCCTATCCAATAGCTTATTCTTTTAGATGAATTGGTAACTTAGCACGGTATCACAACTTCGATGTGACAAGGTCTTGAGTGCATATCGTCACTCTGTTTTGTTTGTGATGCCCTGGTGAGGCATATTTGTTTGTCTCTCCACGTGTGGATGGGTCACACATGAGGGGGAGTGTTGTGTTTGATATACATTGTTGGGCCCCTATGTAATAGCTTAAGCTTTTAGATGAGCTGTAATTTGGAATAACCTAATTCTTATTTGAACATCGATGATGAATAATGGATGAGCATTTATGAAACCTCTAATGTTTCTATATATGAGGAAGAGTGTATAGCCTACTTGAGAGAGGTTATGGCACATACATCAATTTGGAGCTTATGCGCATACTTCTCTAACCTGATTGCATTTGGCATAGTTATGCTCCTGGACATTTCTTGCTTTAATTCTAGGCTGAGCAGCTAGCTGAGACCTCACCTGCCTCTTTAACTTTAACCTTTTAGTTATTAACTTATTTTTACGGTAAAGATCAATTTTGTGACACGAAACTGATAGCCATTAGCTAGAGTCCTTAATGACGCTGATTGTGTTTTAATTGTGCTTGGTATGTTATCAACTCATCTAAAAGCTTAAGCTACTAGATAGGGGCTCAACAATGTATATCAAACTTAGCACTCCCCCTCACGTGTGACCCGTCCTCCCGCGGAGAGATACACAAACATGGTGAGATACACAAACATGCCTCACCAGGGGTGTCATAAACCAAACCGAGTGACCATATCCACTCACAATATTTTGTGTAGCAGTTTTCTTTGTTTTTTGAATATATTCATGTATGCTGTTTTGCTATATAATTATACTTATGAATTTTTGTTACTGTGTGTGCAGAGAAAATCTAATTCGATATCCTGGAATCCCATGGAGCCCATGAACTTCACTGCCGTAAGTATCAACTGAAGCTATACAATGAGTCAGCACTCCCATCCCCCCTCCCTCCCTCTTTATCAAATAAATGCAAAGCAGTAGTATCAGGATTTGATTGGAAGTACGAGCATGCTAGCCTTAAGGAGCTGGAATCCCTTGCAACTGCAATTATTTTAGGAGTACCATCTTCTCATGGTTGGCCTTGTTGGTGCCACGTTGGAACCTATATTAGTAATTTGTTTGGTAGGATTACACCCATATATATGCATAAAGGGTGTACCCAGTGCCGAAGCTCCCACGTAGATGGGGGGGGGGGTCTGGGGAAGGGATAATGTAGGCCACCTTTCCGTTGTTTTTTTTTTTTTTTTTTGCAAGGGGATGGATTCAAAATTACGTTAATATATCAGATTGTTTTATTAGTAGCTTATTTATCATAAGTATGATTTTTGTTTTGAGCCTCATCTAGCCCTCTACCTTTTGACACTAGGGAAAAGAACGGGTCTTTATATGATGTCCATGCTTCACATTGTCACGATTGTTATGACTTAAAACACTTTAAAATTTTGGAACCCAGTCACTAAATCGGTGTTGTTCCTAACCTCGGTCATACACCACATTGATGAATGTTTCATTCCTACATACAGCAATTTCATTTTGTATATAGTGTTGCCAATATGTTTTCTTAAGGCAGGCAAATGAAGATTACAACTGCTACAGCTTTGATGCCAGAAAAATGGATGAAGCCAAGTGTGTGCACAAAGATCATGTATCTGCAGTGTAAGAGGGAAACTTCTTGCTTTGAGATCAAAGTGTAGTGGTTTATTAGACTGCTGTGGTAGTGTGTAAGATGGAACTTGCATATTTGCTAATATTTATTACTCCTATGCAGTATGGATATTGATTATTCACCAACTGGTCGTGAATTTGTAACTGGATCTTACGATAGAACAGTAAGTATCCCTTACAATTGGATCGTACCCAACTACTGAGGGAGTTTAATGTTGATCAAAAAGACTGATTGTGTCATACTGAACTATGTAGGTAAGAATATTCCAGTATAATGGTGGTCATAGCAGGGAAATTTATCATACCAAGAGAATGCAAAGGTTAGTCTGATTTTAGACCTCTATAAATTGTTTAGGAGAATGTGCAATCTTGAGAATGAGACCTTCGTAAGCTTCATTTAACTGTGCTTTTGATTGTTTAGTTGATGTACATCCATTGATTATTATCTAACTGTATGTATTGGCTTCAATCTGCTATAGGGTATTTTGTGTCAAGTTCAGTTGTGATGCAAGCTATGTTATCTCGGGAAGTGATGACACCAATCTTCGACTTTGGAAGGCTAAAGCATCTGAACAAATGGGAGTTGTATGTATCTCTTCCTTGAGTGCCAAAGAAAAACTTTGAACTGTTATCAAATAAGTTTGCTACATATGCCATCCTTTTTATAGCTCTGTTGTGCTATAGTATTGGTTTGTACTGCTTTCTGAATTATGTGACAACTAATTCAAAGAAGACGTTGCCAATAAAGGGCTGCCTTCGACATGGGCTATTACAAACCAACTTGCTAACACTTCTACTATTTTGATGGAAACAGCTCCTTTATGGGGGTGAGGGGAGACTGGAAGCGTTACTTCAAAATAGTTTGGAAAGTATAGGTCAAATTGTCAACACATACATGTAGCAACATAGCAACATGAAAGCAATAGTTTCATGGGGGCATTTTCTGTGCAGTGCAAATTTTCTGGCACTGAATGAGTACTGTGCTCATTGTATCATTTCAGATACTCGTGCTTATGTGGATGGGTGGGTGGATTTTTATTTATTTCTTATGGGTGGGGCGGGATCTATTGTTGATCAGGTGGATTAGTAACTTATCATCAAATTTGTTTACAAAGTTTATGCTGCTAGCTTTTCGTGGAATGATATATCTCTCATGTAGTCGTGTTACTGAATTATGCAACTTCAGTGTTGTTTTTTGCATATAGCTTTACTGAGGGAATGGTAAAAGCATGAATATGCACTAGTTTGATTATGCTGCCAAGTATTTCTTGGACTGATGAATCTCCTATGATACTGTATTATATGACTTTACTTTTGTTTTCTTCGTACAGCTTCTGCCAAGGGAACGTAAAAAGCATGAATATATGGAGGCTGTGAAGAATCGATACAAGCATCTTCCTGAGGTCCAGCGTATTGTTAGGTACTATCAAATTCAGAGTAAACTTGCTGCAAAGTGGATAAAAATCTCTTTATGGTTCAATATATGAAGCATAAATTTTGGCTCAGATAATTAGAGCTAGAAATCCCCGCTTTTGCACTTCTTTCTTGGTGAAAAGGAACATCAAGTAAGGTATGCCCATTGTTACAGATTCGAAGGGGGTACTTATTATCCATGCCTACCATACGGACTTACTATAACAGGGTCCATGCTAGTTGCATGGCTTCACTTACATTTTTGGGCAATTTCATTTAGGGGCGGCTTGTGGCTTCATGATTGGAGTTCAATTTTACCACTCAGTAAGAAAAGCTTACCTGTTTGCATGATGTGATCTGCTTGAAAATTGTAAAAGCATGTTTTGCATTTGTACTGTCCCATCGAGTATTGCTCAGGGCAGCTGAGCCGTGATCAAGATTGATGGTTGAACCGAGTGTATATTTTGGTAATCATTGGATGATATTGTTGTTTTTAGTTCAGGACTCTCGTTTCTGTTGTTGATTAAGCTGTCAAATGCAGCAAATGCATTTCCATAATTACCCCACCAAAGTTTTGGGTATGCTACTTAAGAGTGGAGATGGGCACAAAGATTTGTGACTTGTGTATCTACTATCTAGGTAGTTGGTACGAATTTGGTCCTCCTTGCAATGCCTATGTTTGGTACTAGTTTCTTCTAGTTGGACAAATGTTATTTCTAGTTGGGTAGGTCTGGCACCTTGATCATGTTAATGCGGCTTTGTGTTGCATAGAGGTGGTGTCAGCACTACGAGGAACATGACCTAGGGCATTTTGAATATTTTGTTACATATCTTTGCGTCCTAGTACCCCCTCCCTTAAACATGATGTTACCTGATCTTGAAGGTTATCAGGCATGATAATGCAAATAAAAAAGGGGTCAATCTTTGTTCCACACATAACCCAACAGCTTGACACGGATACGGTCTGTTTGCAGCTTGTATTGGCAGGCCAGGAGAAACACGTAGGGTTAGATAACCCTGGTAACTTAGTGCTAGGTTAGCTTCGTGTTTGTGTCATGTCCGAAAGAGGACTGTGGCTTTGATGAAGCATCTTGGTGAAAATCTTCTCTGACGATGGAAAACTTTCTGCGGAGATAATACTCCTCTGGAGCTGTGACAGTTAATTTAAATGTTAATCATTAATGGACCTTGGTTTAATTAAACTAATTTACTTTTTCCATTTATGATGATTATATGCAGGCACAGGCACTTGCCGAAGCCAATATACAAGGCAACTGTTCTTGGCCGCGTTATAGTTGCAGCTGCAAAGAAGAAAGAAGATAGGAGGAGAGCTCATAGCACCCCGGGAAGCATGCCAAGGGTGTCTGAACGAAGAAAAAGAATCATTAAAGAAGTCGAATGACTTCCTTTGAGCTGGTTGCCGAGTGATATTGTTGTTCGCACTATTACGGAGAAGAAAGCTTGGTAATCTCTTTTCTTCAGCTGACACGGGCCGCGTCTGTGACCTGGTTGGGAGTAAAGAGTTGAATACCCGCATCAGTTTTGTTAAGCTAGTTAGAATCAGCTTTCACTTGTACTGCAATATTTAACAGCTAGTACCTTATCCTGTCTTCAAAAATAGGCCAATTAATTCATCACTTAACAAACACTTTAATCCCATAGTTGGACGCACCGTAAGCGCAGTTGGATTCATGTTTCTGTATGCTGTCTATGGGAGGCGTCGTTTGTGATGGTGGATTAAGTTAACAAATTATGTTAAAGTGAACGCACGCTATTTGACCCAAATGAATTCGCTAATAATCAACTCAAAAAATAAATATATTCTCTCTTCCTCTCTACGAGTTCATTCTTTTTTCCTTTTCCTTTGGGAAAAAAATTGGATAAGATAGTTTTATATGTATTTTATGCAAAGATGGATTATTTTGATTTGACCTATCGTTTATTGGTGGGTTGAGATACGAGAAAGTGGAGTTTCGTCTTACGAATTAAAATTCGTAAAATCGTCTTTGTTTATTTCGTAGATGCTCATGTATTGTGCGAACATCCCATAAAGAAATAGTTGGACTCTTTTTAAGTAGAATGTACATATTTTTTTTCTTTTTTAATTATTATTTTCGCAGTTTTTAAATATTTTGGACAGTTTTTAAATTATTATGGACTTCAAACCAAGGACACAATTTTTTTGAATCAAACCAAGGACACAAGGTTGGTTTTGTAGGTCTCACTATTAGAGCATCTCCATTGTTGGCTTTGTCAACTTTTTAGTGCTTAGAAAATTGTGCTTAGTGGTCACATAGGAATTTTGTTGGTTCAACTAGGAGAGAAGGAGTTATCCAACTTCCTAATTAAGATCCTGCAAGTGGAGAGAGAGTGAGAGGACATCAGCCCACTTTCTTGGGGGTGTGTGTGGGGGTTGGGGGGTTTTGTTTATATTAAATGATATTAAATTTAATATTTTTTGTGTAAGAAGTTGTGAAAGAAGATTATACAATGGAAAGATATATTCTTAAGTGAGTAAGAAAATAAAAATATGTAGGTGACAGTGGGATCCAGTTAAGAAATTATATTAAAAATATCAACATTGAGGATGCTCTTAACTAATTGGATCAACAATTTTTAATCAATCAACGGTCGTCGGTTTAGATTATTTTATTCCAAATACTCGTGAAGAAATGGCTAGGGCTAGGGCTAGTATGATGTGATAACCAAAGACAAATCCTAAAATAGTTTTTATATACTGGAGTATAATTTTCTCCGATATAAAGACTTGTATAAAAGCATATTAAATAAAGGCTAAAATATGAAAAACACCTCAAAGTAACCATTTAATCTCATAATACCCCTAATGTTAAAATTGTTCTAACTTCATATCCAATCTTTCCAATCGTCTCAGTTACCACCCTTCCGTCACATGCCGTTCACAAAGTCCGTTAAGATGCACGTAGTCACACACATGATGGGCAATTTCGTCTTTTCCAACCCCTAAAATCTGATGGAGCAATTTCTTCGGTGGGAGCCTTTGTGATAATGTATGAGATTAAGAGATTAAAGAAATCAAAGACTCAATTATAGAATCACAATAAATGGTGTGCTCAATATGAGAGAATTTTCGGTGAGTATTTCATATTGTAGTGTGTAAAAAATAGGATGAACAAACTGATGCAGTGCTATTTCAGTGTGTACAAAACTCAAATCTATAAATATCCCTCCTCGTCGTTGTCGGAGAAGAAGCCATATGAACAAACAAGAAACCCAAATCAAGAAATCGTCGATGAAGACGTCGAGGAAGACACCAAACCCAGATCTTGGGAAATCAAAACCAAACCCCAAATTTTGGGAAATCAAAACCAACCCCAGATATTGGGAAATCAAAAGATCCCACCCTCTACCTATTTTGTATCAAGACGATACAATAGCAGTGAAAAGTCAATACAAGTTCACACTAACCTTCTGAATTGTACGAAAACAATCCAATACAATTATCCAATGAGGTAGCTAATTCTCCCACGTATGGAGTGGCAGGTGACCATGAATAAGTCGAAACAAAGCCAGAGCCGTCGGAAGATAGCTTGACGACTTGCCTACAAAAGGGGCGAATAAGGTTTTCGCATTCAAAGAGAGGAGAAGGAAAGTTGTGAGATCACTAGAAGAGATGACGCTCCGTGGGCAATCCATGAGTTGCCTTCGAAGTTCGCCAACCAATCATTAATGACAGATTCAGATCGGTTCGAAGCAGGAGGGATGATTTCAGATTTAACAAATCGAGTTGGAGAAGACGAGGGTCGACTATGGAGACGGTTGATGAAGATGCTCAATTTTTTGGGGTTGGAGAGAAAGATTGAGAGAAGAAAGGGGAAAAAGCAGAAACGAGATCTGTACAAAGTGATAAAAAGGTAATGATGATGTGTTTACTTTTTGTCTGAAAAAACAAAATGAGAATTGTTTTGTTTATTATAGAATGGGAAAAGACAAAATTACCTATCACGTGTGTGACCACGTGCATTTTAACGGGACTTTGTGAACGGCAGGTGACGGGAGGGTGGTAACTGGGACGATTGGAAAGATTGGGTATGAAGTTGAGACAATTTTAACATTATGGGGTATTATGAGATTGAGTGGTTACTTTGAGGTGTTTTTCATATGTTGGCCTTAAATAAAAATATAAACTTCGTGGAGTATTGCTACAAATTCCCTTTGAATCACATCTATTGTTGCTTGGATCTTCACATTCATTTATATATGAAAAGTAAAGTGTCTTTAACAAAAACGGTAAACATTGAGTTTGTGTATCAACCTTTTTCCTTCATGAATAAAGTCTTGTTGTTTTCTTCTTCATTTCTTCCTTATGTCTCCTTTATCCCACATGAGATTAATAGTAAAATTTTTGGAGCTAAAACTTATTATATCTTCCTACAACAAGTTTCAAGAGTTACTCAAGCTTACTTGGGCTTTCCTTTATTATGGACTATGGATTATGGATTATGGATTATGGAAGGATATGGAAAAATATCAAGTATAGCTTGGAGTTAATTGATAATCTTGGAGTTAAATTAATTAATCTTGGAGTTAATTAGTTAATCTTGAAGTTAATTAGTTAATCTCAGAATTAATTAGTTAATCTTGGAGTTAATTAATTAATCTCGTATTTAATTAATTAATCTCTGAGTTAGTTTAATTAATTAATCTTGGAGTTAATTAATTAATCCTTGAGTTTATTAATTAACCCTTGAATTAATTAATTAATTTTTGAATTAATTAATTAATAATTTTGGATTAAGTCCCTTGGCACTGTTTTAGGCTAAGGTTTTGTCTTTCCAAAGCAACAACTCAATCCTATAAATAGTCTTGCTCTTCATTCAAAGTTGAGTACTTAAATCATTCTCCAGGTCTTTCTTTTTAAACATTTTGTTTTCGAGTTAACAATTACAGTTTAGATTATTGTTTCATTAATATTCAAAGAGTGTAACACTTGAATTGAGTGTGTAGGTTTTGTATTCTGGAGGTGAAATTCGTTGAGACTGTTATATCAATAGTATGAGACGAATTAAATATCTTAAAGAACATTTTTCGGTGTGCCTTACCTACTGATCCATATGCGTAAATCGATGAATATACAACACTAGAAAATCCTCAGATTTTGAACATAAGGACACACAACCACTTGTGAAATTTCGTCACTCCCAAATATCAATGCAATATCATGGCACCCGACGACAATGAACTTATTTAGCTCGGAAAACGTGTATGGAGACGGGCCCCAAGACTGATAGTCCACGACGGTGTTTTTCGGATCAAGTTTCCTAATCGGATATAAGTTAACATGTCATGACAACATAGTTGCTAATTCGAACTTGGGTATCTGAAATGTCGTGAATTTGAAGGTTGCCTATGAAGGCTCTGGGAGAGTGGGAGGGCTGAATGAAGCGTAGCAGTTGATATTGAACCATGGCCCAATTGAACAACCTGATCCTTTGCCTGATACCAAAAGGGTATGGATAATTAGTACTGTCAAGTGTCAAGTTTCTATTTTTGCAAATGAAATTTGATGTATATAGTATTAATTTTTTTAAAAAAAATCATTGAACACATTATTTGTAGTACTACAAATTACATGTTTAATGATTTTGAAATAAGTAAAAAATTACATGTTATTTTTCATTAATAAAAGTCAATTTGACAAAAAAAAAAAAGAAAAAGGACTAGGCTTTTAAAAACAGAGGGAGTATTGCTTTTTATTCAGCACGACGTAGACCCTTTGCACATAACATTTCTCAAAACTTGTACATGGAACCACTAGTTCACATTCTTTTTGTGTAAAGCGTTGGGTGCATTTTCGAACAATAAAATTTACCACTGCATAAACAATAATTTATGTTTAAATAAAAATAATCTTCCATCGTCTCGAATTCGTAGATTAAGCCCTCTTAGCCAGATTGAATGAAGAAGTATCATGTGAAAAACATGGTACCGTTTGGGAGGCAAATTACTTGATTGAAGTCCCCTCCTCTGCATCCTTATGAGAAATACCCCATTACAATCGTCTTCAAGTTTGGAATTTCATTCACAGAGAAGGTCCTTATTCCATATTAAATTAGCAGTTAAGCTCAACCTGTTCAGACCAAAATGTTAATTTCTATACTAACCAAGTAAAAAAACAAACAAAAGATGTCCCAATCATAACTTATTTATTGTTATACACATCCATAGCATAAACACTAATGTATAGACGATGCCATCTAGCCTTCCAGACCTTTCTTATTCAAATTGTTCTTAATTTAATGAATCTTCATTTCATAGTCGACAACAAAATTAAGGTAAAACATTTTATATTTCAAGAAACTAAACGGGAAAAAAGAATTCCTCGTGTATGTACCAAAAACTTAAGCGATAAGGTTGCCCAACTGGATGCAACATCTCAAGTCCGAATTTTGTTTTTAGAAATTCAGCAATAGGCAAATTGGTGCGGTTCTTTGGAGAAAAAAATCACTCAGAATCTTCAATTTTAGACCTTATTGACACAAGAGCTTGTAAATCCATCACTACTAGCTAGCATGGCAAGTACGAAGAAACAAACAGGAATAATGTGTAAATCAACTAGTACAAGTGATTATGTTAAAGATACAAACGGATTTATGGGGAAATATTTACAATCATCCACAAAACTGATTCAGGCGATCATATTTCTTCCTACATGTCTGAGCAGTTACCCACAAGCTTGTCGTCCCATGTTGGAACAACATGATATGGCAAAGTTTCACGCTCCATCCTCAAGCCGAAGAGAGTTTGCTCCCCCACACTCCAAAACAGACCCTGCATGATGGAATTGCTCGACACGTGGAGAAAAGGTATGGGGAAGAGTAACGGCACCATTAAGAATAAAGAGATTATTGGCATTACAATTGTCTCCGGTGCCAGAACAGATGACTTCTTCTCAGTTACATATAAAGCTTGGGATTCTGGCTGGCCAAGATTAGTGACACCAGTAAGCCATCTTGCTTGTCTCGGAAAAGAAATAAAACTTTAGTTGGACATATACAGGGTCAAATAATAAGTGAAGATGTTGAGAGCACCTTTAAAAGAATCAAAGCACAACCAGCTAGTATCTGTCCCCCAACTTGAGGCTACTGGATAATTGTTTAGAAGAGACGCAAGAGACTATAACCACTTGATCTATGTTTGTCCTCAGTCCTTTCCCAAAAGATAGATAGATCCCAAGACGCGTGCTGTATCCTTTTGTACTAATCACATCTAAGCTACCAAATCTCTATTACATTGCTCGTTGTTTATTGGACCATGGAAAGGCACACTTGTTGTTCCTTGCAAAGGTAAACAAGGTCATGCTTTGCCCCGTACAAGCTTTCAATAAATGAACATCTTCTGACAAGCACTCCATTACTATGCAAATCCTCAATGTTAAAGACTTTGCTTTCGGGGTTCTGTAGAATGGAGCAGTAAATGGAAATTCCCTGGTTTCATCAGATCCTCGAAGTTCATTCAAATCAAGAAAAACAAACTCTGCAAATTCCTGAGCCAAAGCTATCTTTACCCATAACCTACTTTCATTCGAGGTGTTGCATAGAGTGATCTGTAATGGTATTCCAACAGGCAATCCTGGAACAAAAGGCAGAGAATTACCATTGTCCTTCACTTGCAATTCTGCCTTAACGTATTTTAATTTTCCACGAAATGGAAATTGCTTCAAAGTGAAGAACTCGAGCAACCTTGAAAACATAAATGGATTGTGGGCGTCCCTGTCAATTGAAATGTCGGCTCCACCCAATAATTTCTTCAGTTCAGTCACAAAGGTGGAAAGTTCAATTGATTCATCTTTGTGGAGAAAATCTACATGTGACATAGTGGAATATATGCTCCTCAGAGCAGATTCATGACCGCAGGCATCAACACTAGACAATCTCAGTGTCAAAGTAACAAGTATCAGCTCCAAAATGTGCATTTCCTCTTTCTTAGTCAGCCCTACAAACCTATATCTTACTTCTTTAAGTCTTCTACCCAGCTTTCCAATATTGACTCCTAACTCTGCCATTTTATTATGGTAAGACGCTCTTGGGGTCATAAAATGCAACCACACCTTTACCAGCATCTTCATGACTCGTAGATATTGCAAACTAAATACTATATCATCAACAGATTGAAGTGAGTCGGTTATAAAGTTTCCAAGTTCTTCCTTCCAACTCCTGCACACCAAATTATCAGAAAATGTTAGCACAATGAAGATTTGAGCAAAGTTAGCAAGTCCATTGAGCAATGGACCAGATAATGCATACGAAATCAAGAAAAAAGAAACAAACTAATGCATACGAAAGCAAGAAAAAAGAGAAACACAACAATTATTCTGATTTTGGGGGCTGAGGATAGGAATGCTTGAAAGTGAAGAATAATTTGGTCACTGAACAAGGTTTATCTTTCCATGCTGGTTTCGGTCATGGCATGTGTCATTTCACTTTCTCAAGACTAGCCGTAAAGAGAACTCCATGAGTAATATGGTGAGAGTAACATTCTTTTCATTTTTCTTCTTCCTACCCCTCCCCCACCCCAATTTTTTTTTGTTTGGCATCGCAAATTCAGTTCATCGATAATCACTAAAGTCAAACTAATTTAGTGAGACTTTTGATGGAGGAGACCCCTAGCTTTATATTAAGTAAGAGAAGTACAAACACTAGACTTGTTAAAACAATGCCATTAAAAAAAAAACACATCCCGGATATCATAGAATATTATCCAACCTCAGTGCTCCAAATACTTCATTAATGCACCCAACTTTCACCAAAGGCAATATTTCTTCAATCTTAGTAAAGATAAGCTTTACATAGTTGTTTGCTTCATCTTGCACCAGCTGAATGTCCAAAAGGGAAGCTGCTACTTTGCTGGGCTCCAAAAACCCCTGCAAAAAAATTTCAGAGGCCCCATGACTATCCAAGTCCAACCCAACTGGACTAGGTATGTGGCTGTAGATAACATTTGGATGATCATCTTCGGCAACAGACAAGACAGTATCTTCACCTTTGGTAAGCTCAGTGGATTCACTGCAATGAGACAAATAAGCCAAAAGTGCATTCTGGTCCACAACATCAGTTAAACCACGAGATATTCGTCCCAACATTGTTACTGCATAAGAAAAGAGTACTGGAGGAATACTCTGAAGTTGCCGCGTCTTCAGGTGAGAGAGTGTAGCAGAGATGGCCAGCACTAGCCATGCAGCAGTTTTTGCACTATCAAATCCTCCAGAAGAAGGCTCTATCTGAAGTATACATAAGGATAAAGGAATTTTCTATCAGTTTCTCTGATCAATACCATTTAACAGCCTAGTTCAGAAGAGGCCAAATTATATAGAGAGCAATAAGCAATCCTGTTTCTGATTCTCAAAAGTTGTCAAATCTAAGATTGACAAGATGATACAGAAATATGACATAGATTCATAGTAAAGCATCTGAAAAACATTTCAGAAAGCTAACATCTATAAGGTGCTAAACGCTTTCACTGCATCTTAAACTTTTTCTCGCACAACAACTTGAAGTTCATAAAAGTTATAAAGTAGATAACTTGCTCAGACATCTAATAAACATTTCAATGATTTCCTCTGCAAGGAGCTACAACTGATAAAAAGCTCTGTTCTCAGTAACCAACAGCTTGAAGTTCCAACATGAGGCTCTCAAGAAACGAAAAAATGAGGTCAAGAGCTGCACAGGCGTCAATCAGTAAGCAACCTGCGGTAAATGGAATGAAATAGTTTGTGCAGATAATGCGAAGCGTACTATGGTGCTATGAAGTCAAACCCTACACTGATGTACAACATACATATACCAAATTTCTTATTTAGGTTTACAAAGGACCAACGCATAGGTTTGATCCAAATAAAAAACAATGGAGATACATTTTAAAAAATGCAATAAGAAAAATCAGACATCTCTAAGGTTTTTAATAACAACTCACTTGTCAGGTCACACACATCTATTATAGCCACATAATTTAAAGGTTCAAGTCGATTTCTCACATTTGGTCAAAAAAAAGAAGAAGTTATGTACACATAACCTCTGAAGAAACTTCCTTGATGATGCTGACAGCATATTTCCCATGACATCGACCCATATTAAATAAAACAGAAAACACATCAGCTTCATCCTGAAATAGTAATGAGGAGATTGAGAATTAATACATGACGAGAAGGCGGAAAATACTCGTTCTTTAATATTACAAGAAAAAGCGAGGCTAAAAAACAAATACTGACCTGGGGATACATTTCCAGATTCTGAATGAGGCTATCAACAGATAATTTAAACATAGCCAAATTATGGAGCTTGGTTATTCTAAGTACTTTTCTTGCCCCAAATCTTACCAAGGTG
Organism: Codonopsis lanceolata; assembly: GCA_013146195.2. Taxonomy (NCBI): domain Eukaryota; kingdom Viridiplantae; phylum Streptophyta; class Magnoliopsida; order Asterales; family Campanulaceae; genus Codonopsis; species Codonopsis lanceolata. The sequence continues at coordinate 116,945,340 of CM028381.1, read as the reverse complement.
CTAGTGTCAACTAGAGTCCCAAGAAACTGCAAAACCATAAAAATAACAAAATCTCTGAATGCTGAATCAAGTCACTTCTTCAACCCACACGATGCTCAAGATGGAACAGTGAATGAATTACATGGGGTCAATGTCACTAGGAGAATATTGACAAAACCAATTTATGTCATAACAAAGCACTTAAAAAGGGATAGTGGAGAAGTGATCATGAGGTTCACTTCAGATGGGTACGAACAGTTGGCCATTTGCTTTATACTAGACCAGCTGATATAATGAAATCCATGCCGAATCAAAATCTGTCATGGGATCCAAAATTGCATAGACTGGGTATAACAAAAACTGGATGGGCCATGAACTATATTGAAAACTGGAAGCTTAAAGTACATTCAGACAATTCCTAATAGATAGTAACTTTCAGAATGATTAGAATTTTACCATGTGCATGTGTACTTCTTGCAACTTTAGATGGCTAACTACTTCCATATGATGCATTGTTTCCAAAGCTTGTAACCGGACAGATAATGAATCATCATTCAGCACATCCATCAATAAATTTAAGGCTCCAGCAGCAAAGTCGGTAGAAAGAATGACAAGCGTGCGCAAGGAATTACACGCAGACCTTCGTACCTTCAGATAAAGCAGTCATCGTCCTAATCAGAAAAGTTTACCAGCGAAATTTCCACTGCAGTAATAGCAATAAGTAAAATTTCAAAAACGAGATCAATAATCATTACGCTTAGAAAAAGCACTGAAAATCAAACAGATACTGATCCTACATGAAGCATATGTTGCTAAATTTTCCCATTTGACCTAAATAATGAATATGACCATGGGAGACTGGATATTGGCAAATCACAATTTCAAAAGGACATATCTTACAGTACGTAGAAATTACTTACCTCATGAAATTCATCCTCCAGACCATGTATAAAAGCTCCAGCAGCATTTGATCCTGGTATCTCAAATTCTTTTGAGGAGAACTGACCATGATATTTCTTCTCTTTCGTGATTGGTAATACCTTCTTAGATAGAGTTTGTTTCAAGATATCCTCAGAGACCATAACTATCTTTGCAAGGTTATCAAAAGCTGCAACTCTGACCTTCACACTCATGTCTCTTACCATTGAACAAAGCTGCAAATATATATTTTAGCCAATACATATTTAAAAATGGAGGCAAATACTGTACAGAAGTATATATTATGCACCTGTCATTGTTCTTTCTCTGACAATTTTCCAGTAAAATGTTATATTATGCACTCAATTGAAGGTTAGTAACTGTTTGAACATTGCAAACATCTGCATGGTATATGACAGGGATAAGAGCTCTGTGCAGCACTCACCCACATGTGATGAGCACAGATTTGGCACAGTCAGCTTCCACATAAATCCTTTCCCTCAGATATAATTTTGCATAAATAAAGAGCAAGAGTGTACCATTACAAATAATGCATCTGACCAATGTCCTTTGTTTCCATCTTCATTAGCTGCCACAAGTATTTGCCCCCACTCACTTACCTAAATCGCAAAATCAGTATAGCAAATTAGCAGTTTTCTCCAATTCTCAGTATCCATGGCTAATGCAGCATCTAAATCTCCAAAAGAAACTACATGACAAGAAAGCTTTAATTAAATGAATAATATTTAGGATTTACAAACAAGAACTCTAAGGATGTCATCAAACATCATTGAAACAGACCATAGTACAAAATAAAGGAAGGAAACCGTAAACACAGTATTTGTCATATGTAGCATTGAATGATCCCATTACGAATTTACTGAACTCTACAATAGTGTATGCTAACCCGAGCAAAGCACACTAAATGAATTAATTAATCAAATCACCGTTTGCAATTAGAATTGATTACATTGAGTCAAGCTACATTCAGCCAATCCCAACTCGACTCTAGCAATGACCTTGCAAGCTAAATAAGCCAAAATTGAACCCCAAATCTACGCTCGGAAAACTTATTTTACTCAGTTCAATCACGCTCATAGGTTCACGAACTGTGTTAAATGATCAAATTACTCAGTTCGGCTAGATTAGAAATCAAGATGTTCGGGCTTAAAGATAGGATTCACAAATGAATGCCAAAAATTCAAACTCTATTTCAACACTTTTAAAATAATAAGCCATGGCTCCATAAGTTGACAACTCTAGCTACATATAACTAAATGGATTATTTCAATCTTCAATAAACCTAAAACACCATTGCAGTTCAAAATTGCAGATATCAAACAATCTAACAAACACGTCCTTTCAAGATAAGATAAGCGCCAGAATCCATTGAAACCGAGCGTTATTTCACTTTGAATCAAAATCCTACCGCATGAACGGCTGAGCACCTAACACAATCCTCTGAATCGAACAAAAGCTCAACAGCACGGCAATAGCATCCCTCAATCATACCGCGATCCTGAACAACAATACACTTGCAGAGATTAACCAATCCATCCAAAGCAACACTCCGTATAAACGGATACGGATCCTTCGTAAAGCCTAGAAAAACAGTGAGCAATAAGGACGGACGGATATGAAACCACTGCGCGTTTCTTAACAGCGATTGTCGAACGGAAATGGACGGACGGAAAGATAAGGAGACGAATAAGGTTTCGTTTAAAGTTTGATCGAGTTCGGAGATTGAGAGAGCGAGAGCGAGGTTGCGAGGGGGAGCGTTGGGGAGGAGGCAGAAGGAGTGGAGTTTGGTGGCGATGAGGTGAGAGAGGTTGGGTCGTAGGGAGGCGATGTCGGAGAGGAGAGATAGTGTGTGGTGGTTGTGGTTGTGGGGGGAGGGGGTTAGGGTTTCAACGAGGGAGGAGAGAGTTTCGTCGGAAGTGGAAGGGTTGGTGATGAGAGTTCTAGCGAGAGAAAAAGGCAGGAGAGAGAAAGTAGCGGTTGTGGATGTGATGATTTCAGGAGAGAGTAACCGGTGACAATTGGCGAGAAGTTGTTGCTCCATGGCTGAGGGCAGACTGATTTGGGGACGTCACGACGGCGCTTGGTCGGAGAGATTGGGCGGGAACGGGTCTCCAGCATAAGGGCCTGTATGAACAAATGGGGAATAAACGACCAACCTAAAATTATGGGTAAATAATAAATTCGGGTCGTCCGCTTTCAAAAAAATTCAAACGCTTGGGTCATCATTTTTTAAGGCAAATTCCTCAAATGGTCCTATACTTTTTGTTTTTTTGATCGGTCATTTTTCGACCTAAATGGTCCCCGTACCACTTATTTGAAGGAAATGGTCCCTTCGTTAAATTTCATTAATTTTTAACCGTTAAATTTGAACACGTGCCTCACATGTGAATTTTAAAATGGTAAACATGTCATTTCTTAGGAGAAAGTTGGGGGGCCTTTCTCTCGACGTCCATCCAGTCCGACAATATCCACCTCGATCTCCAAACTCCAGGAAACTTTTCTCCTTCATCTAGTATACAGAACCTCCAAACACCAGCAAGCTAAAAATTGAACTCCATTCAGTCCGACATCTTCCACCATTATCCATCGCCGACGCCAACAAAGCTTCCAGATCCGACCCCCTTCTTCCTCTTTCCTTCTCCATCGAAGTCCAAAGTCTTTATCTCTCAAATTCCGGCAAAACCTCCCTCCGATGAGCCTCCTTCATCTTAGCGTCGAACAATAGAGCCTTCCCTCTTCTATCTTCCTCCTCTCCGATTCATCCACCTGCAATTGCCCCTGCTCCGTCAGATTCACGGCCATCTCCCAGCTGTCAATCCTTCAATGGCGACTCCAGGTCCGCCCTCCAATTGGCTTTTCATTCTCTCTCTCCGATTTCGTCCAACAATGGCCTTGGCTCTATCGAATTCCGTCTCCAAGCAGTAACCATCATCTCCTCTTCCCCCAGCTCTATCATCGACCCCGGACTAGTTTGTCAGTTCCAGCGGCTCTCCAAATTCTTGTCAAGCAATTTTGTTCAAGCAGCAAATTGGCTCCCTTTCTTCAAAACTGACGAAGGCAGTGTACTCGTACCATTCTTCAACACACGAAACACAACTTTGGCTATTGTCGTGTGCCGCTTTGAATGAAATTCATTAATGGTTTGATATAGAAGTTAACCTTTTATTACCTTTGCCTTGATGTTTTAACTTTTGATAATTTTCATACCTAGATGAAAATATTGGGTTTCGGTTTTTGATTCTTCGTGTTCTTGATGAAATTGTGGTTAAAAATCATTCAATATTCATAGCCTCACAACTACTTCTACAACTTTCCTTATAACTAAGCTTTGAAAAATGATAAATTTGTCTTTGTCCGAAACAATTTTCCTCAATTCAAGACTTAGTTGTAAGGAAAGTTGTACGATTAGTGGTAAGGATATCATTTTCCAAAATCATTTAGTATTATATTTTCTAACGTTTATGTAATTTAAACGCGAATTTTCATGCTCGAAACATCAAGATATTGACATGGGTTTGCGTCGGATCAAAACCAGGTTGGAGCAACCCGGTTAGAGGTTGATAACGACCCGTTTTAAAAAAAAGTGCGAAAGGAAGGAGAAAAAAAATAGCTATTACAAAATAGTCCCTGTACTAGTTTACAGAAATTGACTATTTTATACCTAGGCAAAAATACGTAAGAGACACATGTACATATTTAACGGCACAAATTCGACGAAATTGGATGTAAGAACAATTTGTGTTTAATGGCATGACAAAAAGTACATAGACCATTTGGGGAATTTGCCCTCCTTTTTTTCAACTCGAAAAATTCATTTTGGGGGAGAAAGGACTATAATACCCTTAATGAGTTTGAAGCGTGTTACGGTTCACTCACCCAAATGCACCACGCTACATCAAATTTTGCACTGTAATGCATCAAATTATTTACCTAATTTAATTTTACATTGCTATGCATCAATTAGAAATATCCAATCCAATTTTGCATCGCGGTGTGTCATTTTTTGCACCGCGATGCATAAATTAGAATTGCATAATCTAATTTTGCATTGCGATGTAAAAATTGATGTTGCATTGCCCTGTAATATTAAATGAACAGACCTTTATGTGCATTCTTTCCAGTACACAATCAACAAAATGATTTCAAATTGATGCATCTTTTCTGCATCTCAAATCTAAATTGATACATCACGATTCACAAATGATGCTCGATCATTCAAAATTGATGCTTCCAGATTCAAAAACGATGTCCAACAATGAACGAAAATCTATTCAGACATTTCATCGAATAGTTTACATGCATAACAACACAACATACAAAATGAATCTATTTTGAATAAAATACACAAACACAATGAAGAAGCAGCGGCAGAAAAAGAAGACGAAAAAGAAAGCAAAGAAGAAGCAGAGGAAGAAAAAAACATACTGTTGAAACTGAAAGTCAATAGACGAAGATGAAAGAGAATGAGAAATTAGGATGATAGATTAATCGAATCCAATATGAAAAACGCAAATGTTCTTCAACACCCGACCTACCCATTATCTTCTTCTCCTTCCATGCGAATTCCAGCCGTAAATTCTCTTATGTGAGTATTTTAGGAAAGATTTTCACGAAAATAAACTTTAACGGTCGAAAAAAAGAACAGGAGAGTGAATGGGTTAAATGTTTGGAAAAATGTACTGACCATCAATTATTCCTTAAAATTATGGAGTACGAGCCACTTAGGCTCCGTTTGTTTCATGGAAAATGATTTTCAGAAAATATTTTCCTTATTTTTTAGTGTTTAGTAACTTTTTGAAAATGTGAAAATAAGTCTTCTTTTCATGAAAATGACTTATAGATTCATTTTTCATAAGTCATTTTTCAAATGTTCGAGCACCCCTCTGCCTTACACAAGTACACATTTACATACACTCACAATATTATATTTAACAAATAATTTTAAAAAATATATAAATTGAGTTTGTGCACACTATTTTAAAATTTATAATTTTAATAAATACGCATTACGTTTTAAAATTAGTGTCCATATATTATTTAGGGACGTCTAAAAAATTATCAATTTTCCTTTTTAAAAAGTTTTTTTTTCATATTTATTATCAACTTTTTGTTTGTATTTGTGAGATTGAAAAATGATGAATCTTATTGATTTAATATCATTAATGATAAATTGAGGTTTGCTAAAAAAAATTACTTAAAGTTCAATACTATCTTATATTCAATATGAGCATTAATATTAAAATATATATTTTTTATTTATTTATAAATTATTTTTCGTGTGTTTGCCAAACACCCAAAAATGTACTATCTTATCCCAATTTTCGTTTGCCTTCTTGTTTCAGATTTTAGTCTTTCACGTTCACACGAAGGTTACGTAAAATAATAAGGCACATATAAGATTAAAATTCAATAATAAGTAGAATATAGTTTGAGTTAGATGATCTGAAGGGTTACAACTATGGTATACAATTAAGAGCTTGTTTGGTAGTTGGACAAGGATAAACAATATTATTAATCCCAGTACTATTAGTGCTCTCGCTATTAATCCTCACTTGTATATTGAGGGTAGTTTTGAGATTATAAATGTTAATCCAAATTTTTTTTAGTGAGGACGCTAATAATACCACCCTCCCCTTGGTATTAATAGTGAGGGGATAATTACTTTATCCGGATAACTCGTGCTATTAGTCCCGATCACCTATTGCGTACCAAACATCAGACAACTCGGCTTATTAATCCTATCTGACTTTAATCCTGACTACCAAACGGTACCTTATAGTTTTACTTTTATACAAAATCAAGATAATCTCTACAAAAGCGTGTTTATTAAAATATTAAAGACAAAAAAAAAATAACAAACCATTACTTATAATTTCAACCAGAGCATGTAGGTCAAACAAAAGTTAAGGTCAATCATTGGTAATGTTATATTCAATGATGATTAACAAAAGTTAAAGTAAATCATTGTAGCATGTAGGGCACTTCCTAAAGTATGATTCAGAGCAGATCATAACTTTTAGGTTAACAAATCGTTCTGGTTTAAAGATATTGATATGAGATAAAGAGGAAAAACTAATCAAATAAGACAATAGATGTTGTGTAAAATAAAATGAGAGTATCATATCAATGATGTATTTGCATTTAAGTTGTTGTAATTTTTTTTAATATTTGTATTTGTATTTTTTTGTAAATGTTTTTGTTGAATAAAATTTAATTAAAAAAATTATATGTACGGGTGTAAAAATAGTAGACAAATTAATGGGAGACAAGTTGGGCGTAGATGGCGGCTAGTTAAGGCAAATTAATAAGATGGAGGAGTAATGTTGGTAGAGCAGAAAATAGCTCATAATTTTGGTCAAACTAAATATGCTCTATGTTCACATATACGTACACCGTCTTTCTGTGTTTTTTTTTGAAAAATTGTTTTTAGTGTGTTAGGTTGTCCATCCCAGTTCCCACTATGAAAGCCTCTTTTTTTTTTTTTTTTTCCTAACTAAGGCGTAGAAGGAATCGAGCACGAGGCCTTTGTGAACATGTTCGGCCCCTTAGCGGCCTATGAAAAGCCTCTTCAAGTGTGAGTGTGTGATTATAAACCAAGTGGAATTTAGCCCTTATTTGGTACAATGTTTTGAATATATATATATATATATATATATATATATATATATATATATATATATATATTAAATGTAGTATTTATAAAAAGCAGTTATTTTTTATAAATATATTTGATAAATTATTTCAAAATGTTATTTTTATAAACAAAGTAGTTCTAAACGTAGCACATTTTTAAAACGCTACAAATTAGAAAGTTTTAAAACACTGCACATTTTTAAAACACTTCATTGAAACATTTTAAAAGAGAAAATATTGTATTTTTTGCCAACGTTTTAGTCAAAACACTTTGCCAAACAAACAGTTAGGGCTTGTTTGTTGCAGTTGGTGACTGGTGGCTGGTGGCTGGTGGCTGGCGGCTTATAACTGATAGCTTAGGTTGTTAGATGAATGACTTATGACTAATTTAGTGATATAATGTTTGTTGCAGCTGATGAAAAATGAATTATGAGTATATCTGTTAAATAAGCTAGAAATTATTTATTTACTATAAATTGACCATAAACCCTAAATTTTCAAATCAACTAGTTCCTTATTAAAGAAAAAAGTATCACATTTATTTTTAAAAACTTAACATGGGATAATATTTAATTCATATTAATTTACTTAATCTTATTTAAAACAATAAATAAATATGTAGCTATTTTCTACACCATTAGTATGTGTAGTCTTTTACGTATAATTTTTATTATTTTCTAGCCAATTTTTAATGTGAGTAGTCAAATATGCGGATGTTGAAAATGTTACCCTATAACAAAATGAATAAATAATTTATAATATTTCTTATCCCGCATTAAATATTTATTTTTTTAAAAAAAACTTGAAATTAATATTCGTAACTCTTTTTATGTATTTATGAGAAAAAATGTAAGATTGTAATAATCAAATTTTTATTAATGAAGTATAGTTGTCTTTGTGTTTTCAAGAGACTAAAATAACTTAAAATTTTAGCTTAATTTTTGACTTTAATTTTTTAATGAATTAATGATGTTGTACCTAACTTATTGACTTTTAACTTACCAAATTATGTGTCAAATGGATGATGTCTAGCCAGCCTTAGGGTCTTGCTTTCTAATGGATGATGTCCAGGGCCGTTCCTGAGCATAGGTCAAAGGGGCGACCGCTTAGGGTCCAAAAAAATTAGGGGCCCAATTTTTTTTTATATGTATAGTATATATATAATATATAAATATAATATAAATAAATATAAATAGGGAATATAGAAAATTGTCTGAAAACAAGAAACGGAAGCAGAAGCTTGATGCGGTGATGCCGATAGACGAAAGGTTGATTAGATGGAAGGGCGGACAACGAGACAGTCGGACAGAAGGATCAAGGAGATGAAACGATCAACAGAGGCCCTCGACCTCGAGATTCACTCTTCAGTCTTCCCTATGCATCTATGTCCGCCAGATTAATTTCCACCATCTGTTTCAGTTCGATTTCAAAGGCTCAAAGCAAGAAAAACTCTCACAGTCTCACTAACTTAGTCACTCTGTCGTTCCTCATCCACGAACTCGAAGCCGCCGACGCCGGTGAAGGACTGATGATGCAGGTACTCGTCCAATTTTCCTTATTTCGATTTCAATTTTCAAAAATTTTCCCCTCTTCAGGCCCTTCTCTGCTTCAGACAAATCAGATATTCAGACCCTAAACCCTCAAAGGCTCAAACCCATATTTCTTTTGGTTTAAGGTTTTTAGGGCTCGTAAATTAATTTTTTTGTTGATCCACAATTTCTTTTCAAAATCACATAGTCTAAAAATTGTTTAAGTAGATAATATATTAGAAATTTACAAATTATTTCTTATATGTTGGTGCAGCATTCCAGCAAGCAATCGAGCTTGGGGCCCTTATTCGTTATTTTGCCCCGGACCTTTGAAATGTCAGGAACGGCCCTGATGATGTCAAATGTAATGAATTATCTAATTAAAAAAACTTAGTTTAGACAAGCAAGAAAGAGAGAGTTACAAATAAGATGGGAGTGTTTTTGGAAGAGCAGAAAATACGTACGCTTGTCTTGGCTTAGCCGCATAAATGAGGAGACAATCAATCATTCATGTGTTGGCTTTCCATTTTGAAAGTGAGCCGATTCCCATTGGAGGGAGGATAGAACTCATAGAAGTGTGTGTGGGGGCTTCCCACCATGAAAATCCTCTTCAAGTGTGATCCCACAACAAGTGACTTACGGGAGTTTATGAAATGGACTTTTGTGAAAGTTTCAAATATGATACTTCATTCTTCGGTTTTCAAATTATCGTTTTTCTTTATTTTTTTCGTTTGTTTTAAAATAATTGTTTTCTTTTAAAACTTTCTATTTAAGAAAAATATTTTTACCACTTTATTCTTATTTTTTTACATATTTAAATTATGGTCACATGGTCTAGGCCATTAAAAGAAACCATACATTTCACCAATATTTATATAAGTAAATCTCCTGTAAAAACATCTTACAGATCTTAGTTCATAAAACAGAGCCACACTTTTTCACATTTTAATCTACCAACACACGATAAATCGGATAAAAAACATCCATCTTACAAAAATTTCAATAAGATTATCTTACATAAGTACTATTTAACAATATATTATACGAATAAAAAAAGACGATAAGTTGAAAACAGGTAAACGGGTGGAGTAAGTATTCAACAATACTTATTTTGTCTTTTCATATGACGTTGCAGTGGATTTAAATTTAACAATTACTAGACCAAAATACCAAATTCTTAAAACTTAAACAGTGTAAAATTTCTTATAAAACCATTATCTTTCAGTTTATCTCTTTTTTTTTTTTTTTTTCAGTTTATCTTTCAGTTTATCTCAGTTTGTCTAATTCAAGCGAAAATTTACACCAATAAACAAAATGCAATCTCATAGACCAACCAATTTTTTCTACTTTAAATCCTTCAATTTGTAATTGAATAAGAAATAGAAGATGAAAGCTCAATTTTTTTGAAGACAAACTCATCTCATTTCGACCTAAATATATATATATATATATATATATATATATATATATATATATATATATATATTAAAGTTGGTGAAGAGTATTATAATTGTACAATTTCATCACCTTTTGATAAATCTTTATTGTAAAGTATCCATGTGGAAGCTTTACTAACTCTTGATTTTCTAGCCATTAACTAGCAATAATACATAATAATAATTATAATCAATATGATAAGGGGTATTAATATTATATATATTAATAGTAGAAGATTTATATTTAAAAACTTTTATAACTAACATTACTTCTAACCAATATGAGATAAAACTCTTTAAGGAGGGACATTACTTCTAATGACTCACTTCTAACATCATACTTAAAACATTCATATCTTATTCATCTAAAACTCGATTTGGACAAATTAATATATCATTTCGGTACTCTTGCCGAGTAGAACACATTTATACAATTACTTTTGCCAACAAACAAATAACACGTAAAGAAATTCGTGCCTCAAGTTGCACAATTTCTTTCACTAAAACAATAATTTTTTTAACAAGTATTATACTTTATGTCTTAATATCTTATTCATCCAAAACTCGATTTGAACAAATAAATATATCCTTTCGATACTTTTATTGAGTAGAACACATTTGCGCAATTACATTCACCAATAAACAAATAACATGTAAGAAATTTGTGTCTAAAGTTGCACAATTTCTTTAACTAAAAGCACTAATTTTTCAACAATAGAAGAGATGTATCTCATATTGGTTAGAAATTGATATTAGTTTTAAAAAGACAATTATTAAGTACCAATAGAAGAGATGTATCATACATTGGTTGGAAAGTCGTGTTGGTTTTCAAAGTCATTTGATAGAAGACTTCTACCATTATTACCAATAGAAGATGTATATCTCACATTTGTTAGAAAATGATGTTGATTTTAAATTATTTTATATTATTACCAATAAAAGATATGTATAAAACATTAATGTTTAAAAATAAAATGTTAGATTTTAAAGTATTTACACTAAAGACTTTTACTTTTACAAGAGATGTATCTCAAATTGGTTACAAAATATTCTACTATTATTACCAATAGAAGAGATGTATCCCACATTTGTTAGAAACTGATGTTGTTTTAAAAATATTATTATTAATAACCAATAGAAGAGATGTATCTAGAGTTGTCAAATTGAACTAAAGCCCGCGGACATACCCGCCCCGCCACCTAAAAGGGGAGGGTTGGGCCAATGAAATTGAGGACCGTTTGGGAGCGGGCCTCACAGGCTTTGCTCGCACGGGCTGCGGGTTTGAGCGGGATGGGGCGGGGATGGGCTGCCCGTCACTTAATTAGTATTTAATATTTTTTTTTGTATTTAATAGTACTAAGTCCTATCAAACCCTATTCCTTTTTCACATTTTTATTCAACGTGCTTCAGCCACAACTCCACATTTTCCATGGCTCTAGACTTCACAACCGTCATCTCCCTCTCTCTATCTCTCTTTTCTCATTTTTGTCTCTCACAACCTCTCCCTATCGTCTCATCTCTCACTCCGACGAATCTCTCATCTCTCTCCTATCGTCTCCCATCAATACCATAGCCGCCAGTTCTCTTCTCTCCATCTCTCTCTTTAGTGAATCTCCATCGTCAACGCCAACGCCGTCCTCCTTCCTGCCCCGATCTCCATCTCCAAGATCCGACCCAGATGAGTTCCCGCCGCCCCAACCCGAGCCCTAGCAACACTCTCCACAAGCCGATAACCTCTGGCTAGTTTCCCCCATTTCTCTCTTTTCCATCTACGATCCCAGATCCGGGCTTCATCAACCACCATGTCCAGCCGCGTCCACCGCGTCGTCTTCAAATCAAGCCGACATGTCTCCCTCAACTCAGTCTATCGATCTTTCATTCTCTCTCACGTCGCACAGCAGCTCCGACTCCAAAGCCGTACCAAATCCAAGTAATTGACACCTCCCAACATCGGTTTCTATCAACCAGATTCGGCGAAGACAATGTTAAAGATGTTGTGGTTTGAAGAGTTATGTACATCAATGTTCAGCTTTAGATCTATAAAATAATGTTCAGCTCTAGGTTTTTTTTTTTTTTTTTTTTTTTTTTTTTTTTGTGGTAGCCTGGTAGGATAGGATTAAAGATTTAAAACCTAGAAAGTTCAATGTTTATTTCTTTGTAAAAAATAAATAAAGATGTGGTGGTTTGATTTATGGTATTTATAATTTATTATTAGTTTATGATATTAAATGGTGCAATGGAAAAAAATAAAAAAAATATTCAATTTTTTGCGGGCTTGCCCATTTTGCTCGCGGTCTTACGCGGGATGGGTTGGGCCAGGGGTTTTAGGAACCGTCATGTTTGCGGGCTTTTTCGCCCCGCTTAACGCGGACATTTCAGGCCCGCGGGCAAACCCGCCCCGCAAGTATGTTTTAACAGGTCTAGATGTATCATACATTTGTTAGAAAGTGATATTGGCTTTCAAAATCTTTTGATAAAAAACTTCTACCGTTATTAGTTATTACCAATAGAAGATGTATATCTTACATTGGTTAAAAAATGTTGTTGATTTTAAATTATTTTTTTATATAAGACTTTTACTATTATTAGCAATATAATATATATATATATATATATATATATATATATATATATATATATATATATATATATATATATATATTCACTTTATTAAAAACTTAGTAAGTACTAGAGAGAGAACTCTATGTCATCGGCCTTTGCCCAATTTCTCTTTGTCTGATCAGCCTTGGCTTCCACTCCAATCCTTTACTCTTTGAGGTTTTTTTGATAGCGATGTATCACGTCTAGCACTTTACCCAACACACATTCACGTTCTACACCTATAAATTAGTTGGAAGGAGTAGTTTTAGCTTAGATTTCAAAGAGCAAAAGCAATGAAATTACTTTAGAGTTTGGTAGAAAATACAACATTATGGATTTTAAATCCGAAGACGAAATTCCACTATTTCACAACTCAAACCACCAACATACACTGGGTCAGGTCAATAAGATCATTCTTACATTAAATATTTGCAAAATCATATTTTCTAAGTTCTTATCTATGAATTATTAGTCTAGACCGTTTATTAAGTATCAAACATCTGAAAATTTGAATGATTAATCATACTCGACTTTAAATCTGGTTACCAAATGTGAAATGGCTCAATTTGGTTGGATTCGCGAGGCCACTTTTCGAAAGGTTTTGCAAACCACTTCTAAAAATATGTTTGCTATTGAAAATATTTTGCGTTCAAATTGTCAGAAGTTCGTAGAAAATTGTGTTTAAATTGAATCATTTATGGTTCTGTTTTTGCAAATGATAATTCTAATAAATTTCTTTCCTTGTAATATTTTTAATAATAACTTTCCTTTTTATAGAAATATGAGATACTCCCCTGTTCCTGACAAAGAGTCAATTATTTTATTTTGAAATATTTCACTTAAAAAATTTATTTTAAAAAATGTATACTTAAAAATGTCATTTTATTACTAATAAAACACTAAAAGTGTCATTTTATTAAAAAATTTAACTTTTAAACGCAAACTCTTTATGCAGAACAGTGAGAGTATATTTCTACCGTCTTATCATATTTAACAAGTCAAAGTTTTTAAAATTATAGATTTACTTATTTGTACTTTCTTCAAATTGTATTTAAGTTATTTCTACCTTTGTCTCTAATATATTGTCTTGCTTAACTTTTATCTAATACTAAAAATTACGTGTTATATGAATTTGAAAAAAAAGAAGTCAAAATTGCATTTGAAAAACATCAAGTTAAACCAAAAAAATCAACTTTTGGGATGTGTTAGTATTATTTTTAGAAATGAGACAAATTTTCGGTATATTTATGTAATTATATTCTAGTGGGGCTTGTAATAATGAAAAATAAATAAAATAAAATAAAATAAAATAAAATAAAAAGCTTACTCAGTTGAAATATATTGTGACTAAGGACCTACCAATTAACTAAACATGTGTGGGTAATGACGAAGTCACTGACTAGTGATCACTGATTCACAATATCTTATTCTTGTGCAGTCGCCATAATGGCATTGCGTTGGATGTTTATAATTAATTACAGGCTTTGAACAAGTTATAAAAGTTGAGTGGATCGTAGGTGGTACTCCCAGTTCTTTGTTGACGCGGACAAAGTCAAGTAAACCTCCATGGACCATACTTGGTTAGGCAGTGTGGATAAGCAATTTTATTTTTCTTTCAATTTTTAAGATCACTCATGTGAGTTCAATAATTGGCTAAAACTTAGGTTCTAAAGACGGTCATACGGATATTTGTTATAAGACGGATCCTGTTTTATTTGATCTATTTTGTATTGGTGAATTAAATTATAAGAGAATGAAGCTCCGCACGTTTTACGAATTAAGATTCGTATGACCTCATAACAATATAACATGCTATATATGCAACACTAGAACATGCAATTTGTTAATACATTATTGCACTATGCATTGTTTTTCTAGGAGTATTATATTTTGGGTGGAGAAAATATCAAAGTATATAGTTACCCTTTACATCAAGTCATTATGGGTTATATACGAATTGAATGAAATACTAGCAGATAGTAAGATTGAGTCGTAACTTTGTCAATGAACATAAATACACACCAACTGCATGTCTCCCTGTTTTTCCTCTCTTTCCCTTCTCTCTCCATCCCTCCCCCTCTTCTTTTTTTTTCGCCCTCCCTCGAGTGCGATACGTCCCCCCTCCTATTTCATCACTCCTCCCTTTTTCATTTATTTTTTTCTCAATCTTCTCCACAAGCACATTGGTAAAATAACAAAAAAAAAAAGATTTCGAATGTTCGGACCTGGTTGGCCGAATAACATTGTATTGTTCGGCTAGAGCATGCTGAACAACACTGTGTTGTTCGGCCCAAAGTGGCCGAAAAGTATAACTTTTTTAAAAAAAAATTTAAACTTAGTGTTGTTAGACATGTTCTAGTCGAACAACACAGTGTTGTTCGATCAACCAGGTCCGAACATTCAAAAGAAAATAAAAATTGTTCCGGATGAAGAGAGAAGGGATGGAAAAGATTGAGAAGAAAAGAGAGGGAATGATTGGAAGGAAAGATGGGTGAGAACAGAGGAGGAAGGGAGATGGAAAACAGGGAGGTAGGCAGTGGGGGTAGGGAGGAGGGAGAGGGAATGGCTGGCGTACCTTGGGAGAAGAAAGGGATGAGAAGGGGAGGGGATATAATTAGTTGGGGAGGGAGGGTTAATTGAAAGGGCAAAATAGGGAGTTGATAATTTTGGGGGGTAGCTTATAGCAAATGAGAGGCTATATATCGCATCCCTTTTAAAAATTATACTTACAATTTTTTTATAATGTTTCATCTTTACCCTCTACTTCTATTGTTAGCACAATGCTTGTGTTTTTTTAAGAATTTCTATAATCATCACTAACTCTAATGACATTAATATATCTCTTTAATAATTAGACGTTTCAAACGTGGACTGGGTGGCACACAGAGAGTATTTTGGATTACAATACTTTTCCCCAATATTTACATTGTATCAAGACATTTTTTATATATATATTTTTTTCTTCCTAAGGGGGGCATGAGAAGGGATCGAACCTGAGACCTCACACTTTGTGAAGCCCCATGTCTACCACTGGGCCACCCCCTTAGGGGCGTATCAAGACATTATTTTGGAGTATATATATATTTTTAATTTTATTAATTCCAGTACTAGTTAAGAAATCTTTTTATTTTGTCCCATCAAAATTAGTTTTGTTAAACACTTACTTATTTTATTAGATTTACTAACAAGATTACTACTCCATCCGTTACAGGCAAAGAGTCCACTATTCTATTTTGAGATATTTCACTTAAATCTATAATACAATAGAGGGCAGTCTCGCACGCTCGCAATTGACAAAAGCTATTCAGAGACTGAGATTTATTTGTTTACTGAGATCCAACGGTCAATATTAAATCTGACCTTCACATGTGCGACAGAAGTTACCTTCGTTCTACCTTTTATGTCAGTATCCTCTTTCTCTCACAAACCACAATCTCTCTTTCTTACTCCTCCTATCTCAGCACCACACCCATCTCTAGAATTTCATACAACCCACAATCTCTCTATCTTTTTTTCTCACTACGATGGTGCCCCTCGCTCCTATCTCAACGCCAACACCCACCTCTAGAATTTCTATGAAAATGGATTTTACTCAGGAAAAGAAGGATCTCATATTGCCGGTAGGTTGAATTTGTGTGTATTTTACTGATTTTGTTTATTCTCTCTATGCTCGCTGGTTGATTCTGTTCGAAACCACATCAAAATATGTAAGTTTTCTCTCTCTTTAGCTTACTTTCTCTCTCAAATATGTATTGATCAATTGTGTTGTTTAATTATTTATGGATTTTGCGAATGGTTAAATTTTAGGGCTTTTTAAATGTAATTTAATTCTCCTTCTGCCCCCGTAAAGATTCAGTTCATAAACTACACTTCTATACCTAGGTGGAAAGCCAATGATCAACTGCGAGAATTTTAATTTTTAGGACCCTTTTTTTCCATTTAGATTGCTGATTGTGTGACGACCCAACCCGGACCCCAATACGAGATCCCAAGGTCGTGCCATCAAAACACACAAATAACAAGCAAGAGGTAAGGCTATAACAGCGATACACCAACGACTCAACAAATGTGAAAGCAAATAACATAATGGAACCCGAGCTAACAAGCTCCGAAATACAAAACAACCTAAGAGATGGTAAATCTCTCGGTCCAAAAATTCAAAGCACGTGACGCAACATTAAACATGTACAACAAACCACCAGTTACAATTTATGAACAATAGTATATCCATGTCATCGGCGACGTTACAGCCGGAACCCAACATTAAACTAAGTCTATAACTCTAGTCTATACACTCTACGGCTAAACATGCCGGAGTACAACATAACCAACAATATAAACAAACTCGAGATGGATAGAATTAATGTAAATATATAAACATGACTCGACTAACATTTGTCGGTTGACAAAAGACCAAGTGCTAATAATTTAACTAGTACAAGTATCAAGTAGATCACCACAAGTCTTACTACCCATAGTGAAGTTTATATAACTTCACTTCTCAAACGTCTTTTCCAAAACCAAGGCTACAAAATATTAATAGTAGCAACCTTCACAAAAACCACATGTTCTATCGTAGACTCGGCGGATTCCTTCGAATCACTAGCACGTCTTGAATCTAAGGAAAACAAAGTAAACATAGTAAGTAATAAAGACTTCGTAAGCTACTAAAGATGTAATGTCATGACATGATATTATGCTCAAATAAAACATGTACATCTCATGTCATACTCATAATATATCATTTCATTGTATAATCCTCATTATAAACCAAATTTCATCCATAGTCACATAGGACATAGTTCTACATAATTTATCATAAACTAATCCATATCAAATAGAATGTGATCCTCAATTCTAATATGTGTAGCATGTTATTTCCACATTTTAACTTATCATCAAACCATCATCCACATAACCCAATTATACCATGAGTCTTATACCTCATCATTTGACATAACTCATATTATAATTCTTATATGAAAGACTATTGTTTCCATTCTAATCATGGATATCATGTTATATTTCTAGTATAACATCATATCATAAAAATCATCATTTCATTAACATGTTATATTTCTATTATAACATTTCATCAAGTAATCACCATCTTATGTAAATTATATAATTAGCCACGTAGCACAACAATTCATATAAGTGCTCGTATAATAAACCACATAAGAGAGAAGATGATTCCTTTTCCGCATCCACCGTATAGCTCCTGCAAAATACATGCAACCAGATGTGTCCTCGATATCCCTTTCGTGGTATCGACGTCCCCGAGACAATCCCCGCACGAGTTCCATAGCTATCAAGGTCAGGTTTATTACTCTAACAATGATCAGCTACATCCCCACCGTGACCATCGATGGAGGGTGTGTGCAACTTGGCACAGCGATCCATTGTGATCACGAATTCCACAATTCGTGAAGACAATGCATCGTCCCGCCGAAGACTCAAACCAAAAGACGCCAGCTGGACTCAAACACAAGCACATGTAATATATACTTGAATGCTCAACCAAGGAAAAGTACCAAATAGTGCACTAATCCAATCAAGTAGATATTTACTTTTAAATCACATAGTTACACATTTCTATACTAACTAGCACATAAACACATTAGAGCAATAATATCAATTCTCTAATACCCAAATGTTTTTCATACACTTGTAAACGCTCGGAGGCTTAACCTTCATCAAAACTACCCCAATTTCCGTAGGATTTCAATATGTAATTCTCTATGTTCATATTAATCCCATAATCGACTCCGTTGAGTCATTTCAACTCTTTCTAAATTCGAAGGCGTAGAAGCTAATTGCATCATAACCCTCCTATTATTCATTAGCTAATATTCATGGCTAAGTTCTCAACTTTAACAACATTGTGCAACCCAATATAATCCTTACTTTCCCAACAAATCCCCAAAACATGGTTCGTAGATCAACACTTATTAATTAGAGTCAATCATCACATTTCAAATATATATCTCAAGATAGGATTTTATCTAACATGTTTTCATCCAAAATAAGCCATTTATCCAACATGCTCATAACTAAGATATGAATTCGTCTAGCATGTTTACCACCTTGAATTCATGAATTAGAGTTGAACAACATACTTCTATATTCATAAAATTCAACTTAACTCATTTAACTCAAACATTACATTTAAATTATGTAATCCATAATGATAATTCCTTTATCATGCTCACAACCAAAAATAGAAGTCCATCAAGCCTACTTCCAAACTTTAAACATATAACATATGTGATTCCAATAATTCATAATATTCCATAGAAATTCCCAAATCATTCATATCATCAATAACCCATTTACTACACTTGCCTCATGTCAAACCCTAGGTTTTTAGGAAATTGTATGACCAACATGCTCAGAGTCCGAACTTACAAAATGAAGTTTATTACTCCATTCGTTCCAAAATATAAGTCGTTTTGGGACTTTTCACACAGACCAAGGAAGTGTATTATAAATACAAAACTACCCTTATTTACTTTATCACAAACATTAATGGTGTGTTTATCTTAATTTATTCCAAATATTAATGGTTTCTTTATCCCAATTTATTCCAATTATTAATGGGGTATTCTCATATTCTTCAGCCCATTCCCTTGCCAAACCATACTACCAAACCGTACGAAGAGAACACAACTTTTACAGGAAATTTTCATGGCCTCTTACAATGATAGTTTGTCGGATCTAAATACCAGCCCACATGAAGATTTACATGAACAATCTGTTCCGAATGATGTTAGGTAGATGATTTTTGCAGATATATTTGGAGAAGATGATGAATCTAATTCAGGTTAGTTTTGTTTGTTGTTTGTCTAAAATTTTCATGTTTATAGATTATAGATTATAGATTGTGTTTATGATGCATAGTGATGAGGGAGAATAATCATTTGAAGAGCATAATCATTTGATAGGCATTCTAAAGGAGGGAGAATCATTTTCTGAATTGAAATCATCTGAATTCCAATCTAAAATATCATTGTAATGTAGAAACTTTTTGAAGTGGTATACAACTGTTACGCTTTATTACTTGAGACAAGATGGAATGCAAAATGTAAGTAAAAGAAATGATATGTTAAGTTAGAACTTTCATACATATTTGTTATTGCATTTATACTCTAAGAATGACATAATCAGCAAAATGGGGTTTGTATAATCTGTTTATAATTTGATATTTTTTTTAAAAAAATTTAATAGAGGAAATTTTCAACGATGAGAA
This sequence comes from Codonopsis lanceolata, assembly GCA_013146195.2. NCBI lineage: Eukaryota > Viridiplantae > Streptophyta > Magnoliopsida > Asterales > Campanulaceae > Codonopsis > Codonopsis lanceolata. The sequence continues at coordinate 116,924,974 of CM028381.1, read as the reverse complement.
TGAAAACTTGGAGCCATCATCAGCACGCAATCGTAAATGTAGAGAGATACCAAGTGATGAAAAGCGCAAAGCTATTTTTAATATGCTACAACAAAAAAGTGTTGACGGAAAATTGAAAAAAGGAACAACAACGATGGTAGCATCAGCATTCTCTGTTCACATCTGCACGGTTCAGCGTATTTGGAAACAAGGAAAAGATAGCGAGACTGGTGAAGTCTTCGTCAATAAGGTTAAAAATTGTGGTCGTAAGAGAGTTCAAATTGAACCGAATAAAATTCATGATGTCCCTTTACATAAACGGACAACTCTTCGAGATTTTTCTGCTTCTTTAAATGTAAGTACGACTACTTTGCACAGACATCTAAAACTCGGAGATATACGACGACATTCGAATGCTATCAAGACTTTTTTAAAGGAAGAAAACAAAATAGCCACATTAAGGTTCAGTTTGTCAAAGCTTGATTCAGGTAGTTTACCAAATGATCCAGTTTTCACATGTATGTATGATACGATTCACATTGATGAAAAATGGTTTTACATGACAAGAAGAAGTGAAAAATACTACTTGCTGCCTGATGAAGAAGATCCACTTCGTACTTGTAAAAGTAAAAATTTTATTAGGAAAGTCATGTTTCTAGTTGCTGTAGCACGTCCAAGATTTGATGCACAAGAAGATGAGATTTTTTCTGGAAAAATTGGGGTGTTTCCTTTTGTCACTCAAGAGCCTGCCAAAAGAAATAGTATCAATAGACTTGCAGGAACAATAGAAACAAAGCCAATAACTTCAGTTACCAGAGATGTTATAAAGTCATACTTGATTGGAAAGGTGCGACCAGCTATCAAGGAAAAATGGCCAAGAGATGGGAGAGACATCATCTGATATTTATTCAACAAGACAATGCTAAGACACACATTAGTCAAGATGACGATAAATTCCGCCGAGCAGCCACACAAGATGGATTTGATATACGCTTGATTTGTTAACCTGCCAATTCTCCTGATTTGAATGTATTAGATCTTGGTTTTTTTTGCAGCTATTCGGTCCTTGCAATACAAGCAGACGTCGAACAATGTCAATGAGTTGATTGATGCTGTTATCAAGGCTTATGAAGATTTCCCTACGATGAGGTCAAATCATATATTTCTAACCTTACAATTATGTATGGTAGAAATTATGAAAGTAAAGGGTCCCAGCATTACGAAATTCCACATATCAACAAAGCAATGCTGGACCGGAGAGATGAACTTCCTACTCAAATCAAATGTGATGTCACATTAATACAAGAAGTTATCCATTATTTAGAACAAGTGTAGTGGGATAATTAAGTAGATTTCTGCAATTTCAGATGGTTGTTTTACTTTGAGTGTTATTTTCTGAAATCCTATAAGCTTTCTTTTTGTAAGAGGTAATTTTTTTTGTACCGGAAACAGAGTAGATATAAACTGCAGCATATGCATTTTGCAGCAATAGTTTTTTCTGTTTTTGATGTTCATTTGGTATGCAGGTTAGAGAATGTGACTATTGTTTTTATTTGGATCTAATTACATTGTGTAGACACTCCAATTTCGTACTTCTGATATGTAATCTTGACATGAGATATCAAGACCTGTTAAACACTAACAAATGTCAAGTTACATGGTTTGGATTGCAAAAAAATGCAAAAGAAATGAAAGGATGCATGAATAGTGAATTGCAGGTTGTCCATTGAAGAGATGTAATGACAAGAATACAAAGCGACGAGGTAATCAAGTCACAAAGCTAAAGAATTTGAATGGACATTCATCGTGAAAAGTCGACGATTCATGATTTCGATATTAAGTCATTTTTGGAAATCTTTTTGATACTGAATGTGACTTAAATCGAGATATCTCAATATCCAGATGATAGATATCAATTATGGTAGAGAGTACTGGATGAAGAGAAGAAAATTTGTGTTGACATTGATGACTTGTTTTAGAAAAATAATACGAGTTCAAAATACGAACCTTTGAAGAAATGTGATAATTTTTGAAATTCTAAAATTTTTAGAAGATAATTTATGAGGCATTCTGAATCATCTACACAATCCTCAACAATCTCTCAAATCTTTAGAATGTTTTAGAATTTTTAAATCAATTTTTTGAAGAAGTATTTTATAAAGTAAAATATGTTTTTCAAAATAGTAAGGAATTTTGTGTTATTTGTTTTTAGAAGATAATTGTTTGGGGCTTTCTGAATCATCTACACAATCCTCAGCAATCTCTTAAATTTATTATAAGAACATAGAACAGTAAAAAGACATTTTGAAATTGATACCATTTTTGAAAAGTAAAAAGACTTCTTAAACATTTTGAAAAGTAATCAATGATTTCAAAGGATGTTTTTAGTCATAAATGTCTTTACAAGGGAAATAACAACATAGATTGAAGTCTGCTGTTAATGAGATTGTGAAAGGCAGAGGTGGAAGTCTGCTGTTCAAGTTTGACCAGCAGAGATTGAAGTCTGCTGTTTTCAACTGATAACCTTAAGGATGTATGCAACAGTAATGAAGGTCTGATGATACCAATTGATAACTGCTGATAAAGATGGAAGATGAGAAATAATGAACATATCTTTTGATATCAATTCTTGAATATGCGTGGTTATCAGTCTTTTGAACACATGGACAATGATAGCCAGAAAATAGCTATTATACCAAATGAGTTTAGTGTTCAAGAAGGATGGACGTCTACTGATATTAATAGTTGAAAGATAGGTGATCAGTGAACTAGAGAATGAGGTATGTTGTTGTCGAATGAATGCATGACAAGGGAGTCGGCATAGATGAGGGTCTGCTGATGAAAGTGATCAATAGGAATAAAGTCTGCTAATACAGGGTGTATTCAGATGAGTTTTGCAGAAAAAAAGATTTGCTGAATAAAGATGGAACAACAGACATTGAGGTCTGCTGATACTGAATGAATGAATAGTCTTTTAGCAAGCCTTTCCTTTGGAATGCCTTGGCTTTTGGAAAGATGGACCATAGGCTTCATCGGCAATGAGAACGAAACAGAAATGGAGAGAGTCGAATGCTTCTTCCTATTAGAAGCAGCAGTAGTGTCAGCAGCAACAGTAACATCAGCACTTGAAGAAGACTTCTGCATTTGGCTCCTCCTCACTTGTAGAGTGCTTGCGTTTGGATCCTTTTAGAGAGAGAACATGGTCTGCAGGTGTATGGTGAGGATTTGGTAGAATGTTGAGTACATGCAGACTTCCTTTTCTGCCTTCGCAGCTGATTAGGAGGTTCAGCTGCTTCATCGACAGTGATTAACTGATGACTATGCTTCTTTTCAATAGAATCCCAATTGAATGATAAGAGTATTTAGAAGCAAAACGGAAGACAACAACCTTTTTAGTTAAAGCACTTGAATCACAAAGAAATAAATAGCTCATACTTAGTTTGGCTGAAGAAACTGAGGTACAAGAATGTATTTTGCTTCAAGGTCAATAGCTAAGATGATGACTAACCTTTTTAAGGAAGGGAAGTCATTATTGTTCAAGACAAAGGAAATAGGAAAGAATTTAGAGCAAAGTTGTCTTAGAACAGAGGAAACAGCGGATAAGAAAAAGAATTGTAGAGACTGCTTGTTCCTCAGAAGGTCGTCCATCCAACAGCAGATGTAAAGTCTACTGTTGAAGCTAATGAGACCAGAAATTTTGGATGGGAATTAAGATTCACCAGAACATCATGGGTTGAGATGATGTCTTCAATTCCTGATGAAGTAGTTGCAAGGTATGCAGTTCCTTCTAAGAAATCCAAAACGAAAGTTATCCATATTTCAACACTAATTCTTCTGATGAGATTTCTACCAGTAATCATTGAAGTTTTTACTTGAAATAAAATTTTTAATTTAAAAAATAGATCCTGGGAAAGTCTCATCATATTTATTATGTTGAATAGGAATATTTATAGTTAAGGATTGGTTTGCTGTTGGATTAACAACATAGTTATATTTGTTGTTTTGAATTTGGAACAAAATTTTCATAACAAGTAGTTCAGATATCGAAATCATAAGCAAATACAAGATTTCATGTTATCAAAGAATATTCATACAAAAACAGATAGACATGAAGTAAAGATGCTTTGAACAAGTTGGTTTAAATCTCAATTTGGTCACCCTACTTTCAGCCAAAAGTCATTAAGCTCACTCTACTATTTTTTTCCTCAATTTAATCACTCTACTTTGACATAAATATCAAGTTCATCACTCCGTCCAATTATTTTGGTGGAAGCTTTAAAAAGTTTCTGAAAATCCGAAAATACCCTTACGTACTAATATATTTAATATAACTTTCAATCTTCTCCCTTTTTGAAAACTCTCCCTCCTCACAAGCTAAAATAAAAGCACAAATCCAGATTTTTGAAAATATCAAACCCAGATTTGGAATGTCATCTTTCTCACAATCTCAAACCCAGATCTGTGACTATGTTTGTGTGTGTGTGAGAGAGAGAGAGAATGCCTATGGTTGTCATTTGGCTCCCCCAACATGGCGGAAGGATGTGGGTATCAGTCGTCGGAAGTTCACCGGCCACTCTACGCCAACAACTGCGGCTTCTTCGGAAGGCCGGCCACCATCGTCTTATTCGACTTCTCCGCCGCCTACAATTTCAGCGACACTACCGGCTACTCCAACACCCATCCTATCTACTCCTATCTACACCCCTACTAACTGAGAGAAATGATTTCCATGATTTCCATGATTTCCACGATTTAAACCTTGATATAATGTATCCATCACCTGTAAATCTGTACATGCATATTTGTACGGTCAACGTCTCTCCTCGCCAGTAATTTTCTTGAACTTTGAGGCTCCCCGACCCCGAGTGTGCAAAACGTTGTCGTCTATTTAAGAAGAAGATCTTAGCTGCAATCTCGTATTTTACTCGGTTTTGGGATACGAATTACTCCAACACCCATCCTGTCTACTACCCCAGGCATAATAACCGACCGCGTCTACTACCCCAACGCAATACACTCTCTCTTAGTAGACCCTTCCCCTCGTCCGAACCAGAGCTCCCTGCAATTAGGGTTTCTCCGGCGCCATAGCTTCCGACGACTGGGGAATCGCAAAGACTCTTGAGATTTAGATCTGGAATTTCAACATCAAATCTGGAATTTTAACATCAGACTTTTGAGATTTAGATCTCAATCTCCGACGCCGATGGTTGTGGCAACGATCTCGTCTACTATTTCTCACAATCGCTTAAGTTTTTTCCTAAATAGCCATGGTTTTGAACATCCTTACCAGGAAAATAGGGCTAGGTTAGGGTTTGGGTTAGGGTTTGGGTTTGGGTTTCGCCTGAGATTCTGCTCCGGCATCTTCGTCGGTACCGGGGTTTATTTATGTAGATAAATTGACCACAGTCAAAGCTTTGTATTATTATGCAGATAAATTGACCACAGTCAAAGGTTTGTATTGTATTTAGTTTGAACCCTCAACTATTAACATTTAGAGTAAGACCCCTCAATTTAATAAGGGCATTTTGGTCTTTTCAATGATTTCCATCCAACATAAATGAGAGAAATGACTCAAGTGATCTTATTGAATGTCGAATCCAAGTAGAGTGATTAAATTGAGGAAAAAAATAGTAGAGTGAGCTTAATGACTTTTGGCCGAAAGGAGGGTGACCAAATTGAGATTTAAACCGAACAAGTTCTCATTTAGATCAAAATATACTCGAATACAAAGAGGATCTAAAGATTACAAGATTCATTACAACTTCCGGTGACTTAACTACTCATTTTTAAACAACTAATCTAAACACCTGATACATTTCTAAAGATAAAAATGTTACGAGGAGATGTCTATGAAAACCATAGACCCAGATCCGTCTTAACCGGTTAGCAAACAGAATATAGGTCCAAATCAAGGGACTCAAAGTCGAACGAGGCAGCCAAACGGAATCTCTACATTCTGAAAAATGTAGATATGTGATCCTGTCGCCTCCTCTTCCTTCTCCCATTAGCTAGCTCTTAAGCCTAGGTGACCTTCACAAGTTCGCACGACTTCCTTTCGAAAGTCCGCTGTTGTGAAATGAGCTAATCTCATGAGAGAAGCATGTCAGCAAAGAAACATGTAGAAGGTCTACAGTACCTAGAAGGCGCGGCTGACATGAGCATGGTCACTGGAGTCTGGGAGAGGCATGCTAAATGGTTGTTAAGGAAAATCTTCATACAAGAGGAATCCTCGAAACTAACCAAACAACTTTCGAAGGATAGGAAGAGTAATTCCAAGTTGTTGAGAAGAAGCCTTGATCTAGTGCTAAGAGTTCTCCTAAGTAACATATTTGAAGAGAGGGATTTTGTATCAGCGTCTATCATAGTGTTTGGGGTACTTTTGCGAGTGATAGAGAAGAAGGAAGGAATGTCTCTATAAATACTCGCTAAGGCAAGACAATGGACCGATTAATGAAATAAATTCATTAATAATGAAGAGTCCTTTCAACCACTCTCATTAAACTTATACAGGGAAGTGTGAAAGTTAGTATTGATTTCTAGATATCCGGTAAAGTTCCTTCTTTGGAAAGCCAAAAGATTTTGAAAAGACAATTCAGCTTTCTTGAGAGGATAAAACGTCTTTAAAAGGATAAAACAGTTTTTCAAATAGATTTGACAGAACACCTTTTTTAGAAGTTGGGAAATACGTTTCCCACTTTTCAAAGTCATTTTTGTTTTTACCGAGATTCTATGAATTTTGTCATTAGCTTTTAAGAAATAGTCAATTTCTAAAAGTTGTACCTCAACCTTAGTAGAAATTGCTAGAATACCCATGTAGTTTGCACATTGTCTACCAAGGTGGAAACTTCTATAAGTCAGCACATAGAACTGAGCTTATGAAGCACAGAACAACACAAGAGCATGGCAAAGAATATGGTTTGATGACGACACAGAAGAATTTTCTATGAAAAGAAGATATCAAACCAAATGAGTAATTATAGATCATACTTTAATGGAGATGGAAAGGAAACAAGAAGCAAAGTATGATAGGTAAATTACTCAAGCTTTATATTTGCTAGGAAAGAACAGATAAAAGCAAAGCAAGCAAATATAAAGCTATACAGAGATGATATATTTATGATCATGATTAATAGGGAATCATAAGCGAAAGTTAGTCATATATCATAATCTAGAAAGAAGAAGATTTGACTGAATCAAGTGAATAGAGTTCTGTACATTCAGTCAAGCGAATCATTTAATGCTGATAGAGAGATAATAAAATATGCTTGTTGATTTTGAGAGAATATGAATTCCTCAATAAGAATCAAGAAGATCATTAGCAACATTTTATGAGCTTTAGGAAGCTCCAGAAAAATCTAGATACTGGAACAAGTATTTCAAGAAGATCCGTGAGAAAAAAAGAAAGACAGGATCTTGAATTTCTCATTCTCCCTTGGTCTTTTTGTGTAAAGAAAAAGATTTAAGAAGGAGCACAAGACAATGGATGTACCTTTTTGACAGTTATCTTTGGATCAAGGTAGATGTTCTTCAGAAGATGTCTTTTTGAATCTGAGCTGATAAGTCTGTAGTAGATGTTACCCAAAGAGCAGATTTCCTTTGCAATCAACCTGTAAGATCTTTGATTCATATTTTCTTAGATTCAAATAATTCTTTGAAATATAGGCCAAGTTTCCAGAAACAAAATATCATATAACATAGGGATCGATCAGTGTTTCATGATATAGAGTTTTTGGCTCTTAACCTTTTTCAAGAAAATAGATTGGAATCATTTAAAATTCTTTCACAGTAAAGTTCCAGAATTTAAAGAAAATTTTCTCTCGAGAAGGTGTTGGAATGATTTTAATCGTTAACCTTATGTCAAGAGAACTTGAATCAGAAATCCTTTTAATTGATGCGCATCCATCCGACTGCTTTTCATCTAGGAATAGTTATTCATAGTACCAATTGATATATATATATATATATCATATGAATAATTATCCCACACTCATCATGGTAATTTTCTATCTCATGAAATTTTTGAAAACAAAATAATTTTTCATAATAAGTACGTTTTTCAAAAAATTATCTCAAAGTGAAATCCTTGTCAAAAGTTTTAAAAGATAAAACAAATTTTCTTTTGACATGCATTTGGAGTGAGCATATGAAGATCAAACTCTCATGAGGTTAGTCCTAGCATATAGCTTGAAGAGCCTTGCTCTGATACCAATTGTTGGTCCACAATTATGCTCAAATAGGCTGGAAAGGGGGGGGGGGTGAATAGCCTATGATGCCATTTTAAAAACTTTTCTTTTGGATATATTTAAAACATAGATTTAGTGGCATCTACAATTTAGCGCATTGAGCATGTCTGCCGGTAGAGGCTAATGGTAGACTTGCTATGAGCAGAAGTGTCAACTCTGCCTGTAAACTGCCAGTTAAATCGAAAGTCAGTTATAAAAAGTTTAAGCAGCAGAAAATAGAGAGGCTTTAGATTTGGAGAAGTCTTAAGTGGCTGTACACGAATATATGATCAGAACAACAGCACACTTAATACTTCTGTCAAATGCAGATTTAGGAAATCAATTAAGGAATAACTTTTCTAGAGATAAATCAGTTTGTAAAAGCTAATAGATATATAAAGACTGAGAGATAAAGTTTGTGTAAGAACATATATATGAATTTATTCAAAGATAAATTGCATATTACATCAGACTAAATATTCTATGCACAGTTTCTGTCTTTGTCCTCCCAAGCCTTAATCCTTACTTAATTATCCATAAATGAATTATTAAGCAACGAGGGCAATAGGAGACCAAAACGAGAAACTGTTATGAGAAGAGAATTTTCAAGGTCGTTCAGATAAAAAATATCTGAATGATTGAGTGCAGAACACTCAGCCTTCCATGATGAATGATTATTGCACACTCAACAACATTTGTATAGGGATACAAATATGAAGATATGAATGCAATATCTACAGACAGCTCTTCATTTTCTTTAGACATTATCTAATATCAATCTCCAGATCTTGATTTCTTTCTTATGAAGTTTCTGATATATCTATTTTCTTCTCCAAGCTTTTCTTTTTAGCAATCCACATAGAGTGTCTTGCTAAGATCTGGATGGATTCACTGCAATCTTCTGTAGAGATCTAAGATGCGTTGGTGAGGACGGTCTCGTTGTAGATTTCTCTGTTTCTTTGAAGCTCTTGTGAGTCTCTGTGAAATGTCTCTGCGCTCTTTTGCGCATTTCACACTATATCGTTTTGGGCAAGAGAAAGGATTGATATAAACTGGAGTCAATGTGATCGTTGAGAGATGAAGATTTGATGTTTCTATCAGTTTAGAGATATAGTTGTTGAAGTCTATCGGATAGAGATTTTTGTCCATACGATCTTTGATTGTTTGGGGCAAAGATTTAGTCCTGTAGATCTTGGAACTCGTTGTCTGTTAGATTGTGTTGATAAGTCTCGAAAAAGTAGGTCTGATGTCTGATGCACTGTCAGGTGGTCTGTTCAATAAAGTAGTTTCTTTTGACTTTATCAGATCACGTGAGTGAGAGAAAGTCTTGTAGCTTTAACTATGTTAGGCTTTCTAAGGCTTAAACATATTTGTCTTGATTTGAACTACTTTAGTTTTTTCTCTGTAGTACGTGCAGAATTAGGTCTGTCGGTAGGATATTCGTGCCAGTGGATCAGGTCTTCTGTTTCAGAAGCGATGTCTGCTGGTGCGAACAGTCAACTTGTAGCATGTCTTCCGGTGGTGAGTCTTCAAGATGTTCTGATCTTCTTATGACAAGTCTGCTGGTGACTAGTCTACTGAAGACTTTTGACATCATTGTAAGTTTGCCGGTGCTTTGGTACATATGAATTGCTGGTCTGTTTGATCATCATGTAGGAAGGTAGGACTTGATCAGGTTGCACCTAATCTAAGACCTATGTGATGCTACACGAGTTGTCACGTTAATCGGTACGCAGACCTTTTAGCCACTTGTGACGACTCACTTGTAATGGGAACAAGCAAATCAACATATATAGAATATGCAAGGTGATAAGTAAATTATCAATAAGCATATTCCAACACCCCCTCTGTTCCCAAATAAATGTTCTTCTTTTATTTTTTATCTGTTCAAAATAATTGTTATTTTTTCAAAACTCTTATTTTTTAAAAACACTTATACCACATTTCGCTTACTTTTTTCGCATACTTTAATTATGGTCATATGAGCAAAAACATTAAAAAACAAGAAAATACATCAATATTTATAATATAATTAATTATTTTTTTCTTAAGCCGTATTTGGGTCAAAAATGATAATTGTACAGGAACCGAGGGAGAAACTGTTATGAAAAACTTTTTTCCACCTAAAATAAATAAATTCTTACTTTTTCAAATACACCATACTCCTATATTTATACATAGGGATAAGTATACCATTAGTCCCTGAACTTTGGCCGAATCCATCATTAGTCCCCCAACTTCAAAAAGTTTCACCACTGACCCAAGTAGACATTTTTTGCTCATCGGAGGTCCCTAGCCCTAACGCCGTTTGTTTATTTCCGTTAAGTGAACATGTGCCACTCACATGCATTAAATAATGGGGTTATGTTTAACATCATCAAAATAAAGGGGCAAAGTGAATATAAACCAATTCAGCTTACCTCTTTTCTAGCAAATCACTCCCTTATTTTGCTAGAAGCAATGCGTCGAGCTTCTGCTTTTCCATCTCCAGGCCTCGAATACCTTGTTGAAGGGCTTCTATGTTGGGACTTTTTCAAAATAGAGTCGAGATTTTCCACTACTTGAGACATCTTAGGGCGACGGTTTGGGTAATCAAGTAAGCAACTAAATGCAACCTCTGCAAACTCATTCAAACAGTGTGATGAGACTTGCCCTTTTAGACGGGTATCAAATATATGATGGAGGGTTCCATTTTTGAAACATGTTTGGGCCCATCGGGCTAGCATCTGTTGCTCCTGGTCAAGTCCTGCATCAAAAGCCCGTCTCCTGCACAACATTTCCAATAGTACCACTCCAAAAGCATATGTGTCTGTTCTTCTGGTTAGTTGCTCAGTCAAATTGTAGTACGGATCCAGATACCCTGACGTGCCTTTTACATCAGTGGTCACAGCAGATCGTGTCGTGTTTGCTGGGCCCTCCTTTGCATACCTAAAATCAGATAACCTTGTTACCATATTTTCATCTAACCATATGTTGGCAGCCTTTACATTGCGATGGATGATTCTGTTGGTATTAGCAATGTGGTTGTGGAGGAATTCCAAGCCTCGCGCAGCATCAAGGCATATCCCGAGTTGTTGCTCCCAGGAGAGACTCAGACTAGTATCTTTGTCTTTCTTGGAGAGGTAAACTGAATTGGTTTATATTCACTTTGCCCCCTTATTTTGATGATGTTATACATAACCCTCTTATTTTGTGCATGTGAGTGACACATGTTCACTTAACGGAAATAAACAAACGACGTTAGGGTCAGGGGCCTCCAATGAGCAAAAAAGACCTACTTGGCTCAGTGGTGAAACTTTTTAAATTTGAGGGACTGATGATGGATTCGACCAAAATTCAAGGACTAATGGTATACTTATCCCTTATACATATATAATAATTTGTGTCGTGGACCAAATTCTATGATTGATGTCATTGATTATTTTGTTTTAGTTAGTGATACTTTCCAATAAAATATTACTCCATATTGCCAATTTTTTCAACCTTTTTACCAAGTTATTTTCCGTCAAATTCATCGTTTCCCTTCTTTATTCTTTTAAATGATTCATTCAATATTCAACCACCGAAATGCCGCCCAAATTTCCGATCTTTGATCTTTGGCACGTTTTTAAACATGTGTATAAATCATAATTTCAAACAAAGGCCAATAAATGCATTAGTAAGTTTTCTAGATCTTGATGACCCAATTGAATTAGCTAGGTTTGTCTTTCTTGGTCGAAGCTAAATCAAAACAAACAACTATTTCCTCCTTCTTAAATTATTATTTTAGTTTGACTTTATGAGTATTTTGAGGCATTTTTCTAATAAAAATCTGACACATATTCTTTTATTAAAACATGTAATTCGTACTTACGTAATTAGTTTTAACAACAAAAAGTCAAATCAAATAATTTGGGAATGAAGAGAGTATTATTCTAAATAAAGATTTTAGAAACTAAATTTGGGCTTTTGAAAATGACTTGAAAATAATTTTAAAATATTACTTTTGAGTGTAGTTATAAATACCCCTTAGCTAGGAGTCAAGTTTAAATTGTCTCTCTTAATTACCAATTGAAACAATAAATCCCCGCAACTATCAAAATAATTTAATCTGATATTCTGTTTAAGTATTGTCTTTTAGCTCCTAAGGGGGTGGTTCAGTGGTAGATATGAGGTTTCACGAAGTGTGAGGTCTCAGATTCGATCTCTTCCCATGCCTCCCTTAGGAGGAAAAAATAAAATAAAAAAAACTAATTAAAAAAAGCTTTTTTTTTAAAAAGTATTGTCTTTTATGTTGACAGAAAATGTTCATCTCAGATTTACATGACCATCTTCAGTTTTTTTTTTTTGTAAGAAAATATATTGACCTTTTGGTGTTGATCGGGTATATGAAAGCTACCCATATAGATACAACGATTACTTTTATCTAGGGTAAAATAGTTGATTAAAACACCAAGAGTGCATTATTATCATAACAAATATCTAAAGATGATCAAGCGAGTTACATGTAGATATTCTCATCTATCTAAACGACAATGTATAAAGAAAATATGCTATTAGAAAAAATGTAATAATTAAAGGGACACATTGTTCAATTGGTAGTTGAGGAGAGTCATTTAAACTTGACCCTAGTTGAAGGGGTTATTTATAATTTAGCCTTTTTAATAGCGTGGTTGTTGCTCTATGAAGGTAAATTAGTAATAAAGTTAGTGGCTACAGAAGCTTTCTAACTAGTTTTGAACCTAGTTGTGTCCAATTTCTTTAGGTCTCGAACAGTTTCCTTATCAACTGAATTACACACTTCTTAGTTAACTATCTTTTCATTGATTTTATTTTACTATAAATGATGGACCTCACTCTCACCCGAGCATCCATACATAGTACATATTGTCTAATATTTATAATATACTTAATTATTTTTTTTGTGTGCATAATAAAAAAGAATAATATGTTAGGAATGGAGGGAGTAATTATAATTTGAGTAGAATTTGAAAATGTACAAAACTATAATTTTAAAAACTTTGACTTGTCAAATACTCAGTCTCAAAATTATTGTTCTGTTTTTCTTTTTTTAACCGTCTCAAAATTATTATCTTGTTTGAAACTTTTATTTTTAAGATAATATTTTTTACTACTTTATCCTTTTTTATCTTATTTTAATTATGGACCACATACACATGATTTTAAAGAAAATTACACATCAAATATATATATATATATATATATATATATATATATATATATATATATATATATATATATATATATATATATAATGGCAATGGTAGATATTTCCCTCAATATTTCAATTTTGAATTATTAATTTTTCAGTTATCATTTAACTCTTTCTCTCTTATATCTTCTTTGGTTATATTTCTCTTTCTCTCTCCTGTCTTTTCTAAATAGTAACTAAAACAAAAAATAATAGTTCCGGAGTTAAGAAAACAAAAATATAAGAGGTTAGTAAAATAAAAATAATTTATGGGACAAGCCACTATAAAAATAAAAGTTACAGAATCAACAAAAAAAAAATTAATGCAAAGGTTAGTAAAATAAAATAATTTACGGAACAAAAGTTTAAAACAAATTTTTAAAAATATATATGCAAAACAAAAATACGTTACTAAAATAAAACTATTTGATGGAACAAAAATAATAGTTACATAGTCAATAAAAACAAAAAAAATTTAAATTGAGGTTACTAAAATAATAAAAATAATTTACGGAACAAATTTTAAAATAAATTCTTAAAAATAGCTATGTAAAACAAAAATACGTTAGTTAAATAAAAATATTTAATGGAACAAAAATAATAGTTACGGGGTCAATAAAACAAAAATAATTTAAACTAAGATTAGTAAAATTATAAAAATAATTTACTGAACAAAAGTTTAAAAAAATTCTTGAAAATACATAAGTTAGTACGTTTATGCACGATTTAGTCCACGTACATTTAATACATAAGTTTAAAAAACTGATTAATACTAATAATAAAGTTAATTATTTTTTTAATCGTAAAGCGGGTTAAACGTGACATTAATTTTGAAACTAATTAAGTAATTTTTTTTTTTGGGACGGATGATGTAATACAAAATTCTCCGCTTTTTCTTAGATGGGGAAGTATTTAGTTGTCTTGAAAAGATAGTTGAGTTGCTTTATGTTGGTTAGGTTGGGACCGAGAGCATCCACGATAGATGACCATTATCAACTTTTTATCTTTTTAGAGATTTTTATCTCTTTTTATTCCCACAATGAATATATTAAATCATTTTGTTTCTTAAAACCTATTAAATCATTTTTCTAATTAAAAAAATAATTTATCTTGAATAGTCACACACTCTCTTTCTCTCAAAATACAAGGTTTTTAGCATTTTTTAATTAATATTTCACCATATTAAAAATGATTTTATTAAAAATTAATTATACCATATTTTGTTTCTTATTGTTTTTGTTGTTGCAAACAATTGATATATATATATATATATATATATATATTGTTACTACATCATCGTAAAATTTTATTTATTAATTATATAGATCTAAAAAAACATATTTTATTTAAATTTTATAAATTTAAAATATAAATATTTTATTCAAATTGTGGTGAAAAAATAGAAATAAAAAATATTAAATATATTGATAATTGAGTTTGTTAGTTGATATTTTCAAAAAAAGTATTTTTTAGGAAACAAAAGATATCAAGTTTGAAAACTGAATCTAGCACCAAAGAAAAAGAACACTAGAAACAAACCCGAAGATTGTATTACAAATCGGTCGTATTAATTAAACTCTTTGTACTCCAAACACCTAGTGATAACATCACGTAATTGTAATTATTAAACTACACAACTTTATTTTTATAGAATATAAATATAAATTTAAATATTTAAAATATTTTATTCAAATTGTGGTAGGAAAATAAAAATAAAAATGATTGAAAATATATTGATAGTTAGATTTGTTAGATGAGATTTGAGAGATTTTAGGTTTTTGAAGAGTTGTATAGAGAGTGCTTATTGGAGTGGTTTTTTTTTATAGAGAAATGAAAAAGTGTAACTGAAACAGTCAACGAGGTGTTTAGAGAGTGGTATTTTGTGGATGCTCTAAGGATGTCCACTTGAGAATTTAATTATAGGGAATATGGGTGAGCTTGGTCCGATTCGATCTATTTTTTTGGAAAAAAAAGTGAAAATCGGAACCAAACCAATAGTCTGATTCTCAAAAAATTTAAAATCGGAACCAACCCAATATGTATGAGAACAAAAAACATTGGTCCGGCCAATAACCAATCAAAGATGTATGAGAACCAAGACCGAACCAATACTATGATTTTTTACTTTTTAATTATTTAATATAAATACAAAATAAAATTTTTAAAACTGAAACTTCATAAAAAAAATTAAAAAGCCTTTGATAAAAGTATATTGAACAATTAAAAATGTCGAACTCATAAACTTATAGCATAACAAACCGGTGGTAATAAAATAATAAAAGAGTACCAACTAAAAAGTAGAACAAATAAAGTATTAAGAATTAATATATAATATATATACTTATATAATAATATAATAAAATAAATAAATAAACAACATATTGGGTCGGTTCGATCTGGTTCCGTGTTTTTTTAGTTCAAGAACCGGGACCAATCTAAATATCTGATTTTATAAAAATTCAGATCCATGACCAAACCAAAATATTAATCCGATATAGTTTTGATTGGTTCGGTCCGATTCTCGAAAAATCCAGCACACCACTAATGGGGAGTATACATATTGATTATTGAGGAGGTTGCAGGTAAGGTGAGGAAGGATATACAAGTGGAGAATGGAGGAAGACTTTTTGAGCCTTAGACTGGACTGGAAAGGGTTAGTCAGTGGTAGTGACCGGCGGGGCAGACTCATTATTCATGGTGGAAGGGGGGACTCGCTCACTTCTATATAAACCCCACCCCCCTTCATCTCTTCCTTTCATTACTTCATTCATTCATTCAAATCAACAATTCTAGAGAGAGAGAGAGAGAGAGAGATGCCTTGTCTTAATATTTCAACCAACGTTTGCCTGGATGGGGTTGACACTGATCCGATTTTCTCGGAAGCCACCAAAACTGTTGCTCAAATCATTGGACGATCCGAACAGGTAAAACTATAACTCCCCCTTTCTCTATCTCTCTCACACACACACACACACTGTCGGTTCCATGGCTGAATTGAACAAGCTGATATTGCTTTCCAAGTTCATCTATAGTGTTTTTTTGATGCCCACTAATAGTTACTCATACTCCCTCCGTTTCCGGCAAAACATTCACCGTACTATTAGTATTTACTACGATTGCACTTTATCTACGACCTACCTATCCTTTTTTTTTTCTTCTGATGTTATTGATTTTTCATATAATAATATACACGTTTGTCATACTCATGTAGCAATCATAACTTATTACTTATTAACTCACCGAATCCATTAATATTTTTGGGTTGAAGTGAATAACCATTTTCGACCGAATAATATTAACGGATTGGGTTGGATCGAGGTTAAAACATGTCGGATCCATTACCAATTCCGATCCGTCAATGCCCACCATAAGAGTCATTACATGGCACTTTACATAATTACTTGGGCTTTAGATTCATTTCAATGCCCGTGATCTCGATATTTGAGTTTTAATGGCCTACGATTGCTTCATGTATCACTCGGCCGTTTCAAGAACCACTTATAACTTATAAGCTGTATCTTGTCTTAAATTCGAGTTTGGGAGGGTGGAAAAGTATTTTTTGGTAGATAAAAAATTAGAGATCTTTGATCGAATCATCTTTATTTGATTTACCGCGTATTATACTATTACTATATTTACAATATTAAGATAACTGTCTTCCTCTTCTTGGTATAATGCATTATTTCATCTAATCTAGTGTACATGTACTGTGAGTGTTAGGTGATGTACGTAATTGCTTACTCGCTCAAATTCTTGAAAGCCATCTGGTTAGAGCATGTACAATGATTTTGTAAAATTAAATTTAAAATTAAACATAATCTATTAAAATATTATTTTAATATCCATTAATTAAAACTCAATCATCTATACATCTATTGATATTCTATTCTCAATCTCATCACATGCAAAATTAAAATTTGACATCGGTAATGTAGTTATATGAATTTTTACTACATATTAAATATTATATTTTAACTTATTTTTCTCTAATCTTGAAAACAAATCAAATCTTTATTTATATTTCAAATTTGCAAGTATAATAGTTTGAAAAAAAAAGTTCATGGCAATGAATTGATCTGAGACAAAGTTTGAATGAGAAAAAAGTTATTTAAAAACATAAACAAATGAAAGAGCGATGCCTAATGCCAAATTGGTTCATTTAATCTTGAGTTTTTTAAATCTATGTCATTTTTGATTTCATACTAAATATTGTCAATACCCGCGGGTTTAGGACACCCCTTGCAAATTAAAGAAGTCTATTTGCTAATAGAGCCATGGGATTGTGTATGGACTTTGGAGGAAAATTAACATGTAAATGTAGGCAACTATAGAAGGTTCTTCTTTATTTTTAACTTTTCGTTATGTCATTATCCACCACCAGAAGTTTTGTATTGATATTCAATTAATCAATTTGTTCAAGAAAAAAAAATCTTTTTAATTCAACAAATTGACAATTTCAAAATATAAAGGGTTTGTTTATTTAGTACAGTAATTTTTAAGGAAGTAAAAGCTTTAAAAAATTACCAACTTGCATAATGAACTGGCTCTCTAATAGAACCAGGTAATTGTTATATATACATGAAATATGTTGTGGTTGAACTGAACTATACACAAACATGAATATTTTCAAAGTCGGAACATGTTGGTATTAGAATTTAGAACCTGACTATTGACGAGCTATAAAAAAAAGTGTGTTTTCATTTATTATTTTTAATATGAGGTGGTTGTCATTCATTGAATCGTTCACATGTAAATTAATGAATAATAACGAATAGAATATATGTCCATCAATGACCCTTCTCTTTGTCTTCGATATTTTGAACCGCGTTTTCTATCTTATTGCGGGTCCCATTTGTCCAATCTTATCCTTCGGCCTCCTTTGCGTGTTTAGTCGCCCCTCCTCTATCTTTAGGAAATACGACTTAGGGTATTTTTTGTACGGAAGATTGTTGATCAATTGTGAGAGAATTATTTATATTTGTGTATTATTTTTTAATCTGTGTAAAAGATATATAATTTAATGTGATGATTAAGTATGAAAAAAGTGATATCTAAAATGATAGGAGTTTTATTTTGGAGCAGAGAAAAAAGAGAGCGATAATTGGTAGGGACGGAGAGACGATTGTTACGGAAGATTGTTGATCAATAATGGTACCGTGTTCATAAGATAATCTTACGTTAGAAATACTCATTTTATACATAGTACATAGTACCTCATTTTTGGCAAGACCTATTTTATATAATTGAAATTCATAAAAAAAATTGTAGCAACGAAATTGAAATCCTTTTTTTGGTTCTCACATAAAATTCAATTAATATTCTAAACATATGAACAATTAATAAATAAATAAAGTAAATATCTAAACCTTTACTTTTGCTTGTGAAATTCAATTTATTGAATTGAAACATTTAAAATTCCAATTATAAAACTACAAAATTGGCATTAGAGTCCCCAATTACAATTTCGAACTTTGGGATTGGGGTTTCCAAACACATCCATAATATATATTTTTTAATTAAATTTTATTCATACAAAACAAAAACAATAAATAAAATTAAAAGAATGAATTGCAACTATCTAAATAAAAATATATAATTATATCGGTAATATGATAAACTCTGAATTCATTATACACAACATTTGATGTGTTATTTTGTTGGTTTTTCTTATTTATCTCATATCAATCAATATTTTTAAATCAGAATGATTTGTTAATCTAAAAATCATGATCTGCTTTGAACCATACTTCAGGAAGTGCCATATATATGCGGTAATGATTGTTCTTAACTATTGTTAATCGTTATTGCGTATGATAGTACCAATGATTAACCTTAACTTTTGTTTGACCTACATGTTTGCTCTGATTGAAATTATAAGTAATGGTTTGTTTTTTTTTTCCGGTTTTTAATATTTTAATAAATACAATTTTGTAGGGACTATATTAGTTTTACATAAAAATAAAAATATAATTTTTTAAGAATACACGTCGACTGAAGCCGATTGTTTAAGTTCATTATATTTTATCTTCTATAAGACAACATATTTTTAACGTATAAAATATTATTAAAAATTTTGATTTCGATTTATTAAAATGTAAAATGGACAATAAAATTTAGATATTGATAGTTTTAAAATATTTTTTCAATGGGTCCGATGGAGATGGAAAAATATTTTTCTATGTATGCTTCTTTATATTTTTATAGATTTGTCAATGAATTGCTTTTACTTTTGGTCCATTTCATGATCTACTTTAAACCATACTTCAGGAAGTGTCATATATGCGGCAATGATTGTCCTTAATTATTGTTAATCGTTATTGCATATGATAGTACCAATGATTGATCTTAACTTTTGTTTGACCTACATGTTTGCTCTGGTTGAAATTATAAGTAATTGTTTGTTATTTTTTTTCTTCATGTTTCTAATATTTTAATAAATACAATTTTGTAGGGACTTTCTTGGTTTTTCATAAAAATAAAAATATAATTTTTTTAGAATACACGTCGACTGAAGCCGATTGTTTAAGTTCATTATATTGTATCTTCTATAAGACCACAAGTTTTTAACGTATAAAATATTATTAAAAATTTTGATTTCTATTTATTAAAATGTAAAATGGACAATAAAATTAAGATATTGATGGTTTTAAAATATTTTTCAACCGGTCCGATGGAGATGGAAAAATATTTTTCTATTTATGCTTCTTTATATTTTTATAAAATTTATCACTGAATTGTTTTTACTTTTGATCTATTTCATTAGATGTGCACTTTAGTTTCAAATATGTCAATAAGTTGCCTCAATAATTGTGATGAAGGATTTAGATTCGTTAAGTAGTATTATTTCGATATTAATTATATTTTCGTGATCAAGTTTTTTTATTGCTTTGTGATTTTCTTGTCATCTAGATGTCATATTCTTGTTTTTATTGATGGAGACAATGACATTCTTGTGATACTTTGTCTCCAACATTACTTGCATTCAAATTTTAGCTCCTACAATGAGATATCCAAGCCTTTTAATATTCAAATATGCTTCTTTAGTTGATTTTTTAAATACAATAATAATTAGATTTGGGAGATTGAGCATTAAAAACCGAACAAACAACAATATTTTTACAAAAAAATCTAGTTCGGATTTGATGAAATGTGGTTCGTTGGTTAATATTCAAGATTTTTTTGTTTAACCTACATGCTCGGATTGAAATTAAATCATGAGTTGTTATTTTATTTTTTTGTTTTGAATATTTGAATATACATACTTTTGTCGGGACTCTTAATTTAATATAAAAGTAAAAGTATAATTTTTTTAATAATATATGTTGGCAGAAGCCGATATTTAAGTTCATTCATATTTTAGCTTCTATAAGACAACAAATTTCTTAACGTGTAGAATACTATAAATTATGATCTCGATTTATAACATGTAAAATGAACAATAAAATTAAGATCTTGATGATGTTGAAATATTTTGTTAACTTTGTTTCAAATTAGAAGTTTGTTCATATTCCAAGGCAATATTTGGTTTTCATATTTCAAGAGAGTATTTGATTTTCACATATTAAGGTAGTATTTGATTAATTATGACACATGTAATCAATTAATGTATAATCAATTAATTTATGTTTTCAATACATGACCCACAACTTTTATTACATATAAATGACTTTCTATTTTAGGAAGACAAATTTTGGAGGGATTTTGTTATTTTTAGACTACCTTAGCTTTATATATAGATTTGGTTCGTTGATTAATATTCAAGGTTTTTTTGTTTGACCTACGTGCTCGGATTGAAATTAAATCATAGTTTGATATTTTATTTTTTTCTGTTTTGAATATTTGAATATACATACTTTTGTCAGGACTCTTGATTTAATATAAAAGTAAAAGTATAATTTTTTTTTAATAATATATGTTGGCAGAAGCCGATGTTTAAGTTCATCATATTTTATCTTTTATAAAACAACAAATTTCTTAACGTGTAGAATACTATACAAAATTATGATATCGATTTATAACATGTAAAATGAACAATAAAATCAAGATCTTGATGATGTTGAAATATTTTGTTAACATTGTTTTCGATTCATTAGAAGTTTGTTCATATTACAAGGCAATATTTGGTTTTCATATTCAAAGAGAGTATTTGATTTTCACGTATTAAGGTAGTATTTGATTAATTATGACACATGTAATCAATTAATTTATGTTTTTAATACATGACCAACAACTTTTTTTACATATAAATGACTTTCTATTTTAGAAAGATAAATTTTGGAGGGATTTTGCTATTTTTAAATTACCTTGACTTTATATATATATATATATATATATATAGATAGATAGATAGATAGATAACAGTAAATGGTTCGATTTAGGCAAAATTGTGAATCCAAACACCTCACATCGTTTAATTTTTTTCAAACTAAACTGAATCGCATAAGGCTCAGAATTGATCTGAAGCAAATGGTGGTTCAGATTTGGAGTTTAAATAACATTTTATTAAGTATATGATTATGCTATAAAAAATACTGGTAATATTTATAAATCTAACATTAAAATAATATTAAAATTGAGGCAAATGAGATATGTTTGATTATTAATAAACATATAAATTATATATATATATATATATATATATATATATATATAATTAAATATTAAAAATACTGTTAATATAATTTATGTCATATATATATAGTTCCGTTGTGTTTGGTTTAATCTCAAAAGATGCAGATCGAATAGATCGATTTGTAATTTTTTTACAACTAAAATCAAATCGTCTTGGACTAAAACCAAATTAAACTCTTATTCAATTTGGTGCCTGGAGCGAAGCAATGAATAAGGACCACAATAAAATGATAATAAAAAAACAAATATGAATGCTATAACATAAACTGTATACTTCTTAATGCATTTAACAAAAAATAGTGTGTTATTTTTTTACAAATCTCAATAAATACATCGAATTTAGTTCAAAATTTGCATCCATTTGCAAAGCCATACAAAAAATGAAAAGAAAGAGCATTGACAAACCTTTGGTTTTTGATAGATTTTTGAAAGCTTTTAGTGCTACTTCATGTGATATCTTTTTCCTCTTATTTGGTCCGCATAGACAGAATTTGAGAGATTAATTATGTCTAGTTAGCCTCCTTTTTTATCCCAGTAAGACTAGGGTTTCTATCTAGCTTACTTGCTTCGCAAAGAACAAGAAGAGTTTTGTCTTTCTTGACTACTGATGATTTTAAGCAAAGCCATAACACCAATCAAAGACGTTCAGAATCACTCGATCATCCGTCTCCGTACCTCCCTCGCCCCTTCACTTCTAGCATTTTTTAAAAATATATACGTAAACCCTTTTGAGTTTGGTCCCATAGCGTTCGCCTTAGCCCAAGAATGACCCTGGTCGTAGAAGGTCATACCATTTTGAGTTTGGTCCCATTTCCGTTTCTTGGAGACTAGTATTAGTAAAACCAATAAGTCTCGCATGATGCTTCAAACCACTTTAGGATCCATAATTTTCTTTTGAAAGCAGAAAGCTCAACAACTTCTTGGGATTTCGTAATGGTATTCATCCTTGCATCTAAATTATTCGTATTTTCATAGTTGTCAAAATATTTTCTCTTTATAGGAAGTATGATTTCAGGCATTATTAGACCATTCATGAATCCCTCGATAACTGTATTTAAAAAAAAAAAATGTGTCGAAGAAGTCATATAACGTATTTATCTGTTTTGCAGTTTGTGATGGTAGTGATGAAGGGATCAATGGACATACAATTTGAGAAGAACAAAGAACCAGCGGTATACGCTGAGATAGTAGCCATGGGTGGCATCAACTCTGAAGTAAAGAAGAAATTGATTGATAGCTTAGGCGGTATCCTAGAGAAATATTTATCCGTTCCCAGAACAAGGTTTTTCCTCAAGGTCTTTGACACCACATGGGGAAAGAAACTCTCCAAACTGTAACCAACAAGGCATTGAACACAAAAACTTGGGTAAGACGGTCTTATAAATATTTTTTGTAAGACCGATCATATTTACCCGACCCACTGTATGTTGACTGGTTAAGTTGTGAGAGAGTAGTGCTTCATCTTACGAATTAAGATCCGTAAGATAGTCTTACAGGAGACCTACTAATTCATAAATTGTTCTTAATTTACATTTTATTAGAGTTTACCATTTCTTATTGGTAACTATGATGATCACCTTTTGGTCCTGTATTTAAAATACTTAATAAATCGTGCATTAAGATGTTTTAGTCATCGAACCTGATCCACATTCTCTGGACGAAATTGTTCTTGTTTGTTCTTAACTTAAATATTTAATAAATAATTAAATTTTAATTCATAAGTAGTGTAATTTTTTTTTACACAAGTAGCATTTGGAATACGACATGTAGCCAATGAAATCTAAAAAAATTCAAACCGAGTATGATTGATACATATCATATATCAACGACCATTTGAGTAAAATAAATTTATATCATTGGTAAAGGAAAATTTTACTCTTTAATAAAGCTATTATTTAGATGCCATCAAGAATTTTTCGGGAATGGCCAGAATACCCTCTTTCGGACCAACGCTTGGCCAGTTGGCCCTCTCTGTCAATTCATCCAAGTAGGGGTATGCAGAAATTTTTCGGAACCGGACCGGACCAGTCAAAAATGGATCGGACCAATACATTGGATTGGTCTTGGATCTGAATTTTCACAAAACCGGAGAATTGGGTCGGTCCACGGTTCCAGAACCAAAAAACGTAGAACCGGACCGAACCGGACCAATGTGCATATATATATATATATATATATATATATATATATATATATATATATATATATATACTAAATTAAAAACCCTAAAACTAAATCCTTCGTGAAACAGAAACAGAGTTACAGAATACAGTGACCCTCTCGCCGCTCAACCTCAGCCTCTCTCGACTCATAGCCTATTCCTATTTCCTCCGACCTCCGTGACTCTCCTTTCGTCCGTCCGTCCGGCGTCCAGCGTCCGGCCGTCCGCCATTAACGTCCTCCGCCAGCGTCCAGGTATGACACCTCTCTCTCCTTTCTTCTTTATTTCTCTCAATTCTCAAACCCTAGATCTCTGAAGTCTGAACCTGTACTCGGCTACTCGCTTCAGTCGCTTGGTCAGTTGGTCTTGTTTCTTAACTTAGCTTGATTTTTTGAGTAAAGACTTGCAGTAAAGTTTAATTTTAATTCAAATGTAGGTTCTTATGCTTTGTGATATTTGGTAGTACTCCAGAAGTGTTCAATTAATTTTAATTCAAATGTAGGTTTACAAGGCCTACAACGAAAACATTTAGAAGCAGAATATGCTGCCATTTTCGCCTATTGAAATTCTTTTATCTCCCCTGGAAAAGTGAAATTTTATGAGTCAGACTTCAAATAAAAAACAACAATTCGACTATTTCAGGAATGAAGCACTGATTTGCAAACCAAATTATTACAGCTACAAATTCCCATATGAGATAATAACAAGTGCATAGAACCTACCAAAATAATCTTAAGCTGCTAATTATGGGTTTTGGTTTTCAAAAAATTTGGGTTTTGATGTTCAGATCAATGGCAAGTGAGCTATTGGGCTGGAGCTACTTCTGATTGTGGGCTTGTAGTATGTTCAGTATTTAAAATGAGTTTTTAGCTTCGTTAGGTGCCAAAGTTTGAGTTAGTGGTTATTTTATTAACATTCAGAACATCCGCAATTAGAAGCTCCTGTAATTTATGTAACTCTTCACTGTGAAAGTTTATATTTTTTCACTGAATAGGATTTGAATTTCGCTTTAGTGAAATATGTATTCTGCCTTGTCTTTAATTAGAAGTTTAGAACTATGTGATCATAATTCAAAAATATAGTGGTTTCATCCAGATTCCAGACTGCAAAATATAGTGGTTTCATCCACTGTAAAATGCATTCTCAAGAATTTGGAACTATTTGCAATCCACCAGGCCAGTATGTAGAATCAAGATATATGTGGTAGAGAATTTTCAGAACTGTTTGCAATCCACAGGTTTTCTGAAAGTTCTGTTCTTGGTTCATGTATATCTATTCTACAGGCATACAAGAAAATGGGGATGTACAGATCCTACAAAAAGTACAGATAAACCTATTTTTGAGAAATTCTTATCTTGTTGAGTTCTTTTGTTTTGTTACAGAAAATCTGGTGTAAGATTTAGGGCTCACCACTTAGCTTCATGTGGAACGTTACCTTGTGCTTTGCCATGTGAGTCATGTGACAGTATACGTAAATTCCAATACCTTGGTAGTACCGATGATATTTGACACTACGTTGCTCACTTTTTAAACTAGTGGTGTCTGCTCTATAAATACAAACAAGAAAGAAAAAGTTGCATACAAGGAAACACAGGTTTTCTGAAAGTTCTGTTCTTGATCAATCACATATTCAACAATAATCATGTAAATTACCCCGGTTGATCATGTTAAATTCTTGAGTCACTAGTACATTAACAAGAAGTCATGTGATACATCCTCTGATCAAGGAATGACTTGAATGAAAGAAGAGAGCCAAGGTATATGCTATGATCTAGGTAACACTAGATTTATATCTATTGACACCCTACTAAACATTAAACTTGTAGAGTTCATTGAAATGAATGATGTTTTTACTCTATAGATGGTTCTGTAAGGTTGGTCTATGATGGCAAACTTGATGCAAAGACCAAGAATCTTGTTTAGTATCATAAATTTGGTTCTGCAATTTCACATGTTTATCTAAAGATGAATGGTCTTCATGTATCAATGTTGAGCAGGCATACATAAATCAGGAAATGTCCAACCAAAACCAAGTAAAATCTGACATGGAGATATAAATCTGATATGTGGTGACAAAACAAAAACCAATATTTCTGTTTTGTTTTGTTTTGATATATATTAAAAGTGTCTTTTAATTTTGTTTTGTTTTCTCAACCATAGAATCTTGGAAAATCTATGCTGCTCATTTGTGCAGGGTTTTTGTAGAACTAATGTGGAGTGAGAAAATCTATGCATATTACAGAATCTTGTTTTTGAATTTCTATTTTTGGTGTGGGAAATTACTTGTTGATCCATCCAAATTCTTCGATCTGTTTTGTTATTTCTTACATTTGTTATTCTATTTTGCAGGCAAGGAATTGCTTGGTTGGGGATGGAGAATTGGAGACTGAGAAGGTTCCGATTTACACTCATTCGGTGCTCTCAATAGATTGTTTTGTACTATTTTGTTATTTTACATTTCTAGCATTAACACTCAAAACACTTATTAAGCTCAGACTTTTTAGTTATTTTTTTTTCTATTTCGTTTGTACTATTTTGTTATTTTGTTTTCACTGGTTTGTTATGTTTATGAGTCTATGATTTCGACACTTTTAATTGTTGAATGTAATTTTATTGAAGGTTTTTAAATATATTTATGAAGTTTAAATCTTTTAGATTTTATTATGTATTTGTATTAAACAGGTTAAAAATAAATAACCATCATATTGGTCCGGTCCTGGTTCTCGTACGTCTTCAATTGGTTCTGGACCGGACCAATGTATTGGTTCTCAGACATATTGAGTTGGTCCTGGTTCTATATTTTTTGAGAACCGGACTATTGGTCTGGTCTTGGTTCTCTCATTTTTTCCAAAAAAATGGACTGAACCGGACCAAGCTCACCCCTACATCCAAGGCCCTCTTCAACTCACGGAATGAAAAAGTGTACTCTTCATATACTATCAACATATATGTCGTATGACCCTTATTCAAATATGTTCGGTGGCACTAGTGCCTAGCGGTTCAGAGATATGAACTTATTCCATGACGTCCTACGGATCATACACGATCTATCCTCCCAACGGTTTTGGGACTTCTCTAGCCTCTCTTGCGCTCTTCCCAAATAAATTGACACTACCATTTGTAACATCACCCCTCCACCTAAATTCTCCCACCATCGATTTGGAACCTTAACTGCAATGTGGCTCCTTCAATTCCCAAGCAGCCTAAAAACACGATGGGATTTTGATTGGTTTTGGAAGCTGGACATTTCCCCCAAATTCAACTAAATAAATATTTATTTATTTTATTTATAAAATTATTATTGACGGTTGTTGATTAGTGACAATTAAAATAAGCACAATAAAATAATACCAATATCACCCACCAAGATAAATACGAGCTATGTAAAACTATGTGGTGGAAGATCAGAAATTATTACACCCTACCTTCCTAAATTATTGTCATGTTTGATTTATTTTTCTAGAAACTAACTGTTTTTTAAATGAAAATTTATCGTATATAAAACTCATAATCCGTACTTCTTTTTTGGTTAAATTTATGTAATACTTTTATGATTTTGAAAAACAATAAATGTTAAATTTTCATTTGCAAAACAATCAATTTGAATAAAAAATAAAAAAAAAGTTTAAAAATGAAACAAAACAATAATTTAAAAAGTGAGGGACTATAATATAAGTCAATAACCAAACACTTGGAACACATCAACCAATACCACAATTTAAGGGTTTTTTTTTTACATTTAAAAATAGTATAGGTTTTTTTTTTTTTTGAAATAATTTTGGTAGAAAATGGGTACTGCATGGCAACTCTCCCGCCATTTGCCACATCAGCCGCCAAATACGAGTAAAAATTAATCTCTCCTTAACAAAAGATTTTAATTGTAAAAAAATTATAGTCAAAGTTTAATAGGTCGGGAAAAAAAATGTCCCTAAGTTTTTTTTCTTGTGTAATATATTGAACAAATAAAGGCTTAGAAAATACCGTGTCAATGGTAATTGTATTTTTTGTAAAACAAAATATTTGCAAGAACGTTGTTTCTCACTCGACCCACTGTGGGTCCAGGTGACTCAATTGCGAAAGGGCAAGGCGCCAAGGCTCCGTGGATAACGGTCTCGCTGACCTAACCAGATCAAAATGGGTGAACCGTGAGGAGGACCATCCCTGACCTAACCAGATCAAAATGGGTGAACCGTATGGAGGACCATCCTTATTACATAACACTTGTAAGCCTGAAATAGAGTGCGGTAGTAGGTAACAGACTAACAGCAGAGCAGCAAGCAAAGCAGCGAACCGAGAAGAAAACAAGGATGCCGTGCCTCAACATTTCCACCAACGTCAAGCTTGACGGCGTTGACACCTCCTCCGTCCTCTCCGAAGCCACCTCCGTTGTTGCTAAACTCATCGGCAAACCCGAGGCTGTATACTCTCTCTCTCTTTCTCTCTCTCCCTCCCTCTGTGTGTTTATATTTTCTAGTATATGTTGAAATTTCTGATCTGGTTTTCGTTTTCATATGTTAGTGAAAACCTCTTTTCAAAATTCTAGCTAATGAGGCCTAATTTGTGTAGAATTGTAATTTGCTAGGGTTTAATTCCAGTAATGAAATAGAAACAGTTCATGAATTTTGACTTACCTTTTTGCTATTTGTATCTTTAGTGTGCCCTAAATGATGATTTTCTTGGTGAATAATGCTATGGTTACCAAAATTTGCAACACAATCCTGATGGAACCAGCAGTTTCTGACCAATTACTCACATGTGGTTGACAAGCTTTTCGTTGCTACTATAACATAGTTTTCATGTATGTGTGCGCGCGGGCATGTGTGTTTCTGTGGATGGAGTATGCTAGGCAATAGAGTGAACTCTAAATTCTAGTAGTTGTCATTTCTTAATTGGCTAGACACTAGGTCCATTAAGATTTTGTGCTTCTAGTCAGTGACTCTGTGTTACTTGTTTTTGTGACGTCGTGTATTATTGATGGTGGATATGTTAATACGCTAGGAGCTTTTTATTTCTTTTTCATGTTTAAAGGTTTTTTCATTTACTGTAAATCTGCAATTTGGATTTATGCCCGCTGCATAAATTTGAAAAGAAACAGTCATTTTGTATTGTTGGAAACATTTCTCGTAAACACATATTGGAAGTAATTTCAACTATTAAAAGTAATATCCCAGTAACTTCTTGGGTTGTGTTCTTTGAATGGGACTCTTGGTTGGCCTTTGCCAGACACTGCCCCTATTATGCCTCCCGCTGCTGGAAAAGGACCAAGTTCCTTGTATACGAAGTCCAATCAAATAAGTGATAATCGTTCAAATGTGTTATCCGTGATATGCGATATCCATATATCAAACTGCTTTCATGATTTTGATGTTATTGTTGTAAGAAGTTTGATAATTGTTTAGTGCAGCCATTCTCCTTCTCCTGTCACAAAATATTAACACCAATTTTTATTTTTATTTTTCCTCTTTTCCTTATCCTTTAACTGAAAGGTATGAAAATTTACTAAACAAAGAAGTGAATAGAATATTTTGTAACTGGACGAGATCAGCATCAAGGTTACCTTACGAATTTAGTTGTAAATTAGTTGGTTGTGTATACAGACCACTTGGTGTAACATTAGTATCATCGGCATCTCTAATTTCATTGTATTGTTTGTTGATTTTGCATACATTGCTATATACTTTTCAATCAGGTATTTGTCTTTTTCTGTAGAGATGGTACCGTTCAAGTATGTTGCGTTTACAGTTCTTCCTTTTGTAACCATTAACAACTTGCTTTTGTCAATATACAGTATGTGATGATTGTGTTGAAAGGATCTATACCTGTTTCTTTTGGAGGTACTGAGGATCCCGCTGCATATGGTGAGTTGGTTTCTATTGGGGGTCTTAACGCTGATGTTAACAAAAAGCTGAGTGCTGCGATCGCCAACATTCTCGAGACCAAGCTGTCTATTCCCAAGGGACGATTCTTCCTGAAATTTTATGACTCCAAGGCAAGCTGTCTCTACTTTCGTAGTTATCCTGTACATGGGTGACTGCTGCACACTTGTGTCTTCTCATTGCATTTTTCATGTTTGTCTAGGCCAATCAAGGTCAAGAACATGCACAGTGTCTTCATGCTTTACACCAGCATTAGATCATGCAAACAAATCTTTACTATTTGGAATCAAGGAAAGCTTATACTAAAATTTCAAAGTGTTCATTAATTCCGTAGTTTGATAATATGCCTGTCTTAATAGTCATTTAGTTAAGTTCGGTGCTACACGATGTGATGTTAATGCGATGTTAATGCCTTCGTTTCTTTCTGCAGGGGTCCTTCTTCGGATGGAATGGCAGCACCTTCTAGGTTTCTGTTTATCTGTTGACCTCTGAACTGGCAGTTAAACATCAAAGGACCCTTCATCTCTGTCAGCTATTATGGAATCCCTGCGGTGGATATTAATATTAATACTATTAGAAAAGTCAAAATTTCTATTTACCTTTCATTTGTCCGGTCCTTTCTTATATGCATCCGAATTGCCATCGAACTTATAACAGTTCTACATATTTTGAAGATTTGTTAGGAATGCTTGTTTTCTCGAGAAAAATGGAGCACTTCTAGTTGAAATGCCATGGTAATTGCTGATGACAGAATGCTTATAATCCAGAAACTTACATTCACGTATGCTCTTGATCATTGCTCTGCATTTCAAGGTTTTTGAAAAAGAAGTACATTGACCTTGTGTGTGTTACTTGTGACCTTCATGTATGGAATTCCCCTCATGCACGCTGCAGTCATTTGCATCGGCATTGTTCTTCCTTGTGTAATGACCTTTCTGTGTTCTTCCTTGTCAAACGACCTTTCATAAGGACTTGCTGCAGGTATTGTTCCTTGTGTAATAATGACCTTCATAAATGGTTTGGCTGCCGAACATTGGTGGAAAGCCATCCTCTGCAATCACTTTGCAATAGAATGTATGTCAGGGCCCTTTATTGAGAGGAGAGATTTTCCTTTGGAACCCCTTAAGCTTGAAATGAATCCACCAAAAAGAACAAAAAAAATGTCCTAAACATCTGATGACCTCATTGATTGGCCCGGAACAATCATAGGCTTAAACTCCATGAAACCTCCACTCTGGAGATTTCGGAACCGTTGCCAAAACCATCACCCCTCATCAGTCTTACAGTAACCACACCCTCCAATTCATAAATTATTCTGGCCCTTGACCAATATGATCCGCCATTAAGTTGCAGAGGAATCCTCATAACTCAACCAGCATTGAATTGTGTACACTTGTGAAACTACTTTCTTACCGAAATGGCAGTTTGAGGAAGTGACATTCGTGAGCATTGTGGTCGGAATTGTGCGCTACCATTGTTAATCCGTCCATGCAGAATGCACAGAATATCATCATTATAGGAAATTGATTACCAAATGAAGCGTTCTAAGCTTATAGGATCGAGCAACTGACGCCTTATTTTTCAGGTCATCAGCTTTGGAAGAGATTACCCACAAGGTCTGAAATCTATATATACATATTTAAAGTTGGTGAGGAATACTATGGTTGTGTCACCTCACCCATTTTTGTTAAATCTCAATTGTGAAGATATGACTCTTGAATTCATGGAGACTATTTGTTTTGCATCATTAACTAACTATAATACTTAATAATAATTACTATAATAAGGGGGTATTAGAATATAAGTATATAAACTATATATATTAGGAGAAGTGTTTTAACTTAGGGTTTCTTCATAACAACATTTGCTAAAACCTCTAGCTAATGGGTATGGAGCGAAAGGACTTGGGTAGGCCAAAAGGTTTTCTATCTCTATTAAAGATTAAACCTCTCGGTTCTCTCTCCATCTTTCACAAGCTTTTTACGCAACAAGATAGATATAGAGCCTTCAAAACGTCTCTCCTCTTTGTTGGGTTTTTATCTCGCTTTCTCCCCCTCCCCTTCTCTCTCTTGCTTTCTATTTAGAGAGAGAATTTTGACAAGTCTATCTCTCCTCCAATCCTTCCCTCGTTGTTGGTAACTTTCATCAATTCCTTTTTTTTTTGAAGAGTTTCATTCTTTTGGACATCACCAGAGAATTATTCCTTTTCGCCTTGCTCCTCCTTTTACTACGATTAGACTTTTCAGTTTCTTGATTTTTTTTTTGTTATAATTATGCTTTTGATTTTAGTTTTTGTATTTTCGTTCTATCTGGATGATAATATATTGATAATAACTTATTCATATTTTTTTTATTTTGACAGTGATTTTAGTTTTAGTTTTAATTTTTTTGTAAGTTTTTATCTTAGTTTTGGTTTTTATTTAGACAATTATTTTAGTTTTTATTTATGGTTATTTCTTAAAAAGCGAAACGAAAAGAAACATTTTATTCTCTCACTATTACAGAACTATCTATGAGAATTTAGATGATTTCGGTGATTGACTTTTAATTTTGATGGATGATAATTAAAAATTTGCTTTAATTTTGTTTTCATTTTCATTTTTTAGATAATACCATGGTTTTTAATGATCTATTAACGTTGGCCTTCACAATTTGTTTTACTTTTTAAATTTTGTTCATTCAATGATTTTGATATTAGTTTTATTTGTTATTCATTTTGGATTTAAATATAATTTATGTTTTGTTTTTGTTATTGATTCTTAAATTTGTTTTATGTTTCAATTTTGGTTTATGGTTCTTGATTAACAGTTTTTGTTAAATTTGAGCTTTTGCTTCTAAGTTGTTTGGCCCAAAAGGTCCAAGCAATGGTCACATGCCCAGCACGTCGTCTCCATGGTCACGAGCGAATCACGTGCACTCATCGAAGCTCGAGCTCAACTCATAAGCGAGCAGGGACAGATCTCTGGTCGTCCAGGCATCACAAGCAGGCAGCCCCCTGCCTAAAGTCAGGGGGCCAAGAGTATAGCAAACAGATCGAGGTCTATACGAGCACACTCATCCCGTTCAGATACTTAGTGACGACTGTCTTGAATGTGGGGAGTTATTGCCGGGAAACCCGTCCACACGTTCCAGACGTGGCCCTTAACATGCCCACCTTCCACGCCCCTGCTTTCAATGCTCAGTACCCAGCCTTGAAGGTTGGCCCTATATAAACCTTTCTTTTTTCAAAACGAAAAGGTACGCTCATTTTTTAGGTTGAAACTCTGTCAAAATAGATACGTGCTTACTGGTTTATTGATTATCACACTAGAGTGTGTTTGCAGGGAAAACCCCAGCCTAGTTCATGGTTATTGTTGCTTTCTTGACAAGTTTGAGCCTCAAAGTTACGGATAGATTGAAAGCTAGATATCCAGTTATTACAAGCCCAGTGTATCCACTTAATTTGGATACATCAGCTTCATTAAAAAAATGATTTTGACTGATTATGATTTTTGGTTTTGGCATCGATTTTAGTTTTAGTTTAGATTTTTGTTTGAGTTTTTATATTGGTTTTGATCTTAATTGTTGTTTTTTTAACTGTTATTTTATTTTTATTAATGTTTTATTTTTTTAGGTATGATTTTATTTGTATTAATTTCTTCAATTTAGTATTGATTTCAAATTTCAAATTTGATAATTGCTACTCGGTATAAATTAGTTTTTTTATTTTGCTGTTGATTTTAGTATTTGATTGTTTTAGTTTTTTATTTCAATTTTAATTTTGGTATAAAAAATTTAGTTTGATTTATTATGTATTAACAATAAAAATATTTTTAATAAATTAAAATCTCTACATATGTGTTTAAATACTATTGCTTACAAGCATTACAACCAAATGCGTGTATTTTATGTATTTACCTTAATTTTTTAAACTATTACAGGAAAAAATAACTGAAGCCAAACACAACCATTTCACAAGTATGAAAATGTTTATTGATTATGTCGAGATCGATACAGTAGTTGACTTGGAATGACTTGCAAAATAATTTATGAATCGTACGAAAATGGAAATGCAAAAAGTTTTTAGATAGAGGAGGAGGGGTGAAAGAAAAATAATAATTTGGTTCTAATTATGTTATTAATGGGACATTAAAATGACAATCAATTTTCTTCATTTTTATTCATTAGGGTATTGAATATGTACCCTTTAAGAGAACTTTAAAAGAAACTTTAAGAATTCTACTAACTCATGTAACCTTATAAATTTTATATATTAAGTATTTACTTTTTATTTGAGCAGTAATAATAATAATAAAATGAACATGTTCCATTGCTTTTTTTAATTGACCAACCTTTTAAACTTCATTTTATAAATTTGTAAGTTTTTAGCAATTCACTTTATTATTTAATGGCATTGGAATACTATATCATATTTCAATTAAAACATTTATATTATATAATATAACTTATAAAATAAGTATGTACCATATTTAATAAATTTAGTGAGAAAAAAATAAAAAACTACCCCGTGTAGAGCACGGGTGACACACTAGTGTTATGAAATACTGAGTTGATAAGGCATTCTGATGTTGTTATACCATGATCGTCTCACGTAACAAACCCGTTCCAAAAAGGGGAAACTCTCCCTCCGAGAGCCCCCACACCTCAACCCCATGAGAATGTGAGAGAGAAAATCACGGTGACTCGGCGATTAAGTAGCTAGAAGGACCAGTGCCTAGTACCTATAAGGAGCCACCCCCACAAGAGGATGAAACCCCCACACTATGATTGCTAGAACTCGATCCCTGGTCCTGTTCCAAATCTACTAGCTCTTAACCAACTGAGCTACACCCGTGAGGGCGGCTCACGTAACAACTAACAAACCCGATGCAACAATGAGGAAAACTTAAAGCGTATCATTTACATGTTTACTTTGGCGGAACTTTTAACGTCTATTAGCCAACAAGTTGTGGAGAAAAATAAAGAATAAATTTTTTTTTTACTCGCACCAGTTTTTTAAAGAATATTCAGAGAATCTGGTGCTTATATAAAATTCGGGTGTATTTGAGTCGGCTAAACGCGTAATTGACTTGTTTGTTTGAGTATTTCGTTGTTGAAAATTATAATCTGAATGCTTAGTTACTAAGGATTAAAGGAAGAATAGAGAAAGAGAGGTTATTGGGTTTGGCATTGTTGGACATGATTGTTTTTGTTTAGTGTTTCTTGCCTTGACTATTGCTACTTTGCTTGTTAATTAAGAAAAGTTGCCAATGGTAGGTTTGTCATTGACATTGTCCCTCTACTTAACAGATTTGTAACAAAATATTAGTGTTTTTTTTTTTCTCAGTATATATTTTAAACATCTTGCTTATACATTTTGATATATTGCTCCTTCTAATCCGGGCAAATGCTCAATTAAATTATTTGAAATATTTCACTTCAAATATTAATTTTTTTAAAAAAAATATATATATATATATTTACCGTCTCTATAACATTTCAACTTTTACTCTTCACATTTTATATTAAAATAATATTGAATATCCTCAAACATTTTTTAAATTTTGATCAACTTTAATGCTAACTATGCATTACTTAATAATTAGATTATTCAAACACAAACTATTTAGGTGAATATATATATATATATATATAAGACTTCTTCCATGCATTATTACCAATAGAAGATGTATATCCCACATTGGTTAGAAATTGATGTTGATTTTAATTTTAGATAAAACTTTTAATATTATTACTAATAGAAGAGATATTCTACATTGGTTAAAAAATGATGTTGGTTTTAAAAGTATTTGATAAAAGATTTTTTTTACCTTTATCATCAATATGATAGAAGAGATGTATACCACATTATTTAGAAAGAGATGTTGGTTATAATTTTTTGAGATAAAAGATTTATACTATTATTATCAAACGAGGATATCTATTCCACATTAGTTAGACAATGATAATGATTTTAAAAGTCTTAACATTATTAACAATAGAATATAAGTATTTTACATTGGTTAGAAAAATGATATTTGTTTAAAAAGTTTTAAGATGATGTATCTCACATTATTTAGAAATGAGTATTGGTTATAAAATCCATTAGATAAAAAATATTTTTATGTTATTACCAATAAAAAATATGTATCCACATTGTTTAGAAATGGATGTTGGTTAAAAATTCTTTTATCTAGTACTATTATTACTAATAGAAAACATGTATACCACATGGTTAGAATGTGATGTTGGTTTTAAAAGACTTTAGATAAAAGACATAAACTTTCACTATCAATAAAAATAAAAAATAAGTATCTCACATTGTTTAAAAATAAATTATGATTATAAAAGTTTTTAACAAAATAATTTTAAAAGTTTTTAGATCAAAGATTTTTACTATTATTACTAATACAAAATATGTAACTCACGTTAGTTAGAAACTTATGTTAATTTTAAAAGTATTTAAGTAAAAAAAAATCGTTTAATATTAATAGCAAAAGAAAAAAATATAACTATGTAAGAGATTAACAATCTAATTATAATGTCCAAAAGTTATATTATATATATATATATATATATATATATATATATATATATATATATATATATATATATATATATATATATATATAATGACAAAAATATATTTCTCCTCCAAAATCACATTTTTGAATTTTTGACTTTTGAGTTATCATTCCATTCTTTCTCTCTCATATCTTCTCTTTTCTGGTTGTATTTCTCTTTCTTTCTCATGTCTTCTTCATATTTTCTCTATCATCACCACCATCTCCTCTTTTTTAATCATGCTTAAACATTTTTCTCTCTTTAAATAAAAAAATAGTAACTAAAATAAAAATAATAGTTTTGGAGTCAAGAAAACAAAAATATAAGAGGTTAGTAAAATAAAAATAGTTTATAGAACAAGCCACTATAACAATATAAATTACAAAATCAACAAAATAAAAATAATTTAATGCGGAGGTTAGTAAAATAAAATAATTTACGAAACAAAAGTTTTAAAAAAATCTTATAAAAAAAGTAAAACAAAAATATGTTAGTAAAATAAAAATATTTGATGAAACAAAAATAATAGTTACGAAGTCAATAAAGCAAAAACAATTTAAACTGAGACTACTAAAATAATTTTGTTATTTTTTATTTTACTTATTTTCTCATTAGAAATTTATTTATTCATAAAATACAAATATAATTTAATAAAAGTAATCATTCAAAATGAATAACTTATTTGAGTTCATATTTTATTTGTAGACCAGAAAAAATTCAAGTTTTTTCGAAGACATTCAGAATTTTTGAATAATATTAAGTGTTCAGGATTATCAGATCATGAATTGACACTTAAAATTGGTATTACAATAATACTATTAAGAAACATTGACCATGCTGTAGGATTATGCAATGGAACAAGACTAAGCATCATAAATCTTAGGGAGCATATTATTGAAACAAAATTTTTGAAAGGAAACAATATTAGAGAAAATGTTTTTATCCTAAAATTGTCATTAACTTCATTCGATGTACGATTGTATTTCATGTTCCAAATAAGACAATTACCATTGATGGTATCATATATAATAACAATTATCAAATGTCAAAGTCAATAATTACATATAAGCGTAGGTCTCTTTTTGAATGAACTAGATATTGATATGCGGTGAAAATGAAAAATCAGCTAATAAGATAACAAATGTTGTGTATAATGAATTATTTTAGAATCTATAATGATTAGTGATATACTTATGTTTAATTGTTAATAAATCGATTATTCTTATTTTATCCTCTAAAATTTTTTATCAACTTTATTTTGTTTATGTACGATTTAGTTGACGTGTGTTTAATGCACGGGTTAAAAAAACTATTTTTTATTAATTCATTAGTAATAAAATGAAGTTTTTATACCTTAATTTTTTAAAATAAACTTTTTAAATGAAATATTTCAAAATGGAATAGTTTCTCAGTTGCTCAGTTGCTCAGTTGCTCGAAAGGGAAGGGCATTAATGTTCTTGCCCACTGTTTGCGCGACTAAGAGCACCACCATTGTTGGAATATTAGCCTTCTTCTTATTAAGAAGTCCAAATCCAACAATGGTGGATCTTCTTATCTCCTTCTTAAATTTGCCACGTAAGAGAAAGAGAGTGAAGGCTTCCTGAATTGGAAGAAATTTTTTGGGAGAGAGGGGTGGCTATGTCGACTTTGTTGTATGTGTGGGGGTTTTGTATTTATATGAGATAATGTTAAATTTAATATTTTTTTGTGTAAAAATATATGTAAAAAGATTATACAATGAGAAGATATATTTTTAAGTGTGTAAAAAGATAAAAATATGTAGGTGGTAGTTAGACCCAACTAAAAAATTATGTAAGAATTTTATACAATGGTGATGCTCTACCTCTACTGGCTCCAAAAAATTGAATAATGACAAGGGTGGGGATAATAACACTCCAATTTCTTATTTCTACACCCCATTTCTTTCCCACATTTCACTCTACACCCCCACTAACTACCAATTTTACCCTTCCCACATTTCTCCCCATCGTCTTCCTCCCTCAGTCCAGCAACTCCTTTGTCTCCCTCGCGTTCCACATCCCTCGTGTTTGTCTTTCTCCCTCCGTTCTGCGTCCCACGACTTCCCACCTCTGTTCGTCTTTCTCCCTTCATTCTGCATCCCTCGTCTTCCCACCTCCGTTTTGCGTCCCTTCAGTTCGGTCATCTTCTTCATCGCCGACCACCTGCAAATCCCATCTCCGATCGCGACATTTCACACCGGTCGAACATAAGTGATAGTGTTCGAGTCATGGTGGCCGAACCAACTTCAACCATTTTGACTCATGGTGGCCGAACCAGTCTTGGGCATTTTATCACTACATGGCCGAACAATATCAGAGCATATGAGGTCGGTTTTTATGTCTTTTCACTCTATGGTATTTGTGTAATATTTGTAAGTGGGGTGTAGAAATATGATTTTGGGGTGTGTTATCCCCACTCTAATGACAAATACGAGTATTTGTCGAAAGCCCAAACTATTTCGGCCCACCTATAAAACTAGCACCATATCCACCGTCGACGAAATTTCGCTCTCCTATCCCATTCAATCGTTCAAAACCGTCACGAGGAAGCAACTCTCTACAAATTCTCCTCCTCAATTTTCTCTCTCTACAAATTCCCAAATCTCTCCCTCATAACACAATCACAAAATGGCTTCATCCGCCCCACCGGTCCTCCCAATTTTAAACCAATCCACCACCGCTGCCGCCACGTCCGCCGAATCTCAACCACCAATCGCTACCCCCGCCTTCCGCGCACTCATCACCCACGTGCACGAGACCGTACGCAACGGCCTCGCAAAACGCCGCCCCTGGTCCGAACTAATTGACCGCACCGCTTTTTCCAAACCTGAATCCATCTCCGACGCCACCCTCCGCATCCGCAAAAACTTCTCCTACTTTCGCGTCAACTACCTCTCCCTCATCGCCGTCGTCCTCGGCTTCTCTCTCCTTACCAATCCTCTCTCCCTCATCCTCCTCCTCGCACTCCTCGCCGCCTGGCTCTTCCTCTACCTTTTCCGTCCTTCCGATCCGCCTCTTGTCATCTTTGGACGCACTTTTTCGGAGAGAGAAACGCTTGGAATGTTGATCTTGTCGACTA
This sequence comes from Codonopsis lanceolata, assembly GCA_013146195.2. Taxonomy (NCBI): domain Eukaryota; kingdom Viridiplantae; phylum Streptophyta; class Magnoliopsida; order Asterales; family Campanulaceae; genus Codonopsis; species Codonopsis lanceolata. The sequence goes on along the minus strand of CM028381.1, from coordinate 116,885,272 downwards.
TTGTAGTTGTCTTCCTCACTAGCGTTGGATCTGTCCTGATCTCCGCTTTTTTGATCGGTCTTGGTATTGTTTGCGCGCACGGTGCCTTTAGGGCTCCGGAGGATCTGTTTCTCGATGAGCAAGAACCTGCGGCTGTTGGATTCCTCTCCTTCCTTGGTGGTGCCGCCTCAAATGTGGCTTCCGCTGCAGCTCCGGTTGTTGCTGGTCGCGTCTAAGGGCTCGATCTAGGGTTTGGTGGTGGTAATTGAAGCTTTCTTTCTTCAATTAGTTGATACGTTTTTTTTAACAATATAATGCAATTTCTTCTTTACTGTAATTTTGAATACATTACGTTCTCTATTATATTAACTATTAGGAAATATATGTAAATTTGGTGGTGGAATTTTTCAAGATCCATTCAATTTGTTGCTTAATCGCCATTCATTCAATTCAATTACGTTTAATTTCATTGTATATGATGTTCGACTGTGTTGATAATTTGTGTCCATTCAGCGTTCTCTTGCTTGGTTTGAGGCATCTTTATCAATATCTTTGATTATATTAAATGCATTTGAATCTATTTTCGAACGGAGAACTAACAGAGAAAAAATAGTTACATATTTTTTGTAGGTCTATAAACATAAAATGGATATTTATCAATACTTTTCACTTAAAACACAAACCTACAATCTATGAAATTAATTAGTATCATTCATGTTTATGTTCATTCATAGATAGTATAGTATGGATGTACTTCAAAGTTGTCATATTTGGCCTAAATCCATATCTATATATAAATAATGACAGTAACACATAACACCACTAAATAAGATGGTTTTTCACCTAAAATCACTTAAGAACATCATTTTTGTCTTGTCTAAACGTGAGAATATGAAAATCGACACCATTTTTTATATCTCCAATATTTAAGACAACATTTAGCCTATTAATAAAAAAACATAAAATATTAATTTATTTATTAGTCAAAAACTTTTGGATTCATGAAATCTTTTTATATTTAGTTTTTATTTTTCATTTTTTGGAAACAAGTTAATTAAATGTTTGATCTATAGTAAATGAGCACAGAGTCTAAATCATTTCTTGGGCAACTAAAATCACATCCATTGATCTATTTTTGTTTTATATATACCTCTCATTTTTTCATTTAGTTCGGAAATCTTTGATTGCCATGAAGTAGTCCTTATATATACCTCGCATTTCTTGGGCAACTAAATGAGCATGTTTTATATATACCTCTCATTTCTGGCTTCTAGCTTCTTGCTATCGGTGGTGGATTCTGATTATTGAACCCAACATGTCTGAGCAAAATGCATGCTCTTTTTTTGAACTATCCATGACTCATTTTCTTATCCTATATATGTACAATTTACCTTTCTTTCCCTTAAATAATTTCAATATACATAAGAAATATTAAAATTTATGAAATTGAACGTTTACAATCATGAAAAACATATGATTAGCATTGTGCTTTAAATATGTGTACTTTTTAAAGTTTATTGTTTTCAAATTGTATGTTGAATGTAATGATTGATGAGGTATATCCCCACCCCCCCTTTGATATTCAAAGTCGTCGCTGTCTTGCAACTGCCCTAAGAAAAGGATCGGTCTTTGTGTTGAGTAATCATTTTTTTTTACAGTTTCTTAGGGTTGCTGGAGGAATTAAGGTAGCGTTTGGATACCATGAAGAAAGTAAAGGAAATTAAAGAAAGTAGATTTTAAAAGTTTTTTACTCATTTTTAGTGTCCAATGTGTTTGGTTGCATTGATAAAATTAGGTAAAAACTTTCCGTAATCTGGATTTTAGTAGGATTTAGTTTAGCGAGAGAGTCTTAGACCAATTTATTTTGCACATTTTCTAGTCATTTTCATTTCCTTGACTTGAATTTACCATCAATATGATTAGGATGTACAAATGAGTCATTCTTACCCACCTTTTGGGTGAAGAGACGTAAGTCTGAAAATGAGTTAGAGTTTACAGAGCTGCTGGAGAGCCTTGAAGGTTGTTTCTATCGAAAATTTGTTTTGATAGTAAATGCCACATCTCTCGTGTCCTTTTATCAAGTCTTGTTGGATAAAGGTTTAATCAAAAAAACTTTTAAAAGATTATCAAAACTTATATAAAGCCAACGATGTTTTCTAAAACTTATGTAAACATTTCTTCAAAAAGAAAAAAAAAACTCATGTAAACATTAATATGAAAGTGAAAAAATAATCGAGGAAGGGAGTAACATAGGAGTAATTATCATTGCCTAATAATTGATCTTAAACTTACCATCCCATCACATTCACAAAGGGAGAAAAAAGTGAAAAAATAAAAAAGATGGAACGGTAATGGTCAAACTTTATCTGACAATCTGCAAAATGTTTATGAATTTGGCCTTAAAAGCCAGAAATTTTTGCTCTAAAATAAGTATTCTTTTATGTTATTAATGCATATTTTACTTAACTATCATTAGCTTTCTTATATCCAAACAATAAATCGTCAATTTATTAAATGGGTAATGTTAGACTACTCTAATAGCACTCAATTTTGAGTACCAAATAATGTGACATATTATGTGTCATATTGTTAACATAATTTTTTAGCTTATAGTGGAGCCCATAAAATACCAAATAAGATGACATATTGGAAACTACATCATTTGCTGCACAAATTTGAGTGCTCATTGAGTGACTCTAGCATGACTTTTATTAAATACTACTTTCGTTTTTAAATTATTGTTATGATTGATTCGAATTTTATAAGATTTAATTGATTTGTAATATTGTTATAAATATGTTGTTTTCTTAAAAATGATGAGTATGTGACTCATAATTAAAGTGAAAAAAGTAAGAGTAAGATGATACTTCAAAAATGTTTCCTAAATACAAAATTTTACGAACATGACAATTATTTTTGGAACAAACGAAAAAAGAAAGTTAATACAAAAAAATCAATAGACTATTTTTATGATGTTTCACTTTAAGTGTCTACTTTCAAAAAAATATTTTATCATCTCTATAACATTTCAACTTTACTCTCTATATTTGATATCCTTCCATCTTGGGCAAAAAGACAATGTTTGACTATTGAAAATCAAACTTTTTTAAGAAAATAACATTTTTAGTTGTTCATTAGTAATAAAATGACATTTATATACATTAATTAAAAAAAGACTGTAAGTGAAATTTTATCAAAATCGAATAGTGAACTTTTTCCCCTAAAATGAGGGAGAATTTAGTAAGTGTATATACGTGTGTATAAAAAAGGAGGGTAGTTTTAAAAGAATGGAAATAATAGTATGTAACCAGAAAGAAGTAGCCGTTGGCTGACCAACCCCATAGTTGATACTTGATGATAGTCCCATTCCAAATAAAGTTCTCTCTTTTATTATCATTTCATAAAAGAATATAAACAGAAAAGAATATATTCTAACTAGCCGTTACCTTCAACGTAAACGATTGACTCTGAAGCCATTTCCTATTGTCTGTCTTTGTCTTCAACCCAACCCCCTCTCTCTCCTAACTAAGATTCTCACATGCCCTCTGGCCTCTATCACGTCCCCACCCACCCCCCTCTCTCTTTTATTTATCCATTCTTTTCCATTTCCAAATTCCATTATTTTTTCTTCTACGGTTTACAAATTGTAGAGGGGGAAATACGAACGAGAAGCTATAATCTTTGGCAATTCTATAATATTTTTCAAAGATTTGATGGGGAATCGAAATGGGTTCTTCAATTATACGGAAAAATCGAATCTTTATTATTTCTTTAAAAATTCAATCTTTTTGCTTGCCCTGTTCTTGATTATTGCTTCTCAACTTGTTTCAGGAAAATCCGACAACGACGGGGTGATTGTGACTCAATCTGATTCCCAAGCACTCACAGCAATCAAACATGACCTCATTGATCTTGGAGGCATTCTTCGTAGCTGGAACGACAGCAGTGTTGGAGCGTGTTCCGGATGGATTGGAATCAAGTGTGTCAATGGACAGGTGATAGCTATACAGCTTCCATGGAAAGGACTAGGCGGGAAGATCTCTGAGAAAATCGGTCAGCTTCAAGGGCTACGACGAATCAGTCTCCACGACAATGCTCTTACCGGTCCTGTTCCAGCTTCTCTCGGATTTCTCCCAAATTTAAGAGGTGTTTATCTCTTCAACAACCGGCTTTCGGGTTCCATTCCTCCGTCAATCGGTCAATGCAAATACCTTCAGTCTCTTGATTTCAGTAACAATCAGCTAGTTGGAACTATTCCTCCTAGTCTTGCCAATTCCACCAAGTTATATAGACTCAACCTTAGCTACAATTCGCTTTCGGGGTCGATTCCAGTCAGTCTTTCTCATTCCCATTCCCTTACATTTCTTGCTTTACAGCACAATAATCTCTCTAATTCCATTCCAAACACTTGGGGTTTAGGGATTAATAGCTCTTACCAGCTCAAGTCTTTGACCCTTAACCACAATTTTCTTTCTGGTCACATTCCAACTTCTTTGGGCCTTGTGGGTAGTCTTGAAGAGATCAATCTTAGCCATAACTTGATCAATGGGGTCATACCCGAAGAATTCGATAATCTCTCTAGGCTTCAAGTGCTCGATTTATCAAGCAATGCCATAAATGGAAGTTTTCCCACTAGTTTCTCCAATCTCCATTCACTTGTTTCTTTGAACTTGAAAGGCAACCACTTGATGAGCCAAATCCCCGAGTCTTTGAACAGATTGCAAAATCTTTCGGTATTGAATTTGGGTGAAAATCGATTTGTTGGCCCGATTCCAGCCTCCATTGGGAACATTTCTAGCCTTACCCTACTCGATTTATCCGAAAACAATTTCACCGGGGAGATTCCTAAATCTATTGCCAATTTGCAATATCTCAGCTCTTTTGATGTTGCTTACAATAATCTTTCTGGCAGTGTCCCCTCCCTCCTTTTAGAAAAATTCAATTCGAGCTCTTTTGTTGGGAATATTCAGCTTTGTGGCTATAGTGTTTCGACTCCATGCCCTTCTCCGCCGCCTCAAATCTTTCCATCTCCACCGCCTGGAGTTTCAAGAAACAAACACAGAAAACTTAGCACCAAAGACACAATTCTCATAGCAGCCGGTGCCCTCCTTATCGTTCTGCTTCTTCTATGCTGTTTACTGCTATGCTGTTTGATCAGGAGAAAAACCAAGTCGAAATCGAAGAACAGGAAATCGACAGTGTCAATGCCAGTTCCAGCAGTGGGGACTGAAGTTGAATCTGGTGGTGACACTGGTGGAAAACTTGTCCATTTCGATGGCCCTTTTGTGTTTACTGCTGATGATTTGTTATGTGCAACTGCTGAGATAATGGGGAAGAGTACTTATGGTACGGCTTATAAGGCAACATTGGAGGATGGTAATCAAGTTGCGGTGAAAAGGTTAAGGGAGAAGGTAACCAAGGGGCAAAAGGAATTCGAAACTGAGGTTGCGGAACTTGGAAAGATTCGACATTCGAATATTTTGGCTATGAGGGCATATTATCTGGGACCTAAGGGAGAGAAGCTTCTCGTCTTCGATTATATGTCAAATGGCAGCCTTGCTTCCTTCCTCCATGGTAAGAAATGCTCAACCATTTATTGATTTCAGAAGTGTTGCTTGAATTTGATCATTTTTGAATAACACACTATATATATGATGATTAACTTAAATGTGCCTTAATTCTGTGCACAGCTCGGGGACCGGAAACAGCGATTAGTTGGCCAACAAGGATGAACATAATTGTGGGAATCACAAAGGGTCTCTGCTACCTTCACAACGAAGAGAACATTGTTCACGGAAACCTCACATCGAGCAATGTACTACTAGACGAGCAAAACAATCCCACGATTGCGGATGTCGGCCTCTCGCGACTCATGACAAGTGCAGCCAACACCAACGTGATAGCCACTGCAGGTACACAAGGCTACCGTGCACCTGAGCTCTCAAAGCTCAAGAACGCCAACACGAAGACTGACTTGTACAGCCTTGGCGTGATCATGCTAGAGCTCTTGACAGGGAAATCCCCAAGCGAGGGCACTGATGGGCTCGATTTGCCCCAATGGGTAGCATCAGTTGTGAAGGAAGAGTGGACTAACGAGGTGTTCGACTTGGAGCTCATGAGGGACGCGTCTAATGTAGGCGATGAGTTGCTTAATACGCTGAAATTGGCACTGCATTGTGTCGATCCAACCCCAACAGCTAGACCGGAAGCGCCTCAAGTTCTGGAAAAGTTGGAAGAGATTAAGCCAGAAGTGGCTGCAAGTTCTGGTGTCAAGGGTGCCAGTGAGGCTGAGGCTGAGGCAGTTCCACCCAAAAGCGCGTAACCCAGTAAATGGAATTTGATTACAAAGCAAATACCAATATATATACATTACTAGCTGTATATACAGTTTGAGAATTTGTTGTATTATACAGATCATTATAGTTGATTCTTTACAGTTGTATATGATATATTTGGATAGAATTCTTTTGATTTTTCATCATGGATTGGATTGTAAGAAATAATATATAGTTTTACATTCATTTACAGAATATATTAAATGACTTATTCATTACCATTCCCATTCAAGAAAGTTGATGCAAGACCTATTTTCATGCTCTACATTTTTACTTGATTATAATTATAAATATAAAAAAAAAATACATTCCTTCGTGAATTCAATGAGCCACTATCTATTAATAGAGCAATTTAGGTGATGTAAGCTGTCTGCATCATTATCTAATCAGATTTGATGCGAGTTTATTATTCAAACTTGTTCTTATTCTATAGTTTATTCTTATAATTTGAACCATCTCTGCCCCTATTAGACAAGGGAAGGGAATTCAATTAGAGTAGGTTTTTGTGAAATCTGTAAGAAGCCTCACCTCTAAGTCAGTCAATTTATACTCTCACATACACTTTTAAATGCAGAACCTCCCCTCTCCTCAACAATTACGAATGATGGTGGTTGACACGACCATCACTATTTTGGTTGATTGTTGTGGGTAGTAACAGATTGGGTTCCTTTCGTGACAGATTGATGCTTGGTGGCTTGGCCATGGCGGTTTCACCAGCGAGTACAGAGAGGGAAAGCGAGAATTGAGAAATAGAATAAGAGAAAGACGATGGGACTTGCGAAAAGGCTACAAAGGAGAAAGTCCAAAAGTCGCTGAGCTTCTTCAAGTCCTTTTGAAGCTTCTTCAAAGTCCTTCGACTGGGAGACAATGAGTGTCCAAGGAAGAACAATGGGAAAGAGACGAAGAGATAGAAAGAGTGTGCATGTAGAGAGAGAGATGGGTCGTGTGAGGCCGTGTAAGAGAGAGAGAGAGAGAGAGAGCATAAATTGGTAAAGATGTGTCCCTAAACCCATTAAGGGTATATTAGACATTTTCACATTGATAAATATCATAAATACCCTTAAATTACCTTTTGGTCGGACAGATTTTGACCCTAAGTGTGGAAAGTTGGTCACGTTTGGATTTTGATTACAGAATCGAGAGAGAGAGAGAGAGAGAGAGACATATAGCGTGTGTTTGTTGTGATACGTCTTGACTCTCTCTCATCACAAAAAAAAAAAAAAAAAAAAAAAAAACTATTGTTATCTCTTTTCAAAGTTTTTATAAAAACCATAGAAGATAATAATTTTTTATGGTTTATGTCTCATTGTGCTAATTGAGTTAGTGAAGAGTGACACGTAAAAAGTGGTATTTTTCTTAAAAAAATTATCACTTTTAATTTGTCTCACTTTTCTAATACCTATTGGTTTATATGTATAAAAAAGCACTTGCAAAATTTGGTACTTTCTTTGATACTTCTTCATTAATATGTGTCAATTTTTTTTGTTTATATGTATTTTCCTTACAAAATAGTATTTACTTTTAATATAGTTTTCAAATACTTATTGATTTATATGTGTTAAGAACACTTGTGGAAGCTGAATTAAATGCACAAGGAGCTATTATTGAAGTAAATACAATAACACAAATGAAGGTATTACATTCTATAGATAAAATATTAACCGACAAAATTGGTTAGAAGGACTAAATCCGAGAACAATTTTAACTTAAGGACCTATTGCGAGAAATCGAAACCCAAAAAACCCAAATTGTATAAGGACCATTTGTGTTGCTTGCCCTAAATTTTATTTGGTTGTTTCGACCAAAGGCCTCCACTATCATCTGCCAACTGTATTGTCAAACATTGGTCGCTATACATTGGCTCAAATAACCAAGTTGATTAAACGTCCCTTAATTCAGTTGATCACCACATGGGTCGATTCGAAGGAGTAGGTTGTTTTAGTTGGGTCCCTGATTCAATTATTGTGTTGTCTAGATGAGACCAAGAAACTTCAAATTTGAAAGAGTTGGGCCATTATTGAATACATTGCTATCAAAAAGAACTTTATAAGAATAATTCTCTTTTGTGATTTTAATGACAAAAATATTTATTTTCATCCATATTATAACTTAATGATGTTAATTAAGTGCATGTTATTTCATGCATATTTAAATATATATTTTACTAAACGTGAAGTTTACTTTGATTTTAAGAATTAGAAAGACATCAGTTATAACCACAGATAATTGCGAGTAACCTTCATTGGATTGACAAAAGTAACAACATAAACACTATACGATCATTTACATGTTACATAACAAAGAAAATTATCATTGTAGAGCATAGTTGAAATATAGAGAAATTGCAAAAAGTACATAAAAATATCACCATCTGCGTTCGGGAGAAGCGGGGAAAACCAACGTGCGGGGGAAATTCGGGTAAATCGTGAAGGAAGGGCATGGCTTAAGTGGGTTGGGGGGAATGGGTTTCGAGGGATCAAATGGGACAAACACCACAAGAATTTTTGTTCGGGAATCCATCTTATCCAGTTGTTAGAGTTGGATATACCAACTCAACTTCTGAAAATCGTTGCAAAACTGATGACCAGGTTGCACATCCATTCCATCACGGATAACCTTCACAATATCCAAAAAAATGAAGAATCCTTTTTCCTTCATGGCAATAGTGCCCACGAAGCATATGAAGAGGCCTCCATCCAGCACTAGGGCTTTGCCAAACTTACTTATAATTTCAAATGGTTCAGGGTATTTTTCTGTTCCAGTCCCTTAATTGTGAAAAGACAGAAGCATATGGAAAGATCAAGAATGGGGATATGGAGAATACATAAAGGAAAAGAGATGTGATCTTCGGAGGGAAGACCAGCCAAATGATGATTGGTTAATGGGACGACTCAGAAAGGTTCAATTAATAGGATATTGGCTAATAAAGATCGGATGATAGGAGATTGACAATTTAAGTTCCTAAACATAAACATGGTGAAAACACCGCCAATGAATCATGGAAAAACTATGAAGGGTAAGAGTGAAAAATGCATTAATATACCAGATACAAGATGGATCATACCATAGAATAAACCTTAACCAGTAATCGAACGAACGAGAGAAAGCCGAAAATAATTTCCCAAAAGAGACAGGCATTGCAACTAACAAAAGTAATATCATCAACACTAATAATCTTCATTGAATTGATAAAAGCATAATAAGTGAAATAGAACAAGGGATTACCACAAACTAAGCTAATAATACCAAACTAAGCTACAACCTAAACAACCCATCATTGCTATCAACAACTGGATCAACAACGATCATTTACTTGTTACATAACAAAGAAAATTATCATTGTAGAGCATAGTTGAAATATAGAGAAATTGCAAAAAGAAAATAAAAAATATTACCATCCGCGTTCAGGGGAAGTAAGGGAAAACCAACGTGCGGGGAAAATTCGGCAAAAATCGTGAAGGAAGTGTATGGCTTAAGTGGGTTGGGGGAATTGGTTTCGAGGGATCAAATGGAACAACACCAGCAGATTTTTTTTCAAGAATCCATCCTATTCAGTTGGTCGAGTTGGATACACCAACTCAGCTTCTAAAAATCGTTGCAAAACAGATCAATAGAGAAAAAAACTCGGATGAACAAGGTTGCACATCCATTCCATCATGGATAACTTTCATAGTATCCGGAAAAAAAATGAAGAATAATTTTTCCTTCATGGCAATAATGCCCACGAAACATATGAAGAGGCCTTCAGCCAGAGCTAGGGCTATGCCAAACTTACCTATGATTTCAAACGGTTCATGGTATTTTTTGTTCCAGTCCCTCAACAGTGAAATGAGAGAAGCGTGGAATGATCGGGAATGGGTATGAGGAGAATACACAAAGGAAAAGAAAGGTGATCTTCGGAGGGAAGACCGACCAAATAATGATTGGGTAAGGGGATGACTCAAAAAGGTTCGATTAATGGGATATTGGCTGATAAGATCGATTGATGGGAGATCGACGAGTTAAGTTCCTAAACATAAACATGGTGAAACGCCGTCGGTGAATCATGGTAAAAGTGTGAAGGATAAGAGTGAAAAATGCGTTAATATGTCGGATACAAGATGGATCAAACCGTTGAAAATAATTTCCCAAAAGAGACAAACATTGCAACTTACAAAAGTAATAACATCAACACTAATAATCTTCATTGAATTGGCAAAAGCATAATAACTAAAATAGAGCAAGGTATTAAAGAATAATATATTTATTAATTATTTATTGTAATTAGTGTTTAGTAGTTACTACCTCGTATAGTTATTTCCTTATTATGATTCCTTCCTTGTAAAGGTTTCCTGTAGCACACTCCTAATGTATCCCTAATTGTAACTCCATATATAAATATATGATTCAATCAATGAAAAGGTTATGTTCATTATTCACAAACTTTATTATTTTCTACATGGTATCAGAGCTTTGCTCCTAAAACCTTCTTCCTCTTGTTGTCGCCGCCACCCACAAAAAAAATTCTGCCTCCATGGCTAACGGTAACCAAGCCCTCACCATCAAAAACCTCGTTGATCGAACCCAAACCTTCAACCTTATAAACATCTCCCACCACAACATCACCAAACTCACCTCCACCAACTACATAGCTTGGAAACTTCAAGTTGAGGCAACCCTCATTGGCTATAACCTCTACAAATTTGTAGATGGCTCACACACATGTCCGCCCCCCACCCACTGTCCTCACCAAGGATGCTCAAACATCCAAGGATGTTCCAACCCCCAACCCGTAATACCAACCTCCGAGATTCATCGATAAGGACAAACCTCAGCATGTATATCAGCTTCACAAGGCCATTTATGGACTCAAGCAGGCTCTCCGAGCATGGTACAATGAACTGCGATAATTTCTTCTTGTTTCAGGCTTCAAAAATTCTGTGGCCGACACGTCACTGTTCATACTTCATAGAGGGGGCACCATCATTTATCTCATTGTCTATGTGGATGACATCATCATCACTGGAAATCAGTCCGCCGTAGTTCAGATCTTCATCTCTCTGCTCGCTAGTTGCTTCTCGCTTAAGGACCTCGGTGATCTTCACTATTTCCTTGGTGTTGAAGTTGTTAAGCGACCAAGTGGTCTCATGCTCTCCTAACACGGATACATTGTCGATCTCCTTACTCGCACGGGCATGAAAGATGCTCGCCCAGTTGCTATTCCCCTCGCCACCTCGCCAACTTTGACACTTCAGTCGGGCAATGGTCGAGAGTCTTCAGTATATATCCCTTACTCACCCTGATGTTGCCTATGTCGTCAACAAAGCTCCCTCAGTTCATGCATAGATTGACTACTGAGCACTGGAATGCGGTTAAGCGTGTTCTCAAGTATCTCTGCGGTTCTATTGATACGAACATTCTTCTTCATCGTAAGTCTCCTCCAGCTCTCTATGCGTTCACTGATGCTGACTCGACGGGCAACAAAGATGACTACACATCCACCAGTGCCTACATTGTCTATCTTGGAAGCAACCCGATCTTTTGGAGCTCTAAAAATCAACGCATTATTGCTCGTTACTCGACTGAAGCTGAATACCGGACAATAGTTGCCACTGCTGCTGAAGTATGCTAGATTGTGTCTCTCCTTGGCGAGCTCGGTATCACCTTCTCGACTCAACCTGTCATTTATTCTGACAATATGGATGCCACTAACCTGTACACCAACCCAGTTTTCCATACTTGCATGAAACATAGGGCCCTGGATTTTCACTTCATCCGGTAACAAATTCAGGATGGGCTATTATGGGTCTCTCATGTCTCCTCGACTGAGTTGGCCGATGCCCTTACGATACCGCTTGCTCGCCAATGCTTCCATCAATTACTTCACAAGATTGGTCTCTCTCTCTGACGTCCATCTTGCGGGGGCATATTAGAGAAATGTAATTTTAACCGCACCTTAATGTCTTATCTTTACACCCCATGTACTACATTGAGATGTTGTACCCTACGCTATACACTATAGTACATGATTCACAAACTTTATTATGATTCCTTTCTTGTAAAGGTTTCTTGTACCACACTCCTAGTATAACCCTAATTGTAACTCCCTATATAAATAGGTGATTCAATCAATGAAAAAGTTATGTCATTATTCACAAACTTTATTATTTCCTACACAAGGGACTACCACAAACTAAGCTAATAATATATAACTAATCTACAACCTAAACAACCCATCCATGCTATCAACAACGATCATTTACCTTTTACATAATAAAGAAAATTATTATTGTAGAGCATAGTTGAAATATAGAGAAATTGCAAAAAGAAAAAATAAAATGTATTACCATCCGCGTTCGGGGGAAGCGAGGGAAAACCAATCATACAGGGGAAATTCGGGAAAATCGTGAAGGAAGGGTATGGCTTAAGTGGCTTAAGTAGGTACTGAGGTGAGGTGAAAGAGAGATAAGGTAGAGTTAGAGAGAGGATGGTGAATGTTTTGATTTTGAACAAGGTAGATATGGAAGGTAATATTTTTTCGGTTGTCAATAACATATTGGTAGTTTTGTTTAAATTTTAATGAATGTAATAAAGGGCATGTTAAATAGAAAAAAAAATTATAAAAATTTACATTATTATTATTTACATTTCACCTCTTCTTCTTTTTTTAAAAAAGTTGATCAGACTAATGTTTTTTTTAAAAAATAGTGTTGCCATTTTAGGTTAGTTTACCACAATATAATATAAATTTGATATTGCATAAATTAATAAATTCAAAATTAAATTAACTTTTAATAATGATTTTTTTTCAAATATTAATAGTCATTATTAAATTTTAATAAAAAATGAAAATCTCAAATTTGCAAAGAGAGAAGGAAAATGAAGAATACTTCAAAATTTGAAAAAAAAATTGAGTTGATGTCCAAATGAAGCAATGTGTATCGCTCGAATAAGCAATGAGAGTTTGTTTTTACATATCTCTAAGTCACAGTTGAAGAGAGTGGAAAAGACTATTATATACGTCATTTCACGGCAACGAAACCACTTGTTCACGCCACAAAGATGGGGTGACTGAGCTGGCGATCCACGTAATGAGCCAGAGCTGACGTGTCGATGATTGTTGTCCACGCAAAGAACTGGAGATGATTGGTGTATCAAAGAGTTTAGGATATCTGGGCTTTGTTCTCTATTAACTATGTGACTTATACGTCTGGTCGATCGTAACCTGAAATGAAACTACCTTTAGGGTGCTGGGGGTTGTCCCAGCTAAATCCCTCTGGTGTGAGAGTCAGTAATCAGGGAGTATATGTGTGTCGGAGCTAGGTGTTCCCGTAAGCTTCCGGTGATTGAGCTTTATATCTTTTGTGCTTGAATGCTTGTTATTAAACGTGAATACCTTAGATAGAACTTACCTTTTCTTGAAGGGAAAGGCTTCCTTTTATAGTAGTTGTCCTTTGGAGATCATAATTAGAATATGGGTCCCAGGACATAGGGACCTGTTGCTGGTCGGCTGGCTGGTAGCTCCTTACTGGTTGATAGTCTATATGTAGCCTTACATAGTTGGTGGTTGAGTACTTGCCAAGTTATACTTGCTCATCTAATGTAGGCGCCTGTCGCTTGGTCGACTTGCTGTCAACCCCTTAATGGTTAACCTTTGCTTGCATGGACGACACGTGGCCTCCAATCAGGAACTGACACCTGGTGGTTGCTTGGTCGGAATGCTCGTATGCCGAACATGGATGTTCCTCGGCCTAGTGGTCGGTCTTGTTTAGGTCTTGGTATGATCCTTGGTCGATCAGAGGATTCTTGTTTGGCGAGTAGGTAATGGCCGATAGTGGTCGGCTCTTCCATTAGATGACCTGATGATGAGGGGCCCCACCTATACCGAATGGAAGCCACATGTTTGCTCCACGTAGAGGATCCTGGTCGGGTCCTTTCAACCTTCATGATTTACTCGCCTGAATCAATGCTTTTAAAGCTCATGAGTTATTATGCCAAAAATGCTTCTCCTATCTTTAACTATCTGCTCATATTCAATGCAAAAACATATGACTGAGTTATATATTTAGTTAAACCCCCCCACTCCCACTATGAATAAATAAATGAAATAATCCACAAGCTAATTTGCATGATTTTTTCTTGCACATTTTGAAGGTATCATGTATCAACCAGTAATCAGTATAAGTTATTAATTTTAAACTCTAGATCTTGAACTTCATGATAATCAAAATAACATACAAAATAATCTTTATTAAAATACCTGATGAAGACATATTGCTTCTAGTGATTTGCTTTTGATCCGAAATCTACAGTATAGTAGATAAGTAAAGACGGAATATGGTTTCTCTCTTTTGGCCTAAATTCCTATTAGGGCATTACATCTCTTTCATAGAAAAATGGAAGACTAAATTCCTATTAGGGTTTTAATCTCAATCGTCCATCAAGGTAGAGCTTATTTAGGAAACTTAACCATTTTACAAACCAAATTTATTGTAGTTTAGTAATTCCAAATCAACCGTGATTCCTACTTATTGACCATATAAAGAATATCTTAACTTGCAAGAAATATATCTTACAATCAGGTCGAGGTTGTTAGAATTTTTTTTTTTTTTACAAAACAATTGTCAGAAATTATTATTTTTTCACAAAACAATCGCTATGTCTATTGGTTTTTTAAGAAAAAGGATCGCCAATATTTTTTTCGTTTCACAAAACAATCGCCATGTATTTTGGTTTTTTAACAAAATGGCCGCTTATGACCGGCAACTCTAAGCTTCTTCTCGAATTGTTTTTGACGCAAAATCGTTTTTTTTTTTTGCGATTTTAGCTTTAAAATTTTTTTAGTATAGAAAAAAAAGAAATACTCCATATAACATATATTAAGTACAACGAATGTAACAACTTGTAAAAGAAGAATGAACATGAACGTTGTTATTCGAATCGAAATTCATTTAAAATTGTTGGAGATGAGAATAAGAGGCTAAATTATTATTTAAAGTTAATTGTAACACAAGGTTTATGGTATTTGGTGGTTTTTGTGTTGTAATTACTAAATAGGGTCACCTTTTATTTATTTTTTATTTGAATTATTGATTTTAATTTCTAAACAGTTAAGAAAATGATTAAAAAAAAAAGAAAAAAACTAAAAATTAAATTTTAAGACATTTGTACAGCATTTTTGTGTATAGCAAATGCTTGAGCTCGCTTTTTACATATTAGACGACATCGTAACCTCAACCTCCACTCCCATTGAAACGACCTCAATCCTTCTACAGTACTACTCTCTCTCTTTTACACACACAAAACACTGAAAGCTGATCAATCAACAGAGCACGGAAGAAGCCATGGATGATATCCCAATTCAAAATATTCAAATCTCGGGACCCACCTTAGCCTCCTTACTCCACCGCGTCTCCTCCGCCCCCGGTGACATCGACGGCTTCCTCTTCGGCCACGTCACCCAAATCACACCCTCAAACCTCTCCGACGATGACCCCACCTCCTCTGCCGCTGCCACCACCACCACCTCCCTAATCGCCACCGTCACCTCCTTCTTCGCCTCCATCTCAACCTCCTCCTTCTACTCCCCCTCCGGCCATCTCAACCTCCAATCGCTCCCCAAATTCCCCCTCCCATCCGGTGACACCCTCCTCGGCTGGTTCTCAAGTCGCCGGAAAACCAATCTCCGTCCATCCATGAGAGAATCTTCCTTCACATCTTCCCTCTCATCTAACACCCAATTCGCCTTCCAAGTCGAGAACTTCACTCTCTCCCCAAACCTCTTCCTACTCCTAACAACGCCTGTTCACGACCAATTGATCCACACACACGACTACCGAGCCTACCAATACCGATTCCCGACCAATTCCTTCGATCCCCAAACCCTACACGTTGTCAACATTGGCCCTGCCTTTCGAGAGCATTATGGTAATTTCACACCTCATACCCCCTTCCCCAAATTGGTTTGTCAAGTTAAGGGGTTTGAGGCAATGGTGATGGAGGGTGGTGAGAATTTGGATAGTTTGAAGAGGGTTTCGGATGATCAGAAGGAATTAGATAAATCTGCTGAGGGTTTTGAGATTGGGAGGTTGGGTAGGTTAATGGGTTCCAATGCTGCGAATTATACCGCAGAAATTGAGGATTTGTATAATAAAATGCTCGCAAAACTGGATGGGTTAGCTAGGGTTGTGGAGAAGTCTTCAGCTCGGGTTCTTGAGCAGGTAAAGAATCCATAAAATCCATGTATTGGTTGATGCACATTGTGTTAGTATTTGTTTGTGAAATGACAATGTACTTGGTTTGAAAGATTTTCTGACTCGTAATAAATATTGCAGGAGAATCATAATATGAAGTTGAGGTACAAAGTTGCAGGATTGGAATGATTCCTCGAAGGCCTATAGGCAAATGGGGTTCTTTTTGTGATTCATGGTAATTTCTTTTGCTTCATGTAATCGTTTCAAATATGAGTTTTGTTTTTAATGACATCAGATGGCCTTCGACAAATAGATAGATTTATTGATTCAATGCTTTTTTCTTTTTTTAGTTAAATGTTGGTGCATGCAGACAGCAATGATTTTTTTTATTAAGAATTAGAGATGTTCTGTATCTTTCTTGTCGGAAAGGAGATTGTTTGTTTCTCTATTTGGTGGTATTGAAGCTATTCTTGTAGGCACCTAGTGATATTAGGAGGTTTCAGAGGTCTATGTATTGAAAGTCCGCGTGTAGCCTTCTTTTAATAGTAGAATTTTTGTTGATAGCTGTTGTTTCGATGGTTAATCAACTAGATAATGTTTATGCTGCCGAATATGCAGTGAAAATAGAAGGTACACGTCATATTTTTCTATATATTTCTACTTGTAAAATTAATTCTGGTCGACTTGTTAGTCGGTGTTTGGGTTTCTTTGTGCTTTTATCCTTCATCCGTTCTGTGACAGAATCAAATTTGTTTCACTTACACACTACATCCTCAATTCCAAAAATAAAGTATCCACATTTGAAAGTCAAACTTTTGGAGAAAAATTATCCTTCATCCGTTCTTTCAAGCTTTTATCTTGACTATAGAGAGATGTATGGGTCGCCTTGTGGAATCAAATTTGTTTCGAAATAATGTCGGGCCTCTAAGCTCACAGCCCTACATCCTCACTTTTTTTTATAAAAACCTCCAAAAAATAAAGTATCCACATTTGAAAGTCAAACTTTAGTGGAGAAAAATGGCAATGATTGCTCTTCTTCAAGATTCAAGCACGAAGTGGCTGTGGTTGATACAACTTCTTTTCAAGCTTTTATCTTGTAGGTTCGTTGCTATAGAGAGATGTATGGGTCGTCTTGTGGAATCCAAAATAAGGTTATCGTTTAGCCTATAGGTCTGCGATGGTTCCTTTTTGTCATTTTAAAGATGGCTAATGGGAAGAAGACTGTCAGTAAATCAAAGTTCGCAACTGAGAAGTGAGAACAATAATCATCTTATTTAATTTACTACTATAGGTTGGGAGAGTAGATGTGGCATTGTTAAAAAAATTTGTGCACTGACCTTGTACCTAGTTAATGCATTATCATAAATGTAGACGTCGATGAGGAGAATTGTTCCGTTTGATCTGCTAGTCTCCAATATTAGATGTGGAGTCCTCATCCGTTCTATTTCCATGGTGTACTTTTTAGCTTCTTAAGTATGAGGGGTATATTTCGAAGATCAGTGAATGTAGTACCTCAATTTGATGAAGTAGAAGCATGCTTTACGCCTCCATTGAAGGCAGAATATCCTAGGTTCTTTGGGTTCATGCAACTTCTTTTCAAGTTTGGTCTACTAGGTTCGATTACTCAATGGGCGGAGTGATGAATGGTGTCTTCTTCCGAACATCAAATGCAACGTGAATTAATAGTGAGTTAGTCAAGGTATCAGACAGTAGTTTGTTATGTTCTTGACAGACTGAACGAGTGAACGGAATTGAAGAGCTTGAGTTGAGGATACTTTGTTGACACAAATCTCTCAACTCTGTGCTCTCGTTGTTGTTGTTGCTTTCTTACCTATCTTGTAATGGACAGAATAGGAAACAAAAGGCAAGTGGTTACTTCAAGGGTAACAATCTTCCCATCTCCAAAGCTTTACTTGGATAACGCCATGACGTATTTACATAACTAGTGCAAATAAATAGCTAAAAACATAACTACTCTTCTCGTGATCTTCATAGATCATTTGATGTGATCCCTACAACCAAGGAACCACTCATCACCAACAGACTAACAAAGATTTACTAAAAGATAACAACTGACTCTCACTTGCTACCACATCTTGACTCCCACTTTTACCACTACCTCCAAATCCACATACAGGGATGGATTTTATAGTACTTACGTATCCCTCCTTTCCCATAAATTTCACCCTTGTCCTCAAGGGTAATACCTGGAAATCGAACTTTGGGTCCTCCAAGTCTTCCTATGTAGCATCAATTGAAGAGTCCCTTCTAGTGTATAAGAACCTCTCGTTGCCCCCGTCTTGGAGATCAACCACTGATTGTGGTGTTGCTGTGGACCGCCGTCACGTCTTCAATAACGACTGGCTATGCTTCTTGGACATCAACTTTATCTCGAACGTTTTTCTTGAGACACGATACATGAAAAACGGGATGGATCCTTGATTTTTGAGGAAGTTTAAGCTTGTATGACACAGTCCCAATCCTCTCCATTACATCGAATGGCCCATAATAACGCGGAGATAACTTCAAAATTCTTCCCAATGACACTGAAACTTGTCTATAAGGCTGGAGGCGAACACAAACATAATCTCCCACCTCAAAGATTTTCTGTGGTGGGCATCATAGTATTCTCTCATCCGCACTTGAGCAGCTTTCAAATGCTCCTTCAGCTTCTTCCAAATCTGATTTCGATTTTTGACATTTGAGTTATTGTTCTTCCGAGTCTATTTGGGTCATATTTGGCATGTGAGGTATAAGATAAGAGAGTTGGTGGACCATGGCCATAGACAGCTTCAAATGGTGACATTTTAGTGGCACTGTGGATACTTGTGTCAAGCAATAAGCTGCCCACGAGATCCATCGTACCCACTCCTTTGGCTTGTAGATAAGCTGATGAAAATTTGTACTTGATCCCCTGTAGACGAAAAGCAGAACCAGAAAACCCTAAATTAGACTTTGAGTTCCACATTTTTACTTCTGGACAACTTCGATTTCAACCAAGAAATTTGCACCTCGTATGAGCTGTCGGCAACATTTCAGATCTTCCAACTACCATCTTGAGCTTTCCAACTGTCTCAACCACGTTTTAATTATTATTAATTTATTATGTTTCTTCTCAGTGTTGCCAGCTTTTCTCATATGGGTGGCCCACGTGTTGCTGCTGTTTGTTTGTTTTCGAGGCATAAGCAGTTCTTTTTTCTTTTTTTTGAAGATACCAAGTACTTTTTTTCCCAGCTTGAGGGTACTACTTTTTACAAGTACTAAGCACAGTTTTATTTATTTATTTTTATCCCTTTAATATTGTTGGCTTGTCTGCCTTTCGCTCACATGCCTCTCGCCTTGCCTATCACCCTAAAATGGTTCTCTCACATACCTGTCACTTCTTTAATTACTATGCAAATGTTATGTATACTCACTAAAATACTAACCTTGGACATAAGTTGATAGAAATTTCGCACTTCTGTTTATGGCATTACAGATTTGTCAAGTCATTACAGCGATGGCATAAAAATCTTGTTTTTGCAAGATGAGATTTTCTTTTGACCATTCATTTAAAGAGTGGCTAAAGTGTTGTGAAGAGCAAGCAATACTAACCTTGGACATAAGTGGATAGAAATTTCGCACTTCTGTTTATGGCATTACAGATTTGTCAAGTAATTACAGGGATGGCATAAAAATCTTGTTTTTGCAAGATGAGATTTTCTTTTGACCATTAATTTAAAGAGTGGCTAAAGTGTTGTGAAGAGCAAGCAAACATAAGGATAGTTGTAATCATAGTTACGAAAGGCGAGCGCCTCTTCGCCTAAGGCGAGAGGTGAGGCGAGGGGGTTACGCCCCTTGCATGTAAGGGCAAGGCGAGGATACAGAAGTGAGGCTGGGCGATCGCCTTTTGACGAGGCGAGAGGCAAGAAAAGGCGTACATTCTAGAAAAACCCTTAAAATATGACATACTTTTTACCTTTTTAGGGTTTTAACTTTTAACATGAGCCTATTTACCCCGGCCGTGATATAGTGGATGATGATGGGTTTGATTCGGGTCTTGAGTGAGGATGTTTAATGTGTTGCTAGTTGCTACTTGTTTCGTGACTTTATTAGAAGTTTTACTTAATTTGTAATTTCATCTTTTGCTATTAAATTGCAGATTCGGATGTTGAGCAAGTTTTTTTGGATGTTACCTTGTTGTTATTATATGTGAATTTTATAAATGCTTTGGATTATGTTACAATAAAATTAATCTCTCTCTCTCTCTATATATATATATTCTATTTTTTCTTAATTTCTCGCCTTGTTCGCCTTTCGGTCGCCCGCCTCTCGCCTCGCCTTCCCCCTCGAAAATGGACCTCTCGCCCGCCACTCGCCTTCCTCCTTTAATAACTATGGTTGTAATCTACATTTCTGTTTTAGATGTTAGTGATGTGTCAATGCAATTACTCTGACACATTGAACATAATGGAGGTGGTGATGGTAAAAAGAGAAAACAAAGTGGAATAGTGTGTGTTTTCCTCTTCCATTTTGTTTTAAAATCTTTCTTTTCATTGTAGGTTTGTGGAACCGGCAAGCAATGAGCTCAATTTTGCAAGTTGACAGGTAAAATACAATAATCCGAAAGCTTGGATCTTTAGATTCATTTGCCTTGAACCAATTTGGTGGGCTTAAAAAGGAGGATATCTTGAACTCTGCCTTCTTGTGGATGTACTCTTGTGGATGTACACTAGCAAAATACAGCATTAGGGGTTTTAAGTTTTTGGTTCATGTTCGCGGTGTAAAATGTGAGTTGACTCGTGTAACATCATCCCGCTTTGCTTAATGAATAGATCCTTTTCTTTATAGATTACATAACAAATTTGTGGGTGTTGAAAGTAAAAACCTAGCCTTTATTGTTCTTGTATTTCTATTTACGCCCATAAATTGAAGGGTAATAAAGTTTTGGGGCACATTGTTCACAATAACTAACGAAATTGAGCTTTCATCTAGTTTTATTCATCGGGCTAGACACTCAGATATGAGGTTGATATCATGAAAGTCGAAACTCTTCCATTGTTTTTAGGTCCTCATTGATGTTTTGAAAATGTTTGAAAAGTAAGTGTTTTGAGTTCCAGTGCCGAGTTTATTAGTATACCCCTGTGGATTTGGAAGCTCAATCTCCTGCAACAGTAGATTTTGCAGCCAACAGCCAACTCAGGAGGTGCTCTCTAAAAAACTTGTGTTTGCTCGATGTAACCTAGTCGAGATTGGGACGTCCCAGGTAGGTTCTCCTACTTGGCACCAGCCACCATGTAGCCAAACATAGCATGCAGGCATCTCTGCTAATGACGAGAGACCACCAGCAGTCATCTCATCTTTAGTTTTGCAGCTACTTAACACCCGACAATTGCAGAAAGGTTTGACATGACATAATCCATTCTACCAGTCAATGGCACGATCACATGCCTCGTTTGTTTTCTGAAGAACTTCCTCCCCAACCCCAAGTGGCTTGGCTCGCCAAACCTCCTTAATACTAGCAGATAGTTAAATCCACTGTGTGAACATATGTACTCTAAAATCTATATTTATATCTAAAAATAATGAAATCCTTCCAAAATTTGTCTTCCTAAAATAGAAAGTCATTTATATGTTATAAAAGTTGTTGGCCATGTATTGAAAACATAAATTAATTGATTATATGTGTCACAATTAATCAAATACTACATTAATATGTGAAAATCAAATACTCTCTTAGAATATGAAAACCAAATATTGCCTTGGAATATGAACAAACTTCTAATAAATTGAAAACAAAGTTAACGAAATATTTCAACACCATCAAGATCTTAATTTTATTGTTCATTTTACATGTTATAAATCGAGATCATAATTTTTTTATAGTATTCTACACGTTAAGAAATTTGTTGTCTTATAGAAGATAAAATATAATAAACTTAAACAACCGGCTTCTACCAACATATATTATTAAAAAATTATACTTTTACTTTTATATTAAATCAAGAGTCAAAAGTGTGTTTATTCAAATATTCGGAAAAAAAAAAGAAGATAACAAACCATGATTTAATTTCAATCCGAGCATGTAGGTCAAACAAAAAAACCTTGAACATTAACCAACGAATCAAATTCCATCAAATCAAAACTAAATTTTTTTTGTAAAAATATTGCTGTTTGTTTGGTTTTTAATGCTCAATCCCCAAAATCTAATCATTATTGTATTTAAAAAATCAACTAATATTTTATTGTAATTTTTTCTTACCAACTAACCATTAAAAGGCTTGGACATCACATTATAAGAGCTAAAATTTGAATGTAAGTAATGTTGGAGATAAAATATCACAAGAATGTCATTGTCTCCATTGGCAAAAACAAAAATATCACATCTAGATGACAGGAAAATCACAAAATGAAAAAAAAAAAAAACTTGATCACGAAAATATAATTAATATCGAAATAGTACTACTTAACGAATTTAAATCCTCATAACAATTGTTGAGACAACTTATTGACATATTTGAAACTAAAGTGCACATCTAATGAAATTGACCAAAAGTAAAAAGCAATGCATTGACAAATCTATAAAAATACAAAAAAGCATAAATAGAAAAATATTTTTCCATCTCCATCGGACTCGTTGACAAAATATTTTAAAACCATCAATATCTTAATTTTATTGTCTATTTCACATGTTAATAAATCAAAATCAAAATTTTTAATAATATTTTATACGTTAAAAATTTGTGGTCTTATAGAAGATAAAATATAATAAACTTAAACAATTGGCTTCAGTCAACATATATTCTA
The DNA here is from genome assembly GCA_013146195.2 of Codonopsis lanceolata. Classification (NCBI taxonomy): domain Eukaryota; kingdom Viridiplantae; phylum Streptophyta; class Magnoliopsida; order Asterales; family Campanulaceae; genus Codonopsis; species Codonopsis lanceolata. Next base: position 116,862,000 of record CM028381.1, on the reverse strand, counting down.
AAAAAATTATATTTTTATTTTTATGTAAAAGCAAGATAGTCCCTACAAAAATATATTTATTAAAATATTAGAAACAGGAAAAAAAAGTAACAAACCATTATTTATAATTTCAACCAGAGCAAACATGTAGGTCATTGTAGGTCAAACAAAAGTTAAGGTTAATCATTGGTACTATCATATGTAATAACGATTAACAATAGTTAAGGACAATCATTGTCGCATATATAACACTTCTTAAAGTATGGTTCAAAGCAGATCATGATTTTTAGATTAACAAATCGTTTTGGTTTAAAAATATTGATTGATATGAGATAAATAAGGAAAACCAACAAAATAACACAACAAATGTTGTGTATAATGAATTCAGAGTCTATCATATTACCGATACAATGATGTATTTCTATTTAGATAATTGCAATTCATTTTTTTAATTTTATTTATTGTCTTTGTTTTATTTGAATAAAATTTAATTAAAAAAATATATGTCCATGCGTTAAACGTACGGATGTAAGACTAATTATGATAAAAACTTTAGTAGGATGGGAAGGTGTTACACACACACATATATATATATATATATATATATATATATATATATATATATATATATATATATATATATATATATATATATATATATTAAGAATTTAAGATCCACCTTAAGCAACGATGTCACAAGCAAAAGAAATCCTAAACCATCGGATCACCTCATTAAAAGAGGTGCCATAATCATAACCACAAAATAAGTTAAAAACTTATAAACAGCAACAAATTTATTAGTGAAATCTCTCATTAATTGTATTAACTGAAGCAATCCTGAAAACAAGTTGGTTCGTGGGCGCCAAGTCAAGTAAAGAATCAAGTTGTTTACTTGATCGTTAAGTAAACAATTGCTGCTCTCCCTCTCCAAGAAAAATAAAAAAGAGAATTTTGGCCATAACCCTAGTGAGTTGTGACCTAGTTCCTAGATTCCAGCTTGCAAGGGAGGGGAAAAAGAAGCACAGCAATTCCCCAACAAATCGTATATATGTCGTCTGAGACTACTCCCAAGTAAGTTTCTTGATCGTTATCTTGGTTTTCATTGCTAATTTGGTTCAAGTACATTGTCATAGGGTAAAATTTCTCGACAAAGAATTTCTTAAATTCATAATCGGAGGCAGTAGTGCTTAAATTCTTGAACTAAACCTAGCTAATGGTAATGGGTAATTTTGGGGACAGAAAATTGGGGACTAGGAGCAAGAGGCGAACCAAGAGCTCATCTATCGAAGAAACTCTGGCCAAGTGGATAGATTACAACCAGAACCAACAAATTCATTCTACCGTACATGGACTTAAAAGGAAGAGGAATACTCCTGGTAAAGGATCGAAAAAGGGTTGTATGCCTGGCAAAGGAGGCCCCGAGAATTCAGGGTGTGCGTACAGGGGAGTTCGACAGAGGACTTGGGGCAAGTGGGTTGCAGAAATTCGAGAACCGAGGTTTGGAAACGAAAATGCACCGACTAAGACCAGTCGACTTTGGCTTGGTACATTTTCCACGGCTGTTGAGGCTGCTCTTGCTTATGATAAAGCAGCTAAGGCCATTTATGGGGACTGTGCTATACTTAATTTCCCAGCTTATTTTGAGGAGTCTGCAGACATGTCTTCCGATGATCATTCCTCGATTAGTGTTAGTTCAACCCGAAATTATACACTTGAATCTACAGCGACATCGAATAGACAAGCAAGGCCGCCTATTGAAAGATTGAGCGAATATGATGCTGTGGCGGAGGAATCAAAAGGCAACAGCTCTAAGACTTTTGCAGAATTAGAATTGGAGATTAAGGAGGAGGACATTGAGAAAGAGTGCGCAGGAGTTGAATTTCTAGAGAAAATTGATGCTAATCATCCTAGTAATACTAGAATTACAGAAAACAGTGTAGACAAGGAAAGATTAAACCAAGGGATTGCAGCGATTAGCGATACTGGAGAGCTGAAGGATGTCACAAACAAGCCACAAGAATGCGAGTTAAAACAAGTATGTGAGCAGGAGCAGCTGTTGGGTGTGTACGAGGAGTTAGTAGACATGGACAACTACAATTACTGGCAGAGTTTGTTAGAACAAGGGAGCCTGGACACTGGAATCGTAAAAGACTGGAATCATGATTGGGTCAATGCTGGTCATCTGAAGCTGCAGCTCCCCCTTTACTTTACTGTGATCAACTTGGATACTTGGAGAAGCTTTTATTGGAAGACGATGTTGAGGCTGCTGCTGGTACACTCCATATCCATAACAATGATTAACGAAAACCCGAGATAAAGCTTGGACGAAGGCTGTACATATTTTCTCTTGGGGTAGTCGAAATTTGCCAGATGAAGAAGGAAACGCTCTCCTACAATTGTGCAAATATTGGGGATGATAGTTTGTTTAGACTTGAGTTTGTTGGGAAGGGATAGAGATTTTGACAGATTCTTAGTTAGAACTTAGAAATTTGTATCATCGAGGAAGGATTGCTAGAAATTCAAGGTGCAGTGGAGGATCCAATTTTGGTTTTCGTTAAACAATTATTTCCCTTAATATTGTAATCTTTGCTCTTCACTGGTTCTACAGAAAAGAAAACGTTATTTTGTTCCTTCACACCCACAATGCTACTACTTGTTCATCCTTTAATTATGTTTCAATCTTTATTTAATTTCTTTTTTTCTGACTAGCAAGTAGGAACCATTTGCACCGTGATGCATAAAATTTAAATTACTAGACCTTATCTACATCTTTCCAGTACACAATCAACAAACATTTCATCTTACACTTTACATGTATAGCAACACAAAACAAGTTAAATCTATTTTGAATCACACAAACACAAATAATGAAAGAAGAAGAAAACAACAACAACAACAGCAACATGATATGAAGTAGTAAAAGAGTGGCAACTTCGAGTGACGAAGAAACAATATGTAATAACTATCATTCTTCCTCGCCACTCAACTCCCCACTCTCTTACCACTTTATACTTTTTGTGCGTCTTCGGACGAATGAGGGAGAAGAAAAGCAGATGAAGCAAAAGAACACACTACTTGAAACTGAAGATTCATAGATGAAGAGAAAACAAAATGAGAAGTTAGGGTGATGGATTAATCGAATCCAAGATGAAAACCACAAGTGTTCTTCAACACCCGACCTACCAATTCTCCTCTCCATCCATGCGAATTTCAGCCCTAAATTCTTTCATGCGGACATTTTAAGAAAGATTTCATGAAAATGGACTTTAGCTGTTAAAAAAAAAGGGAGGAGAATGGAAGGGTTAAATATTTGAGAAAGGAGACCGGAATGCAATTATTCCAATTTTGTATTTATAATTAGGGAGACATTCGGGCCGATACCATACGGTGAAATGTTAACCGCAAAAGTTCACCATAATTTTTTTAAACCGCTACATTACACTTTGAGAGATAAAATGACAAAGATACCTTTAATGAAGAAAATGCGCAGCAGACAAAGCTACTAAATTTGGGCATCGCAATGCAAAAAACCTCACCCAAATTTAGACATCGCAATACAAAAACTAGGCATCAATCATTAATTTTAGGCATCGATCATTAATCACGAAATGGGTCTAAATCTTCATTGCAAATATTTTAGCAAGAATTACATGGATGAATTGGGTGAGTTTTATAATGCATAACGGAGTATGAGAAAATGTGGAAGGAGTATGTGTTGAGTTTTATAATGCAAGTGGGTATGATGGGTTGAGTTTTATCATATTGTTAACATATATTTTTAACTTATAGTGGAGCCCATAAAATGCCAAATAAGATGACACATTGGAACATGTCAACTAATAACACATCAGGTGCCAAATTTGAGCATATTGCTTCCACCATTGAGTATGACTCTAGCATTACTCGAGTTTTATAATGCATAGTGGAGTATGGGAGAATGTGGAAGAAGTATAGGAGAAGTATGGGTCTATATCTCATTATCCTTTATACTTAATGAGTTACGTTTTTATTTAAATTTTTTTGTTTTGTCTATGTTGCATATGAAGTGGATGTGTTGGTCATTACACGATGTTCAAATTGAAGGCAACGATGCCCAAATTGAAGGCAACGATAGCCAAATTGGAGGCAACAACACTCAAATTAGAGGCAACAACGCCCAAATTGAAGGCAACGACGGCCATCATGCAAGTATGGTGGCATTGCATATGAAGATTACAATCATTATCATGGTAGCTCCAGTGAATATAAACCATGTTGTTTTTGAGCATATGAGTCATGTTTTCATTTATTTCTTCCGTTCTGTTGTATTGTATATGAAGTGGGTGTGTTGGTCATGACAACGACGCCCAAATGGCGCCCAAATTGGAGACAACGACACACACATCGAAGACAACGACGCCCACATCATAGCCTAACGACACCCACAATGATGTGATTAAAATGTTGCACAATTTCATGCTCGAATTATGTGCAAACATCGTCTTGCATTTGTGTAAATGATGTGATTGAATACATGAATCCAAAGAATAACGTTGTGGTGAAAGATGGCTCCAATAATGGCTCCATAAGTTTGGAGAATGATCTTTCAGGATGCTGAAATGCTCTGGTATTTGTTCCATCTCCTAAATAGTAAGTCGATAATGTTGAGAGAGTGTGAAAGTAGACTAGTAAAAAAGAAAGTGGAATGGTGAGAGAGTGACGGTGTTCGTTGAGTATTTTAGGAAAAAAAATAATAAAAGTGGACTTTTTTGGGTTTTTTTTAAATAAAAGGGTAGTTGAGCGGTTATAATTTCATAAAAGGGAACCGGCCCGTAATTAATCCTTATAATTAAGGGTGATAACGGGGTCGGTACCATGCGGTGGAATTATAACCACAAAAGTCCATCATTATTTTTTAAACAGCTACAGTGTACTTTTTTGGGGGGAAACGATGAAAATACATTTAATGAATAAAAGACACGTACACAAAGCCACTGTCTCAATTTGTGAGTCGATAAAAAAATTTGAGCGTCGCTATGCAAAAGCCACTACCCAAAATTTGGGCGTCGCAAGGAAATTTTTTGGGCCTCTTTCATCAATTTTAGGCATGATTTTAAGAAACGATGTCTAATTAACTAACATCGAAGCATGATTTAAAAAAATGTCTAATTATTTATATATCGAGCAGGATTTGATGGAACGATGCCTAATTAAGTATCACCGAAGCATGATTTGAAGAAATGATGCCTAATTAAATAACACTAAGGCAAGATTGGAAAAATAAATTGAAGTATGTCACCATATTAAAGAAACGATGCCTAATTAGTAAGACCGAGGTATGATTGTAAGGAACGATGCCTAATTAAGTAACACCGAGGCAAAATTGCAAATAACGATGACTAATAAACTAAAATCGAGACATGATTGTAAGAAACGATATCTAATTAAGTAACACCGAGGCGTGATTTGATGCCTAATTTTTAAACCATTAAACACATGTATTTTTAAATCAAGGCAGAATAGAAAAATGTTACCTAATTAAATTACACTGACGTTGAATTATAAGATACGATGCCTAATTAAAAACATCGAAGCAAAATTGGACACACACATCATAGGCAACGATGCCCAAATTGGATTTGTCTGCAAGTGATTTCTTCGGCTCTGTGATTCTATTCCTTGTGATTCCAGTACAAATCGAACACTTTGATTACAAAATTACAACGAAGATACAAATATCGAGCACTTTGATTAAAAAACAAAATGATTCGAAGATTATTAACATCAAATATTCTGGGTTTGCTCCATATGAAATGAAAAAGCGTGAAATGAAATGAACACTTTGATTACAAAATTACAACGAAGATAGAAACAGATGCTTAGCCCAATCCTCTTCCCGATGGACAAATGGACATATATGATTTTAGGAAGAAAGAGCTTCAAAGGGAAAATGTGATCGAGAATGGCTATGGGATTTTGGAGAAGAAAGAACGGTAGAGGAGGTGTATTTAAGAAAGAAAATAATGAAAATAGACTTATACAATTGAAAAAAAAAAACAGGGTACCTGAGCGATTATAATTATAGGAAATAGTACCGCCCTAAAATTATTGCTATAATTAACACTCATCTTCCACATGAACTAATAGGTGTAAATGTAGATGGGCTGGCGTTTGGTGGAACTCAATAGAATAATCCAGTAAGGTGTGTTGAGCAACAACAACAACACCAACTACAAATTCTCTAAAACCTATTTTAAAGATTTTTAGCTTCAATTAAGCCCACAATGGAAGCTCAAGCCAACTCTCTATCTCTAAAATCAAGTAAACAATTCTTCTAATTTGAAGAGTTATTTACCTTGAATAGTAACATTTATTTCAATTGTGGTGGGAAAATATAATTACTAAAATATAAATTTTAAAAGTAAATCCCCTTGATGGACATATATTTTTAGAAAGCTAATTGAAATTACTAAAATATAAATTTAAAATATAAACTATTTTATTCCAATTGTGGTGGAAAATAAAAATAAAAAAGCTGGAAAATATATTTGTAGTTAGAGCATCACCAATGCAATCATATATTTTATCTCGTGTGGCCGTTGATAATTAACAAGCTCAATCATATTTGACAAAAAAAAAAATTCTTCATTTACATTCAATTAAAATGGAGCTCTTTAATGCAAATGTGGATTTGATTTTATGTGAAATGCGTCCACCACTAAAATGAAATTTGAAAAAAAAATTAAAAAATAAAATAAAGGAACAACCAATAGAAAAGAGTTTTTTTCAAAAAACAATGTTGAGTAAGATGTATTCACACCCTCAATTAGAATGTGAAATATTGACATCGTTATCCACAGAATGAAAAAATTGGTTGACACGTCATATCCACAATGTATTGACGAAACTTTTTTCTTCAAAAAATGTATAAATTCTAGGTAATACCTAATTTATTTTCATATTCATATTATCATTGGTAATACTCTTATGTTTGTTAGTTGAAATTTGAGATTTTTAGAAAATTGTATTGAGAATGCTTGTTGAAGTGAATTCTTTCTTAGAGTGTTGAAAAAATATAAATGAAACAGAAAATGAGTTATTAGAGAGTAGTTTGGAGAGCAACGATTATGGATGCTTTAAAGCCAGCAAAGCCTGGTGCACATGACACGGGCCATAGACTAGTGATTACTGATTAGTGAAATGTTTCTTATTCATGGTCAAACTAGTCAAAATCTTCAAGTGATATTTTTCTTTTGCCATTAAATATCTTGAGTACAATATATACTACCATATGAAAATCACTAAGATCACAAACACTTTTGGCCGTAAATATTCCCTTTCCTAATATCTTTCTCTTATTCTTAGTTCTTAAGCTATTTTGAAAAACATTGGCGCGTGTGTAAACGAGGTGCTCTACCCACTAGCTATAGCCCTGAGTGTTCGTAATACCTATTTTATCATGGATAAAAAAAATTGTCAAGAGGAAGATTATGAGGATGCCTATTTGAAAATATTTACCTTTTTCGGTCTTGGATCCTTCATCATTATTTCAAAATATTTTTTCTCTATTTATTTTATTCGATTTTTTCATCATTGAGAATGTCCTTTTGAAATCAAAGAATATTAAAAAAAATGTGTTCCTCTTTTTCTTTTTCTATATAGAAAATTGAAATACTGGATTTACTTGAATTTGGAACCTAAATAAAGGATCCTTTTGAGATACTCAAGATAATTACTTAGAATTAGAATTAGTTTTGAGTATAATAGTATTATGATATGGAAATCTCTAAGATCACAAACTTTTGGGGTTAATTATTCTCTTTTCTTTTCTTTCCTTCTTTTTCTTGATTATTAATTATTAATATTAAGCTCATTGGCATAAGATAGTTTGTGCATGGTTTGATTCGACTTGAGCTCGTGGGGTAATTGGGCTGAGATTGTATCAATCCATGAAATAAAACAGTTATTATGAGAGTAAGTCTCGTATAAGTATGTTTTACGATGTTAATTCATAAGACGGGGCTCCACTCTTTCACAACTTAACTCGTCAACACACAGTGTGTAGGGTCAATGAGATTCGTCTTACATAAAAAAAATGGTAAGATCGTCTTACTTAAGTTTTTGTCATTATGAAAATCGTTAACATAACATTTAAAAAAAATAAAAAATTGTAAAGATAAGTTTGACTTTTAAGTTCCAAAAATAAACGAATCAATTCGATTTTTTTATCCTATATTCCTATACCATATTGTCATTAATTCTACCATTCAATCCCTTATTGTTGTACATTTCCTTAAGTAACATTTCCAAGAAAGATAAAAAAGATAATCTTGTTGTACATACGTATAGAAAAGAAAACCCTAATTCTCATATATAATTTATTTATCAGTATTTCTCTGCGTCCCTCCTTCTCCTTCTCTATCTCTTTTTTCTTCTTTTTCTTTTTCAAACTCCATTCTTTTCTACGCTACAAGGTACGTACTCGTTAACCTTTTTCTTTCATTTATATATCAATATGTGTGTGCGTGCGTGCGTGTGTTATTCTTGAAGCTAGGCTTAGGCTACCGTATATGGATGGTTGACACTGTTTTTGGGTGTTGATGATCGTATAGCAGGAGCAGTCACATTCTTAATGGAACCCTTTGCTGACATGGTAACTTTTGTTTTACATTTGTATCCATAATCCATTCATGTTTTACTACAAAATTATCACTTTGGATCCTCTTTTCTTCTTCTTTTACGTACAGACGTGCGAGCTAAAAGTTGACATTCATTGTGAGATATATAAGATGACCATGATTGAAGTCTTAAGCTCTATTAACGATATGCCCAGGCCCAACCAACTAGATAAATTTTGGTCACTTGAGCCTTGAGGGGACTCAGGCCCATGCATGTCCACCTCTAACTAACTGCTTAATTATCATATGTCATTTTTTTTTCTTTGATTAGGAGTGTATTCTGTGACCATTGATGCGCAAGAGGACAGAGTGAAAGTAGCTAGACAAGTGGATCCCAAAATACTACTAAGGGCCTTGGCTAGAACCGATAAACACGCCGAACTAGTCTAGGTCAAACTCAAACACCCCCAAGTTAGCCGTGGAGGTCCATCTTACTACCACAACCACAACCACCACCACCGTGACTACTCACATGGACCAAGAGATTATTTCTTTGAACCATCTGGGTCTTATTGGTATGGTTCAAGGGGGCATGGGCCCTTGCCTGGAAGTTCATGGTATGAACCTGACCATCACCACCACTACTCTCGTAGCAGAAGCTCATTTGTTGATAATTCATTTTCTCGCAGCACAACCTACAATTTTGGTCCTTTTGATGGCCGCAGGTTCTATTGATGCTAACATTTAGTGATGTGTTTCAAATTTCGAATTTCGAATTTGAAGATTTTAATTTGTTTTACTATTCATTTGAAGATTTGGATTTATTTTTCATTTGGGTACGGTTTATTTGAACTAATGAGGTTTCTTCTTCTTCTTTTTTTTCATTTGGGTACAGTTTTTGGATCCATCGAGTGTTGAAGATGTTATTAACACTTTCATCTCATTCATTTTCATAACACATCTCTTCAATAACACACATTCTGACGTGTTCTTCTATTTTTCTCATTTGTAACAAATGGAAATGGTTACCATTGGTAGGAACAATATATTCATCTTAGTAACATCTTGAAGAACATCCAATGAGATGCTCCATTTTTGCGTCTGTCTTTTGAAAAGAAAATTTGCTTTAGATGAGGTAAACTGGAGAAAATACAACGCCTACTAAAGAACAATATTCAGATCACAATTTACATACTCTACGCCCTACAAGAGGAGGGGGGCGGGGGGTTCTGAAACTCTCGAGTTAGTCTAGTCTTTACAGGAAGATACTGCTGCAGATAGATCTCATCTTCCCTCTCCAAGGATGTATCTTCTGTTGTGTTCAAAACATCTCTTTTGAGGATTATGTAGAACCTGGCTCGTGAAGGAAGTGTACTAAAGAATCTATGTACGGTACAGCTTCTTGAGTCATGTTTGCAAGCCTGAATGCCTGATGGCAGCAGCGTTTGCTAGCGATTGAATAATGGAACAACCTATTGCGATCCAGATTTTCCTCAAGAACTTTTCTGATCCATCTCAGACCAAACCAGTTTCCATGGTCCACCTTTTGTGCCTAACCTGAGAATCGCAATATCTATCAAAAATAGGAGCAAGTAGGAGGAGCACGTAAGCAATAAAAGTTCCATGGTATCATTTCCTACAGCGGCTCACTACTCAAACATATAATGATTGTGTAGAGCATTAATGTTCACTTTCTTAAGAGCAAAATTTTATACATTTCTACTGGTAGCCGACAGCCTTAACTCCATATATATCCTAAACACCACTATAGGAATTTAGTGAGCCAAGGAAAGTATAAATCAATTTACCTCCAGATTCCAGCAACTACTCGTAAAGTCATAAACAGGAACAATCCTGCCCAGACAGCAGCAAGACCATATAGGGGAGCAGCCAAAAGAACGAATATCGAAGAGATAACACCAATCAATACCTGCTCAGAGTTGAGAAAGAAAGACATAATAGAACACCAACTCAACACCAAATTTACTTGGGGTTGGCTACATGAAACCTTTTTCACCATATATAAATACAATATCGAGGGATCACAATGTTAGAGAAGCATATGTACCATTGAATATGCAGCATAATCGAAGTCTGAGACCCCATAGTAGAGCCCATCCAGAGCAAAGGCAAGAGCATTCATCGGCTGAGATCCAGCAACAAACTACAAAGTAGAAGTTCAGATTCAATAGAAAGTTCACACCTAAACTAAATGCAATTAAGAGGAACCAAAGGTGAGCCTAGGGATTGGGCTATAGTTGATGAGCTAGATTGGCTCAAACGTGGGCTCAAAAGTCTTAGTATAACAAATTAACCCCATTGGATCCCCCCATCCATGATCTTCATATTGGTTAAGGCATGAAAATGATGCAAGCGCGAGTATTTTGTTGAAAGATATATCCTTAAGGCACAAAGTTCTGCATTTACGGATGTTTATAAACCAAACTAAAGTTAGTTTCTTACCAGGGTACCAGACCTGGCTATTTCCAGAACACTTGAATCCGAGGTAAATAAGCTAGAAAACATTCCAAAACCAAGAAACAAGATAACAGCCAGAGAAACTCCAGACGTTAAACCAATCTGAAAAATTCAATTAAAACAAAATAAAATAAAACTCAGGTCATTGTAACTGTTATCCCGGTAAAAATTTGAACAAAAAATTTAGAAGTGCATGGACTTAGAGAAGCTAATTTATGATTAACCTGTAGAATTCTGGATATCACTTCACGTGACTGAGCATACTTCCCTTGAGAAAAACCATTTGCGAGAAGAGCCTGTCAAAAAAAACATCTGTAATCCCCTCGATTGAACCAGATACAAATCCCAACTGGCATGCGTACGCCGCATGTGCTTGTATGAAAAATGATACAAGAACATACAAGCATGCCTTTCAAGGAACCAAGAATCCAGAATAAATGTTATTTTGCCTGGCACATTCTGACACCCTAAATTCTTCTATGATTATTATGATTATATTCAGGAGTATTAGATCATAACTTTTAAAAGCTAGCCAGTCCAACAAAATATTTTCAGTCTGTAATAGGAGTTGATCACTTCATCTGCCTAGAGCACTTTGTTCTCCAATTCGGGGTACCATTTCTATAAAAGTTAAAAGCATATTTAAAATGGGTTCTACTATATCTCCTTTCTACAATATCAAGGATCTGTACAAGCATGCCACTACTGGATAAAGTAAAAACTTATATAGAAAGTAAAAACTTATATGTAGACACGAAGCCAAAGACACCCTTCGTGTAACATCGTGTTTACCTGGCCTGCTAGTGCTAAAGCATCAGTAAGCAAGGATAGAGCCAACCAAATTTGTAAGCAGATCTGATGACCAGCCATAGACAGAGGACCCTCTCTCGCTGCCATAGATGTAGCTATGGTCATAGTCACAAGCACTGATAAGCTCCTCGCAATTAATAGTCCGCCTGCAAGATGAGATGAATAGCTTATATGTAAGAGAGTTGCTGTCTTACATGAGTCGTGGCATTGCATAATGGTTTCAAGATGATCCTGATGGTAAACAAATAAATAGAGATTATATGGTCCTCACAGGTTTATGTGGCTCAAAATAAAAAAAGTTTGCCTAGGAGATTATCTTCTTTTTACTAGATTGAGATATATAGGTTGTTTCCTCTAACATCATTCAATTATAATATGAGTGACAGAGTGACAGAAAATAAGGTTGGTTTTCTCACATACCAGATTTTAGATATTGAGCAACTCTTCCTCCATCAATATTTGGAGAGACGAGTAAAACTTTTGAATTCAACTTCCATAAAAGGATGAATGCAATCAAATATCTACATGTAAGTTCATAAACCATAATGAGGAGATAAAATTACTTGGTAAATAAAGTTTAAAAGAAGTTCTTGTATGGAGCAGAACTGTATGCATCTGTTTTACCACATCATGACGTACTCAGAAATCACAGTGGCAATTGCAGCACCACCAATGCCAAGATGGACGAAGAATATCAAAATTGGATCCAGTATAGCATTCAGTAGGTTGCCAGCAACTGAAATTGAGAGTGTAATTTTTGCAGACTTAATCAATAATCTTGACATGCAAGGATTGACAATCTAACGATTCAACGAGGATGTATAGCATGAACTTTAACTAAAGAGGATAATAAGTATTTATAAATTGGAACTGTTAGAAAGTTTGACCAACTTTTCAACTTCTAAAGCGTTGTAATATACTCCCTCCATGCCATATAGTTTGGCCACATTTTGTTCTTTGGATGTCCCAAAGTTTTAGGCCACATAGATGGCCATATTTTGTAACTATTTACTACTCCCTCTGATTCAAAATAAGCGTCGTTTTAGGTTTCAAACTTCCAATGCATAATTTAGCATTATCTTCTCCCAACAATTAATCATTTTATTATTAAATATCTTATCTTCACCTAATAAGCAAAGGGAATAGACAATTACGAGGAGATAGAAGCTTAATTTGAGTGAAAATTTTGGTTAATACGGGTACATTCGGCAATCAGCTTAGTTTCTTAATAGGTGTGCATTACTCTACATTCTTCAACGACACTTAATTTGAATCATAGGGAGTGCAAGATAAGTGTGTAAGACAAACATTTAGAGTAATCAATAAAAGGTATAAATGGAAATATGAATATAAAACAATGGATGTGGATGCATTTATAAACAAGTCTAAATACGTGAGCTTTTTTCTAGAGGACAATATAAAAGACGGAGGGAGATTTTATCCAGTAGGAAAGTGATTCCGATTCACTAGTTGCCCATCTAGATTTCCCACCCAAGTTATCCAATCCGATCATCTCACCATTTTTGAGCTTCTCTTGGTTGAGTTAGGATGGTGCTAGTTAATGCACACATTGAAGAGTAACTAGAGTATCTTTGGCATCAGACTCTTCACAAACCTAACCAAGCTTATTAAATAGCCTACTATTACCATTATTAACTAGAGTATGTTTGCTCAAGAATAATTGTTTTATTTAGTAGCCTTAACACACCTCAGATTAAGTTAAGTTCGAAAAAAAGAGATGCAGAAAAGATCTTGACATGCAGCATAATCTACATCAATTAATGTCCCTAAACTTTCTAACTCATTGCAATTTGATCAAAAAATGTACATTAGTTCATATTATATGTGGTCACTGACTTTCAAGGCACTCTGTAAACCTAAAGGCTACGAAATTTTATTTCAACAATGAATTGGGAAACGTTTGCTGCCACAGTTAATGTAAATCCAGTTGATGAATTGAAATGATTAGTAAAAGGGGACTGTGAGTACAAATAAAATACACAAAATCATGGCTAAAGATAACACTTAATAGTAAATTATGAATGTGATGTAATACTTGCCAACAGCATATAGAGGTGTCTTGGTATCTTTAAATCCACGAAAAGTTCCTTGTGCAGCTAGTGCTATCACAATTGGCGGAGCACCAAAGGCCCTCATGGTAGTAAATTGCTCTGCTGGTATTCGCATTGGTGAATCCTGCAAAAGACTCGGATAAGGTTTTAGTCTGGTAAGGTGATACTGAATAGCATGTTTTATTGAGAAGGCGTATTCCAATTAGGATGTGGCAGAAACTTGACCTGTAAAGCTCTTCTACTGTAAGTAGCAGAAGGCAGGTTAGAAACTGACTATCTCTTGGTGTGCATAGGTGTCGCGGTTTCATTTTGCCCGTGTGTAAGCCTTTTTGCGTCCGTGTTATTCAATGAAAATAATACTCCCTCATTCCTAAAAATGTGTTTGTGTTTGACCCGACACACAAATAAAGAAAATATAATTGACTATTATAAATATTAGAATAGTGTGTATTTTCCAAGGATACCCATGTGAGAGTGGTGCCCATCAGGTAAAGTATGGATCAAACCATGGGTAAAATGGTAAAAGTAACTGCCAAAAAATAAAAGATTAAAGCGGACACTTTTTTTGGAACGGCCTACGAAGGAAAGATGGACTCTTTTTTAAGAACGGAAGGAACAATTTATAAGCTGATTCCTGTGCCTGTTTGTATGTGTGTGCCTTAGCATCCTTGTTTGCTCTTAAACATTGTGATGCTGACTTGAAAATCTTGTTTAGTCCAATTTTTTTGTCCAGGATTGACTTGCGTAAAGTATGTAAATTATTCCTGGTCTTCATACAGAATGAGGCATGGCACATCTCATCATGTATAGAATGATAAAGAGTATAGAGCTTCCAAGTTTCTTGAGACTGTAATAAGAAGATATATGATGCGCAGGCTCTTAGTACTAATACTTTTCTTACTAATAGAGATAAAGGTTTATTTGAGAGTTCATATATTAGAGTAGGATTTGGATTCTGACAAGTTTAAATGGAAGGAAACAAAGCAATGCAAGAGCATAGTCTTTATTGATAAAAGATTGTACCACATGAAAGACTGCTTTGAAGGAACAGGTACAGAGCAATAAAGGAATCCTAGATGTATTCTAAGTGGCAGGTTTCTCATTGATTAGTGGTAAATTTCAGTTGTCTTAGTGTGTCCGAGGCATCTATGAACCATAACATAACTAATATAACTAATCATACCAAAATGTTTTAAGTGTAATTTTGTGATTAAAAAAATAACCAAGGAATGGTATAGTTTCATAAGCATGAAATCCTAGTTAACACGTACAACAGGTATACCCATCGTATTCATTATGAAGCCTGAGCCAAGAGAAAGCACAAAAGTTTCTGCAATGCCAATGACAGCAGCTAATCCCAAAGAAGTTGATACAGAGGGAAGAAATTTCTTGTTCTTGGGGCCAGCTGCCTGATCTGAACAACATGGAACCAAAATCTTCATATATAATTGTTGCATATGATTGTAAAGGAAAACTAAAAGGAAAATCAAACAGAAAATTCAAAAGATAGCCATGAATATAACGTACCAAAGTCAACTGGAATAGATTTATCATCATCCTTAGCTAACAATGCCTGGTCTTCAGCAACAAATGAAGTTGTGATGTTGAGCAGAGGAACATTAAGTAATTTTGATACAAGATTAAAGACTGAAATAGAGACACCAACTGCTGCCAATTCAACAGAGCCTGCAGAAATTAACATTATGCACAAAAAATGCATCAGGAGATTAGAGATTGAAGCAAAATTGCAGAAGTGAAATCAGTACTCTAATTCAATAATCAAAGTTAAGTATTCTATTACACAAGGAGCCTTCATAAAGGCTAATGGTTGACGTCTAAAATATTATAATCCTAGCTTACAAAAGACAACCGACTTCTCAATTAAAGAACACAAATGAAAGACATAAAATAAATAAACCCATCAAAATACAAATAATATGAAATAATTCCTCAACTGCACTAATATGCCTAGGCTTGGGCTTACGCTTATCATTAATACTTATCTTCTTCCTGGGCTTATCTAATCCTTTTCCTTCGCCATCACTCTATCTCCTTAAGCTTTCCTTATGCCGTAAAAGTTGCATGCATATATTCGATATTGCTCTTGTTTTAAACCCTTTAACTCCTCAAGCTTCTATCCACTTCTCTAACATTTCAAGTTTATCAGTGATCATTGTCTTAGTCTCATCAGTAAAGGAAATGTCATTGGCAAATCATGCACCATTTTAAGAAATTTTGTAATCCCTCCATCCCAATTGAGAGGTACAAACTCCGTTTTAGTTTGTCTCAGACTCTCAGTTGAGGAGGTAGATTTACTTTTTTGAGAAACTATTTTTTAACATAATGTCTTAAATACCATTTCAATTTGCGGTTGAGAATGATTATGTCATAGCAACCAGAGCAACTTGAACTTGTATCCACAAAATGATGGAGTATTTTATGATGTGAATAGTTATTCAACTTTTTTCTTAATTTGCGTAATAAGTCAAAGTGCACCTCTTCAATAAGCCCAGAATGAGCATATGCTTAGCCAATCCATCCATAAATAGAGAAAAAGGACAAGAACTTAAGGGTGATCTTTGATGTAGTAGGCCTAGGTAATTGGGAACTCCCAAGTCTCATACATTGTAGGTCTCATTATACTCAAAGTTTCATCGTACATATCATTGATCATATCTCACTCTAACCCACTCCCTTTTTAAGACCTACCAAATTATCAATGTAGGGACTTGACCATATGCTATCTTTGCCTCCGTATATCTTTCCATTAATTTTCTCAAATTATTGATACGTTCCACGTGTAGACCTCCAAGGCATTAGCAAACTGATTCTCATGTATTGATATGACATGTCTTAGTCTATTCTTAAAGACCCTCTCTCAAAGTTCCATCACCGGAATTTCTTGGTTTCATGCCTCTATTGCATGGGTTCGGGTTTCTCCTTTCTTTCTGTAGATAGGCACTATAATGTTCTTCCTTTATTCATGGATTCTCTTTGAAATCATGATCTTACTAAATAGCTTCAGTATTGAGAAACTCCGAAGTCCCGCACCTTAATATGGACTCATTAAGTCCTAAACACTTTCCTAGTTTCATCTTCCTTAATACAATCTTCAACTCGCCCTCACCAATTCTATAAATGTCATATCTCGACTCTATTGTTACTCTTCCTACATGTTGTTCATTTAATAATTTTCTCAATCTTTCTTTAATACTATCATATTTGACTAGAACCCATGAATGAATGAAATGAGTTGAACATGTATATGCATATCAGTAAACAGTATCAACTAAGTACAAAATTACTGTAAGTGTCTAAGTGAACTTTTCCAATTGCTCAAGTCAAGATTAAAAATAACCGAAACTCCATACCCAAGTGACCGATAAATGCAGTATCAACGAGTAAAGTAATAGGATCAGCAGCAAGAGCCAATGCAGCCGGTAATGCAATCGACATTATCTCCATTCCTAGTTTGTCAAACTTAGGCTCCTCCCTGTTTACCATTATCCAAAAGTAATTCAGATTATGAATCAAATTCATCAATATCAAAAAAAAATATATGTAACTAGAAATTACCAATAACGACCAAACAGGAGTGAGAATTGATTGAGGAGAGATGAGGCGGTGGAGGGACACGGGTCAGGAGGTGGTGGTGTGTCGGTTTCGGGTCGGGTGGTAGGGTTATGTCGAGGTGGTGATGATTTGGGGATGATTCGAAGACTAGGGGCAAAATCAGGGTTTCGCTTGAGTGATTGAAATTTGAATTGGGCGACGGTGGACGAGAAGGAACTGCCATGGTTAAGTTGCAGAGCTTGAGCAAAGAGAAGATGATGGTGGACATGGTGGGAGAAAACAGTGTTCATTTCCAGAGAGAAGTTGGAAGCCCGGGTACCATACGTATTTGTTTATCTATTTAATTTAAACGGCTACAATTATTCTGATTCAGTTTGTGGGACTTTGAATGTCAAGATTCTAGTATTCTTTTTTTAAAATTTATTTACTACTAGTATGTTTTTATTTTTATTACTAATTACTAATATTATGAATTAGTTTTGAGTATATTAGTATTATGATATGAAAATCTTTAAGATCACAAACTTTTGGCGCTAATTATTCTCTTTTCTTTTCTTTCCTTCTTTTTCTTGATTATTAATTATTAATATTAAGCTCATTGGCATAAGTTAGTTTGTTCATGGTTTGATTCGACTCGAGCTCGTGGGGTCATTGGGCTGAGATTGTATCACTCCATGAAATAAAACAGTTATTATGAGAGTAAGTCTCGTATAAGTCTGTTTTACGATCTTAATTCATAAGACGGGGCTCCACTCTTTAACAACTTAACTCGTCAACACACGAAGTGTCGGGTCAATAAGATTCGTCTTACATAAAAAAAGTGGTAAGACCGTCTTACTTAAGTTTTTGTCATTATGAAAATCGTTAACATAACATTTTTAAAAAATAAAAAATTTGTAGAGATAAGTTTGACTTTTAAGTTCCAAAAATAAACGAATCAATTCGATTATTTTATCCTATATTCCTATACCATATTGTCATTAATTCTACCATTCAATCTCTTATTGTTGTACCTTTCCTTAAGTAACATTGCCAGGATAGATCAAAAAGATAATCTTGTCGTACATACATACGTATAGAAAAGAAAACCCTAATTCTCATATATAATTTATTTATCATTATTTTTCTGCGTCCCTCCTTCTCAATCTCTTTTTTCTTCTTTTTATTCTTCAAACTCCATTCATTTCTACGCTACAAGATATTATCAAAAAATCAAATTAAAACAATATATCATAAATAATATTTAACAAAATATGGTAATTATTAACAATTATTAATATTTATACACAATAATTCTTTTTTTCTAATTATCAAAAAATTAAATTAAAATATTATATCATAAATAATATTTAACAAAATATGGTAATCATTAACAATTATTAATATTTATACACAATAATTCTTTTTTTCCAATTATCAAAAATTTAAATTAACAAATATTCAAATAAGTCTAACTAAACAAAAAAGAATGGTTTTTTAAACAAACAACCCCTTTAATGTTTTAATACATAATCACCCCCTCTTTTTAAAATTTAACAAAGTTACCCCTAGGCCCTAGGAATTAAAATCATCTAACAGCCCAAATCCCCTAACCCCGCCACCAGCCCTCTCCCTCTCTGCCTGGGCCATTCTCAGTCCAACCGCCCACCCCAAGCCCTCCGACTAGTTTCTGGGCAGTCCCAAGCGCCCAGCCCAAATGCTCCGCCTCACGACCTCCCCAGTCCCAAGCCCAGCCTCTCCCTTTTGGATTGCTAGCGAACCAGACCCAAACCCAGCCACTTTGGACCGGCCAACCAAACCCAAGGTCCCAAACCCACACCCCCCCCCTTTGGACTGCCAGGCAACCGGACCCAAACACACACCTCCCCGCCGCCAGGACTCAAACCCACACCCCCCCTTTGGGCTGCCGAGCAACCGGACCCAAAACACACCTCCTTTCGGGCGCCACCAACCGGACTCAAACCCACACCCCCTTTTGGACTGCCATTAAACCGGTCCCTATGCCTTTGCTAAAAATTGTTTTTTTTTTAATTTAAACATGACATTTAAAAAAAAATTAACAGATAAAAATTAAACATTTGGAGATAAAAATCGAATAATTAGAAGTAAAGATTACCGTAAAGTTCGTATCAGTTATAAATGTAACATCGTCATCATCGTCCATATCCACATTTCAACACTTTTTTACCGATTTGCTTCCAAATTGGTAGACTTTTTGAAGTTTTGACTGATTAAAATTTTGAGAGAAAAATACAGTTTTTTTACTTATTGGTCAAAATTTTACAATCTGTTATATTTATACACAAAGATAGATAATTTTTCACTTAATAACTAAATCAAATTAATTAGTAAATTAATTATGCTTAGTAACTAAATCAAATTCATTAGTAAATTAATTGTAAAATTTGTTAAATTAAATTTAATTTAACTTTAAAAAATTAAATAAGGTAAAGGGTAATTTGGTCAAATATTTTTCAAAAGTATTGTATTAAGTATTTTATAGTTGTTGTATTAAGCATACCCCTTAGTTAATTGAAGTATTTAAAGATGTTGAAAAGAAATTTTATTTATTAATTTGATAAAAGAATATATCTTTGAAAAACTAGAAATAAATTTAGGCAACTCTTTTCCCCAAACCTAGATTAGTTCGCACAGTGCCGTGAAATATTTAAAGATTGATCTGCTGCTCTGCTCTGCGCCTCTGCTAAGACTGAACGGAAGGCTGAAGACGAAGTAGTGAAGGCGTAACTCAAGTCTCTTTCTCTTTCTCTTTCTCTCAAGTAGGTAATTGACTCTCTTCAATTATTCATAGTTCTGAATTCTATTTCATGACTATTATGAATTCATGATCTATCTTTTTATTCAAAATTAGGATTTTTGATTTTTTTTTAATTTGGGTTTATTTAGTTGATTTATTGATTAATTGATTAACTGATTTGATATTTTGATTGATGACTTTGTTGAGCCCGAATGTACTCTCATAATTGGACAGTATCTCCCTGTTTGTTTCTTTGCTCTTAGCCAACACACACCCCAAGATCCCAGCCTTCACCATCACCAATTCTTCCACTCTGTCCTGGCATCTCACGAAGAATGTGAACAGGACTAGAAGTGCCAATGATCCCATCCTTCACCATCACCAAATTTTCCTTAATATTTGTTCC
Source organism: Codonopsis lanceolata (assembly GCA_013146195.2). Lineage (NCBI taxonomy): Eukaryota > Viridiplantae > Streptophyta > Magnoliopsida > Asterales > Campanulaceae > Codonopsis > Codonopsis lanceolata. The sequence continues at coordinate 116,841,327 of CM028381.1, read as the reverse complement.
AAGGCCAGCATTCATATCCATAATGTTCCTATATCTTGAAGTGCCAAGTAACCGAACTTGCCTCTTGTAGGTAGGGCTGGCGATTGGGTGGGTCGGGTCGAAACGGGTAATGGATCGAAACGGGTCGTAACCCGTTATGACCCAAATATTAAATAGGTTGAAATGGGTGGGTCGAAACAGGTAACGGGTTCAAACGGGTAACGGGTCAGAACGGGTCAACCCGTTTTGACCCACAAATTCCCATAAAAAATTACACAATTCTTTCAACAACCCTATCCCCATTCCCATTCCCCTCCCCCTCCTCTCCCCCCCCACCACCTCCAAGGACAAAAAGAAAAAATCAATTACTCCAGGTACATTGAAGGAAATTTCGCAAATGAATATCTGAACAAAAAATCATTGATTCAAGATCGCTTAAAGCTGGCTATATAAACTCATCTTCAATGTCATACGCAATGGAGAAGATCACTTAAACCATAACTTTACTTACAGAAGACTATATTATGAATACAGTAAGAAGAAGATGTGAAGAAGACAAGTTAGATATAAAAGCTGGCTCTTGATAAAGCCAAACACCAAAAAAGAAATTGCCCCCAAGAAAACAATTTTAGGCTCAGTTTCTACTCGTACCACTAATTCATAGAACCACAGAAAATGCCTATAGCTAAGCCTCGAATGGCAGTGGAGATTGCGAGGCTAATCCGAGCCATGATTTGCCTTCGGCTGCCTTGGATGGCGCTGCTTCTGCTTCCACTGAATTCCCAGTTTGATATGGTGCTCGTGCCGTGATTCTGTAAAAATTCAATGAAAAACCAATCAATCCCAAACTCATGAATTGTGCAGACATTCCTAATAACTTTTGAAGCATATGAATATCATGATCTTTTCTCTGTGCATAGCAAAACAAAACAGAACAATATCGGAAAATTCTGAAATGAACAAACAACTATACCAGAGTATTGAGTGATCCAGTCACAGCGCTTGAAAGGAATCAAGATCATCGACAGCTTCCTAGTTGCAGCTTCCTCTCCGTCTTCAGAAACAGCCTTCACCTTGTTATTTTTCTCTCTCTTCTTAGTACTCGCACTTTCCACAGAAGACCCCGACGAACACGAGCTGTCCACCGACGAATTCTTCTCGAGAACATACGGCGGTGCTGTGGCCACCAAATTCATGTGCTTCTCGACCTTCTTCAACCCCTCCTTCTTCCGTTTCAGCTCCTCCGAAACCCTAACTCTGTTTCCGGTCGGTCCAAGTATTTTCCGAGTGTCTGAACTCGGTTTTACCTGTGATGGAAGTGCAGTAGCCACAGACATTGCCGCAAAATGAAGGTATATAAGTATTAGTTTATTATTAATGAGCTATTAAAAATATCATTTTCATAAAAAAATAGATTTTTCAACGGAAACTCTTTACCCGAAATAAAGGAAGTATTCGGTTTAATAGATAGATAAAAAAAACTAACTAACTAACAAACAGGTCTATCCATAGCATTCAGAATGACACAAAAAAACCAAAACAAAATTGAAGTTATATTAAACGATGAAGAAAGAGAAAAGTAGTTAAGATTAAAACGAAATCAAAGCCAAAGAGCCCCAGCCTCCTTCAATATAGGCACCAAATCACCTGAAATATGTTTAGCCATGACTCTTTCTAGCCCTCCAAACAACTTCCCCCCTATGAAAACTGCCGGAAACTGCAGTTGCCGGATTTCCTCACCGCCGATGATCTTTGTTAATTCATCAATCAGAGTGGATTCGTGTTCCTTATCAACGTGAGAAATAGTAGGGTTCACTCCTAACCCTAACAACAAAAGCTTAACAACATGGCACATGCAACACCCACGTCTTCCAAACACTATCACTGCATTCTCCCTCACCAGGTTTTGCACATTGGAGATATCGCACGTCGACGGCGCCTCACTGACGGTGGTGGTAATAGAGGAAACAGAATGGTGATCACTTTGGCTTTGAAGAATGAACAAGCCTGCATGTAGATTACCAGTGGCTATGACCCTCTTTAGTTGGTCCTGGAATATACATGTGTGTTTAGTGAAATGCACAACATGAATAGACTGAGAAAGGATTTTGGGGATGGACAAGAAATTGAATTCGAAACTAGGAACATACAAAACATCAAAGAGTATAAGATCATATGATAGTTTTACAGAACATCTGTGAGTGATAGTAATATTGTTGCCATTTGAGAGGGGCAAAACAACAGGTTTAGATAATTTAACAATGGAATGCATTAGTGAGGAAGAGATGCATAGATAATATGTAGCCACTGAGTCCACTACCCAAGAATTCAAATTATGTACAGAAGCTACTGGAAAACCATGAAGTTTATAGCATTCACCCTTGGCGTGTCCCTCTTTTTTGCAGTAATTATACTAAGGGTAAATACCCTTCATAAATGGATCTCTAACATAGCCAATTTTGTTTCCAGTATTTCCAGACCCTCTATATGCAGCATCTACAGTTTTGTTGTCAGGCTCACGTTGTATTCAGGTGTATACCCAACTCTTAATGGTTCCTCCTGCTTTACCATTGAATTTATTCCAGATGGCTTTTTGTGATTATGAGCTTACGTACAAGTTACAAAGTCTTGTGATGGAAGTGCAGTAGCCACAGACATTTTTGAAATGATCCAGCATTTTCTTAGGAACAGAAAATTCATTGCAGAACTGCAAAAATATCAATAAGATTGTAGTCTATTAAAGCACCTTGCATATAGCATACCAATTAAATCTTTCTAATACTTGCAACAATAAATATAACATTCAGTTCAGAACCATCTAGTCCAGTCCAAGCCCATGCCCGCACTTCAGCTTCTCTCTCCCTATCTAATTCTCTTACAACATCAACTTTAAAAGTGATTCTGTGTGTGTAAACTAGTACTCCAATAGTTTCTTAATTCTAAGTTCATATATCATCACCCCATTTCTCATGTCCGTCAAAGGGATGCATTTATTGTTGTATGCAAAAATGTCCATCCAGTTCAATGCTTTTCTAGTAAAAATTTCACTTGATAATTTGTTCAAATAGCATGGGAAGGAATCAACGATGATTTATCTGTTAGATTAAAAAAAGAAAAGAAAAGAAGCAATAATCGTGATTCCATCACAATGCTATTTTCCTACTCAATCCCCTCCTCAAACTCTGAGAATTAGGGGATTGAGGGTAAGATTGAAATTCATTCAATATAGGAGGTGGAGTGGGATTAACAACCTTGTAATGGCGAGATTCTGCAAGTTGTTGAATGCCATTAAAGCTTTGGAACAAAATATTCGAGTTTGTGGATGCTCCAATTGTGCTCCTTCCCATCATTTTCCCAGCTCTGCTTCAATTCAAACAAAGGGAGATCGAGTGGGGAAGATATTCGAGTTTGAGAAGATCCAACTGCAGAGGGAGACGAAGACAGGAGAGGGAGGCAGAGACGGAGACGGGGAGAGAGAGGGATCGATAACGACGAGAGGGGTTGGAAACTGGCAACGGAGGGATCGGGCTTCTCGGGTTACGACTAAAAAAATCCCTTTAAGCCGTCAGTTTATCGGGTAAATACGGGTACCGTATTTACCCACATATATTATTGTGTTGGGTCGAGTCGGGTAAAACTCAGGTCGGGTCGGGTGGGTTTTCAAGTTTTGGGTCAGGATTGCCACCCCTACTTGTAGGTAATTACACGCTTTTTCCAGAGACTATTATCATCTTGGTAAGATTCAACCGTGACCCCTGGCATGTTTTTGCTGCATTGAAGGTGCTAGGCACTGTCCTTGTCGTATGACACATGAGTTTGCCTCTCTTTCTGGCTGTATGTTTGTGTGTGCGCTTTCATTTAATGAAAGCTTATTCACTCACACACATATAAATACACGACACAATGAAAATAAGAAGGCTGCCTATAGGAAAGGTTTCAAGATTTCGCAGAGTGGGAGACTTGGCAACTAGACCATTTGTTTCTAATAGAATCCAGAAGCATAGTGACTCACCAGACATCGTCAGCATTCCTAGATTCACAAATAGCGGCCGAGTTTCTATGGCAGGATTTGTCATTTACTTTTTTTCTCCAAATAGCAATATCTCCTTTCTCATACTTCTTCTCCCAGCAAAGAGATTCAGGCAAGCTCTTCAATATTTATTTGCTCTGCCTTGAGATCTTCCTTGGACCGTTGCCATGTTTTATAGTAGGTCTTCCAATTAATTGGAGGGCCAGACAAGATCCAATATCCCCCAGGCCTAAGAACTCTATCAACTTCCATTAAGTACATTCCATCTGCAATCATTCAAAATTTATAAGCAGCATCCAACGAGTACGAAAATAGACCTCGTTAATCAATACCAATTGATAGTCTGACCAGCAAAGCTTCTAGATTTTGGAAAACTATAGCATATAATATTTGATATGTTATGATTACCTTTCACTTTCTGTTTAGTATGATTACCTTCGGTTCATGAACCAAACCTTGCTTTAGAGGGTTAGTATTATGATATGGAAATCTCTAAGATCACAAAATTTTGGTGTTAATTATTCTCTTTTCTTTTCTTTCCATCTTTTTCTTGATTATTAATTATTAATATTAAGCTCATTGGCATAAGTTAGTTTGTGCATGGTTTGATTCGACTCGAGCTCGTGGGGTCATTGGGCTGAGATTGTATCAATCCATGAAATAAAACAGTTATTATGAGAGTAAGTCTCGTATAAGTCTGTTTTACGATCTTAATTCATAAGACGGGGCTCCACTCTTTCACAACTTAACTCGTCAACACACGGTGTGTCGGATCAATGAGATTCGTCTTACATAAAATAGTGATAAGACCGTCTTACTTAAGTTTTTGTCATTATGAAATCGTTAACATAACATTTTAAAAAAATAAAAATTTGTAAAGATAAGTTTGACTTTTAAGTTCCAAAAATAAACGAATCAATTCGATTATTTTATCATATATTCCTATACCATATTGTCATTAATTCTACCATTCAATCCCTTATTGTTGTACCTTTCCTTAAGTAACATTGCCAAGAAAGATCAAAAAGATAATCTTGTTGTACATACATATAGAAAAGAAAACCCTAATTCCCATATATAATTTATTTATCAGTATTTCTCTGCGTCCCTCCTTCTCTATCTCTTTTTTCTTCTTTTTCTTTTTCAAACTCCATTCTTTTCTACGCTACAAGGTATGTACTCGTTAACCTTTTTCTTTCATTTATATATCAATATATGTGTGTGTGCGTGTGTTATTCTTGAAGCTAGGCTTAGGCTACCGTATATGGATGGTTGACACTTTGTTTTGGGTGTTGATGATTGTACAGCAGAGCGGTCACATTCGCAATGGAACCCTTGGCGACATGGTAACTTTGTTTTACATTTGCATCCATAATCCATTCATGTTTTACTACAAAATTATCACTTTGGATCCTCTTTTCTTCTTCTTTTACGTACAGACTTGTGAGCTAAAAGTTGACATTCATTGTGAGACATGTAAGATGACCATGATTGAAGTCTTGAGCTCTATTAGCGGTATGCCCAGGCCCAACCAACTAGATAAATTTTGGTCACTTGAGCCTTGAGGGGGCCCAGGACCATGCATGTCCACCTCTAACTAAAATATAAATAGATTTACTTATAATTTGTCTAAGTTAATTATGATAATAGTAAAAAAGAAAAAAATTAAAATATAAATATATTTACTTATAATTTTTCTAAGTTAATTATGATCAAAGTTAAAATATAAATATTTAAAACTTAGACATAAATTAAATTGAGATTCAGTTTCAAAAAATAAATTGATTAAGTTAATTATGATAACAGTTAAAAAGAAAAAACACAAATATTTCAAATTACAAAATTTACGAATTTTTTTTAAAATATTTTTATGCTAAATTGTGGGTCGAAAAAAATTAAATTAATTAAGTTAATTATGATAACAATTAAAAATAAAAAATAAAAAAATTCAAAACTTACTAATGGACTAAAATTAAATTGATTCAGTTATGCACGTTAACAGAGAAGAAACTGGATAAATGAAGCGTATAATGTAAAAATGAATTAACTGTAAAACAATAACGGTAAAACTGTAAAACAATAACGGTAAAACTGTGAAACTATAAAACTGTAAAACTGTAAAACATGAGAAAGAAATTACGGCCGTAAGATTAAAGTAAAACAATAAATCTCAACCGTTACTTAACCTAAGTCAATTGCACATGTATAAACTGAGTTGTATTGTATTATAGACTAGTCTTTGTGCCTGTGCCCATGGCACGGCGCGAGCAGGGGAGAATGTCAGTATTGAAGGGTGTAAATATTTAAATAAATCGATATATGATTTAATCATGTTTTAAAAAGAGTCTAAAATAAAAAATAAAAAATAAAGACCTCTCGGTTACCAATTAAAACAATATGATCATCCATACTGGAATAAAAATTTAAAGTATCCCTAGATGATGCTATATGATGTCTGGGATGCTTAATTTATCAAATATCCAGGAAATTAATAATAAACTGAGACACAATGACAGCTAAAAAACAGATAAAACATTTATCACGAATCATACTATATTCTTTTTATCCAGTGAAAAAAAAAATCTTAATATATCTTAATTATCCATGTGAACAACCTTATACGAATTGCTTTATAATATTCTCCTTCCTTTTTTTTTATAAAGAGTTTTTTTTACTCAATAAATAGAATAAGGAAAATGAATTGATTTTATGTAAAATTTATATCCAATACTCCAAGTTTTACTTATCTGCTACAATTGGCCCTTCCTCAAAAATTTAAAATCCAATAATTCTTCTCTCTCTCTCTCTATCTCTATCATTAGATATAGATACAAATTCTCTCTCTCTCTCTAACATTTCTCTTTGTTGTTACAGTAGCTTTACTTTTCTTTGTTCAGAAGAGATAGAGATCATTTCTCAGAACCTTCACCCTCCGATGATTTGATCGGTTGCCATCATCCATGAGAGAAGACACAATAAACAGAACTAACACATTCTAGTTACTAATCTACCAAAGAGGGTGGGGGCGGGGGCAAGTGTACAAATTACAAAAATCAAACATACAAATATGGACCAAGCTATTAACACCTCCATTTCTAATCTATACACCCACCTTCTACATACACACCCCATCTTCATTTTTAACACATCCAAATACCCTCTGTTTTTTTACTGGCCACACATATCTTCTTGCCAACCTTTCCTATATTCTTAACAATGAATGTGCGGCCAGGAAGTAAGAGCTGATTCAGGAGTCATTGCCAGAGCAGGAGCATTTCCGTTCAACCCTCCCATTCCGATGATCATGAGTTCCCTTCTTCCTTTCCTTATCAAAAGCATGGAACTTTCTATCCCAGTTGACTGACTACTTTCCACTCACCGCACCAGCAACGGAGCAAAATTTTTTAGTGAAATGTGGTGTTCGGACTTGGTTCACCGTACGTCACTACCCATGCTCGGCCATAATGTGCCAAACATCACTGGCATAGTTCTGTTAACCTTTTCCAAATATCACAGTTAGGGGTGCCAATTGGGTGTTAATGATAGTTTTTGGGTTAGGCATAATGGATAATAGCCTAAACCAAAATTAACCATTAACACCTAATTGCCACCCCTAATCACAGTATCTTTTTGTTTGGCTAGCCATAGCTGAACATCATTCAAGGGTTATTTAATCTTTTATATTGATGGCATTTTTATAATTAAATGGAAGGGTGTATAGATTAATTTTGGGGTGCTAACAGCAGCCCCTACAAATATCCGAGGAGCAACTCTTTAAAAAAAAATCGAAGTAATCAAACACAGCTAAAAAAATTCAAATTGAGGAACTATAATACAGTTAAATATGCTAAAATCAGGCTCCCCTGTCGGAAAAAAAATACTATATGAATAAGAATAATTACCATTGAGATTGATAGTCTCAGTAGGAACACCGCCCCAAACCATAGCACCGACACGGCCATTGCCGATGGGAACAGCATCAGTCCAGTGCTTTGCTGGCCCACTAAACCTCACCTTCAGTTGCTCTTGAGTAATATACTGTTTTCCACCTCCAGCAATTAAGCTAGGACTCCACAAATCTTTCTCCGAGGGTGGCCCCACCATAACCCATTCTTCATCATCCATCGTTAACTACAGATGATCAAACAAACCACTCTTTTTCCTCTCTAAATTTGTAGGGTGTTTCACTGAGAGCAGAGATGAAAGGTAAAGAAGAGAGAAAGGGCAGAACCACGGGGGGTGGTTTGGTGCGTAGTGGGAAGAGGAGATGCCGGGAATAGGAGATGGAACAAAGGTAGGTTCTGCTTGACGGAATATAAACCCAGGAAAAGGAGGTTGAGATTGTGACGGAGAAAAGGAAGGAAGAAAACGTGAATAGATAAGTTGGGATAAAAACGTGAATAGATAGGGTAGAGATAAAAACGGTTAGATTATAAAAACTGTTTATATTAGATTAAATCTTGATCGTTGATTGTGTTTCGTAAAAACAAATCCTGGTCGGTAAATAGCTTTTTCAAAAGATTTAATTTTGGTCAGTAGATAGCTTTATTAAAAATAAATCCTGGCCGGTAATTAGCTTTTGATAACCGACTGATCTGTTTTATATAATAGATAGATAGGTTAGAGATAAAAACGGTTAGATTATAAAAACTGTTTAGATTAGATTAAATCTTGATCGTTGATTGTGTTTCGTAAAAACAAATCCTGGCCGGTAAATAGCTTTTTCAAAAGATTTAATCTTGGCCAGTAGATAGCTTTGTTAAAAACAAATCCTGGCCGGTAATTAGCTTCTGATAACCGACTGATCTGTTTTATATAATAGATGGTATTACCTCAATTCTAGATAAAGAGTCCCCGTTTGAAAGTCAATTTTTTTAAAAAAATACACTTTAATAGCTCATTAGTAATAAAATAATATTTTTATACATTAATTTTTGAACGGAGAGAATATTATTTAATCAATTTTAAAAATTTAAATGATAATAATGGTCTCTTATATTACTCGTTTGTATGTTTTAGTTAATTGAAGTATTTAAAGATGTTAAAAAGAAATTTTATTTATTAATTTGGTAAAAGAATATATCTTTGAAAAACTAGAAATAAATTTAGGCAACTTTTTTTCCCCAAAACCTAGATTAGTTCGCACAGTGCCGTGAAATATTTAAAGATTGCTCTGCTCTGCGCCTCTGCTAAGACGGAACGGAAGGCTGAAGGTGAAGTAGTGAAGGCGGAAGGCAACAGCAACTGAGCTTGAGCTTCCAGATTTCTAGTGACTCACGTCTCTTTCTCTTTCTCTCAAGTAGGTAATTGACTCTCTTCAATTATTCATAGTTCTGAATTCTATTTCATGACTATTATGAATTCATGATTTATCTTTTTATTCAAAATTAGGATTTTTGATTTTTTTTTAATTTGGGTTTATTTAGTTGATTTATTGATTACTTGATTAACTGATTTGATATTTTGATTGATGAATTTGTTGAGCCCGAATGTACTCTCATAATTGGACAGTATCTCCCTGTTTGTTTCTTTGCCCTTAGCCAACACACACCAAGATCCCAGCCTTCACCATCACCAATTCTTCCACTCTGTCCTGGCATCTCACGAAGAGTGTGAATAGGACTAGAAGTGCCAATGATCCCAGCCTTCACCATCACCAAATTTTCCTTAATATTTGTTCCAAGGCCAGCATTCATATCCATAATGTTCCTATATCTTGAAGTGCCAAGTAACCGAACTTGCCTCTTGTAGGTAATTACACGCTTTTTCAAGAGACTATTAAATATATGAACTGATAGGTAAGTGCGCAAAGACAAAACATAAACTGTGTGCTCAGTCTTAGTATCTGTAAGGAGGTAATCTAGCGAAAATGAAATGTATGACTACTGTTTTCACGGGCAATAAATTGGTAGAAAATATGGAACAACTATAAAGTTTATAGTGCATGCTCGCACACGGTGCTTTATGACATAGGCTCATGATAGTGTGTTTCAGTGATACTCTTATAATATTTTTGCTTAAGTAACTTAACATAATAGGCAAAAAAATAGGAACTGAAACAGGAAAAGAGAAGAATAGTGTGTTTCCCATCTACTATAAATTATATTACTAGTATCATCAATTATGAAACAGAAGTATGATTAATCCGTTAAATGAAAGAATGGTGTTCCCTCGAAATTCTACATGAAATGTAATTGAATATTCAGAATACACTCGGCAGAAACTTAACATCATGCCATCTCCAAACATGGTCTTCATGGTTGACTGAGCTGTGCTTACTGATGAATGATCTTAGTCGATGGTATCCCTCGTGTACATTCTCCAAAATATCGTCTTAGAATAAATGGTTCAGTTTGATATGTCTGTGAACTCTTGGATTATCTGGTGTCTCCTTCATGTGAAGATACCGTCAGTGCTTATCTCAACTTTGTGTTTTGCGTTAAATCAATTACTTGGGCATGAGTAGGCACATACAAGTTACCCCTTTGGAAGTTTACCTTGAGAGTAGATGACTAGATTGGAATTGTTGTAATCAGTCAATGTTGTCTCACCCCATGTCTGTACATTGTTTCCTGTTTTATACTTGGTGCTTATCTCAACTTTGTGTTTTGTATAATATGAATTGCTTAGCACATACAACTTACCCCCTCGCAAAGTTTAACATGGAGAATAAGATGGCTAAATTTGAAGTTGATGTAAATCAGTCAATCTTGTCTCACCTTATGTCTGTACATTGTTTCCCGTTTTATAAAGTCCCTCACAAGCCTTACCTCAGCACAAGCTCTCTAGCCTTCTTGAATAGTTTCATTAGCAACATGACGCAAGTTTCTATTCTTCAGTCTTCATGGCTCTACGAATTTTCCCCAACCATTGACCTATACAAGTTCCCTTCCAACAACACACCAGATCAGATCTTTCACGACAATTCTTTCTCGATCCCCTATTTTTCTGATGTGCCCATAGAAGAGTATATGGAATTTCAAGTTCATGTTGATGCACAGGAGACTTCATTACCAGTGGATGAATTTTCACTAGATCTGGAGAAGCAAGATCCCATCTTGCATGATGAAATGGTTGATGTGTCTGAATTTTTGGAGAGTGAGGAAGATTTTTCTTCTCACTGGCCATTGATGGATGACCCGTCATCACCGATATATTCTCCTCTGGGAGACATGGAGATAAATAACCAGCTGAGCATGTCTCATCTTTTCACCGCTTATGGAGAAGCCATGGAGAAGAAACAGATGAACCTTGTTGAGGCCATTGTGAAGCGTATAACTGAGAAGGTGGTTCCAGTTGGTGAGACCATGAAACGCATATTGTATTACTTATTCCAGCCCCTGAACAAACAATCATTCTACCTCAAACAAGAGTCTGGCAAGATTTGAAGGTGCTAGGCACTGTCCTTGTTGTATGACACATGAGTTTGCCTCTCTTTCTGGCTGTATGTTTGTGTGTGCGCTTTCATTTAATGAAAGCTTATTCACTCACACACATATAAATACACGACACAATGAAAATAAGAAGGCTGCCTATAGGAAAGGTTTCAAGATTTCGTAGAGTGGGAGACTTGGCAACTAGACCATTTGTTTCTAATAGAATCCAGAAGCATAGTGACTCACCAGACATCGTCAGCATTCCTAGATTCACAAATAGCGGCTGAGTTTCTATGGCAGGATTTGTCATTTACTTTTTTTCTCCAAATAGCAATATCTCCTTTCTCATACTTCTTCTCCCAGCAAAGAGATTCAGGCAAGCTCTTCAATATTTATTTGCTCTGCCTTGAGATCTTCCTTAGACCGTTGCCATGTTTTATAGTAGGTCTTCCAATTAATTGGAGGGCCAGACAAGATCCAATATCCCCCAGGCCTAAGAACTCTATCAACTTCCATTAAGTACATTCCATCTGCAATCATTCAAAATTTATAAGCAGCATCCAACGAGTACAAAAATAGACCTCGTTAATCAATACCAATTGATAGTCTGACCAGCAAAGCTTCTAGATTTTGGAAAACTATAGCATATAATATTTGATATGTTATGATTACCTTTCACTTTCTGTTTAGTATGATTACCTTCAGTTCATGAACCAAACCTTGCTTTAGAGGGTTAGTATTATGATATGGAAATCTCTAAGATCACAAACTTTTGGCGTTAATTATTCTCTTTTCTTTTCTTTCCATCTTTTTCTTGATTATTAATTATTAATATTAAGCTCATTGGCATAAGTTAGTTTGTGCATGGTTTGATTCGACTCGAGCTCGTGGGGTCATTGGGCTGAGATTGTATCAATCCATGAAATAAAACAGTTATTATGAGAGTAAGTCTCGTATAAGTCTGTTTTACGATCTTAATTCATAAGACGGGACTCCACTCTTTCACAACTTAACTCGTCAACACACGGTGTGTCGGGTCAATGAGATTTGTCTTACATAAAATAGTGATAAGACCGTCTTACTTAAGTTTTTGTCATTATGAAATCGTTAACATAACATTTAAAAAAAATAAAAATTTGTAAAGATAAGTTTGACTTTTAAGTTCCAAAAATAAACGAATCAATTCGATTATTTTATCATATATTCCTATACCATATTGTCATTAATTCTACCATTCAATCCCTTATTGTTGTACCTTTCCTTAAGTAACATTGCCAAGAAAGATCAAAAAGATAATCTTGTTGTACATACATATAGAAAAGAAAACCCTAATTCCCATATATAATTTATTTATCAGTATTTCTCTGCGTCCCTCCTTCTCTATCTCTTTTTCTTCTTTTTCTTTTTCAAACTCCATTCTTTTCTACGCTACAAGGTATGTACTCATTAACCTTTTTCTTTCATTTATATATCAATATATGTGTGTTTGCGTGTGTTATTCTTCAAGCTAGGCTTAGGCTACCGTATATGGATGGTTGACACTGTTTTTGGGTGTTGATGATCGTACAGCAGGAGCAGTCACATTCGCAATGGAACCCTTTGCTAACATGGTAACTTTTGTTTTACATTTGCATCCATAATCCATTCATGTTTTACTACAAAATTATCACTTTGGATCCTCTTTTCTTCTTCTTTTACGTACAGACTTGTGAGCTAAAAGTTGACATTCATTGTGAGACATGTAAGATGACCATGATTGAAGTCTTGAGCTCTATTAGCGGTATGCCCAGGCCCAACCAACTAGATAAATTTTGGTCACTTGAGCCTTGAGGGGGCCCAGGACCATGCATGTCCACCTCTAACTAACTGCTTAATTACCATATGTCCTTTTTTTTCTTTGATTAGGAGTGTATTCTGTGACCATTGATGCACAAGAGGGCAGAGTGAAAGTAGCCGGACAAGTGGATCCCAACATGCTGCTAAGGGCCTTGGCTAGAACCGATAGACACGCCGAACTAGTCTGGGTCAAACTCAAACACCCCCAAGTTAGCCGTGGAGGTCCATCTTACTACCACAACCACAACCACCACCCCCGCGACTACTCACATGGCCCAAGAGATTATTTCTTTGAACCATCTGGGTCTTATAGGTATGGTTCAAGGGGGCATGGGCCCTTGCCTGGAAGTTCATGGTATGAACCGACCATCACCACCACTACTCTCGCAGAAGCCCGTTTGTTGATAATCCATTTTCTCGCAGCACAACCTACAATTTTGGTCCTTTTGATGGCCCCAGGTTCTATTGATGCTAACATTTAATTTGTTTTACTATTCATTTGAAGATTTGGATTTGTTTTTCATTTGGGTACGGTTTATTTGAACTAATGAGGTTTCTACTTTTTTTTTCATTTGGGTACAGTTTTGGATCCATCGAGTGTTGAAGATGTTATTAACACTTTCATCTCATTCATTTTCATAACACATCTCTTCAATAACACATTCTGATGTGTTCTTCTATTTTTCTCATTTGTAACAAATGGAAATGGTTACCATTGGTAGGAACAATATATTCATCTTAGTTACATCTTGAAGAACATCCAATGAGATGCTCCATTTTTGCGTCTGCCTTTAGAAAAGAAAATTTGCTTTAGATGAGGTAAACTGGAGAAAATACAACGCCTACTAAAGAACAATATTCAGATCACAATTTACATACTCTACGCCCTAGAAGAGGAGGGGGCGGGGGCTTCTGAAACTCTCGAGTTAGTCTAGTCTTTACAGGAAGATACTGTTGCAGATAGATCTCATCTTCCCTCCACGGGCTTAGCTCAGTTGGTTAAGAGCTAGTAGATTTGGGTACAGGACCAAGAATCGAGTCCTAGCAACCGCAGTGTGGGGGTTTCATCCTCTTGTGGGGGTGGCTCTTTGTAGGTACTAGGCACTGGTCCTCCTAGCTACTTAATCGCTGAGTTACCGTGATTTTCCCTCTCACATTCTCACGGGGGGGTATGGAGGCTCTCGGGGAGAGTTTCCCCTTTGGGTACGAGGAAATATGAATATAAAACAATGGATGTGGATGCATTTATAAACAAGTCTAAATGCGTGAGCTTTTTTCTAGAGGACAATATAAAAGACAGAGGGAGATTTTATCCGGTAGGAAAGTGATTCCGATTCACTAGTTGCCCATCTAGATTTCCCACCCAAGTTATCCAATTCGATCATCTCACCATTTTTTAGCTTCTCTTGGTTGAGTTAGGATGGTGCTAGTTAATGCACACATTGAAGAGTAACTAGAGTATCTTTGGCATCAGACTCTTCACAAACCTAACCAAGCTTATTAAATAGCCTACTATTACCATTATTAACTAGAGTATGTTTGCTCAAGAATAATTGTTTTATTTAGTAGCCTTAACACACCTCAGATTAAGTTAAGTTCGAAAAAAAGAGATGCAGATAAGATCTTGACATGCAGCATAATCTACATCAATTAATGTCCCTAAACTTTCTAACTGCAATTGCAATGATCAAAACATGTACATTAGTTCATATTATATGTGGTCACTGACTATAAAGGCACTCTGTAAACCTAAAGGTCACGAAATTTTATTTCAACAATGAATTGGGAAACATTTGATGCCACAGTTAACGGAAATCCAGTTGATGAATTGAAATGATTAGGAAAAGGGGACTGTGAGTACAAATAAAATACACAAAATCATGGCTAAAGATAACACTTAATAGTAAATTATGAATGTGATGTAATACTTGCCAACAGCATATAGAGGTGTCTTGGTATCTTTAAATCCATGAAAAGTTCCTTGTGCAGCTAGTGCTATCACAATTGGCGGAGCACCAAAGGCCCTCAGGGTAGTAAATTGCTCTGCTGGTATTCGCATTGGTGAATCCTGCAAAAGACTCGGATAAGGTTTTAGTCTGGTAAGGTGATACTGAATAACATGTTTTATTCAGAAGGCATATTCCTATTAGGATGTGGCAGAAACTTGATCTGTAAAGCTCTTCTACTGTAAGTAGCAGAAGGCAGGTTAGAAACTGACTATCTCTTGGTGTGCATAGGTGTCGCGGTTTCATTTTGCCCGTGTGTAAGCCTTTTTGCGTCCGTGTTATTCAATGAAAATAATACTCCCTCATTCCTAAAAATGTGTTTGTGTTTGACCCGACACACAAATAAAGAAAATATAATTGACTATTATAAATATTAGAATAGTGTGTATTTTTCAAGGATACCCATGTGAGAGTGGTGCCCATCAGGTAAAGTATGGATCAAACCAAGGGTATAATGGTAAAAGTAACTGCCAAAAAATTAAAGATTAAAGCGGACACTTTTTTTGGAACGGCCTACAAAAGAAAGATGGACTCTTTTTTAAGAATGGAAGGAACAATTTATAAGCTGATTCCTGTGCCTGTTTGTATGTGTGTGCCTTAGCTTGTTTGCTCTTAAACATTGTGATGCTGACTTGAAAATCTTGTTTAGTCCAATTTTTTTGTCCAGGATTGACTTGCGTAAAGTATGAACAACTAGATATTGAGCAACTCTTCCTCCATCAATATTTGGAGAGACAAGTAAAACTTTTGAATTCAACTTCCATAAAAGGATGAATGCAATCAAATATCTACACGTAAGTTCATAAACCATAATGAGAAGATTAAATTACTTATATAAAGTTTAAAAGAAGTTCTTGTATGGAGCAGAACTGTATGCATCTATTTTACCACATCATGACGTACTCAGAAATCACAGTGGCAATTGCAGCACCACCAATGCCAAGATGGACGAAGAATATCAAAATTGGATCCAGTATAGCATTCAGTAGGTTGCCAGCAACTGAAATTGAGAGTGTAATTTTTGCAGACTTAATCAATAATCTTGACATGCAAGGATTGACAATCTAACGATTCAACGAGGATGTATAGCATGAACTTTAACTAAAGAGGATAATAAATATTTATAAATTGGAACTGTTAGAAAGTTTGACCAACTTTTCAACTTCTAAAGCGTTGTAATATACTCCCTCCATGCCATATAGTTTGGCCACATTTTGTTCTTTGGATGTCCCAAAGTTTTAGGCCACATAGATGGCCATATTTTGTAACTATTTACTACTCCCTCTGATTCAAAATAAGCGTCCTTTTAGGTTTCAAACTTCCAATGCATAATTTAGCATTATCTTCTCCCAACAATTAATCATTTTATTATTAAATATTTTATCTTCACCTAATAAGCAAAGGGAATAGACAATTGCGAGGAGATAGAAGCTTAATTTGAGTGAAAAATTTGATTAATACGGGTACATTCGGCAATCAGCTTAGTTTCTTAATAGGTGTGCATTACTCTACATTCTTCAACGACACTTAATTTGAATCATAGGGAGTGCAAGATAAGTGTGTAAGACAAACATTTAGAGTAATCAATAAAAGGTATAAATGGAAATTTGAATATAAAACAATGGATGTGGATGCATTTATAAACAAGTCTAAATACGTGAGCTTTTTTCTAGAGGACAATATAAAAGACGGAGGGAGATTTTATCCAGTAGGAAAGTGATTCCGATTCACTAGTTGCCCATCTAGATTTCCCACCCAAGTTATCCAATCCGATCATCTCACCATTTTTGAGCTTCTCTTGGTTGAGTTAGGATGGTGCTAGTTAATGCACACATTGAAGAGTAACTAGAGTATCTTTGGCATCAGACTCTTCACAAACCTAACCAAGCTTATTAAATAGCCTACTATTACCATTATTAACTAGAGTATGTTTGCTCAAGAATAATTGTTTTATTTAGTAGCCTTAACAAACCTCAGATTAAGTTAAGTTCGAAAAAAAGAGATGCAGAAAAGATCTTGACATGCAGCATAATCTACATCAATTAATGTCCCTAAACTTTCTAACTCATTGCAATTTGATCAAAACATGTACATTAGTTCATATTACATGTGGTCACTGACTTTCAAGGCACTCTGTAAACCTAAAGGCTACGAAATTTTATTTCAACAATGAATTGGGAAACGTTTGCTGCCACAGTTAACGTAAATCCAGTTGATGAATTGAAATGATTAGGAAAAGGGGACTGTGAGTACAAATAAAATACACAAAATCATGGCTAAAGATAACACTTAATAGTAAATTATGAATGTGATGTAATACTTGCCAACAGCATATAGAGGTGTCTTGGTATCTTTAAATCCACGAAAAGTTCCTTGTGCAGCTAGCGCTATCACAATTGGCGGAGCACCAAAGGCCCTCAGGGTAGTAAATTGCTCTGCTGGTATTCGCATTGGTGAATCCTGCAAAAGACTCGGATAAGGTTTTAGTCTGGTAAGGTGATACTGAATAGCATGTTTTATTCAGAAGGCGTATTCCAATTAGGATATGGCAGAAACTTGACCTGTAAAGCTCTTCTACTGTAAGTAGCAGAAGGCAGGTTAGAAAGTGACTATCTCTTGGTGTGCATAGGTGTCGCGGTTTCATTTTGCCCGTGTGTAAGCCTTTTTGCGTCTGTGTTATTCAATGAAAATAATACTCCCTCATTCCTAAAAATGTGTTTGTGTTTGACCCGACACACAAATAAAGAAAATATAATTGACTATTATAAATATTAGAATAGTGTGCATTTTCCAAGGATACCCATGTGAGAGTGGTGCCCATCAGGTAAAGTATGGATCAAACCAAGGGTAAAATGGTAAAAGTAACTGCCAAAAAATTAAAGATTAAAGCGGACACTTTTTTTGGAACGGCCTACGAAGGAAAGATGGACTCTTTTTTAAGAACGGAAGGAACAATTTATAAGCTGATTCCTGTGCCTGTTTGCATGTGTGTGCCTTAGCATCCTTGTTTGCTCTTAAACATTGTGATGCTGACTTGAAAATCTTGTTTAGTCCAATTTTTTTGTCCAGGATTGACTTGCGTAAAGTATGTAAATTATTCCTGGTCTTCATACAGAATGAGGCATGGCACATCTCATCATGTATAGAATGATAAAGAGTATAGAGCTTCCAAGTTTCTTGAGACTGTAATAAGAAGATATATGATGCGCAGGCTCTTAGTACTAATACTTTTCTTACTAATAGAGATAAAGGTTTATTTGAGAGTTCATATATTAGAGTAGGATTTGGATTCTGACAAGTTTAAATGGAAGGAAACAAAGCAATGCAAGAGCATAGTCTTTATTGATAAAAGATTGTACCACATGAAAGACTGCTTTGAAGGAACAGGTACAGAGCAATAAAGGAACCCTAGATGTATTCTAAGTGGCAGGTTTCTCATTGATTAGTGGTAAATTTCAGTTGTCTTAGTGTGTCCGAGGCATCTATGAACCATAACATAACTAATATAACTAATCATACCAAAATGTTTTAAGTGTAATTTTGTGATTAAAAAATAACCAAGGAATGGTATAGTTTCATAAGCATGAAATCCTAGTTAACACGTACAACAGGTATACCCATCGTATTCATTATGAAGCCTGAGCCAAGAGAAAGCACAAAAGTTTCTGCAATGCCAATGACAGCAGCTAATCCCAAAGAAGTTGATACAGAGGGAAGAAATTTCTTGTTCTTGGGGCCAGCTGCCTGATCTGAACAACATGGAACCAAAATCTTCATATATAATTGTTGCATATGATTGTAAAGGAAAACTAAAAGGAAAATCAAACAGAAAATTCAAAAGATAGCCATGAATATAACGTACCAAAGTCAACTGGAATAGATTTATCATCATCCTTAGCTGACAATGCCTGGTCTTCAGCAACAAATGAAGTTGTGATGTTGAGCAGAGGAACATTAAGTAATTTTGATACAAGATTAAAGACTGAAATAGAGACACCAACTGCTGCCAATTCAACAGAGCCTGCAGAAATTAACATTATGCACAAAAAATGCATCAGGAGATTAGAGATTGAAGCAAAATTGCAGAAGTGAAATCAGTACTCTAATTCAATAATCAAAGTTAAGTATTCTATTACACAAGGAGCCTTCATAAAGGCTAATGGTTGACGTCTAAAATATAATAATCCTAGCTTACAAAAGACAACCGACTTCTCAATTAAAGAACACAAATGAAAGACATAATATAAATAAACCCATCAAAATACAAATAATATGAAATAATTCCTCAACTGCACTAATATGCCTAGGCTTGGGCTTACGCTTATCATTAATACTTATCTTCTTCCTGGGCTTATCTAATCCTTTTCCTTCGCCATCACTCTATCTCCTTAAGCTTTTCTTATGCCGTAAAAGTTGCATGCATATATTCGATATTGCTCTTGTTTTAAACCCTTTAACTCCTCAAGCTTCTATCCACTTCTCTAACATTTCAAGTTTATCAGTGATCATTGTCTTAGTCTCATCAGTAAAGGAAATGTCATTGGCAAATCATGCACCATTTTAAGAAATTTTGTAATCCCTCCATCCCAATTGAGAGGTACAAACTCCGTTTTAGTTTGTCTCAGACTCTCAGTTGAGGAGGTAGATTTACTTTTTTGAGAAACTATTTTTTAACATAATGCCTTAAATACCATTTCAATTTGCGGTTGAGAATGATTATGTCATAGCAACCAGAGCAACTTGAACTTGTATCCACAAAATGATGGAGTATTTTATGATGTGAATAGTTATTCAACTTTTTTCTTAATTTGCGTAATAAGTCAAAGTGCACCTCTTCAATAAGCCCGGAATGAGCATATGCTTAGCCAATCCATCCATAAATAGAGAAAAAGGACAAGAACTTAAGGGTGATCCTTGACGTAGTAGGCCTACGGTAATTGGGAACTCCCAAGTCTCATACATTGTAGGTCTCATTATACTCAAAGTTTCATCGTACATATCATTGATCATATCTCACTCTAACCCACTCCCTTTTTAAGACCTACCAAATTATCAATGTAGGGACTTGACCATATGCTATCTTTGCCTCCGTATATCTTTCCATTAATTTTCTCAAATTATTGATACGTTCCACGTGTAGACCTCCAAGGCATTAGCAAACTGATTCTCATGTATTGATATGACATGTCTTAGTCTATTCTTAAAGACCCTCTCTCAAAGTTCCATCACCAGAATTTCTTGGTTTCATGCCTCTATTGCATGGGTTCGGGTTTCTCCTTTCTTTCTGTAGATAGGCACTATAATGTTCTTCCTTTATTCATGGATTCTCTTTGAAATCATGATCTTACTAAATAGCTTCAGTATTGAGAAACTCCGAAGTCCCGCACCTTAATATGGACTCATTAAGTCCTAAACACTTTCCTAGTTTCATCTTCCTTAATACAATCTTCAACTCGCCCTCACCAATTCTATAAATGTCATATCTCGACTCTATTGTTACTCTTCCTACATGTTGTTCATTTAATAATTTTCTCAATCTTTCTTTAATACTATCATATTTGACTAGAACCCATGAATGAATGAAATGAGTTGAACATGTATATGCATATCAGTAAACAGTATCAACTAAGTACAAAATTACTGTAAGTGAACTTTTCCAATTGCTCAAGTCAAGATTAAAAATAACCGAAACTCCATACCCAAGTGACCGATAAATGCAGTATCAACGAGTAAAGTAATAGGATCAGCAGCAAGAGCCAATGCAGCCGGTAATGCAATCGACATTATCTCCATTCCTAGTTTGTCAAACTTAGGCTCCTCCCTGTTTACCATTATCCAAAAGTAATTCAGATTATGAATCAAATTCATCAATATCAAAAAAAAAATATGTAACTAGAAATTACCAATAACGACCAAACAGGAGTGAGAATTGATTGAGGAGAGATGAGGCGGTGGAGGGACACGGGTCAGGAGGTGGTGGTGTGTCGGTTTCGGGTCGGGTGGTAGGGTTATGTCGAGGTGGTGATGATTTGGGGATGATTCGAAGACTAGGGGCAAAATCAGGGTTTCGCTTGAGTGATTGAAATTTGAATTGGGCGACGGTGGACGAGAAGGAACTGCCATGGTTAAGTTGCAGAGCTTGAGCAAAGAGAAGATGATGGTGGACATGGTGGGAGAAAACAGTGTTCATTTCCAGAGAGAAGTTGGAAGCCCGGGTACCATACGTATTTGTTTATCTATTTAATTTAAACGGCTACAATTATTCTGATTCAGTTTGTGGGACTTTGAATGTCAAGATTCTAGTATTCTTTTTTTAAAATTTATTTACTACTAGTATGTTTTTATTTTTATTACTAATTACTAATATTATGAATTAGTTTTGAGTATATTAGTATTATGATATGAAAATCTTTAAGATCACAAACTTTTGGCGCTAATTATTCTCTTTTCTTTTCTTTCCTTCTTTTTCTTGATTATTAATTATTAATATTAAGCTCATTGGCATAAGTTAGTTTGTTCATGGTTTGATTCGACTCGAGCTCGTGGGGTCATTGGGCTGAGATTGTATCACTCCATGAAATAAAACAGTTATTATGAGAGTAAGTCTCGTATAAGTCTGTTTTACGATCTTAATTCATAAGACGGGGCTCCACTCTTTAACAACTTAACTCGTCAACACACGAAGTGTCAGGTCAATAAGATTCGTCTTACATAAAAAAAGTGGTAAGACCGTCTTACTTAAGTTTTTGTCATTATGAAAATCGTTATCATAACATTTAAAAAAAATTAAAAATTTGTAGAGATAAGTTTGACTTTTAAGTTCCAAAAATAAACGAATCAATTCGATTATTTTATCCTATATTCCTATACCATATTGTCATTAATTCTACCATTCAATCTCTTATTGTTGTACCTTTCCTTAAGTAACATTGCCAGGATAGATCAAAAAGATAATCTTGTCGTACATACGTATAGAAAAGAAAACCCTAATTCTCATATATAATTTATTTATCATTATTTTTCTACGTCCCTCCTTCTCAATCTCTTTTTTCTTCTTTTTATTCTTCAAACTCCATTCATTTCTACGCTACAAGATATTATCAAAAAATTAAATTAAAACAATATATCATAAATAATATTTAACAAAATATGGTAATTATTAACAATTATTAATATTTATACACAATAATTCTTTTTTTCTAATTATCAAAAAATTAAATTAAAATATTATATCATAAATAATATTCAACAAAATATGGTAATCATTAACAATTATTAATATTTATACACAATAATTCTTTTTTTCCAATTATCAAAAATTTAAATTAACAAATATTCAAATAAGTCTAACTAAACAAAAAAGAATGGTTTTTTAAACAAACAACCCCTTTAATGTTTTAATACATAATCACCCCCTCTTTTTAAAATTTAACAAAGTTACCCCAAAGCAAAAAGCCACTTAAAAAAGGTGGGTTGGGTTGGGAAAATATGAACTCATTAGGAGGTGGGTCAAATGGGTTGAAACATACTAGTTTCAAATAACCAAGTCATAAGTTTGAAATAATTAGTTTAAATCATTTTTCGCTCAAAATGTAAGATTATTTTTTATATCTGAAATATTAGTAAATGATTTTGAATTCGTTCAAAAAATGACACTTATAACAATTAAAGATGTCAGAACAAAGTATATAAACCGCAATATTTATAGAAAAAATGATTATAAGAACATACAAAAAGAGTAATGATAAAATTGTTTCTTACTTCTATTTTTTTTCTAATTTTATAATATAAATATTAAAGAAAGTTGTTAGAAAACACGATTAAAAATATAATAGTAGAAAGTATATATGTTTTTAATGAATTGTGACATTTTTTTGTGTTATTTATGATTATTTTTATAATTTAGATTAATAAAAGTTTAACCCATAACAAGATGGGTTGGGTTGGCAATTTCTCCCACCACATTTCATGGGTTGGCCCCGCCCGCCAAATGGTGGGTTATAGCGGGTTGTGGGTTCCAACCCACCTTGCCCTAGGAATTAAAATCATCTAACAGCCCAAACCCCCCAAACCCCGCCACCAGCCCTCTCCCTCTCTGCCTGGGCCATTCCCAGTCCAACCGCCCACCCCAAGCCCTCCGACTAGTTTCTGGGCAGTCCCAAGCGCCCAGCCCAAATGCTCCGCCTTCAGGCCTGACCCTCCCCCAGTCCCAAGCCCAGCCTCTCCCTTTTGGACTGCTAGCGAACCAGACCGAATCCCAGCCCCTCCCTTTTGGACTGCTAGCGAACCAGACCCAAACCCACAGCCCCCTTTTTGGATTGCCAGCCAACCAGACCCAAAGGTCCCAAACCCACACCCTCCCCCCTTTGGACTGCCAGGCAACCGGACCCAAACCCACACCTCCCCTTTCAGACTGCCAGCCAACCGGACTCAAACCCACACCCCCTTTTGGACTGCCATTAAACCGGTCCCTATGCCTTTGCTAAAAATTGTTTTTTTTTTTAATTTAAACATGACATTTTTAAAAAAAAATTAACAGATAAAAATTAAACATTTGGAGATAAAAATCGAATAATTAGAAGTAAAGATTACCGTAAAGTTCGTATCAGTGATAAATGTAACATCGTCATCATCGTCCATATTCACATTTCAACACTTTTTTACCGATTTGCTTCCAAATTGGTAGACTTTTTGAAGTTTTGACTGATTAAAATTTTGAGAGAAAAATATAGTTTTTTACTTATTTGTCAAAATTTTACAATCTGTTATATTTATACACAAAGATAATTTTTCACTTAATAACTAAATCAAATTAATTAGTAAATTAATTATGCTTAGTAACTAAATCAAATTCATTAGTAAATTAATTGTAAAATTTGTTAAATTTAATTTAATTTAACTTAAAAAAATTAAATAAGGTAAATGGTAATTTGGTCAAATATTTTTCAAAAGTACTGTATTAAGTATTTTATAGTTGTTGTATTAAGCATACCCCTTAGTTAATTGAAGTATTTAAAGATGTTGAAAAGAAATTTTATTTATTAATTTGATAAAAGAATATATCTTTGAAAAACTAGAAATAAATTTAGGCAACTTTTTCCCCAAACCTAGATTAGTTCGCACAGTGCCGTGAAATATTTAAAGATTGCTCTGCTCGCTCTGCGCCTCGCTAAGGATCGAACGGAAGGAAGAAGGTAGTGAAGGCGTAACTCAAGTCTCTTTCTCTTTCTCTTTCTCTCAAGTAGGTAATTGACTCTCTTCAATTATTCATAGTTCTGAATTCTATTTCATGACTATTATGAATTCATGATCTATCTTTTTATTCAAAATTAGGATTTTTGATTTTTTTTAATTTGGGTTTATTTAGTTGATTTATTGATTACTTGATTAACTGATTTGATATTTTGATTGATGACTTTGTTGAGCCCGAATGTACTCTCATAATTGGACAGTATCTCCCTGTTTGTTTCTTTGCTCTTAGCCAACACACACCCCAAGATCCCAGCCTTCACCATCACCAATTCTTCCACTCTGTCCTGGCATCTCACGAAGAATGTGAACAGGACTAGAAGTGCCAATGATCCCAGCCTTCACCATCACCAAATTTTCCTTAATATTTGTTCCAAGGCCAGCATTCATATCCATAATGTTCCTATATCTTGAAGTGCCAAGTAACCGAACTTGCCTCTTGTAGGTAATTACACGCTTTTTCCAGAGACTATTATCATCTTGGTAAGATTCAACCGTGACCCCTGGCATGTTTTTGCTGCATTGAAGGTGCTAGGCACTGTCCTTGTTGTATGACACATGAGTTTGCCTCTCTTTCTGGCTGTATGTTTGTGTGTGCGCTTTCATTTAATGAAAGCTTATTCACTCACACACATATAAATACACGACACAATGAAAATAAGAAGGCTGCCTATAGGAAAGGTTTCAAGATTTCGCAGAGTGGGAGACTTGGCAACTAGACCATTTGTTTCTAATTGAATCCAAAAGCATAGTGACTCACCAGACATTGTCAGCATTCCTAGATTCACAAATTTTGTCATTTACTTTTTTTCTCCAAATAGCAATATCTCCTTTCTCATACTTCTTCTCCCAGCAAAGAGATTCAGGCAAGCTCTTCAATATTTATTTGCTCTGCCTTGAGATCTTCCTTGGACCGTTGCCATGTTTTATAGTAGGTCTTCCAATTAATTGGAGGGCCAGACAAGATCCAATATCCCCCAGGCCTAAGAACTCTATCAACTTCCATTAAGTACATTCCATCTGCAATCATTCAAAATTTATAAGCACTGCAGAAGCGGCCCTCCCACAAGCCGCATTGGCCTAGGCCCCCAAAAATTTCCCTTTTATTTGGGCCCCATAATTTCCTTAAAAAACTGCCTTTTATTTATTTAAAAAAAAAATCTAGCCCTAATCTAAACCAATAAAAAAAAAATCTAACCCTAATCTAAACCGCCGACAGAGACAGCGCAAACAGCAAACTCCTCGACCCTCGTCTTGTCGTCTCCTCCTTTCCTCTCCGAAGTCCGAACGAACGCGCATCGCGCCTGGCTGAGTCGCCTGAGTCCTGATCGTCCGACGTCCGGTGCCGGCCTGAAATTGAATTGCCGAATAATTGGAATCTCACTCTCGGTAAGTTACTAATCTGAAATTCTGAATATTTCAGATGAATCTTAATCAGAATAATTAGAAACAATGAAACGTAATCTGAAATTCGGATGAATATGATATTCTGATTTCTGAATACTGAAATTGAATGAGATGAGTGAATGAATGAATTATTATTATGATTTATGAATATAATGAATCATGAATTGAATGCTTCATGCCTGAACTGAAGAGTGAACTGTGAAGACTTGTGGGACTTTGGGAGGGCCGGCCCTGTTCGGGTTCACCCATTGTGAGATGACTTGTAGATAGATGGCTATTGTATTGGCTAAAGGGACTAGATTGAAAACTCTCTTGGAATTCCTGAAAGAAATGTCGAGGAGAGCTAGAGACAACTGTAGGGGGATTGTCACAACTGAGACCATCACCTGTTTGATAAAAGTCCTAGGTGAAGAACTAAGGTCCACTCTTACAGAATGTCCTTTGAGTTTCTATTGAAAAAGGAATCGTGCAGTGTAAACCAAGAAATGGTCCTGAAAATGGATAAGTTAAACCTTGCATGAATTTTTAAATGGGGCATCTGACCTTAAAAAATATGGTTTATAAAAAAAGTTAATGAAAGATAATTGAAGAAGAAAATGACATTTGCCCCAATTTTTGGGCATTTAATGATTTAAGTTATTAAATATGTGAATATGACATTTGCTCCAATTATATTTTATGTTTGTTTGATTGTTTTTTAGTTATTCAAAAAATAGATTTTTTTTTTTGCTACATAGGAAGGCCCCGTTCAAGATGATCGGCCTTAGGCCCCTAATTTTACAGGGCCGGCCCTGATAAGCAGCATCCAACGAGTACGAAAATAGACCTCGTTAATCAATTCCAATTGATAGTCTGACCAGCAAAGCTTCTAGATTTTGGAAAACTATAGCATATAATATTTGATATGTTATGATTACCTTTCACTTTCTGTTTAGTATGATTACCTTCGGTTCATGAACCAAACCTTGCTTTAGAGGGTTAGTATTATGATATGGAAATCTCTAAGATCACAAATTTTTGGTGTTAATTATTCTCTTTTCTTTTCTTTCCATCTTTTTCTTGATTATTAATTATTAATATTAAGCTCATTGGCATAAGTTAGTTTGTGCATGGTTTGATTCGACTCGAGCTCGTGGGGTCATTGGGCTGAGATTGTATCAATCCATGAAATAAAACAGTTATTATGAGAGTAAGTCTCGTATAAGTCTGTTTTACGATCTTAATTCATAAGACGGGGCTCCACTCTTTCACAACTTAACTCGTCAACACACGGTGTGTCGGATCAATGAGATTCGTCTTACATAAAATAGTGATAAGACCGTCTTACTTAAAGTTTTTGTCATTATGAAATCGTTAACATAACATTTAAAAAAAATAAAAATTTGTAAAGATAAGTTTGACTTTTAAGTTCCAAAAATAAACGAATCAATTCGATTATTTTATCATATATTCCTATACCATATTGTCATTAATTCTACCATTCAATCCCTTATTGTTGTACCTTTCCTTAAGTAACATTGCCAAGAAAGATCAAAAAGATAATCTTGTTGTATATATAATTTATTTATCAGTATTTCTCTGTGTCCCTCCTTCTCTATCTCTTTTTTCTTCTTTTTCTTTTTCAAACTCCATTCTTTTCTACGCTACAAGGTATGTACTCGTTAACCTTTTTCTTTCATTTATATATCAATATATGTGTGTGTGCGTGTGTTATTCTTGAAGCTAGGCTTAGGCTACCGTATATGGATGGTTGACACTGTTTTTGGGTGTTGATGATCGTACAGCAGGAGCAGTCACATTCGCAATGGAACCCTTTGCTGACATGGTAACTTTTGTTTTACATTTGCATCCATAATCCATTCATGTTTTACTACAAAATTATCACTTTGGATCCTCTTTTCTTCTTCTTTTACGTACAGACTTGTGAGCTAAAAGTTGACATTCATTGTGAGACATGTAAGATGACCATGATTGAAGTCTTGAGCTCTATTAGCGGTATGCCCAGGCCCAACCAACTAGATAAATTTTGGTCACTTGAGCCTTGAGGGGGCCCAGGACCATGCATGTCCACCTCTAACTAACTGCTTAATTACCATATGTCCTTTTTTTTCTTTGATTAGGAGTGTATTCTGTGACCATTGATGCGCAAGAGGGCAGAGTGAAAGTAGCCGGACAAGTGGATCCCAACATGCTGCTAAGGGCCTTGGCTAGAACCGATAGACACGCCGAACTAGTCTGGGTCAAACTCAAACACCCCCAAGTTAGCCGTGGAGGTCCATCTTACTACCACAACCACAACCACCACCCCCGCGACTACTCACATGGCCCAAGAGATTATTTCTTTGAACCATCTGGGTCTTATAGGTATGGTTCAAGGGGGCATGGGCCCTTGCCTGGAAGTTCATGGTATGAACCTGACCATCACCACCACTACTCTCGCAGCAGAAGCCCGTTTGTTGATAATCCATTTTCTCGCAGCACAACCTACAATTTTGGTCCTTTTGATGGCCCCATGTTCTATTGATGATAACATTTAGTGATAGGTTTCGAATTTCGAATTTGAAGATTTTAATTTGTTTTACTATTCATTTGAAGATTTGGATTTGTTTTTCATTTGGGTACGGTTTATTTGAACTAATGAGGTTTCTACTTTTTTTTTCATTTGGGTACAGTTTTTGGATCCATCGAGTGTTGAAGATGTTATTAACACTTTCATCTCATTCATTTTCATAACACATCTCTTCAATAACACATTCTGATGTGTTCTTCTATTTTTCTCATTTGTAACAAATGGAAATGGTTACCATTGGTAGGAACAATATATTCATCTTAGTAACATCTTGAAGAACATCCAATGAGATGCTCCATTTTTGCGTCTGCCTTTAGAAAAGAAAATTTGCTTTAGATGAGGTAAACTGGAGAAAATACAACGCCTACTAAAGAACAATATTCAGATCACAATTTACATACTCTACGCCCTACAAGAGGAGGGGGCGGGGGCTTTTGAAACTCTCGAGTTAGTCTAGTCTTTACAGGAAGATACTGTTGCAGATAGATCTCATCTTCCCTCTCCAAGGCTGTATCTTCCGTTGTGTTCAAATCACCTCTTTTGAGGATTATGTAGAACTTGACTCGTGAAGGAAGTGTACTAAAGAATCTATGTACGGTACAGCTTCTTGAGTCATGTTTGCAAGCCTGAATGCCTGATTGCAGCAGCCTTTGCTAGCGATTGAATAATGGAACAACCTATTGCCATCCAGATTTTCCTCAAGAACTTTTCTGATCCATCTCAGACCAAACCAGTTTCCATGGTCCACCTTTTGTGCCTAACCTGAGAATCCCAATATCTATCAAAAATAGGAGCAAGTAGGAGGAGCACGTAAGCAATAAAAGTTCCATGGTATCATTTCCTACAGTGGCTCACTACTCAAACATATAATGATTGTGTAGAGCTATTAATGTTCACTTTCTTAAGAGCAAAATTTTATACATTTCCACTGGTAGCCGGCAACCTTAACTCCATATATATCCTAAATATTTTATCTTCACCTAATAAGCAAAGGGAATAGACAATTACAAGGAGATAGAAGCTTAATTTGAGTGCAAAATTTGGTTAATACGGGTACATTCGGCAATCAGCTTAGTTTCTTAATAGGTGTGCATTACTCTACATTCTTCAACGACACTTAATTTGAACCATAGGGAGTGCAAGATAAGTGTGTAAGACTAACATTTAGAGTAATCAATAGAAGGTATAAATGGAAATATGAATATATTGCCCTCACGGGCTTAGCTCAGTTGGTTAAGAGCTAGTAGATTTGGGTACAGGACCAAGAATCGAGTCCTAGCAACCGCAGTGTGGGGGTTTCATCCTCTTGTGGGGGTGGCTCTTTGTAGGTACTAGGCACTGATCCTCCTAGTTACTTAATCGCTGAGTTACCGTGATTTTCCCTCTCACATTCTCATGGGGCTGGGGTATGGGGGCTCTCGGGGGGAGAGTTTCCCCTTTTGGGTACAGGAAATATGAATATAAAACAATGGATGTGGATGCATTTATAAACAAGTCTAAATGCGTGAGCTTTTTTCTAGAGGACAATATAAAAGACAGAGGGAGATTTTATCCAGTAGGAAAGTGATTCCGATTCACTAGTTGCCCATCTAGATTTCCCACCCAAGTTTTATCCAATCCGATCATCTCACCATTTTTGAGCTTCTCTTGGTTGAGTTAGGATGGTGCTAGTTAATGCACACATTGAAGAGTAACTAGAGTATCTTTGGCATCAGACTCTTCACAAACCTAACCAAGCTTATTAAATAGCCTACTATTACCATTATTAACTAGAGTATGTTTGCTCAAGAATAATTGTTTTATTTAGTAGCCTTAACACACCTCAGATTAAGTTAAGTTCGAAAAAAAGAGATGCAGATAAGATCTTGACATGCAGCATAATCTACATCAATTAATGTCCCTAAACTTTCTAACTCATTGCAATTTGATCAAAACATGTACATTAGTTCATATTATATGTGGTCACTGACTATCAAGGCACTCTGTAAACCTAAAGGTCATGAAATTTTATTTCAACAATGAATTGGGAAACATTTGATGCCACAGTTAACGGAAATCCAGTTGATGAATTGAAATGATTAGGAAAAGGGGACTGTGAGTACAAATAAAATACACAAAATCATGGCTAAAGATAACACTTAATAGTAAATTATGAATGTGATGTAATACTTGCCAACAGCAAATAGAGGTGTCTTGGTATCTTTAAATCCATGAAAAGTTCCTTGTGCAGCTAGCGCTATCACAATTGGCGGAGCACCAAAGGCCCTCAGGGTAGTAAATTGCTCTGCTGGTATTCGCATTGGTGAATCCTGCAAAAGACTCGGATAAGGTTTTAGTCTGGTAAGGTGATGCTGAATAACATGTTTTATTCAGAAGGCGTATTCCTATTAGGATGTGGCAGAAACTTGATCTGTAAAGCTCTTCTACTGTAAGTAGCAGAAGGCAGGTTAGAAACTGACTATCTCTTGGTGTGCATAGGTGTCGCGGTTTCATTTTGCCCGTGTGTAAGCCTTTTTGCGTCCGTGTTATTCAATGAAAATAATACTCCCTCATTCCTAAAAATGTGTTTGTGTTTGACCCGACACACAAATAAAGAAAATATAATTGACTATTATAAATATTAGAATAGTGTGTATTTTTCAAGGATACCCATGTGAGAGTGGTGCCCATCAGGTAAAGTATGGATCAAACCAAGGGTATAATGGTAAAAGTAACTGCCAAAAAATTAAAGATTAAAGCGGACACTTTTTTTGGAACGGCCTACAAAAGAAAGATGGACTCTTTTTTAAGAATGGAAGGAACAATTTATAAGCTGATTCCTGTGCCTGTTTGTATGTGTGTGCCTTAGCTTGTTTGCTCTTAAACATTGTGATGCTGACTTGAAAATCTTGTTTAGTCCAATTTTTTTGTCCAGGATTGACTTGCGTAAAGTATGAACATTATTCCTGGTCTTCTTACAGAATGAGGCCTGGCACATCTCATCATGTATAGAATGATAAAGAGTATAGAGCTTCCAAGTTTCTTGAGACTGTAATAAGAAGATATATGATGCGCAGGCTCTTAGTACTAATACTTTTCTTACTAATAGAGATAAAGGTTTATTTGAGAGTTCCGATATTAGAGTAGGATTTGGATTCTGACAAGTTTAAATGGAAGGATACAAAGCAATGCAAGAGCATAGTCTTTATTGATAAAAGATTGTACCACATGAAAGACTGCTTTGAAGGAACAGGTACAGAGCAATAAAGGAACCCTAGATGTATTCTAAGTGGCAGGTTTCTCATTGATTAGTGGTAAATTTCAGTTGTCTTAGTGATGCGGTTGCAAGGAAGAAAGTTACAAATTGCATGGGAATACTTGGGCTGACTATAAGTGAGTATGAAGCTAAGTCTGGAAGGGAAAGGAGCAAGCAAGGGGGTAGCAACGAAGGCAGCACGTTCACAAACAGAGAAGACTTCTTGGACTGTTTTGGTTTGGAAGAAAAGGGACCCGAGAATCACAATTGGAAGGGGTACAAGGGGCTGGTCCAAGTTGGCTCGTGGAAGGGAGGCACTAACGGGGTCCTTACATGCCGTGACTGGCAAGGAGATGACCACGGCTTTGCATGGAGTCTAGGCCGGCCACCATGAGTTCTACTTCGTCAAGGAAGGATAGACTAGGAATTCTGCCTTAGGATAGAATTTTATTGTTTCCTAGTAAGAGTTAGTTTCTTTTGTTAGTTAATTAGTTGGTTAGGAAGACTTTTTGTTTTAGTGTCTAGTTAGGTTTTCATGTCTTACCTATGTAGGAGTCTTTTCCAATTAGTTTTAGGAAATTTTTGTAAAGCCTATTTAAGGCATTTCTTTTCAATAAGACGGCAGATCATGACTTTGGTTTTGAAGAAGACTCTTCTTGAAGAACAAGTTTGTTCTTTTTTTAAAAAAAATCGATTCAATCTAGTTAGGTGAGTGAAGCCGAGATAGATTGTTCGTCGGATTTCTTTACGTCGAGCGAGTGAAGTTCGACCGGTGAGTCCGTTATCCTTTTTATTCTTGTTGTTGTCGTGTGTGTGTGTGTTGTGTGGGCTGTTTCGGAGTCGTGTTCGGGCAGCCTAGTCGAGCAGTTTTGGGCAGTCTTTGGCTGATCGAATCTGGTGCTACAAGGCTAGACTAAGGGCTCTTTTAGCAAGGGTTTTTGAGCGGGTTTCGTGGCTGAAGTTGGAGGATATTTTGGGCGGCTTGGACAGTCGAAAAGCTGGGAATAATTGGTTAGTTACAAACAGTTTTTGGTAGGTTTGAGTAGGGTTTGGGGTCAAGCAAAGAGAGCTAAAACAGATTGGAGGTGTTCAGATTTTTGACACCGCATCACTTAGTGTGTCCGAGGCATCTATGAACCATAACATAACTAATATAACTAATCATACCAAAATGTTTTAAGTGTAATTTTGTGATTAAAAAAATAACCAAGGAATGGTATAGTTTCATAAGCATGAAATCCTAGTTAACACGTACAACAGGTATACCCATCGTATTCATTATGAAGCCTGAGCCAAGAGAAAGCACAAAAGTTTCTGCAATGCCAATGACAGCAGCTAATGCCAAAGAAGTCGATACAGAGGGAAGAAATTTCTGACAGACCATAATTTGTCTTCTTAGTCAATGGTTGTTTTAAATATTCCTGATTCTCTGTACAGGACTCTTGGTTAGTCATTCATTGTATTTAGTATTGTTCTCTCATCTTCCAAAAGATGATGAAGTTGTATATATAGTATTGTTTTCTCATCTTCCATAATTTGTTTTCTTAGTCAATGGTTGTTTTAAATATTCCTGATTCTCTGTACAGGACTCTTGGTTAGTCATTCATTGTATTTAGTATTGCACTCTCTTATCTTCCACCCCAGTAACTCCAGTTGATCAAGTTACTGATGAATCACACTCAGTTTGTCCATCTTCTGGCCCATCCAGTCTGAGGCCTTTATTCCAGCACAGTCCAATCCCTTTTGCATTGCCTTCTCCTCACAGTGCTACCTCCAACAGCTCTGCGTCCACTCCTCCGTTACGTTACAAAAGCATAAATGAGTTGGTTTACAAACATCCCATGCCGCATGCTCTGGTTGCTGTACCTGCTGATTCTCCACTCTTTGAGCCAAATACTTTCAAGCAGGCTTCTCCCCATCCTCATTGGCAATACGCAATGAGCGAGGAGCTACAAGCTCTTCACAAAAATGCTACTTGGACACTCGTCCCTCGTGATCCAAATGTTAATGTTGTAGGAGTTGGGTTTACAGTTAAACGTCACGGTACTATAGAACGCTATAAGACTTGTTGGGATTCACTCAACAAGAAGGGGTTGACTACGAGGAAACTTTCCGTGGTCAAACCTCCAACTATCCGAACAGTTCTCACTATAGCTCAATCAAAATCATGGCCCATTCAACAACTCGACGTTCGGAATGCCTTCTTGAATGGCATTTTAACTGACGATGTTTATATGGCTCAACCACCGGGCCATGTTGATCCAAATTTTCCAGATTATGTTTGCAAGTTGCATCGTGCTATATATGGGCTCAAGCAATCTCCGCGACTTTGGTTTCAGCGACTTCACGAATTCCTTGTGACTCTCGGTTTTTTCAATAGTAAATCTGATAGTTCACTTTTTATTCATCATTCCTCCGTCTCAACCGTTGCTATCCTGTGTCGTTGGCGACATTATCATGATACCACGAAGGAGGTGTCCGATGTTATTGGCGCTATTTGTTCCAAATTTGATAGTCGGTTAGGTGATTTGGGGTTTTTTCTAGGCATCGAAACAATTCGGACGTCGTCTCTTACTCTCATCGGATATGCATCGATTTACGTAAGTTTAATATGGACAATTGTAAATGCACCAACTCCTCTCGTTCCAGGTTCACATCTATCAGCTCACAATGGGGATCCTCTTTCAAATAGTACAGTTTATAGGAGCATGGTTGGTGGGCTTCAATATCTCACCTTGACGAGACCAGATATAGCTTTTTCCGTCAATCAAGTGTGTCAGTTCATGCACGATCCAAGGACATCGCACCTTCAGGCTGTCAAACGGATACTTCGGTATGTTAAAGGTACAATTTCAGTTGGCCTCACATTTCACTCTTCTTCGGATTTATCTCTTGGGCCTTTTCCAAGCGAGCTCTCGATGATCGTCGGTACTAGGTGCATGTGTGTTCATCGAGCCTAATCTTGTTGCTTGGGCTAAAAGCGAAATTGAGGCGAGTATCGTGCATTGGCAACCACATCGAACTAAAATGGTTCGGCTATCTCTATCGTGAATTGGGTATAGCTCTTCTGTATGACAATCAATCCTATTTACATGTCCAAGAATCCTTTTTCACGCTCGTACAACACATTGAAATAGACTACCACTTTGTGCGTGAACTACAACAACGTGGTTTTTCTTCGTCTTCGACACGTCTCAAGTATTGATCGGCTTGCGGATATGTTCACCAAAAATCTTTCCGACCAGCTGTTATCCAAAAGTTCTACTATGCTTGGCTTGTGACAGACCATAATTTGTTTTCTTAGTCAATGGTTGTTTTAAATATTCACGATTCTCTGACAGGACTCTTGGTTAGTCATTCATTGTATTTAGTATTGTTCTCTCATCTTCCAAAAGCTGATGAAGTTGTATATATAGGTTGTCTCTTCAATCTTTATGAATCAGTTCAGTTCTTCATTCTCTTTTCTTGGTTGTTTAATTCTTTCCCTTAATCTTCTCTTCCTTGTCTCATTCTTTCAATTTCTTGTTCTTGGGGCCAGCTGCCTGATCTGGACAACACGGAACCAAAATCTTCATATATAATTGTTGCATATGATTATAAAGGAAAATCAAACAGAAAATTCAAAAGATAGCCATGAATATAACGTACCAAAAGTCAACTGGAATAGATTTATCATCATCCTTAGCTAACAATGCCTGGTCTTCAGCAACAAATGAAGTTGTGATGTTGAGCAGAGGAACATTAAGTAATTTTGATACAAGATTAAATACTGAAATAGAGACACCAACATCTGCCAATTCAACAGAGCCTGCCTGCAGAAATTAACATTATGCACAAAAAATGCATCAGGAGATTAGAGATTGAAGCAAAATTGCAGAAGTGAAATCAGTACTCTAATTCGATAATCAAAGTTAACTAGTTAAGCATTCTATTACACAA
This sequence comes from Codonopsis lanceolata, assembly GCA_013146195.2. Lineage (NCBI taxonomy): Eukaryota > Viridiplantae > Streptophyta > Magnoliopsida > Asterales > Campanulaceae > Codonopsis > Codonopsis lanceolata. Next base: position 116,805,701 of record CM028381.1, on the reverse strand, counting down.
GGAGCCTTCATAAAGGCTAATGGTTGACGTCTAAGATATAATAATCCTAGCTTACAAAAGACAACCGACTTCTCAATTAAAGAACACAAATGAAAGACATAATATAAATAAACCCATCAAAATGCAAATAATATGAAATAATTCCTCAACTGCACTAATATGCCTTGGCTTGGCCTTACGCTTATCATTAATACTTACCAACCAGAGCAACTTGAACTTGTATCCACAAAATGATAGTATTTTATGATGTAAATAGTTATTCCACTTTTGTCTTAATTTGCGTAATAAGCCGGAATGAGTATATGTTTAGTCAATCCATCCATAAATAGAGAAAAAGGACAAGAACTTAAGGGTGATCCTTGATATAGTAGGCCTACGGTAATTGGGAACTCCCAAGTCTCATTATACTCAAAGTGTCATCGTACATATCATTGATCATATCTCACTCTAACCCACTCCCTCTTTAAGACCCACCAAATTATCAATGTAGGGACTTGACCATATGCTATCTTTGCCTCCGTATATCTTTCCATTAATTTTCTCAAATTATTGATACGTTCCAAGTGTAGACCTCCAAGGCATTAGCAAACTGATTCTTAAAGACCCTCTCTCAAAGTTCCATCACTGGAATTTCTTGGTTTCATGCCTCTATTGCATGGGTTCCGGTTTCTCCTTTCTTTCTATAGATAGGCACTATAATGTTCTTCCTTTATTCATGGATTCTCTTTGAAATCATGATCTTACTAAATAGCTTCAGTATTGAGAAACTCTAAAGTCCCGCACCTTAATATGGACTCATTAAGTCCTAAACACTTTCCTAGTTTCATCTTCCTTAATACAATCTTCAACTCGCCCTCACCAATTCTATAAATGTCATATCTCGATTCTATTGTTACTCTTCCCACATGTTGTTCATTTAATAATTTTCTCAATCTTTCTTTAATACTATCATATTTGACTAGAATCCATGAATGAATGAAATGAGTTGAACATGTATATGCATATCAGCAAACAGTATCAACTAAGTACAAAATTACTGTAAGTGAACTTTTCCAATTGCTCAAGTCAAGATTAAAAATACGGTGTCAATCGATCTGTATATAAACTCGACAATGCAACTTATTAAATACGGTGTGTTTTTTTCTCTCTAAAAAAAAGCTGCTTCCGAAGCAAATGGGCTCTAAATAAATCCAAAGATTTAAGTAGCATATATTCCATTAAACAAGGAAAGCCTAACAAAATCTGAAATTAACTGATATGTACAAATGAATTCTCAGCTAAAATCCCAGAAACTACAAAGATCAAGATCGCAATTGCAATCAGCAATAATGAATAGACTAAGTAACCTTATAATTTTCAAGCAACTACATCGTAAACTTGTTACAAGACATAAACTGTGGGAATCCCAGTTCAGTTCTATCTTTTACATACCAATCTTTCAAATACAAGAGTAAACAGAACAAGGTATAACTCACAGTACAAGGTGCCCGACCTCTGAAATGGCGGAGGTGAGGAATAAAATTACGGAAAGATTGAATAAAAAATGAATGAATAGATGACACAACGGGCAAAACAAGGACGCAATACCGACTTCAGTATCAATCTTCGTAGGATTAAGTTTTGTTTATCTGTAGACAGTACGCAGGAGCGAGAGAGATACTCAGACTTGTAACATAGTTAACGATGTCAGGATTAAGCTGCCTCCGCGGATAGGATCTCGAGTTCAGCCCACCATAGCGGAGAAAGTCTAGGAGTTGCTGCTTCAGGTGAAATATCAATCACTTCCCTCAGTTTGGAAATTACTTCCCTCATAGTTGGTCTCTTCCTTGAATCTTGTTGAATGCAGTCTTAGATTAGCTCACGTTTGACCTCAAGCTCATTGTCTTTGAACGCCTTTAAGGTCGGATCAATTATTTGGCTGATGCTCTGCTTGTTCTGCAGGTATTCAGCAGCCTGAAAAACAATGCAACACTTTGCTTAGTTATCGTCAAGACCTAATTTGTATCTTTAAGGATAGGCGTTATGTTTACAAAGGTCTTACCCAGTTCACAATAGGCCCTTTTCAATATTTATTTCAGAGATGGTGGAGCAGAGGCAACCGAGTAGAAGCAGGGAATGACATCCAAGTTACGAGGTAAGCTTAGCTTGATTTTAATTGAAGCAGTCCTCTCCATACTTTGAACCTACTCTGTTTCTCTTCAGCCTATGTGAGCACAGATGTTTAATGAAATACCTCAATGACTTGAGTCTCCATACTTACAACCTGAATATGTGAATTGATTTAACTCCCGATTGTATAGCCCGTGGCACTATACGTCAATACGTACCTTTTCCACGCATCCAACTGTAAGGTGTCTGCTGCTAACGACTTCGTAATGTACATACTCAATTGACATTTTCAAAGCCTTCTCCCTAAGTTTCGAAAAGGGCCAACGGGACAAAAGAGGCTCACCAACTTTGTATAGGAATTTCCATAACATATCTTGCACAAGAGGACGTGGGTAGTAGAGACCATCTTGCAATTTACAACAAAAAGTATATTTAGGATTTATTATATTTCCTCTTACTTTTGCGTAATGTTATTTCATCTCCTAAACAAGGTGTATGACAAGAAGTCGGTAATGTAGGCTGACAAACCGTTGCACAAGTATTTCGTGCTGCATAATCTATCTCATGATAAGGTTTAGTGTAGAGCTCTTGTCGTAGAGACTGAACCAGTTCAGTTATCTTTCCAATAAATCTTAAACCACGCAACAATAGCTCATCATTTGACCTGGTTTACAGATAATTAAGGTGTTAGATTTCATAGTAACTGCCATGTGACCATCAAGAATATAGAGTTGTTTGATCAATTACAATTTTTTTGTAGTTTTTCATTAACGAGAAAAAGCCAAAATTCTCTACAAAGAGGTAAGTTATCAGTTTAAGATGAACAAATGCATTGACTGCATGTGATTAAATTTAAAATTGAGTTAGTCAAAAATGTACTAAAAACCAAAACTTTCCCCACGACGGAATCCTAACTGCACCGCCACATTCAAGGATCCATTATTGTGGCCCCCAGCCTGCTGGTAATGTAGCTTCGTAACTTTGTTAAAATGTTACACTATGACCTCAAACTGAAATTCTCGACAACATATGTATTAGCTACCTTCTATTAATTTAATCCTTTTCAGAAGAGATCAAACTTTTCGATGCCAGCATCCCTATGCTGCTATTTTGCATAGTTCGAGAGGCAGCAACTAGACCACCAAAAATATACTTATCAGGCTCCATAGGCATTGTCTTAATAAAGCGAACAACATCCTCCAGCCTACCAGACTTTCTCAGCTTTATCCTGTGGCCTCCAGCCTGCTGGTAATGTAGCTTCGTAACTTTGTTAAAATATTACACTATGACCTCAAACTGAAATTCTCGACAACATATGTATTAGCTACCTTCTATTAATTTAATCCCTTTTAGAAGAGACCTAATTTCCCGATGCCAGAATCCCTATGCTGCTATTTTGCATAGTTCGAGAGGCAGCAAGTAGACCACCCAAAATACACTTATTAGCCTCCATAGGCATTGTCTTACTAAAGCAAACAGCATCCTCCAGCCTACCAGAACGTCCAAGTAAATCAACAACACAAGCAAAGTGTTCCATTGCAGGGTTGGAGCCAAAGTTTGTAGTCATACTGTGGAAAAGCGCAACTCCCTCATCTATAAGACCTGAGTGAATACATGCTGATAGGAAAGTTCAGACTTTGAAACTTTTTTTTTCTTACAATTAATCTGTGTTATCTCCACCTACTTGGCTGGTTAATTCATCTTCATCAATGCTCCATTTATATTTTAATTCAAATTCTCTCTAACTTGCTTCACTACTTTGCTCGCAAATTGACGATTTCTGGTTATATGTAACAGCTGATCAATTCCAGTGGTTGGAAAGAGACCCTGCTAAAGTCGACAGGAAAGTGACTCCATGGCTGGTAGCTGCTTGGCATCCACCGTGGTACAACAGCTACACGACCCACTACAGAGAAGCTGAGTGTATACGGGTAGCAATGGAAGAGTTACTCTACAAAGCTGGTGTTGACTTGGTCTTCAATGGACATGTAAGACAATAATCTTTCACTCTTTTGCAACACTATAAACACATCTGAACATTAAGGATACCAAGAGCTGCCAATCTCATTTGTGAGACAATAATCTCACAAATGAGATTTGGTTACTAGATACTCTCAAAGCAACTTATTTTACAAAATTTAGGGGTCTAGGGGATGAATTAACCAGCCTTCTGTAACTTCCCAAATCTGTTTGCAATTCCTCTTGTGGTGCTACGAGATTACAAGAAAAGTATGAGCACATTTCTAAGCTACTCAGTTTTTTATGGGACTTTCTGACGGTTACAGTGCAGGAAATAACTATCAAAAGGGTAAATTCTTTTATGAGTATTACCAAAGATGCCTAAGCATAAAGACAAAGGAAAACCAAATCACCAAGTCAATGCTGCAGTCTCTCAAATTCAAGATTTGGCACCTGGTATATCTCATGATCAAATTCAACAATTGATGGCCATACTCAATAAGTCCAATACTGCTGCTTCTGCAAATTCTGTAACTATTCTTGATAGCCCAGATGATCACTTAGCTGGTAAGCATCATACATATTCTGCATTTGCGTCTTCTGCATGTGTAGCAACATGCAAACTTGCCAACACAGAATGGATCATTGATACTGGAGCATCAGACCATATAGCAAATGCATTTGAAAATCTTATTTATCCTATTGCTATTTGTTCAGTTATTCATTTACCAAATGGTAAAACCTCCAGTGTTACTCACAAAGGACTGTCAGGATAATGATATAACTCTTTGTAATGTATACTATGTTCCAGACTTCCAGTTCAATTTGTTGTCAGGAAATAAGCTAGCGTCTGATAGTAATGGATGTCTTATATTTCCAATATGTGCCTTTTTCAGGACCTTGCTCATCAGACTCTCTAGAAGATTGGCAAACTGAATGGTGGTCTGTACACTCTTGACTTACCTGAATATAATAAAATCCCTGTCTCTGTGCACAATGCTACTGTTGGAGTTACAAGTGGTCCTGTAGCTCAATGTAATTCTACTTCTTCTTTGAGTAAATTGCATTTATGGCATCAAAAACTTGGACATGTTCCATTCTCATCTATGAAACATATTGGTGTTATTGCTTCTCAATTCAATATTAATCCTAATAACTTCTTAAACTATGACATTTGTCACTATGCAAGGCAGACTAGACAAGCTTTTTGCTTGAGCAATTCTCATAGCAATTCTATTTTTCAACTCTTGCACTGTGATATGTGGGGTCCATATAGATATGCTACTTATGATGGTTGTACTTCATTTTTAACCATCGTCAATGACTATTGTAGATCAATATGGACTTTCCTGTTAAAATCTAAGTCTCAAGTGTGTCAAGTTCTTGAAGTCTTTCTTAACATGGTGAAAAACCAATTTGGTACTTCTGTTAAAGCAGATATGGTTTATACAACAAGAGAAGAAGCTTGGATAAGTGCTCAACTGAAGGAACAGAAGCTGGTCAAGAAGCTCAGAATCAGGTAATGTTTAGACAAACTTTGAAAGGTCATTTGCCTGTACCTAAACAACAAAACCATCACCAAAGCCTTGAAGAAACTGCCCTAAAAGGACAAAAAAATAGGTAGGTAGCGTAGGTAGCTGTTGGCCAAAATCCATCAAAATGAGACACTAACACTTTATTTCTCATCTACATCCTTTTTTGTGGTGTTTTTGAGAGTTTTTGCATTTATTCGTTGACAGTTTTGAAAAAAACGATTCTTAATAGACCAGAAAATTCTTTTTTTCAGCCAACAGAACTTATGAATCCAGTTGTATCCCTAACTATGGCAACCTCATAAATTATGAGTTCTCGCAGAAATCAAAGTCATGGAATTTGATAAGATCATATTTTCTGGGGCTTTTCCTTTTGAGAATGGAAAAAATTAAAGATCACCAGCTTCGACTTCAGCATCTGCAGGTTGATGAAGTACTCATCTATTTGCTTAGACTTCTCTTCATTAAGGTTTTGCATTGTGTAATCTGTAGTTTATTTTGTATCCAGAAGCTAGAAAAAGTCATGCTGCAAAAGCAATTTAAATATTTCCCTCATGTTAGTAGCAAAGGTATAGTAAGTGTTCTGCTGACCTTGAACCGCAGAGGCTGTTTCCAGTTTTATCAAATTGCTGGGATTGATGTCCACAACACTTGGATGAGTTTCCAGGAGTTGCGTTCCCTCATTTATGTAGCCTTGATCGTTATTTGAGACACCAACGAACTCATGAAATCACTCAATGAAGAAGGAGAAGAAGATTGCAAAAATAAATGAACTTACCCATGAACACACAGATTCTTTGGTTAAGAATTCTAAAGGCGCGCACACAAACGACAATAATGATTATTCTGAACAAAGTGCAGCCAAGTGCAGGAATTGGGTATTGGGAAAGGGAGGGGTTCATTCATCTGTCAGGTTGCCTTGTGTGTAATTGCAGAGGTTAGAGATGGTTAACCCGTGAGTAAAGAAGTAGTTGAACAGATTCAGACCCGAGTTGCAGAAGAACATGGTGTCATTGTTGCTTCTGTTAAGCTGATCAAGCATCGAACAATAGCTCAAACAACTTATTATCCACACCCATTCATCTCAAGATATTGGTTCTGAAGAATTGTCCATCCTTAGATTATTCTTGAATTCTCTGAAAGCTGCATTACTAGAACTTTTTGTTGAATTACTTAAACTACTTGATAGCAACCCTGTAAAAAGACTTCGAGAATTATCTGATTGATGCAGAGATTGTATAGGAATACTATATTGAAATGTAAAGCATTATTATCAACTGAAATGTAAGCTATAACTAATTGATAAATATTGAGATTTACTCTTTGAGTTTCCAGCTAACACCTTCCTATTTATTGGATACAGTCAATGAGACTACCTTAGTACACTATATAAAACCTAAGAAGAGAACCATAATTGTAACAAGTGTTCTCATAAACTTTTTAATACTTACGAACTCGATATATCTTATTAAAAATACAAAGCATCACATTGACACCTTTTTATAGACTTTTCTTATTAATTTTTTTTAATAGGCAAAACAAAATTAATTACTAAATTAAATCTCCAAAATTAATAATAATAATAATAATAATAATAATAATAACAATAATAATAATAATAACAATAATAATAATAATAATAATAATAACAATAATAATAATAATAATAATAATAATAATAACAACAATAATAATAATAATAACAACAATAACAACAATAAGAATAACAACAATAACAACAACAATAATAATAATAACAATACTAATAGTAGTAGTGGTAGTAGTAGTGGTAGTGGTAGTAGTAGTAGTAGTAGTAGTAGTAGCTCATTCTTGCATGCCAGAGATCCCTTAGTATATGTTAGAATTGCATTAATCACATTTATTTATCAAATCAATTGTACTTTTATCTTGACAAGCTTAAATACAGAAAAAATGTAGTAAATACGTAAATTTTGTACTACAAATAGCCACAAATAATTACAAAGATCGTATAAACTAATAAAATGACAATATATATAATTATGTAGATATATAATTCAACCAATACAAAAAATATGCACACTGTTTGACAAACCGATGACCTGATTCCGTCCAAATCAAATACTCATGAAGCAATAAATTTTTCTCAGCGGCATCTAAATTAAAAATTAAGAGCTATGAAAAATTCTAACTCATTTCCGTTAATCCCGACTATAGCTATGTACGAATATTTTGTAAGAATCAACACATTAACCACCCAAAAGATGGTTTTAAATTTGAATATCAAATTTAAGGTGTCCATGTTCACCAACATCAAAGTTAAAGTTCTATTTGGTTCCTCAACTACAATATAACTTACTCTTTTATGATTGTTTATGGCTCATTAATTAATTATTAATTATTAATTAATTAACAAAATAAAAATAGAAGTAGTGGTGGCAACCGTTTCATACCATTAACGAAAGAGAGCTTCTGGCGGGAGAGACGCTTGGGAAAAATAACGGCGGCAAGGGGAGAAAGTATATATGGCTCACAAAACTCTTTTACTCACAAAACTCACTAAAATTTCGACTACTACAAAAGACATGCCGGAGCAGAAGACAAAGCAACGCCGGAGCAGAGGCAACGCATTGGAATTTCAAGGTAAGCTTAACCTAATTTTCTCTCAACAAAATCGATTGACCTGCGATCCTTTTACTTGAGTGGTCTATTTAATTTGGAATAGGGGAATTACTGATTTTTTCCATAGCTTACATCAATTCATTCCAAACTTTCTTATATTCATCTAAGTTGCGAAATTTGAAGTCCCCAACTACTAGAAAAGTGTGAATTCTATCTTTGATTTGCATCCAGCTCCACGCAAACTCTTCTTCATTTCATTCTTTTCAATTCTGTCTCTTAACCTCTTAACATCTGACTTAAAAGCAATAAGAGTACAATGAAGTTGATTAGGCTGATTTATTGTTCGCTTAAGGGTAGAAGGACCCAGGCAGACAAAACAAATAAATAAAAATGCATCTGAATCCAAAATGTCATTAGAACATTTTCTGTATTGCTTTCACTCAAATCAGAGCTAGGAAGCAGTTCAAACCTTTAATTACGATTTCATAGGTAAGTAGTAAAATGCACTAGGCAGTACCCCATCACTACCCAGCATCAGAACCACAGAAGACATTGTTGGCCTATCACCTGGACCCTATTGAACACATAATAAACCCACTTGGATGATTGATCTTAGCACCTCAAATGAGTCCAAGTTGTCTATAGATATCGATGCATCATCCAATTTTACAGAGAAAATTGCATCTCCTGCATACTCCGGAGACATGTAGCAATTGCATACAACAGAATATCAATCAGAATTTAATTACAACTGATAGAAATCAAATGAACTGAATGGAACATCGTATAATGATTCTTACTATGTCCCAGCCACTCTCTTTGTATTTGCCTTGTTCTCATTTCCTTAAAAGCTTCTTGCCAAGCCAAAGTCTGATATCTTCGGGTTCATTTCAAAGTCTACCAAAATATTTCCAGCCTTGAGGTCTCGATGGATAATCCTAAGTCGAGAATCTTGATAAAGATAAAGAAGACCTCGTGCTATCCCATAAATAATGTGAATACGCTTTTTCCAATCAAGCAACATACTCTTGCTTTCATCTGCATAATCAAGCACAACAATTAGTTTGATTGGATGCTTGAGCTAACATAACTATGTATAGCCTTTATTCATCTTATACAAACTGTGTTCACTTCTACTCTATCATCTTACATGATACTTTTCATGCGTGAAAATGATTATGATCTTCTACAGACAGTAGCTGACTACCCCTACACCGTTGATCCTATGTAAAGATCTCTCAATTTGCAGAAAAACAGATCTGCTCAGATACTTGGAAACTGACCAAGTCGCAACCCTCTGTTTGATATAAAGGTTATAAATTGCACATTTCTCTTAGCATATTCATAGATTTTCAAAATCATTCAGATATTTCATATGTGGTTAGTGGTGAGTAGTGACTCCCAACAACATCAAAATGGTTACTTTGAACTGAACCTAGATTCTGGATTAAGTAGGTTTAAATAAGTAATGAAGATTACATCCTTATTTTTAGTCTCACTTTTATTTACCTTCACTCTTCATTTCGATTTGTATGCAATGTCTCCCTTCTCACCACATACACAGCTCATTACTGAATTTTTAAACATGAATAATTTCATAGGTCATAACTAACATGATCGGGGAGTATCTCTCTCTCTCCCTCTCTCTTTCTCTCTTTGTTTTTTTAATTGCACCGTGCATCGATGCCGATGTATAGCTTGTTTTCAATATTTTCAAGATAATAAAAAGTCCACATTCATCATATTTAGCTTATTTAATGCACCACATGGGCAAATACTATTTCCATCATACGGGTGCCTTACAATTAGCGAGTTTATCAATTGAAGGGAAAGGGGCACTGACTTGGGAATTGGATTTTAAATATGATTTGTATTCCTACATTTTGCTAATACAACTTCCTTAGTTATTTAAAGCTATCATATGACAATGCTCACAATTCTTTCATATGGTTTCGTCATATTTCTTTCAATTACTATTACTATGTCCGCTATGTTTCTTTACAATGATTTATTGGCATTCATAATGCAGAACAAACAACACGACAATATGTTGACAGACACAACTATTCAAGTAAGGCATCTCCAAATAAATCAAAAGTCATTCACTACACGATTAAGAGCTTTGCGAGTTGGATTAGAAACAACATGTGGACCAACCCTCTCTTTCAAAATCCGAAAGCTCATAATGATTGACGACGAAGTAAGTGTTAAATTAATCAAAAGTATAATTTATTTTTATTTACTTTTAATAATAATATCTAAAAAAATGCTAGATTATGTATACACACTTCACCCACCTAATATTAAATATCTTCATTGTACTAAATGTGAGATAATATTGCAGTGGTGTTCAAATTGGTATCATAATTTTCAACGAAGACATCAATCACTTCGCCAAAACTTTTGAAGCCAACAAAACATATCAAATCTCCAACGGTGATGTCAAAAAAAATCAATCCAATGTTTCCAAATGTACATCCCAAGAAGGAACGTGCTTAAAAAATATTCAAATGTCCAAGTTGCATACCAAGCTATCGCCGATTTCAATAACATTAGTTATAATGTACTTGGCAAGGACATCAAAGCCACCTTTTCAAGATCACCCAATCATTGGGATGATGGCATGGGTAATTAAATTGACTTCCCCATAACAACTTTTCACTTATAAAACATATTGTACAACAATATCTCATTGGTGTTTTATAATTACAGATTTTTGCAGTATTGTCACCAAAGTGAAAGATTCTCGAACCATTGAGACCTTAAGAGGTGCACGGAAAGCTTTAAGGGAAATAACAGAATAAACAATGAGTAAGAACAATACACAAAAACAACGTACTCATTACCTTCATATGTTCTTTTCCAAAAAAAATTATAAACTGTTGTTTTATATATAAACAAATCGAAAACAAGTATGAAATTCATTCAACAAACCGATCATATTGGTCTAACTTATAATAAAACAAAACCTTGTATATCATTATTTAGTAATCATAGAGAAAGTATGCAGTACCAACCAATAATTATCAGTCTTTAGGAAGATTTAGCGACAAATGAAGGCGGTGAATTGCAAGAAATCTGCCAATCGCTATCACAAGAGTGACAACAACGAAATATCTAGGTAATAATTCAA
>CM028381.1:116595163-116794267 GCA_013146195.2 Codonopsis lanceolata | reverse complement strand
AAATTGTAACTATAATAATACATTGGTTGGTTGAAGTATCGAGATATTAAGTAAATCTATAGCGTGCTTAGTAATTGCATGTGAATAAGCTAAGAGAAACGTGTTAAGGAAAAGATGTTATAATGTCAAGAAGATAAAGAAAAGCGGATAACTTAGTTGACAAATCACGTGTGTTTTGTTAGAGAAGAAATTAAGTTACAATCGATAGGAAAGTCGTTTGAAGAAAGTAGTTCCCTTAACGGAAGCTAAAGATATGTTATTTTTCCATTTTAGCGATAGGAAAGTCGTTTGAAGAAAGTAGTTCCACTTAACGGAAGCTAAAGATATGTTATTTTCCATTTTAGCGAGGTAAGGTGGACACGTTTCTTGGTAGTGGTGATAGGCGTGGCGGCATTTGCGGGATCTTGGTGGTGGTGGGGGCGATTTTAAGCATGATAGTGGTGATTTAGGTGGAATACGACATTAAACAAAGGAGTAAGAACTTAAACAAAGAAATAAGATAAAATAAAAGAAATTGATTTCTAGGCTAATGGTGTTATTTGAGGTGGTAGTGGTGGTAATGGTGGTGGGTGTATAAATTAAATAAATTCTAAAGTTAATTATGAGACAAATTAAAATAACAACATTGCTAGCCTTACAACTAATTTTATAATTTTCCTTACTACTAAGCGTTCAGGGCACAAATGTCTTTGTTCAAAACAACTTTGCGCTTCTTGAGCATAGTTGTAAAGAAAGTAGTATAATTAGTTTTAAGGATAACATTTTCTTACCATTTCTCTTCATTCAAGCCCATCTCTTTTTCCAGATGAATTAGGTAGATAAGAGTTATGTGTTTTTTTTTTAATCGCATGTTTTACTAGGATTTTAGTAAGTATAGTATATACCTTGATTTCTACTTTAGGCGCGACTTTTGTATGGGATAGAATGAGGAAGATCAGAGATGGAGTTTGACTAGAATCGAAGAAGGACGGCGCCAAAGTTGTGATAGGCGTGACCAAAGTTGGAAGGGTTTAAATTTGGAGATGGCGGCTATTATGGTGGAGGCGAGAGATGGGCACTTGCACCGGGAGAAGAGGGAAGGGCGGGTGTGAGATTAGAGTTTTTACTTTTAATACATTTACCCCCAAAGCGAGATAATAAAAATGTCATTTTTACCCATGCGTGGAAGACATGTGCTATTTAACGTGAATATTCTAACGTCCATCACGGATAGCGTGGAAAATAGAAAAAAAATGTAACGTCAGATATCATTATGGGACAAATTTGGTGGATACCTTGGGAGAAATTGTAATTTGGTCATATAATTATTTTTGAATTATTGAAACAATTATGTATTATTATTTTATTTAAAAACATATTTTAAATACTAAATGGTTAATTATATAATAAAGTTATAACTAAATCTCATTTTCCACCCTAAGCAAAATGACCAAAATAATATTCACGTGATATGCACATATCATTTTCCATACGTTACTATTTTTAACACCCATAGACGGGAGGGAGTAAAGTAGGACAAATAGAAAAATAAGGTATGAAAGTGACACACTTCGTAGGATATGGGGTCAAATGTGAGATTTAGTGTGTAATTTTGTGAGCTAATCATATGTTTGCCCCATCAAAATTAGCCCAAAATACACATTGTCCCCTAGGTATCCTCCAAATCCATTTTGGCCCTCAACGTAATTTTGTAGCATTTCCATATTATATATCAAATTTGGTGATTGTGATGTAACGTGTGTGTCAAGTGATAAAAATGGTAGCGCATAATGTTTAAGATCGAGAATTTGCTCCAATCAAACCATAAACCATATTAATGGTGCCAAGGAGAAATTTGTTGGTGTTTAAGCTAGGGACGATGAAGACGGATTAAATCATGACGTGCATCATCATTGTCGTATATATCTCTGATAAGTTCAAACATGAGTTTTGAAATTCATCGTGTATGCTTGTGCATTGTGTTTTTGGCTTGGTCATTTAACATCGGCAGCTCTGGCAGCTTTAATTTTTTGTGGGTTCTTATTCATGGTGGCCTTGACACCTGAATTCGATCATCTTCTTGTGTTTTATCTCTATCTGATATGATTCCGCACTATTTTTATTTATTTTTCTATATAAAAATTCGAATAAAAGATTTATACACTTTTGAGTTTTATCTCACTTAAAATTTAAATAAGATGTCATTGTTGGAGAAGAAGCAGAGAAAGCATTGTCGAAGAATAAGAAAATGAAGTTTCTTTTTGGGTAATAAAAGCACAGAAAACATTGTTAAAAATAACCAAAATGCCCTTCACGTGAAATACCATGTGCACCTTAACGTCATATTGGTAACCTTAGTAGTGTCTAGGGGGCAAACTATAAAAAACTTAAACAATGAAATATGAAAATGACACAAAAGTTAGGTTAAGTGGTAAAGTGAGACTTTATAGATACTCTGGGTGAATTTTGTATTTTAGAGTGTAAGTATATACTTTGAGATTGCGAGTTTGATTTCTATAACACAATTTATTATTTTCCAAAGAGAGTCATAAATTCTAGAAACGACATAAGCAAAGTCTCCAACAACAATGTGCTTATCTAAGAAAGTAAGTTTGAATTGTTTGTGTTTGACTCGAGACACAAATAAAGAAAATATAATTGACTATTATAAATATTAGAATAGTGTGTATTTTCCAAGGATACCCATGTGAGAGTGGTGCCCATCAGGTAAAGTATGGATCAAACCAAGGGTAAAATGGTAAAAGTAACTGTCAAAAAATAAAAGATTAAAGCGGACACTTTTTTTGGAACGGCCTACAAAGGAAAGATGGACTCTTTTTTAAAAAAGGAAGGAACAATTTATAAGTTGATTCCTGTGCCTGTTTGTATGTGTGTGCCTTAGCATCCTTGTTTGCTCTTAAACATTGTGATGCTGACTTGAAAATCTTGTTTAGTCCAATTTTTTTGTCCAGGATTGACTTGCGTAAAGTATGAAAATTATTCCTGGTCTTCTTACATAATGAGGCATGGCACATCTCATCATGTATAGAATGATAAAGAGTATAGAGCTTCCAGGTTTCTTGAGACTGTAATAAGAAGATATATGATGCGCAGGGTCTTAGTAGTTAGTACTAATACTTTTCTTACTAATAGAGATAAAGGTTTATTTGAGAGTTCAGATATTAGAGTAGGATTTGGATTCTGACAAGTTTAAATGGAAGGAAACAAAGCAATGCAAGAGCATAGTCTTTATTGATAAACGATTGTACCACATGAAAGACTGCTTTGAAGGAACATGTACAGAGCAATAAAGGAACCCTAGATGTCCTCTAAGTGGCAGGTTTCTCATTGATTAGTGGTAAATTTCAGTTGTCTTAGTGTGTCCGAGGCATCTATGAACCATAACATAACTAATATAACTAATCATACCAAAATGTTTTAAGTGTAATTTTGTGATTAAAAAAATAACCAAGGAATGGTATAGTTTCATAAGCATGAAATCCTAGTTAACACGTACAACAGGTATACCCATCGTATTCATTATGAAGCCTGAGCCAAGAGAAAGCACAAAGTTTAAGCAATGCCAATGACGGCTAATGCCAAAGAAGTCGATCTGAGAGGGAAGAAATTTCGACAGACCATAATTTGTCTTCTTAGTCAATGGTTGTTTTAAATATTCCTGATTCTCATGCAGGACTCTTGGTTAGTCATTCATTGTATTTAGTATTGTTCTCTCATCTTCCAAAAGATGATGAAGTTGTATATATAGTATTGTTTTCTCATCTTCCATAATTTGTTTTCTTAGTCAATGGTTGTTTTAAATATTCTGATTCTGCATGCAGGACTCTTGGTTAGTCATTCATTGTATTTAGTATTGCCTCTCTTATCTTCCACCCCGGTAACTCCAGTTGATCAATTCTTGATGAATCACACTCAGTTTGTCCATCTTTGGCCCATCCATGCGAGGCCTTTATTCCGGCCACAGTCCAATCCCTTTTGCATTGCCTTCTCCTCACAGTGCTACCTCCAACAGCTCTGCGTCCACTCCTCCGTTACGTTACAAAAGCATAAATGAGTTGGTTTACAAACATCCCATGCCGCATGCTCTGGTTGCTGTACCTGCTGATTCTCCACTCTTTGAGCCAAATACTTTCAAGCAGGCTTCTCCCCATCCTAATTGGCAACACGCAATGAGCGAGGAGCTACAAGCTCTTCACAAAAATGCTACTTGGACACTCGTCCCTCGTGATCCAAATGTTAATGTTGTAGGGAGTCGCTAGGTTTACAAAGTTAAACGTCGAGCTGACGGTACTATAGAACGCTATAAGGCCAGACTTGTTGCACAGGGATTCACTCAACAAGAAGGGGTTGACTACGAGGAAACTTTCAGTCCTGTGGTCAAATCTCCAACTATCCGAACAGTTCTCACTATAGCTCAATCAAAATCATGGCCCATTCAACAACTCGACGTTCGGAATGCCTTCTTGAATGGCATTTTAACTGACGATGTTTATATGGCTCAACCACCGGGCCATGTTGATCCAAATTTTCCAGATTATGTTTGCAAGTTGCATCGTGCTATATATGGGCTCAAGCAATCTCCGCGACTTTGGTTTCAGCGACTTCACGAATTCCTTGTGACTCTCGTTTTTTTCAATAGTAAATCTGATAGTTCACTTTTTATTCATCATTCCTCCGTCTCAACCGTTGCTATCCTAGTGTACGTTGACGACATTATCATCACAGGGGATACCACGAAGGAGGTGTCCGATGTTATTGACGCTATTTGTTCCAAATTTGATAGCCGTCGGTTAGGTGATTTGGGGTTTTTTCTAGGCATCGAAACAATTCGGACGTCTACGTCTCTTACTCTCAGGCAGTCCAGATATGCATCAGATTTACTTCGTAAGTTTAATATGGACAATTGTAAACCTGCACCAACTCCCTGCTCGTTCGAGTTCACATCTATCAGCTCACAATGGGGATCCTCTTTCAAATAGTACAGTTTATAGGAGCATGGTTGGTGGGCTTCAATATCTCACCTTGACGAGACCAGATATAGCTTTTTCCGTCAATCAAGTGTGTCAGTTCATGCACGATCCAAGGACATCGCACCTTGCTGTCAAACGGATACTTCGGTATGTTAAAGGTACAATTTCGTTGGCCTCACATTTCACTCTTCTTGGATTTATCTCTTCGGCCTTTTCTGACGCCGATGGGCGAGCTCTCCCGATGATCGTCGGTCGACTACCGTGCATGTGTGTTCATCGGGTCTAATCTTGTTGCTTGGGCAGCAATCGTTTCTCGATCCAAGAAGTGAGGCGAGTATCGTGCATTGGCAACCACAAAGATCTCGAACTAAAATGGTTCAGCTATCTCTATCGTGAATCGGGTATAGCTCTTCCTACTCCATGTTGTCGTGACAATCAATCGCTATTTACATGTCCAAGAATCATTTTTCACGCCGTACAAGGCACATTGAAATAGACTACCACTTTGTGCGTGAACTACAACAATGTGGTTTTCTTGCGTCTTCGACACGTCTCAAGTATTGATCACCTTGGATATGTTCACCAAAAGTCTTTCCGACCACACCTCTCTGTCACGTTATCCAAGCTGCACTTCGCTCTACTATGCTTGGCTTGCATGGGGTGACAGACCATAATTTGTTTTCTTAGTCAATGGTTGTTTTAAATATTCACGATTCTCTGCATGTGACTCTTGGTTAGTCATTCATTGTATTTAGTATTGTTCTCTCATCTTCCAAAAGTCGATGAAGTTGTATATATAGGTTGTCTCTTCAATCTTTATGAATCGATTCAGTTCTTCATTCTCTTTCTTGGTTGTTTAATTCTTTCCCTTAATCTTCTCTTCCTTGTCTCATTCTTTCAATTTCTTGTTCTTGGGGCCAGCTGCATGATCTGGACAACATGGAACCAAAATCTTCATATATAATTGTTGCATATGATTATAAAGGAAAACTAAAAGAAAAATCAAACAGAAAATTCAAAAGATAGCCATGAATATAACGTACCAAAGTCAACTGATCATCCTTAGCTAACAATGCCTGGTCTTCAGCAACAAATGAAGTTGTGATGTTGAGCAGAGGAACATTAAGTAATTTTGATACAAGATTTGAAAAGAAAGTAATTGGATCCAAACTGTTGGATCTTGGTTTGAAGAAGGAATATGATTCTTTGTATTTCTAATTGATTCTCTCAAAATACACGACCCTAAGGCACTATATATATGCCTTGGATAAAAAACAGAATACGGTTAACTAAAGCTAATCTAACAAAACAACTGATCACTAACCACCTATTTACAAACGACCCACGGAACTATGGGAAAATTACTTCCAAAGACAACTAAAACTTTCTTTAACTACAGAATACAAAAATCTCCTTAACTTGTTATTCATTTCTCCATACTTTGCACAAGCTCTTATCTCATTTCCTTGCTTGATGTTCAGGCTTTTAATCTTTCCTTTTCCTTTGTCAATGTTAACACCCTCCCCACAAGTTGTGGGTGTGTAAATACTAACCACCTGCAACTTGGATAAGAACTTCCAATGCAGATTTCTGCCAAGAAATTTAGTGAATAAGTCAGCCACTTGATTCTTAGTGGATATGTGATGTAATGACACTTGTCCATTCTTTATCTTTTCTCGGATGAAGTGGCAATCTATCTCAATGTGTTTGGTTCTGGCATGATATACAGGATTGCTAGCCACTGCAATAGCTGAAGAACTGTCACAATATATAGGAACAGGTGCATTGATCTGAACTTGTAAGTCTTTTAATAAGCTTCCTAGCCATAGTATTTCACAGCTGGTTGAGGCTAAGGCTCGATACTCTGATTCAGTGGATGACCTTGAAACAACTGATTGTTTCTTTGACTGCCAGGAAATTAATGAATTCCCTAACATCATACAATAGCCAGTGATAGACTTTCTGTTATTAGGATTTCTGCCCAGTCACTGTCACAGTAAGCCCTGAGATTAAGCTGATTAGATGATGGCAAGTATATACCTTGTTCTGGAGAGGCTTTAACATATCTCAATACCCTGTGAAGAGCCTTTAAGTGAGTATCTCTGGGGCTTTGGACAAATTGACTAAGGCACTGAGCAGCAAAGGCCAAGTCTGGCCTAGTGACTGTTAGATATATTAGTTTCCCCACAAGTCTTCTATAATCTGTAGGATTGTCTAGTAGAATTCCCTCATTGGCCAGAAGTTTAGCATTAGGGTCAAAGGGGATAGTAAGTGGTTTTGAGTTCAAGAGACCAGCACTTTCAATAAGCTCTACTGCATACTTCTTCTGATTTAAATGGAACCCTTCTGCAGATCTCATTACTTCTATCCCAAGGTAGTACTTGATAGGACCAAGATCTTTTATGCTAAACTTGTCCTGGAGTAAAACCTTGAGTTGGTTGATTGATGAAGGACAATTTCCAGAAACCAGAATATCATCTACATATACTAGTACACTGGTGAAACTTTGGCCTTTGTTAATAGTGAATAGAGAGTAGTCTGCCATAGATTGAGTATAACCAAGTTCCAGTAGTACTTCAGTCAATTTGGAAAACCACTGTCTTGAGGCTTGCTTGAGCCCATACAGTGATTTCTTTAACTTGCATACACTAGTGTGTTCATTGTTGATGTCCTGAAGCTTGTATCCAAGGGGCAACTGCATATAAACCTCTTCTTCTAACTCTCCATGTAAGAAAGCATTGTTGACATCAAGTTGATGCACCTCCCATTGCTGTACTGTGGCAATTGCTAAGATGGTTCTAACAGTTACCATCTTAGCTACTGGAGCAAAAGTCTCTGAGTAGTCAATTCCTTCTGTTTGATTGAAGCCTTTAGCAACCAGCCTTGCCTTGAATCTTTCTATGCTGCCATCAGATTTATATTTAACTTTATAGATCCATTTGCATCCAATGCTTCTTTTACCTTGAGGCAAACTGACAATATCCCAGGTATTGTTTTCTTCAAGTGCTGCAATCTCCCTATTCATAGCTTCTATCCATTCATTGCTTTGTATAGCCTGTTGATAAGATTGTGGTTCTTGCACAAGACATAAAGAATTAGCATATATAGAAGATAGAACATAGTCTCTCAGCTTTATAGGGAATTGTCTGTTTCTAGTGGAAGTTCTAGGAAGGGTAGTGTTGGTAGGTTCAGTTTGACTAGCAGGCATAGTTACATCCTGTTCTGGATTCTGAGTTTCATCTTGATCAATTTGAGTATTTATAGGGTGTTCATCATCATGTGAAAGATTCACATCTACCACAGGTGTAGAGGGAATGTGATTGTTGGTTTGAATCATGGGAAATATATTCTCATGAAATATGACATGCCTACTGATGAAAACCTTTTTGGTTTCAAGGTTATACAGAATGTACCCTTTCTGATTGGCAGGGTATCCAAGATGTATGCATTTAATAGCTCTTGGGCTAAATTTATCATCAGGGTGAGTACTGGCAAAACAAAGACACCCTATAATTCTCAAGTGATCATAAGTAGTAGTGGTGTTGAAAAGAACTTCATGGGGTGTTTTAAAGTTTGTGGCAGCTGTAGGTATTCTGTTGATAATGTGAGTGGCAGCTAAAAGGCAATATCCCCAAAAGTGTATGGGCAAACCTGCCTGAAACCTTATGGCCCTAGACATATCTAGAAGGTGTTGATGTTTCCTTTCTACAACTCCATTCTGTTGTGGAGTGTCTACACAAGAACTTTGGTGTAAAATGCCAAGATTATTGAGATAAGGTATAACTTCTGAGTTATAAAACTCAGTGCCATGATCAGTCCTACAAAATTTTATGGTGGTGTTAAAATGATTTTGAACATAAGCATTGAATTGTTTGAGAAGTGTGAATACATGTGTCTTGGTTGACATTAAGAAAGTCCAAACACCCCTAGAGAAGTCATCAACAATGGTTAGGAAATATCTACAACCATTCATGGTGGTTTTCCTATAAGGTCCCCATAAGTCACAGTGTATGAGATCAAAGCAATTCTTACTTTTAATAGTACTGAGTTGAAAGGGAAGTTTGTGTTGTTTGGCTAGGGGACAAATGTCACAGTTGTCAATATTCTCAATATTAGAATTGTCATCATTACAAAGATGAATTAAAGGAACAATTTTCTTGAGAGTACTAAAGGAACTATGTCCCAGTCTTTGGTGCCAACTAAATATGTTCTTGTTCCTTGAAGTATTGGAACAAAGGTGTGTGTTGGTGGGATGGACATCAGCTTTGAGGATGTATAGGCCTCCAATCAATTCACCAGTAGCTATAGTCTTGTTCATCTTCAGGTCCTGGAAAAGGCAATGTGTTCCAGTGATGAGAGTTTGACAGCGAGTTTGACAGTTAGTTTGGGAAGAAAGCTTAGATATAGATAGAAGGTTGTATTGAAACTTAGGTATGTAGAAGACTTCCTCAAGGGTTAGTTGATTGTTAATATGAACCTTTCCTATGTGATTGACATTGACTTTGGTACCATTTGGAAGGGATAGGGTGACAGATTGTTTGAGGACAATAATGTCATGTAAAAGGGATAAAGAAATGCATATGTGATCAGTGGCACCTGAATCAATGATCCAAGTGTATACAGAATAGGGATGCTGAAAGGTGTTAGAGTGATTCTGTGCAATAGAAGTACCTGCCATATGAGTCATACCAATGAATCTTTGTCCAGTCTGGTTGATATTATGATCTTCAGGACTGTCTTTGGCCTTGAGCATGATCATGACTTGATTAATTTGTTTCTGCAGTTGTTCTAAGCTGAGATGTCCTGTACTTTCCTTGTCTTTCCCATCATTGCCATGAGTTTGGTCTTGTTGAACCTGCATGGCCCTAGGATTCCCAGGTTGACCTTGGCTTCCTGAAGTATAGTTGTTTGATCCTTTGCTCCCACTCTGATCTTTGTTGAACCTGGCTCTATGTGCTGGATGGTTTGGATTACCTGGATGTCCTGGAGGAAATCCTTTGAGCCTGTAACACTCATCTCTCACATGTCCTTCTCTATTGCAATGATTGCAGAACACTCCTTTCTTGAAAGGGTTCTTGAATTGGTTATTTCTTGGAGGTGCTGTGTTCTGATTCTGTCCTGATTGAGTTAGGTTGGCTGCTATTGAACTGAATTCGGGAACATACCCTTGCCTTTGAGTCTCTTCTTGTCTAACCATGCAATAGGCCTCACCAACTGTGGGTAGGGGCTTCATTCTGAGGATTTGCCCCCTTATGTTCATATAACTCTCATGCAGCCCCATCAAGAACTGCATGAGTTGTCTTCTTTGATCTCTTTGTTCTTGGTTCTTGACGGCTCCACATGTGCAATTGCACTGACATGTAGTGATTGGATCCAAAGCTGTGCTTTCATCCCAAATTCCTTTAATCTTGTGATAATAAAATTCAACAGAGCCATTACCTTGATCAAGTCTGTGCAAGTCCTTCTCCAGTTGAAAAACTCTGTGGCCATCAATGGTGGCAAATCTTTCTCGCGTCCGCATGCATTTGGCATCAATCACATACTTTAGGCTGTTGCTTATTTCACTGGTCATGACATTGAAAGCCCATGAAATCACCATGTCATTGGCCCTTGCCCATAAGGGAAACAATGAATCTTCCTTTTCTGGGACTGGATAGCTGCCATCCATAATGCTCAATTTGTTCTTTGCAGAGAGGGCTATCTCGAATGACCTTTTCCAGGAGTTGTAATTGTCACTTCCAGTGAGTTTGGTAGCTATGAGGACAAGCCCAGGGTGATCATTGTTGTGAAGATATAGAGGATGCATATTTGAATCGATCCCAATCTCCATTGTAGGGATCTTGGTCTTTGATTCTTGACTGTTGAGTTTGGTACCTGAGATTTCTTCCCCCATTATAGAAGAAGAATTGATGAAGAATTAAGAATGTTTGAAATGGATATCAAGATCTTAGCTCTGATACCATGAAAAGAAAGTAATTGGATCCAAACTGTTGGATCTTGGTTTGAAGAAGGAATATGATTCTTTGTATTTCTAATTGATTCTCTCAAAATACACGACCCTAAGGCACTATATATATGCCTTGGATAAAAAACAGAATACGGTTAACTAAAGCTAATCTAACAAAACAACTGATCACTAACCACCTATTTACAAACAGCCCCTGGAACTATGGGAAAATTACTTCCAGCAACTAAAACTTTCTTTAACTACAGAATACAAAAATCTCCTTAACTTGTTATTCATTTCTCCATACTTTGCACAAGCTCTTATCTCATTTCCTTGCTTGATGTTCAGGCTGTTAATCTTTCCTTTTCCTTTGTCAATGTTAACAAGATTAAATACTGAAATAGAGACACCAACATCTGCCAATTGAACAGAGCCTGCAGAAATTAACATTATGCACAAAAAATCCATCAGGAGATTAGAGATTGACGCAAAATTGCAGAAGTGAAATCAGTACTCTAATTCAATAATCAAAGTGAAGTATTCTATTACACAAGGAGCCTTCATAAAGGCTAATGGTTGACGTCTAAGATATAATAATCCTAGCTTACAAAAGACAACCGACTTCTCAATTAAAGAACACAAATGAAAGACATAATATAAATAAACCCATCAAAATACAAATAATATGAAATAATTCCTCAACTGCACTAATATGCCTAGGCTTGGGCTTACGCTTATCATTAATACTTATCTTCTTCCTGGGCTTATCTAATCCTTTTCCTTCGCCATCACTCTATCTCCTTAAGCTTTCCTTATGCCGTAAAAGTTGCATGCATATATTCGATATTGCTCTTGTTTTAAACCCTTTAACTCCTCAAGCTTCTATCCACTTCTCTAACTTTTCGAGTTTATCAGTGATCATTGTCTTAGTCTCATCAGTAAAGGAAATGTCATTGGCAAATCATGCACCAATCCCTCCATCCCAATTGAGAGGTACAAACTCCGTTTTAGTTTGTCTCAGACTCTCAGTTGAGGAGGTAGATTTACTTTTTTGAGAAACTATTTTTTAACATAATGTCTTAAATACCATTTCAATTTGCGGTTGAGAATGATTATGTCATAGCAACCAGAGCAACTTGAACTTGTATCCACAAAATGATGCATATCAGTAAACAGTATCAACTAAGTACAAAATTACTGTAAGTGAACTTTTCCAATTGCTCAAGTCAAGATTAAAAATAACCGAAACTCCATACCCAAGTGACTGATAAATGCAAAGTAATAGGATCAGCAGCAAGAGCCAATGCAGCCGGTAACGCAATCGACATTTCACATATAATTAGGCTATCACACTAAAGATGTGTTTAACCGTTCAATTTCAAGCTTTAGAATTGAAACAATTCAAATTGTTCTCTCAACTCTAATTTCAAACTTTGAAATTGAGCATCCAAACATAACATAAATGTAAGTACCTATACTTAAAAAAAAAAAAAAAAATCACCCGAGAAAGCTCAAGATTTTTTGAAAAAAATCAATTCAAATCAGCCCAAGAAGTATAACTAATAACAAGTGAACCATCAATAGGAGCTCAATCCACAATCCAATAAGAACCGATCCGAAAAAATGTGAATTAATATGATTCCTCTTTGAAAGAAATACCAGCTCAAAGGACTGTGAAATAGCTCAAAACCCGTATGTAGAGTAAATTAAATTAACCACTAAGCTAGATGCACGAGATCTGGTCACATCCTGTCCAAAATGTCTTCTAAGTTCTAACCCATATAAATCGACCGACAAAGTTTATTACTTTTTTCATTTCGGATAAAGAATCTCGTTTAAAGGTTAATTTTTTTAAAAAAATTTAATACTTTTAATAGTCTAATATTATAAGATGACATTTTAATTAGAAATATTAATCGAATTGACCCTAACCCTACAGGGCCAGTCCTGTAGAATTGTGCCTCTAATAGAACTAGCCCTGAATTTGATACGTTTACATTTTCTCGACCCTAACCCTTTTCAATTACGATTTAATCAGGTTGATCCTATAAGACAGAGTTTCACTCTCTCACAGCTCAACCCACCAACGCATAGTGGGTCGTTTAAGAATGATCCGTCTTACAAAAAAATATTCGTAAAACCGTCTTACCCAAGTTTTTGTCTAACAAGTTTCACAACTAATGTCTAACTTGACAATTACTTGTGAATCAATTAACATCTCGATTATGTAGATTCAAATCATTTTTTCACAACTTGTATACTACATGTCCAAGTTGTGAACGACCTCATTAAACATGAGAGGATGGATAATATAGACTAATGGAGTCCTTTATTTCCAATATGTATGAATATAAAAATTCGAGAAAATTGCTTTTGAAACACTTGTTAGCAATAATGATAATAAAAATAAGAATTACTCCTTCTTGTGGCATATATATATATATATATATGTATGTATGTATGAATATAAAAAAATAAAAAAATGATGGAGAAGAAGAAGATGAAGAAATGAAATATGTACATTGCATACACATATGCTGTAAAAAAATGCTGCATTAACCAATGACAATTTTTTAAAACATGATGTAAACAAAATCTACTGATCTGATATTAAGTAACATTACTCATACCATATATGAGAAATATGTGTGTGTGTGTGTGTGTGTGTGAGAGAGAGAGAGAGAGAGAGTGAAATATCCATGAAACTCAGGATGGATAGCGCTAGAGATAATCTAGAAGAACCATCAGCTAGATAGAGGATGGAGAAGACAATCCATGGCGCTATCCCTCCTGAGCTTTACAGATTCTTCCATACTTTTAGTTATTTCTCCTTTGACAAGCCCCACGAAAGGCGCCAAAGAAAAATTTAGAGATGAATGGTGGAGGAGACCTTCACGAAACTGGTGTATTTATAGCTGCAAGCTTGCCAACATTTTGTTCAAGGTAAACAATTCTTCTCTCTCTCTCTCTCTCTCTCAAGCATTGACTGGTTGTTTGCATTGACCAAATATATGTATTGAATGTCTTTGAATTATCTGTACATTATAATCATGCGTAAAGACTTTCATCTTCTTAGTAGTGTGATAATACTGGTCAATTATTTCTGAATTGTTATTCTGTTTGACTTTTTTTGGATCAAAAGTTTACACTAAAACATAATAAGTAGCAAAAACAAAATCTAAAAAAATTATATAAAATGAACACTCGTTTAAGGAAATAAATCAAGAAATTAGTTACGCAATAACCTTTTTTAATCATTGGTATGAAAATATACACATACGTTGCGACAATTATAAAAATAAAAAATCGTTAAATAGATTGTTATGTAATACTCCATCAATTCTAAAAATGATAAGTCTTATTTTCTACTCCCTCACTTTTGGGTAAAAAAATTCATCATATACTATTTTGAAACGTTTCACATAAAGAGTTTGCTTTCAAAAATTAGGTCTACAATCTCCATTACATTTTGAATTTACCATTCACATGTGATATTAACATACTAATTATGTTTAAAGACATCTCTAAAGGTGAACCTTTGAAAAAAAAATATCGCATAGTTTTTAATGTGCTTCATCAAAATAAAAATAAAAAAACCCCATCTCTTTATGGACTTTTCAACAATGGTAAATTCTTTTTACAGCAAAGATGTTTTAACTTTTAATGTTGGGCCTCATTTTTATTTTTATTTTCCTTCTTTTTTTTCATATGAACTAGTGAACCACTCATTTTTCTTGAACCTTCCACAATGAAAAGATTTTATCCAAATCATACCTCGTATGAAACTTATCAATAAAGTCCATTGTTTCATTTCAATGCTCAATCTTTATCTTTTTTTATGCTATAAATTTTTCAATTATTGATATTTCAAATTGTAAGCGTATTTTACAGTTAAATCTTGACTTCTCAACGTCCACTAATCTCTTGTACCGCAAATACGGATGCTCATAAAATTGAAGGGTATTTTCTTTAATTTTTAGTCTTCATTGTCGGGTTGAGCCTCTACATTTGTGGATGTCCATGTACTTCTTCTTCACATTAATGAAGTTTGTT
Source organism: Codonopsis lanceolata (assembly GCA_013146195.2). Classification (NCBI taxonomy): domain Eukaryota; kingdom Viridiplantae; phylum Streptophyta; class Magnoliopsida; order Asterales; family Campanulaceae; genus Codonopsis; species Codonopsis lanceolata. The sequence continues at coordinate 116,779,297 of CM028381.1, read as the reverse complement.
TGGCCTTTATAAAAAAATCTATTTTATTTTATAATTACAACATATATATATTTCAACATTCGTGTTTCCTCATGTAATCAAAAGGTTGATTACTGTAATTTTAGAATGTACAAGGATTTACATATATATATGTGTAAAGTTGATTCCCGTAATTTTATAAGGTAAAGGGCTATTCTTTTTTCTTAACTCCCCCATTCCAGATAAAAAATCTATTATATTATTTTTAGATGTCTTATTCTAAAAATTTACTTTCAAAAATTATGCTTGCAATTTATATAAAATTTCATTTTTACCCTTCACTTGTGTTATAAGTACATTATATGTGTTTAATTATTTTTGAAATTATAACTAACTTTAATAACATTAATATATTCTTTAATAATTAGTCTTTTCAAATAGAACTATTTGGATGAACTATTTGAATGGAACAGATGAAGTATTTCGTTTTACCGTAAAGAGTGCGAGGTATATTCTATGGCTTGAAGGTCCACAATTAATGATGAAATTTTCTAGATACATAATGGCTCGAAATCAATATCCCTTGCTTATGTGAGTGAATCACTTCTACTACCCACGGCACCCACGTTGATTATAAATCAAACGCTAAAGTGGATGTTTCAATAACTTTAAGTGGCCTCTAAGAAATCATACTCAAATTTTGCAATATTTGCATTGAGGTGTACTTCGTTCGGTTTAGATTAAAATATGAATTGAATCTAAAAATTTTAAAATCGAATCGAACTGAATAAGGTTTGGTTTGGTTCGTTTTGGTGGTTTATATAAATTTTTTTTAATCAACTTAACCAATATTAAGAAAAACATAAAAATAAGATTTTAATTTGGAATTAACATCAAAATTAGAAAATAACATACTAAAAATAAATTATCATAAAGAAAGTAATACAAATTCCAAAATAAACACAAACAATTGAAGAAATAATAGTCCTCCAATAATCAAGATTTTATTTGGTTTAGTATATATATATATATATATATATATATTATGACTAAATCAAAGATCTAGATTATATATATGAGATGATCCAAATTTTAAGAATAGTAAACAGATATTATATAATATATATTTTATAATAAATAAATAAAAATATATAGGTCGGTTTTGTTTGATTCGATACCATAAACCGTAAACCGAACCAAACCGAACATTTTTCTAATTTTTGAAACTGAAACCGAACCGTCTTCGACCAAAACCGAACCAAACCGACTCGTTTAGTTCGGTTCGGCCGGTGGTTCCGATGTACACCATTTTGTATGATACATTGTATAAAAGTACTATACTAGTATACTACCTCTGTTCCCAATAAATTGTCATATTTGATTTGATACATTGATTAATAAAAAATAATTAACTTTATTATAAATAAAAATAATGTGTATTTTTCAAAGATATCCATGTGAAAATGGGTCATCAATTAAGGTAAAAATTAAATCAAGGATAAAATGGTGAAGATAATTTCGTAAAAAAATTAGAAGATAATAAAAACTTTTTTTAACGGTGGGAATATATATTTAGTAATCATTTTGACATATGTAATTATAGTGACTTAGAAAAGTGTTCTTGAACTTTAAAGTGTTCGATTTAGTTTTTGTTTTCAACTTCAATTATGATAGAAATAAGAATATACGTCATGTGAAACCGTCTTATATGAAAATCCATAAGACACAATTCTAATTTTTTATAGTTCAGACCACTAACACAGTGGATCGTATTAGTGTGATTCATGTTACAAAAAATATATTATAAGACGGTATTTTCTAAATTTTTGTCATCAAAGAATTAACTATTAACTATGAAAGTATAAACTTTTTTCAATGTTAAAATGTCAAGATCATACCAAACTGGAGTCCTTGAATTAATTGGTTGACATTGCCTTACCAATCTACATCAACGGGATGACCACATGGTGGATTGCATCAATATGGGCAACATTGAGAATGTTGTTTCCTAATTGTTTGGTGTGGGTCTAAGAATCACAAATCAAACAATCTAGTACATTTTGGAACTTCATAGTTCATACATTGTCAATCACTGATTATTACGGGAAAAAAGAAAAAACGATGGCTCTTGTTTATATGTAATGTTTATCTCTTTGGGAGGGTCGGACTAGGACCCGACTCCAATACTATCCCAATTGTTGTTATATCTTTATGTACACTAAGGTAGTGTGTTCGGTTCGTAAGATCAAAATAGTGAGATGTTATATCTTTGTGTACACTAAGGTAGTGTGTTCAGTTCGTGAGATCAAAATAGTGAGAGTACATAAAAATGATGGCTCTTGTTTATGTGTAATGTTTATCTCTTTGGCAGGGTCGGAACTAGGAGCCGACTCCAATACTATCCCAATTGTTGTTATATCTTTATGTACACTAAGGTAATGTGTTCGGTTCGCGAGATCAAAATATATAGTGAGAGTAAGCAAAATAAAAACGGTGAACAAGAATTAATTTCAAGAGAATGAAAATAGGAATAAAATTAGTCAACCCTTGCATTTGGTTTGCAAGGAATAGAATTAAACATTCGCTCCATTCAATTGTGATTTTATGTTTCATACTTAAGAGAATAGATGAAAATAGTAAGGAAATATCAACCATTGGTTAAAATAAATCTCTCTCTCTCTCTCTCTCTATATATATATATATATATATATATATATATATATATATATATATATAAAGTTAGCGAGGAACACTATGTTTTTATCACCTCACCATCTTTTGATAAATTTTCATCGTAAAACATCTATGTAGAGGTTTTAAGCACTTTGTTTTCTAGTTATTAACTAATTCTAATAATAATACATATTAATAATCAATATGATAAGCGGTATTAATATTAGTATATATAACCTCTTCTAATGTAAATAGTAGAAATCTTATATTTTAAAAAAATACAACTAACATTATTTCTAACTAATGTGAGATAAAACTCTGCATTATAATAAAAGGTGGGAGTGAGATACAACTCTTCTATTGGTAATAAAATATGAAGTTTTTAATCTAATAACTTTTAAAACTAACATCAATTTATAACCAATGTAAGAAACATCTTTTCTAATTGTAATATTAGTATAAATGTATTTCATACTGATTATAAATTGATGTTGGTTTTAAAATTTTTCTATAAAAGACTTCTATTTATCACCATAGAAGAAATGTATCTTACATTGTTTAGAAAATATGTTAGTTTTAAAAGTCTTATATAAAAGACTTCTACTCTTATTACCAATAAAAGATATGTATCTTACATTGTTTAGAAAAATATGTTAGTTTTAAAAGTCTTATATAAAAGACTTCTACTCTTATTACCAATAAAAGATATGTATCACACATTATTTAAAAATAAAAGTTAGATTTTAAAATCTTTAGATTAAAGACCTTCACCCTTACAAGGTACGTACTCGTAAACCTTTTTCTTTCATTTATATATCAATATATGTGTGTGCGTGTGTTATTCTTGAAGCTAGGCTTAGGCTACCGTATATGGATGGTTGACACTCGCTTTTGGTGTTGATGATCGACAAATGTGCAGAGCAATCACATTCGCAATGGAACCCTTTATTCACGACATGGTAACTTTTGTTTTACATTTGCATCCATAATCCATTCATGTTTTACTACAAAATTATCACTTTGGATCCTCTTTTCTTCTTCTTTTACGTACGCCTTCATGAGCTAAAAGTTGACATTCATCAGGAGGCATGTAAGATGACCATGATTGAAGTCTTGAGCTCTATTAGCAGATGCCCAGCCCAACCAACTAGATAAATTTTGGTCACTGAGCCTCGGAGGGCCCAGCCCACGCATGTCCACCTCTAACTAATCGCTTAATTACCATATGTCCTTTTTTTTCTTTGATTAGAGTGTATTCTGTGACCATTGATGCACAAAAGGGTGAGTGAAAGTAGCCTGACAAGTGGATCCCAACATACCTGCTATGACCTTGGCTGAACCGATAGACACGCCGAACTAGTCTGGGTCAAACTCAAACACCCCCAAGTTAGCCGTGGAGGTCCATCTTACTACCACAACCACAACCACCACCCCCGCGACTACTCACATGGCCCAAGAGATTATTTCTTTGAACAATCTTGGTCTTATAGGTATGGTTCAAGGGGGCATGGGCTCGGCTCGGAAGTTCATGGTATTAACCCGACCATCACCACCACTACTCTCGCAGCAGAAGCCCATTTGTTGATAATACATTTTCTCGCAAAGACAACCTACAATTTTGGCCCTTTTGATGGCCCCTGTGTTCTATTGATGATAACATTTAGTGATAGGTTTCGAATTTCGAATTTGAAGATTTTAATTTGTTTTACTATTCATTTGAAGATTTGGATTTGTTTTTCATTTGGGTACGGTTTATTTGAACTAATGAGGTTTCATCTCATTCATTTTCATAACACGGTCTCTTCAATAACACACATTTTGATGTGTTCTTCTATTTTTCTCATTTGTAACAAATGGAAATGGTTACCATTGGTAGGAACAATATATTCATCTTAGTAACATTCAAGAACATCAAATGAGATGCTCCATTTTTGCGTCTCCTTTTGAAAAGAAAATTTGCTTTTAGATGAGGTAAACCGAGAAAATACAACGCCTACTAAAGAACAATATTCAGATCACAATTTACATACTCTACGCCACAAGAGGAGGCGGGAGTTCTCAAACTCTCGAGTTAGTCTAGTCTTTACAGAAGATACCGTTGTAGATAGATCTCATCTTCCTCTCCAAGGCTGTATCTTCCGTTGTGTTCAAATCATCTCTTTTGAGGATTATGTAGAACCCGACCGTGATGGAAGTGTACTAAAGAATCTATGTACTACAACTTCTTGAGTCAAGTTTGCAAGCCTCGAATGCCCGATGGCAAAGCCTTGCTAGCGATTGAATAATGGAACAACCTATTGCCATCCGTATTTTCCTCAAGAACTTTTCTCGATCCATCTCGCATCAAACCAGCTTCATGGTCCACCTTTTGTTCCTAACCCGAGAATCCCAATATCTATCAAAAATAGGAGCAAGTAGGAGGAGCACGTGAAGCAATAAAAGTTCCATGGTATCATTTCTACAATGGCTCACTACTCAAACATATAATGATTGTGTAGAGCTATTAATGTTCACTTTCTTAAGAGCAAAATTTTATACATTTCCACGGTAGCCGATTGGCCTTAACTCCATATATATCCTAAACACCACTATAGGAATTTAGTGAGCCAAGGAAAGTATAAATCAATTTACCACCGATTCCAAAGAACTACTCAGAAAGTCATAAGCGGAACAATCCTCGCCTGCATGCCAGCTAGAAGACCATATAGGGAGCAAAAAAAGAACGAATATAGAAGAGATAACACCAATCAATACCTGCTCAGAGTTGAGAACGAAAGACATAATAGCACACCAACTCAACACCAAATTTACTTGGGGTTGGCTACATGAAAACTTTTTCACCATATATAAATACAATATCGAGGGATCACAATGTTAGAGAAGCAAATGTACCATTGAATATGCAGCATAATCGAAGTGTTAGACCCCATAGTAGAGCCCATCCAGAGCAAAGGCAAGAGCATTCATCTACCGAGATCCAAAGAACAAACTACAAAGTAGAAGTTCAGATTCAATAGAAAGTTCACACCTAAACTAAATGCAATTAAGAGGAACCAAAGGTGAGCCTAGGGATTGGGCTATAGTTGATGAGCTAGATTGGCTCAAACGTGGGCTCAAAAATCTTAGTATAACAAATTAACCCCATTGGATCCAGTACAACATTCAGTAGGTTGCCAAAAACTGAAATTGAGAGTGTAATTTTTGCAGACTTAATCAATAATCTTGACATGCAAGGATTGACAATCTAACGATTCAATGAGGATGTATAGCATGAACTTTAACTAAAGAGGATAATAAATATTTATAAATTGGAACTGTTAGAAAGTTTGACCAACTTTTCAACTTCTAAAGCGTTGTAATATACTCCCTCAGTCCCTCCATGCCATATAGTTTGGCCACATTTTGTTCTTTGGATGTCCCAAAGTTTTAGGCCACATTTTGTAACTATTTACTACTCCCTCTGATTCAAAATCAGTGTCGTTTTAGGTTTCAAACTTCCAATGCATAATTTAGCATTATCTTTTCCCAACAATTAATCATTTTATTATTAACTATTTTATTTTCACCTAATAAGCAAAGGGAATAGACAATTATGAGGAGATAGAAGCTTAATTTGAGTGCAAAATTTGGTTAATACGGGTACATTCGGCAATCAGCTTAGTTTCTTAATAGGTGTGCATTACTCTACATTCTTCAACGACACTTAATTTGAATCATAGGGAGTGCAAGATAAGTGTGTAAGACTAATGCAATTTGATCAAAACATGTACATTAGTTCATATTATATGTGGTCACTGACTTTCAAGGCACTCTGTAAACCTAAAGGTTACGAAATTTTATTTCAACAATGAATTGGGAAACGTTTGCTGCCACAATTAACGTAAATCCAGTTGATGAATTGAAATGATTAGGAAAAGGGGACTGTGAGTACAAATAAAATACACAAAATCATGGTTAAAGATAACACTTAATAGTAAATTATGAATGTGATGTAATACTGCCAACAAAGATATAGAGGTGTCTTGGTATCTTTAAATCACGAAAAGTTCCTTGTGCCTAGCGCTATCACAATTGGCGAGCACCAAAGGCCCTCAGGCTAGTAAATTGCTCTTGGTATTCGCATTGGTGAATCCCGCAAAGACTCGGATAAGGTTTCGGTAAGGTGATACCGAATAACATGTTTTATCTCGAGAGGCGTATTCCAATTAGGATATGGCAGAAACTTGACTGTAAAGCTATTCTATGTAGTAGCGGCGGTTAGAAACTATCTCTTGGTTTGAATAGGTGTCGCAGTTTCATTTTGCCGGTGTGTAAGCCTTTTTGTGTCCGTGTTATTCAATGAAAATAATACTCCCTCATTCCTAAAAATGTGTTTGTGTTTGACTCGACACACAAATAAAGAAAATATAATTGACTATTATAAATATTAGAATAGTGTGTATTTTCCAAGGATACCCATGTGAGAGTGGTGCCCATCAGGTAAAGTATGGATCAAACCAAGGGTAAAATGGTAAAAGTAACTGTCAAAAAATAAAAGATTAAAGCGGACACTTTTTTTGGAACGGCCTACAAAGGAAAGATGGACTCTTTTTTTAAAAAGGAAGGAACAATTTATAAGCTGATTCATGTGCCTGTTAAGGAGCAATCATTAACGGCTTCTTCCACTATGGAGGCAGAGTTCGTAGCATGCTATGAAGCTACTTGTCACGGTGTTTGGTTGAAGAATTTCATTACAGGACTTAGAGTGGTTGATACCATATCTAGACCACTTTTGATATACTGTGATAATCAAGCTGATGTTTTCTTTTCCAAGAACAACAAGTCAAGCGGTGCTACAAAACACATCGATATCAAGTATCTTGTTGTGAGGGAAAGAGTTCATGATCAAGTAGTATCTATTCAGCACATTAGTACATCCGCTATGCTAGCGGATCCCATGACGAAAGGCTTACCACCCAATCTTTTTCGAAAACATGTTGCTAGCATGGGTTTGGTAGAAAGTTTTTCCCTTTAGATAATGGGTTACTGCTGTAAAACTATTTCCTAAGTGATCACTTTATGTTTTCTTGGTTTTGGACATCATGACTAACGGTTGGTTACTTCTTGTTTAAAGTGCACATTTGAAGTTTATGAAACTAACACTTAAGTTGAACCTCATGAACATGGTTGTATTGTTATTTTTATGAAACCATTAGATATTTGTTCATGCTATTAAGGTATTTGACTGTCATGTTTTATTAAGATATTGTGATTATAACCGAAGGATGGTTGTGTGACAATAATGGACACATATACTGCTTTCGATTTGATTATAGTATTTTGTAAAATATGACCTAACTTAAGAGATGATAGTTCGTTCTTATTAAACCAAACTTATGAGGTTATTCTAAGTATAACCTTGGTCAAGTGGGAGAATGTTAGACCCGACGGGGTCTAGCCCATGTTTTGTGACCTACGGGTTTAACTTATAATAAACTAATTATTGGTTATGGACCTTAATTAATTATATTAGTCAAATAACATTATGGGCTTATATAATTTAGTCATCTAATATACTTAAAGTATATTAAATCTTAATAGGCCCAATAAATCTCTACACCTTGATGGACGGTGGGAGATTGATTACACTTTAGGGTTATGTTCCACCTCCTATCTATTTAAAGTCTTTTGGGGATTAGGGTTTCTTACGTTCTTTTACCCTAACAGTTGCCTCCACAAAAATACATACGTTCCATTGCATGTGAAATAGATAAGGGGGTGAAAACTTAAACCCACTTGAATTGAAGACTCTCGTTCTGTATTACAGTTCATCGGATTCAATTACTCCGTACTAATGGCGTCAATTGGTTCCGGTATGTCTTCAATTTACGTTCATTATGCTTATGTGAAAAACATGATCCTATTCTTGATTATGTGTACAAGTTTTATGTAAATTAATGTTCTAACACAGGACTCTTGGTTAGTCATTCATTGTATTTAGTATTGTTCTCTCATCTTCCAAAAGCTGATGAAGTTGTATATATAGGTTGTCTCTTCAATCTTTATGAATCAGTTCAGTTCTTCATTCTCTTTTCTTGGTTGTTTAATTCTTTCCCTTAATCTTCTCTTCCTTGTCTCATTCTTTCAATTTCTTGTTCTTGGGGCCAGCTGCCTGATCTGGACAACATGGAACCAAAATCTTCATATATAATTGTTGCATATGATTATAAAGGAAAACTAAAAGAAAAATCAAACAGAAAATTCAAAAGATAGCCATGAATATAACGTACCAAAGTCAACTGATCATCCTTAGCTAACAATGCCTGGTCTTCAGCAACAAATGAAGTTGTGATGTTGAGCAGAGGAACATTAAGTAATTTTGATACAAGATTAAATACTGAAATAGAGACACCAACATCTGCCAATTGAACAGAGCCTGCAGAAATTAACATTATGCACAAAAAATCCATCAGGAGATTAGAGATTGACGCAAAATTGCAGAAGTGAAATCAGTACTCTAATTCAATAATCAAAGTGAAGTATTCTATTACACAACTACAAGGAGCCTTCATAAAGGCTAATGGTTGACGTCTAAGATATAATAATCCTAGCTTACAAAAGACAACCGACTTCTCAATTAAAGAACACAAATGAAAGACATAATATAAATAAACCCATCAAAATACAAATAATATGAAATAATTCCTCAACTGCACTAATATGCCTAGGCTTGGGCTTACGCTTATCATTAATACTTTTTCCTTCGCCATCACTCTATCTCCTTAAGCTTTCCTTATGCCGTAAAAGTTGCATGCATATATTCGATATTGCTCTTGTTTTAAACCCTTTAACTCCTCAAGCTTCTATCGACTTCTCTAACTTTTCAAGTTTATCAGTGATCATTGTCTTAGTCTCATCAGTAAGGAAATGTCATTGGCAAATCATGCACCATTTTAAGAAATTTGGTAATCCCTCCATCCCAATTGAGAGGTACAAACTCCGTTTTAGTTTGTCTCAGACTCTCTCAGTTGAGGAGGTAGATTTACCTTTTTGAGAAACTATTTTTTAACATAATGTCTTAAATACCATTTCAATTTGCGGTTGAGAATGATTATGTCATAGCAACCAGAGCAACTTGAACTTGTATCCACAAAATGATGCATATCAGTAAACAGTATCAACTAAGTACAAAATTACTGTAAGTGAACTTTTCCAATTGCTCAAGTCAAGATTAAAAATAACCGAAACTCCATACCCAAGTGACTGATAAATGCAGTATCAACGAGTAAAGTAATAGGATCAGCAGCAAGAGCCAATGCAGCCGGTAACGCAATCGACATTTCACTGATAATTAGGCTATCACACTAAAGATGTGTTTAACCGTTCAATTTCAAGCTTTAGAATTGAAACAATTCAAATTGTTCTCTCAACTCTAATTTCAAACTTTGAAATTGAGCATCCGAACATACCATAAATGTAAGTACCTATACTTAAAATAAAAAAATATATCACTCGAGAAAGCTCAAGATTTTTTGAAAAAAATCAATTCAAATCAGCCCAAAAAGTATAACTAATAACAAGTGAACCTTATCAATAGGAGCTCAATCCACGATCCAATAAGAACCGATCCGAAAAAATGTGAATTAATATGATTCCTCTTTGAAAGAAATACCAGCTCAAAGGACTGTGAAATAGCTCAAAACCCGTATGTAGAGTAAATTAAATTAACCACTGTTAATTTTTGTATTTGGGTTAAATGTGTTTAGGGTAGGCTACCGGACCACCACCATTGACGGTGGTGGCCAGAGGTTATTGAGAGGAAGAGAAAGACGCAGTAGGAGAGAAAAGAAAGAAGAGAGAGAAACTATTTTATTGAAATTGAATTCTCTACAAAAATAAAACTATTACATCTATATATATCAAACAACTAATGTAAATGGGCTACTAGCCTACTAACAAAGTAATTGGACCCAAATGAACTAACAAGGATTGGGCCTATATTTTTAACACACCCCCTCAACTCGAACATGCAACTATCGTGAAATGATTGAGTTGGAGAAGTGCAAACAAGTGAGTCTCAATGGACCGGGCCTCTTGGGCCAATACAAATCAAATGAGCCTATACGGCAAATGGGCCTTTACGGCAAATGGGCCTATACTGCAGATGGGCCTATACGGCAAATGGGCCACTATGGGCCAGAGTGGTAACAATCTTTATCAAGATGTCAATCAAGTAGATCGAAGCCCAAAAACGGATCACCTCGAACACTTATAGTAGATCGAAGCCCAAAAACGGATCACCTCGAACACTTGTAGTAGATGTAGTGCAAGTTGATCGGAGCCCACAAGACGGATCACCCCGAACACTTGTAGTAGATATTGAGAAGCCCAAACATTTGTGTAGTCATTTGACTTCAGTAATAGTGACTTCAATTGTAGAAGGATAATTTTGTGTAGTCATTTGACTTCAGTAATAGTGATGAGATCATGATATTTGTGACTTCTGTATTTGAACAACTTACCAACTCCGTGACTCAACTCAGTGAGTTTATGTTTCAATTGAGTTAATTTAACTCGTGACTAAGAGTCTCTAACTCTGGTGAGTTGCAAGAATTTCTCAACCGATTATTCAAAAATACAATTCTCAATATGCAAAATCGGATCTATCAATCTAATACAAATAACAGAAAAGAAATTGAGAGACAACAAAATAGATCGGATCCAGAACGAAAACCTCATGCGGAATGTCAATCAATCCATCATTAACGTAATTGACGCAACCGTCGCCATTGGTGTCGTACTTCTGAAAAACGTGTTCGACATCGTCCATGTCTTCTACATAATCTGATTCCTTCTTATTGCTTGAATTCTTCACCATGGAATGAGAAACTAGAGAAAGAGAGTAGAGATATGTTATGTGAATTTGACTGGAAGGATGAAGGAAGAATTTCTATGTTTAGATTTTGATTTGGAAGATTAGGTTTCAGATCTTGATTTTCAGACGAATTTTGTGGATGCGGAAACGTCGCTCTGATACCATGTTAATTTTTGTATTTGGGTTAAATGTGTTTAGGGTAGTCTACCGGACCACCACCATTGACGGTGGTGGCCGGAGGTTATTGAGAGGAAGAGAAAGACGCAGTAGGAGAGAAAAGAAAGAAGAGAGAGAAACTATTTTATTGAAATTGAATTCTCTACAAAAATAAAACTATTACATCTATATATATCAAACAACTAATGTAAATGGGCTACTAGCCTACTAACAAAGTAATTGGGCCCAAATGAACTAACAAGGATTGGGCCTATATTTTTAACAACCACTAAGCTAGATGCATGAGATCTGGTCACATCCTGTCCAAAATGTCTTCCAAGTTCTAACCCATATAAATCGATCGACAAAGTTTATTACTTTTTTCATTTCGGATAAAGAATCTCGTTTAAAGGTTAATTTTTTTAAAAAAATTTAATACTTTTAATAGTCTAATAATTATAAGATGACATTTTAATTAGAAATATTAATCGAATTGACCATAACCCTACAGGGCCAGTCCTGTAGAATTGTGCCCCTAATAGAACTAGCCCTGAATTTGATACGTTTACATCTTCTTGACCCTAACTCTTTTCGATTACGATTTAATCAGGTTGACCTTGTAAGACAGAGTTTCACTCTCTCACAACTCAACTCACCAACGCATAGTGGGTCGGGTAAGAATGATCCGTCTTACAAAAAATCTTCGTAAAACCGTCTTACTCAAGTTTTTGCCTAACAAGTTTCACAACTAATGTCTAACTTGGCAATTAGTTGTGAATCAATTAACATCTCGATTATGTAGATTCAAATCATTTTTTCACAACTTGTATACTACATGTCCAAGTTGTGAACGATCTCATTAAACATGAGAGGATGGATAATATAGACTATGGAGTCCTTTTTTTCCAATATGTATGAATATAAAAATTCGAGAAAATTGCTTTTCAAACACTTGTTAGCAATAATGATAATATAAGTAAAAATCACTCCTTGTGGCATATAGATATAAATGTCGAAGAAGAAGATGAAGAAATGAAATATTTACATTGCATACACATATGGCTGTAAAAAAAATGCTGCATTAACCAATGACAATTTTTTTAAACATGATGTAAACAAAATCTACTGATCTGATATTAAGTAACATTACTCATGGTTATATATGAGAAATATGTGTGTGTGTGTGTGTGTGAGAGAGAGAGAGAGAGTGAAATATCCATGAAACTCAGGATGGATAGCGCTAGAGATAATCTAGAAGAACCATCAGCTAGATAGAGGATGGAGAAGACAATCCATGGCGCTATCCCTCCTGAGCTTTACAGATTCTTCCATACTTTTAGTTATTTCTCCTTTGACAAGCCCCATGAAAGGCGCCAAAGAAAAATTTAGAGATGAATGGTGGAGGAGACCTTCACGAAACTGGTGTATTTATAGCTGCAAGCTTGCCAACATTTTGTTCAAGGTAAACAATTCTTCTCTCTCTCTCTCTCAAGCATTGACTGGTTGTTTGCATTGACCAAATATATGTATTGAATGTATGTCTTTGAATTATCTGTACATTATAATCATGGGTAAAGACTTTCATCTTCTTAGTAGTGTGATAATACTGGTCAATTATTCTTGAATTGTTATTCTGTTTGACTTTATTTGATTTTTTTGGATCAAAAGTTTATACTAAAACATAATAAGTAGCAAAAACAAAATCTAAAAAAATTATATAAAATGAACACTCATTTAAGGAAATAAATCAAGAAATTAGTTACGCAATAACCTTTTTTAATTATTGGTATGAAAATATACACATACGCTACAACAATTATAAAAATAAAAAAAATCGTTAAATAGATTGTTATGTAATAATCCATCAATTCTAAAAAAGATAAGTCTCATTTTCTTCTCCTTCCGTTTTGGGTAAAAAAAATTCATCATATATTATTTTGGAACATTTCACATAAAGAGTGTGCTTTTAAAAATTAGGTCTAAAATCTCCATTACATTTTGAATTTACCCATTACACGTGATATTAACATTCTAATTATGTTTAAAGGCAACTCTAATGGTGAACCTTTGAAAAAAAAATCGCATAGTTTAATGTGCTACATCAAAATTTAAATAAAAAAAAAAACCATCTCTTTATGGACTTTTCAACAATGGTAAATTCTTTTTACAGCAAAGATGTTTTAACTTTTAAAGTTGGGCCTCATTTTTATTTCTTTTTTCCTTCCTTTTTTTTTTCATATGAACTAGTGAACCACTCATTTTTCTTGAACCTTCCACAATGGTAAGATTTTATCCGAATCATACCTCGTTTGAAACTTATCAATGAAGATGTCCTAAGCATTATGATAATTATGAACAATTTTAATGCTAGTTATATATATATATATATATATATATATATATATATATATATATATATATATATATATATATATCTTAATTATTAGATTTTTCAAACATATACTTTTTAAATTAGAGGGAAAGAGTATTTTTGTTTTATTAACTAAAATAGTTTCTTTATTTAATCTTAACCTCTAATTTCTCATTATTTTTTCAAATGATATTAAGGTTTTCTTTTTCCATCATTTTGGGATTATATTAAGGGGGTGGCGATGTACACAATTACTATTATAATAGATTAGATTAGATTATATATAATCATTTTAATGCCTTTGCCAACTACAAGGTGTCGACTCCTGTCTTGAGACTTGAAATATGGTGTACGGTGTTGGCATTTGTATGTATTCATTTACTGGCTAAAATAAAGTCTATTTTCATTTCGATGCTCAATTTTTATTTATTTTTATGCTATAAAGTCTTCAATTATTGATATTTCAAATTGTAAGCGTATTTTACAGATAAATCATGACTTCTCAATGTCCACTAATCTCTTGTACCACAAATGTGGATGCTCATAAAATTGTAAGGGTATTTTCTTTAATTTTTAGTCTTCATTGTTGGGTTGAGCCTCTACATTTGTGGATGTCCATGTACTTGTTCTTCACATTAATGAAGTTTGTTTGGCCTAAAAAAAATTCTATTTTATTTTATAATTACAACATATATATTTCAACATTCGTGTTTCCTCATGTAATCAAAAGGTTGATTACTGTAATTTTAGAATGTACAAGGGTTTACATATATATGTGTAAAGTTGATTCCCGTAATTTTAGAAGGTAAAAGGGCTATTCTTTTTTTTTTTGTACTCCCCCATTCCAGGTAAAAAACCTACTATATTATTTTTAGATATTTTACTCTAAAAATTCACTTTAAAAAATTATGCTTGCAATTTATATAAAATTTCATTTTTACCTTTCACTTGTGTTATAAGTACATTATGTGTATTTAACTATTTTTGAAATTATAACTAATTTTAATGACATTAATATATTCCTTAATAATTAAACTTTTGAAATAAAGCTTTTTAGGTGGAACGAAGGGAGTATTTCGTTTTACCGTGAAGAGTACGAGGCATTCTAAGGCTTGAAGGTCCACAATTAATGATGAAATTTTCTAGAAACATAATGGCTCGAAATCAATATCCCTTGCTTATGTGAGTGAATCACTTCTACTACCCACGGCACCCAAGTTGATTATAAATCAAACGCTAAAGTGGAGATGTTTCAATAACTTTAAGTGGCCTCTAAGAAATCATACTCAAATGTTGCAATATTTGCATTAGGGTGTACGTCGTTCGATTTAGATTAAAATATGAATTGAACTTAAAAAATTTAAAATCAAATCGAACCGAATAAGGTTTGATTTGGTTCGTTTTGGTGGTTTATATAAATTATTTTTAATCAACTTAATTAATATTAAGAAAAACATAAAAATAAGATTTTAATTTGAAATTAACATCAAAATTAAAAAATAACATACTAAAAATAAATTATCATAAAGAAAGTAATACAAATTCTAAAATAAACACAAATAATTGAAGAAATAATAATCCTCCAATAATGAAGATTTTATTAGGTTTATTATTATTATTATTATATATATATATATATATATATATATATATATATATATATATATATTATATGACTAAATCAAAGATCTAGATTATACATATGAAATGATCCAAATTTTAGCAATAGTAAACAGATATTATATAATATATATTTTATAATAAATAAATAAAAATATATATGTTGGTTTTGTTTGGTTTGATACCATAAACCGTAAACCGAACCAAATCGACTGGTTTAGTTCGGTTTGGTTCGGTGGTTCCGATGTACACCCCTAATTTGTATGATACATTGTATAAAAGTACTATACTAGTATACTTCCTCCGTTCCCAATAGATTGTCATATTTGATCTGATACATTGATTAATAAAAAATAATTGATTTTATTATAAATAAAAATAATGTGTATTTTTCAAAGATATCCATGTGAAAATGGGTCATCAATTAAAGTAAGAATTAAATCAAGGATAAAATAGTGAAGATAACTTCGTAAAAAAATTAGAAGATAATATTTTTTTTAAATGGTCTAAAAAAGAAAATAAAAACTTTTTTTAACGGTGGGAATATATATTTAGTAATCATTTTGACATATGTAATTATAGTGACTTAGAAAAGTGTTCGTGAACTTTAAAGTGTTCGATTTAGTTTTTGTTTCTAACTTCAATTATGATACAAATAAGAATATATGTCATGTGAAACCGTCTTATAAGGAAATTCATAAGACACAATTCTAGTTTTTTACAGTTCAGACCACTAATACAGTGAATCGTATTAGTGTGATTCATGTTACAAATAATACATTATAAGGCGATATTTTCTAAATTTTTGCCATCAAAGTATAAACTTTTTTCAATGTTAAAATGTCAAGATCATAACAAACTGGAGTCCTTGAATTAATTGGTTGACATTGCCTTACCAATCTACATCAACGGGATGACCACATGGTGGATTGCATCAATATGGGCAACATTGAGAATGTTGTTTCCTAATTGTTTGGTGTGGGTCTAAGAATTACAAATCAAACAATCTAGTACATTTTGGAACTTCATAGTTCATACATTGTCAATCACTGATTATTACGGGGAAAAAAGAAAAAATGATGGCTCTTGTTTATGTGTAATGTTTATCTCTTTGGGAGGGTCGGACTAGGACCGACTCCAATACTATCCCAATTGTTGTTATATCTTTATGTACATTAAGGTAGTGTGTTCGGTTCGTGAGATCAAAATTGCAAGATGTTATATCTTTATGTACACTAAGGTAATGTGTTCGGTTCGTGAGATCAAAATAGTGAGAGTACGTAAAAATGATGGCTCTTGTTTATGTGTAATGTTTATGTCTAAGAGAATTGGCAACTAGGATCCCATTGGACTCTCTCTCTCTCTCTCTCTCTCTCTATATATATATATATATATATATATATATATATATATAAAGTTGGCGAGGAACACTATATTTATATCACCTCACCATCTTTTGATAAATCTTCATCGTAAAACATCAATGTAGAGGTTTTAAGCACTTTGTTTTCTAGTCATTAACTAATAACAATAACAATACATATTAATAATCAATATGATAGGCGGTATTAATATTAATATATATAACCTCTTCTAATGTAAATAGTAGAAATCTTATGTTTAAAAAAAATTACAACTAACATTACTTCTAACCAATGTGGGATAAAACTCTACATTAATAATAAAAGGTGGGAGTGAGATACAACTCTTCTATTGGTAACAAAATATGAAGTTTTTAATCTAATAACTTTTAAAACTAACATCAATTTATAACTAATGTAAGAAACATCTCTTCTAATTGTAATATTAGTATAAATGTATTTCATACTGATTATAAATTGATGTTTTGGTTTTAAATTTTTTTTTATAAAAGACTTATATTTATCACCATAGAAGAGATGTATCTTACATTGTTTAGAAAAATATGTTAGTTTTAAAAGTCTTATATAAAAGACTTCTACTTTTATTATCAATAAAAGATATGTATCTCACATTGTTTAAAAATAAAAGTTGGATTTTAAAATCTTTAGACTAAAGACCTTCACTCTTACAATAGATATATCTCACATTGCTTACAAAATATTATAATATTATTACCAATAGAATAGATGTATCTCACATTGATTAGAAATTGATGTTAGTTTTAAAAATACTATTATTAATTACTAATAAAAGAGATGTATCATACATTGGTTAGAAAGTGATTTTGAGTTTCAAAGTCTTTTGATAAAAGGCTTCTACCATTATTATCAATATAAAAATTATATTTCGCATTAGTTAGAAAATAGTGTTGATTTTAAATTAAGATAAAAGACTTTTATTTTTATTTTTATTTTTATTATTATTATTATTATTATTATTATTATTATTATTATTATTAGCAATAAAATATATATATCCCAATGTGAGATGCAACTCTTCTGTTGGTAATAAAATGTTAGATTTTTAAAACCAAAATCAATTTATAGATCACGCAAAATCAGTGGTGACCTTGTCTTTTATCCATGTAGGCAACGGAGCTAGTGAGCTGGAAGGTGACGTAGATACGATTGAACTCCGTCCTGCATAGATAAACAACACCGTTAAGGAGTTGGGGGCAGCCCGACTCAAACCCTCCGGCATAAGAGTAAGATTACGGGATGATATGAGCTGCAGTAAATGCAATGTATTGATGGTTCTTTTGATGGTATTGTTTTCTGGAAATAAATGTTGTTTTAAAATAAATGTTCTTTGCTATTTTCGGATATTTGTGTTGACTTGGCAATAACTTTAGAGAATGTCTCAAATTTATGCATGAATGGTCTGTGAGGTGGTGTTTTTCCATTTATGGACATGTTGCGACTAATCATAAATGCTCTGATATGATGTCGTGTGATGGTGGAAGTGACCAGACTGAACTCTTGTCAGGGGAGTGGTTGGTTGTGTGCGTCAGTATTTCAGGTGTTGGGCATGGCTTTGCCAGAGCTGTCGCACTTTGAATGTCTTGTTTTCTCTATGACCAACTGTTACCGAGGCCAAACTGGCCTTATTGTTGTCGAGGCCGAGTGGTTATAGCCATGTTTCGATATCGAGCCGGCTTTATTGTTTGCCGAGGCCGAGCTGGCCTTATTCAATTTTACTAATGGTGGGACCCAAAGTGGTCCCCTCCGAGGCTAGCTTATGTCGAGACCCTTCAATAACCAATATGAAATACATCTCCACTAATATTTTCAATAGAAAAGATTACATTAGTTATAAATAAATGTTAGTTTTGAAAGACTTTTGATAAATAAATATATATAAAAAAAACTTCTACTTTTATTACCATATAAGAGATGTATTTTACATTGTTTAAAAATAGATGTTAGTTTTAAAAGTCTCATATTAAATGACTTCTACTTTTATTACCAATAAAAATATGTATCTCATATTGTTTTAAAAAAATATGTTGGTTTAAAAAGTTTTTAGCATTAAAGATTTTTATAACAAATAGCAATGCACGTATCTCACATTGATTACAAAGTATTCTACTATTATTATCAATAGAAGATAAGTTTCTCACATTGGTAAGAAATTAATGTTAGTTTTAAAAATACTATTATTATCAATAGAAGAGATATATCATACATTAGTTAGAGGGTGATGTTGGTTTTGCAAAGTCTTTAGATATAAGACTTTTACCATTATTATCAATAGAAGATGTATATTTCACATTGGTTAGAAAGTGATGTTGATTTTAATTTTAGATAAAAGACTTTTATTATTACTACTAATAGAAAGAGATATCCTACATTGGTTAAAAAGTGATATTAGTTTTAAAAGTCTTTAGATAAAAGACATCTAATTTTATCATCAATGTAAGAGATGTATACCACATTATTTAGAAATAGTTGTTAGTTATAAATTTTTAGAGAAAAATACCAAAAAGTCCCACAAAAAATTCTCATATCCAAAAAGTTCCAAAAATAATTCTTAAATCCAAAAAGTCCCAAAATCATAATTTACATACCAAAAAGTCCAAAATGTAATTTGCCTACAAACGTTGTATGTTAAAAGATTTCATTTGGACAAAAAATTATTTTTTTTCTTTTCATTTATGACAATGATAATAAGAATTGTATTACATTATTATTATTATTATTATAACAATAATAATATTAGTAATATAATAATATATATATTAACAATAATAATACTATTATTATAGTAATATAATGATATTATTATTATAGTAAATAATAATAATATTATTATTATTATATAATAATATTATTATAGTAATATAATAATAATAATAATAACAATATTATTATTATTATTATAGTAATATTATTATCTGCATTAACATTATTAGTATTGAGCTGTCTGGCTCAATAGGTCCAAGCACTGGTCACGTGCACTGCACGCCTTCCTCAATCACGAGTGAAACACGTGCACTCCTCATGTTCTAAATCCAAGTCATAAGCGAGCAGCGCCCAGTTTTAACCGTTCTGACCTAATAGACAAGCACCCCTCCCTCGGAAGCCTGGGGCCTAGTATGCAGTGAGCTGGGGCCAAGTAATATAGCATACAGTGAGCAGGAAGAAAGGTCAAGGTGAGTATGCTCATTGTGCTCGATAATTCAGTAACTGTCGTCTTGAACGTGGGCAATTACCTCCGGGAAACCCTCATTCACGTTCAAGACATGGCCATTCAGTTGAACGTGACTTTTAATGTACTCGCTTTACACGCTCCGACATTCAATGGGCAGTTGACTCGGCTCTCGAAGGGGGCTATATAAACCCTCCCAAACGAAGGAGGGAGGTACGTGATCAGATACATAGGCTAAACTCTGTCAAATTGCTTACTGATTAGAGTGTTTTGCTAATTCACACGCCAGAGCGCTTTTGCAGGGAAAGCCCTACCCAGTTCACGGTTCATGTTCTTCATTGTTGATAGGTTTGGACCTTGAAGTTGTGGATAGAATTGAAAGTCAGATATCCAGTTGCCAAGCCCTAGTGTATCCGACTAATTTTGGATACATCGAGTATTAAATAGCAAAAGTCTAAAAAATTGATTTCCCAATGATCCCAAAACAATTATTCAATCCAAATAATCTAAAAGTAATATTTTCATACTAAAAATTCAAAAAGTTAACATTTACACATTTATAAAATTGTGGTAGGAATATTAGTAGTCGTAGTAGTGATAATAATAATAATATTATTATTATTATTAATTAATATTATTTTTTTATTAATAACACTAATCATACTAATAACAACGTTTTTATGTTATGTTATTATTAATAGTAAGTTATTTGTTTTTTGTTGTTATTTTTTTATTATTAATGATGTGTCCAAAGTTATCCAAGGACGCACTGGGCTTAATAATTCGGATATTTGGCTTTCAATTCTATCCTAAATCTTCAAGACCCAATCCTGAAAAACAAGCTCAAACAGTGAACTAGGCAGGGGCTTACCCTGCAAATGCTCTCCGACGTGAGAATTAGTAAACACTCAATTGAGTAAGCAAATTGATAGAATTTAGGCTTAGTCAAAATCACACACCTCCCTCATTTGTTTAGAGGGGCTTTATAACCTTCATGGGAGACTGGATAACTCCCCATCAAATGTCAGCGTGTAGGACGGGCACATTAACTGCCATGTCCAACATAACGCCTCATCATGAATGTTGAGGTGAGTTTTGCGGAGGCAACCGCCCACATCCAGGGTGATCGTTGTTTGCACAACCAAAAATGGTAAGCCTGCTTGCTGAGCTCTTACTCGCTGGGCGTTTAACCCTCAGCTCGCTGAACGCTTGCCATCTTGTAGTTCAGCCCCCAGATTCTGAGAGATAAGTGCTAGGCTTTCATTCCTAAACAGATCCAAGTTTGGCCGTGCTTGCTTCATATTTTCAACTTGGGCTTTGGATTGCACGTGCTCCGCTCATGATTGAAGAAAATGTGTCGGGCACGTGACTCATATTTAAGGCCTATCGGGCCAGACAGTTCAATTAATATTATTATTATTCTATCTAAAATATACAATCATTAAAGTCATTGAATTTAAAAATAAGTTTTCTTTTAAATAAAACCTCGTACTCTAATGATATTAGTAGAAGCGTTAAGTTTTGAAATTTTTAGTATTAAGAGTTTAACTTTTGGACTTTTTAGATAGATGAATTATTTTTTGGGACTTTTTGGATATATGAATTTTTTGTGTGAGATTTTTTGGTATTTTTTGTCAAAATTTTAAGATAAAAGACTTCTACTATTTTACCAAATGAGGAGATGTATCTTACATTGTTTAGAGAGTGATGTTGGTTTTAAAAGTCTATCATTATAACCAATAGAAGAGAAGTATTTCATATTGGTTAGAAAAGTGATATTGATTTAAAAAGTTTTTAGATGATATATCTCATATTGGTTACAAATAAATATATCTCACATTATTTAGAAATGAATATTTGTTATAAAAGTCATTAGATAAAAATATTTGTATATTATTACCAATAGAAAAGATGTATCTCACATTGTTTAGAAATGAATGTTGGTTTAAAAGTCTGTAGATAAAAAAATACTATTATTATTAATAGAAAATATATATATCACATGGTTAAAAAGTGATGTTGGTTTTAAAAGTCTTTAGATAAAAGACTTAAAACTTTCATTACTAATAGAAATAGAAAGTAAGTATCTCATATTATTTTAAAATGAATAATGATTTTAAAAGTTTTTAACAAAAAACTTCTACTATTATTATCAAGTTAGATGTTAATTTTAAAAGTCTTTAGATCAATTTTTTTTACTATTATTATCACTAGAGAATATGTATCTCATGTTAGTTAGAAACTTATGTTAATTTTAAAAGTATTTAAGTAAAAAAAAACATTTAATATTAGTAATAATAGGAAAAATAATATTATAACCATGGAAGAGTTTAACAATCAAATTATAATGTTAAAAAGTTATATTATTATTACAAAAAAATGTATCACACATTGTACTCGTGCGAAACACTGGCTAAATAAATAAGTGTTGATAATGTTTCATATACTTGATTTTGTGCTCGTACCTATGACACGGAATTAGTATGAGACCAAATCATTATATCTCGAATTTAACATATGCACAAAGTTTTGTTCAGACTAAATGACACAAAAATAATGAAATAATAATTTATTATAATTCATTTACTTCATAAGAAATTTAAAATATAGCAATAATATTTTATTATTTTCCGGTACAACAAGACAACTCTTGCTTTTGTTTAAAAACGTGTGATGGAACAAAAAATTTCATTATTTTCACCTAGATGTAAGACAAATGGACGCGTATAGAAGATATATATGCCTACTACATATTTAAGTTTTATAAATAAAGGAAGAATAATGAAATACTACCCTATGATTCAAATGCAGACATCAAACTGTTTTAGACATACACAAACTTAAGGATTTTTTGCCTAATTTTGAAAAGTAGTGAAAAAGACAATCAATTCAGCTCGATTTCATCAATACTTCAAAACTGGATTACGTAGGGTATGATCTTTCATGGTAAATGAGAAGAAAAAAAAACTTATATCTTGTAGAAAATATCTATAAAATCGGACATTATTTTCAAACCATACGAGTTTTACCTCAAACTTGTTTATCACACACACACACACACATATATATATAGAAAGAGTGAGAGAGAGAGAGGGAGAGAAAGGAAAAAAGAAAGACACAAACATTATTGATATGTCAGTAGTGTTTGGTTGATCAATTGTTATTGACATCTATAAATAAGTTTGATTGAAAATTTAAACGATTGTTTGAGATGCAAGTCTTGAAGTGAGAAAATGAGTGAACAACTAAACACACTAAATGGTGAATTTGCATGGTCGAGAATAATAATAGGGGTTTTATGTTATGATAAATACTTGTATGAATAAGAATAAGAGTAAAGTTAATATTACTAGCAGTTTGGATAACAGTTCAATAATTGAGATGAATACTACTAATATCAAAAGGTCCAAAACCTAAGCTGTTTTCTAGTTTTTCATTTCGGTTATTCTCTGTTACCCGCCTTATATCCAGTCAATAAATGTCAACTTGGTTCAATTTAGTTCGGGTGCCCACGCTTCAGTTTGAAATTGTCATCCCTATAATACTATCTCGGTCCCAAAATAAATGATGTTTTAGAAAAGCGCACATGAATGAAGATATCGTATAAAAAGACTGATTCACCCTTATTTTAAGTGAGTTATTGTTGATGAGTTGTATGATATTTTTTTTTTCCTTTTAACATCTCTCTTTAAATTATCCTACTTTTCTCAAAGTTTGAACAATACATCTTTAATTAGAGAGTAATTCATAATGGCAATTTTGGCAAAGATGTGAATAATTTTTTTATGAAATCATATAACATAATTTTTTTAGAATAATTTTTTTCTTTTAAAACATAATTTATTTTGGACAATTTTTTTTTAAAAAATCATATTTATTTTGAGACGAAAGTAATAAAGAAATATTCATGTCTTACCGGTTACCACCATGAAACAACCTAAGGGAAGTTGCTGCCTTGCTGGTCTTTCTCCGCTAAAGCAAACACAATAATAATATTCCCCCCATTTTAATTTTTAGGTCACCATCATCGGGGTAATACAAATAATAGGGATCCAAAATTCCTAACCCCCGTCAGTTTACATCTACACAGATTCGAAGGGACGCTTGGGAATTGAATTTGGAAGGGGTTGGCGAATGGCGACCCCTTTTTTTGTTGACTTACAGTTACATATGGCCAAAGGGCAAAGGATCACCGCTCTCTCCTCTTCTTCCTTTTTAATTTGAGTAGGTATATGAGTTCAAAAAATAAATAAATTTCAGTGGTGTACCGTCAACACGGTTTTATGAATTTTTATTCTTTAAAACGAATATATTTATGTTAAATTGGTTAAAATTTAGAAATTTCAACACAACCCTTTAGATTTTGAAATTTATAGCGCCACCCCTCTCGTTTATAAATAAAAAGTGTTACTTTTTAGTATTAAAAATATCATTTTTAACATTAAATGTGGTACTTTTAGCTCTATAAATGCCACTTTGCATGTTTAATTAAAATTATCATTTTTTTTCTTTATAAAAGTGTCACTTTTGACATTAAATGTGTTACTTAGGAAAATCGGTTTGACGAATATTTTATGTAAGACGAATTCTCTTAACCAAACATACCGTGTATCGGTGGATTGAGTTGTGAGAGAATGTGACTTCATCTTACGACTTAAGATCCGTAAGACCATCTCACATAAGACATATTCTTTATTTTTATATATGAGTTCAAGGGCTCACTCTCACGCTCATGCTCGCAGTTTCTATACACATGAGATTACCTCATGCTATTTACGGAGTAGAAAAAAATAGTGATGTTGCAGAAATCAATTTTGGGCAATTTGTTTGCGTTTGAATGAATAACTAGGATTATATATTGATTAGATCTCCCTAAAACATGTCCAAATCACAAGAATACCTTAGTAGTAATGTAAGGCAAGACCTTGTGAAATCATTCCGTCGTGAGAGTAAGAATCGATACTTTGGAGAGAAAGTAACTTGATAGAGTTTATATGCAGAAAAATATGTGTACCTTGTTTAGGATTTAGGAGGGGTATATATATGCCCCCAAGTCAATCATATAATCCTTGTCGAATTTAGGATTAATCGTTGCCTATTATGGTTATAAATATGCCCCAGTATTGTAAGCATTAAGAGCAGGATTCCGCTTGATTTTCAGAATAGTTAAGGAAGCAATCTGGATGAAATAAAGAAACCGTCTTGTCTGACTTGGGTCTCCAAGCTTAATTGCTCGATGGCTGCCATGCTTACTAGGATGGGCATGACCCTGTCTGGGCAAGCTATACTTGCTCACAGTCTTGTCTAACCCCTTGATCGGACAGACAAGAACTTGGTCCGACTTGGTTTTATCAGGAATTGAGCGTAAATGTTCATTTAACATCTCACTTGGTATATACGATGCTTACGTAGAGCTTCTGTTTCAAAGCTCGTGTTTGACATATGACTGATGCACATCCTTTTCTCGTGAAGTGAATTCATTAAGTATATCTAAGGGTATGTTTTGATACATACAATTCCATAGCTTGGAATTGGAATTGAGACCTCCAAAACCAATTTCATTGTTTTGGAACATAACTAAAATTTGGAATTGAAATTGTGTTTGAATTCTAAATCACTTAATTCCATAAAAGTAATTTTATCTTAAATCCTAATAATTTAAATTCTAAATTTTGATCAATTATTACATAATAACAAATCACCTTCTTTTTACCACCACCAAAACAACTTTCAACCACCACCACTTGTGCCACCTCCCGCTGCCGCCTGCCGCCAACACCTCTGGCCACCCCCTGACATCGCCTCCAGCTACCATTGTTACCGACACCGCCTCCGGCTGCCTTCGGTCAACCCCCGCCACCGCCTCCGGAAACCGCCGCCTTCAACTACCTTCGCCGGCTGCCACCCACCGTCGCCGTTAACTACCACCAATATATGTTATTTTTATTTTCTAAAATGTAAAATTTGTATATTTTTGTTGTTTGCAAAGTTTGAACTCTTGTCATTCATAATAATAACTAACAATCATATACTACTAGACTAAACTAGATACTTGATATATTATTGAACTATTATTTTAAGTATAATGTAGAATTATAATTAAATTCTACACATTATCCAAACAATGAAAATGTTATAATTTTAAAAACAAATTAGAAATTATTTAAATTTTATAAAATTTAAATATTTATTAAATTCAAAATCAATGTATCATAACGGACATATCTTTAAAAAAAAGGCAAAACCCTACATTTGGCCACCCAACTTTTCAAAAAATTGCAAGGCGGCCATCGAAAGTTTAAAACTTGCAATGAGGCCACTGAACTAAATTTATGTTGCAAGCATGCCCATATTTTGGATGTCCGTTAGTTCCATCGTTAAATATGAGTGAAATTCCTATTTTGCCCCCTTTAAATAACAATTACTCTCTTTATGTGATATTAGAAACCCAAAGGGGTCTAACTGAATTTTTTTTATAAATATGTTTTTTTCATTTTCGAAACAGAATTACTGGGTTTGATCGGAACAAACAGAGGTGGGCTTGCTTTGCCGGATTTCTAGAAAGAGAAAAAAGGTTGCTACCCCAACAATGGAGTCTCGCAGCCGATCCGAATGGATCCGGGGCGATGACGCAGTGTGGGAGGTTTGACCGGATGGGTGATGGGAAAGGCGGATCGACGTCGGCGATGAAGATTCGCCGAGAAGATGAAGGAGGTCGGCGATATATACCAAGCACAAGTGAGCACCGATGCGAAGAGTTGGTCACACAACTCCCTGAGTTTAGTAGACCTCTATTGAGGCAGATCGAAGCGATACAGGTTTGGTCCGGACCCTATATAAACCCAGCAGCTCCTCCTTCTCTGGTGAACCATCCGGCGACGCCATCTCCCTCCTCTCTCTCTCTCTCTCTCTAATTGCTCACACCAAGCCCGCCCGTCTCCCTCGCCCAATCAATCAACGCCTTTTGTAACCTCGATCTCCACCATCACCCTGCGTTCTACCTCCCTTCATCCATCACCGACGTTGATCCCTCCATTTAATCTCCATCTCCTCGCCAGCTTCATCTCCCAGATTCGCCACCCGCCATGTCTGGACGAGCTCCAAACCTAGCTTGAATCCTTCATCTTTGCCGCCATCTCCTTCGTATCACAAAAGCTCCACCAAGGTCCAACTGCCGATAACCCCTTCCAGTTAATTTCTAGCCGCTTCCATCTCCGCTCATCCCCAATCAACTTACCGAATTCTGCCTTTAACGCCCAAAGATCTCATCCCGCCACCTTCATTTAGCCTCCACATACCGCCGGCTGCCGCCCCTTTGCCCAAATCCACCGGTCCCTTCATCTCCCCAGCCATTCAGACACCCAGCAACCCAATTCCCAAACAGACTCGAAGATTCCGTCCACCAGACGCGATTTGCTGGAGATCGGGCAGAAGAGAGAGAGAAAGATGGGAGATGAAGAGGGTTTATATTTGATTTTTTTTTTCATTAGACCCCTTTGGGTTTGTAATATCACATAAAGAGAGTAATTGTTATTTAAAGGGGACAAAATAAGAATTTCACTCATATTTAACGATGGAACTAACGGACATCCAAAATATGGGCACACTTGCAACATAAATTTAGTTCAGTGGCCTCATTGCAAGTTTTAAACTTTCGGTGACCGCCTTGTAATTTTTTGAAAAATTGGGTGGCCAAATGCAGGATTTTGCCTTAAAAAAATAAACTCAAGTACCAGTCAAATATCAATTTGACCGAATAGTTTAATGAGTAGGACCCTCTCTAAGAGGTTCATTCTCCCTTCGCACTTCCAGCTGCTACGTTCCTAGCCATCAATACTCCCATAGTAATCATTCTTTTGCCTCAAGTTTTTCAGGTGCCTTTGCCCTAAAGGCTACGGCTCCGTCACGCACTTATGCACCAGTTCTCCTTTTGATGCTACTTAATCAATATTTTTAAAAAGTACATTTTTTATTTTTTTTTATAAATATTTTATATCGTACGACGAAAAAATATCTATTTCCTGTCCCAGCTTCGCCCAGGCATGTAATTTGGTGTCAAAATCTTATATAAAATCACAATACTTAAAAACTAAAATTAATGTTACAAGGAAATTAAATGAAATAGTTGACATTTTCTCAATAGATTTTTTTTGTTTAAATTTGCAACTACTAATATTACATTCAACTATTTTCCAACGGTAACAAGTAAAATAGAATAACATATACAGTATGTGATCATAAAACAAGTGGATCCTCCTAATTCATAAAAATTACTTCACTCGTTTCTAAATAATTGTTATCATTTTTATTGTTTTTGTTTTTCAAAACTTTCCTTTTAAAAATTACACTAATATTTATATGATAAAAACATAGGTCAGACGGTCTCACGGTCATTTTTAGTAAAACAGATCCTCAAAACCAGATCCACCGTATGTAAGTGGCTTGAACTGTGAGAGAGTGAAACTTCATCTTACGAATTAAGATATGTAATATCATCTTACATGAGACTTACTCTATTTATATTTTATAATATAGTAGTTAATTATTTTTTCTTAACGATGTATCGGGTAATAAAATGACGATTATTTAAAAACGAAGGGAGTAAAATATTTCACTTTTTTTGGAGGGGTAACTTACAACCTTTTATTTTACCCCTAGCCTTTACATGTGAAATAGAGAAACTATTTTGTTAATTAAAAACTCTCAAGTTATTATGGCAAAACCCTTCCAACATGAAAAAGATCACAATTAGTTCTTGCAAAAGTTATTACTTCTTATTTTCTTTTTGATCAACTTAAAAAAATATTTTAAAAAATTATACAAGTCCAACTCCATCCATTTAAACTGGATAATACAAAATGTAAGAAAATCTTATTTAAACAAACGGCTTGTCATTTGAGCTTTAACGTGACTCGACTCATGAAGCAAATTACAATCGTATGTGCCAACTATATATTCTCTCCTAGCTAAGGTAAACATAAGCTTACTTTTTAAAAAAACAAAATTACTCTAAATGACACTCAACCTAGCTCATTTAGGTTCAATACGTACACATTAACCGTACTTTTATTTATTTATTTTTTTCTAATTTCACAAAGTGTCTCTAAAATACATTAAACCTTTGAGTAAAAAACAAGACATTTCACTAAATAATCGTTTTAATCAACTAAGGTGTTGTTCTAGGCATGGCCAACCATGGGCAAAGGCCTAGGGCTGCCGATTGTTTTGACCAAAAAATAGCCCCATTATCTTGCATTTTAGTCTAGCATGTATAAATTATACCGTGAAATTATGGCCGATGCCTTTAATAAAATTTCTAATCCTTTCAGTATCTCATCTTTTTTTTCAATCCTAAAAAGTTATTTTTCAAAATATTATTTCAAAAATGACACTGTCTCCTTCAACAGATTCAACATACATTAGATTCAAAAATCACCATTATTACGCAACGAAATGAGGATCGACCTATCCGGTCAAGTCAAGGGACAACGCCCGAAAAGTAAACAATTTTTTTATTCATTATATACAAAATTGTAATAGATTTGTGCTAGGTTGAATGAATTTTTCAGTAGGACGAATGCGGAGGAGGAGGGGGGAAGAAGACTTATGACGAAGGAGATGGAAGAAGAAAGTGAAAAACATGGTTTAGTTCATTATTATTTTGTATCGCAATGCAAAAATGGATTAGATTATATTTTATGTATCGCGATGCAAAAATTAATTTATCGCAGTACATAAAAGTTGGTGCAACGCGATGCAATTTGGATTATGTAATTAAAATTTATGGATCGCGGTGCAAAATTTGATTCATCGAGACGTAAAAATTGGATTTTGTAATTAAAATTGATTCCATATAAATAGATTTATCGTCGTTCAAAAATCGATGTATTGCGATACATTTTCGTAGTGCGTCTCATGCTTATTAAGAGTATCATACTCTTTTTGCCCCCAAAAATATCATTTTCAGGTTGAAAAAAAAAACAAGATTAGAGCGATTGAAAACTTTGGAAAGTGAACCGGTATGCAATTTCTCCTAAATTATAACTTATAAGCCCACAATTTTAAGTGCAAAAGAAATAATTAATCTTATATACTGTATTAACGTTTTATCTCTATTATAAATAAAACTCATATCTCATTTAGGTTTTGCATATCATATTTGCTCTGAATGATATTTTATTGATTCATAGTTTAGATTTTGTTAATTCCCTCCGTCCTTATTATCCTGCGTTCCTTTTTCGCTTGTCCAAAAAAAAAAAGTCGTGTTTGAAAGTTTTGTTTTTAGTATAATATTGCCATTTTGTTTTTAATTTTTCTTCTTATTTTAATTATGAGCCAAATAAATATAAGATTTAACAAAACATTATATTAATATTAATAATTGAGTCAATTATTTTTCTTTATTCTTGTATCGGATCAAACATAACAATAATTTTAAGACGAAAGGAGTATTTTTTATTATAAATGATTTTGTATTTAGACTCACAAACATCTATCCACTCAAAGGGTGTCGTTCTTGTTTCTCAAAAAAAATTATCTATCCACTCACAAATAACTTATAAATGTGGATCTGAGAAAAAAAAATAATAATAATGGATTTGATCTCGAACCAAAGCTTTTAATATTGGAGAAATTATGGGCCGGTCCACTTTCTAAAGTATTTAATCATTACAGTACACTATTTTTATTTTCAACGGGAAAAAGTCTCTTTTGGTGACAAAATAACTACGATACTCTTAATGAACAATATGCGTGCTACGGAGGTCATTATTTTTGACACGCGGTACAATTAAACTAAACAATTAAACTTTGAATCGCGATGCAAAAATAATGTAATGAAATTTATGAATCGCAGTGCAAAAATAGACTAGGAAATTAAACTTTGAACCGCAATGCAAAAATAATGCAATGATATTTATGAATCGTGGTACAAAAATAGACTATGAAATTAATCTTTGAAACGCGGTGCAAAAATAATGCAATGAAATTTATGAATCGTTGTGTAAAAATAGACTAAGAAATTAACACTTTGAACCGCGATGTAAAAATAATTATCTAATTCATTTTTACACCTTAATACAAAAGTATAAAGAAGCCGGTTACATCGTTCACCTTTTTCTTCAATCTCCTCCGTCGTAAGTTCTTTTTTTCCCCTTCTTTTCGTCCGACCGAAAAATTCATTCAACCCAACAGATCCATTATAGTTTCGTATTTCATGAATCAAAAAACTCGTTTTCAAAGTGTGTTGTCAGAGCTGTTAAAAAATACTATGACATTTTTGAAACAATATTTCGAAAAGTAGTTTTTTGTGGTTGAAAAAAAGAACGGTAAACTTTTGAGGTTAAAAACTTTGAAAAAACGACCGGTCAGAATTTTACTCTTTATTATTTTTTACATTTATATGATTGAGGCCAGTTTTTTAGTTCGTCTAGGACCCCCAAAATGGTAGGGCTAGACTTCTAGGTAAAATATATGTCTCGAGTTCAAGATTTATGAGAACACATCAGTTTCAAAATCTTGTTGAAAAAGCTTTTACAGCTCTTTTAGTCCGACCTGTCTCGGAATATTAGTGTTAGGCTTAGCTTGAGTACACCTAATTTGGAAAATCAAAAAAACTAGTAAAAAGATCGTTCCAAACTTCCAGTCAAAGCTTCCGAAGGAGAATTAAAAGAATGAATGTCCAGCAGAATTAAAATGTAGAGGTGGAGTCAAAGTTGTACAAATCTGGCCATCGTGACAAAAAAAAGGTAGGCCCAATTATGATTCAAGTCTTCAACCCAATCCGACATAATCTTCATATATTTCATCAATGCTTATTCGGGCTGGTACTGTCCTGGTGTGAATAATGCACCCAGCGTCAGATCCGGATCAGGCGCCCCTGTCCAGTAATTGCTTCCTTTAACCTTCCCTTCCCTATAAAAAATGAGGAAAGCCATGGATGAAGAATTAATTGAATTCAATTCGATGCCATGAAATTTGAAGCTCATCATGACCATTTATTCATGGAGAGACCCCACCGTACCATTGAATCATTTCTCTTTCCCCAAAATTTAGAAATGAATTTTCTTTGTTTCTCATGTAAGAGAATTAATTATTATTCTAAACAAGTGCAAAGTTAAATGAGAATCGACTTTCGAACTTTGGTCACGGAAAATTCAACCCTAAATTCATCTCCTTCAATATGTTATGTATACCCTTAGCAAAATCTCATGTGCATGAGTAGAAATGGTTATCAAACGAGTTCTTTTTTTTTTTTAATTCAAATCAAATAAGAAACAAAAATAGAGTGAAATGGAAACATGTGAAACAAAATGAAAAAATATAAATGTTACCAAACATTGCCTTAAGTACTAGTGTACTACAATCAAATTCCAAGGGCAAAATAGTAACCGAAGCCCATCAAGATCCCGATAGAAGGCACCAAGCTGAAACTTTCTGTCTAACAATGCGTACCCGTCCATATGAGTAGGGTGACCAAGCTCCTGAAAGCATTGTGGAACGAACTGGTCCAACGTCTTTAATGAAAAGTATAGTTCATATAACATACTAGCCTAACCATTGCACATCTATGTTACGTCTCTAGAATCAAGGATTGAGTTCAATCATTTTCATTCAAGTCTTGATTAGAAACCACTTTACGACTATAAATATTTTTATTGAATCTTTTAGCATACCAAAACTCTGCCAAATTTTTTTAGAGCATATATATACTCACTCTCACGCTTGAGCCTTTTCACGGGGTTTACCTCCCACCTAAATAAAATGCAGTTGGGTTTACTGGCAATGGAGATGAGGAGCGAGCCAAAAATTCAGATCCATTAACAAGAACACTCCCTATAAAATAATTATTATTCATTCAAATTTTTTCTACTGTGATATTTTCCTCGCTCCATACCTTTTTCATAACTTTAGTTATTTGAGAATTTGAACAAATATGAACTTCTTAAACAATAAATTACTCATGAATAGTTAGAGTTAAATTTTATACTCCCATACATCTCTAAATTATTGTCTTTTTGACTTAGCACACCACTTAAGAAAAAATAATTGATTGTATTATAAATATCGGTATAATATAGTTGTTTCTTTTAATATCTTTGTGTATGTAGTTATAATTAAAGTAGGTGAAAAAGTAAGAATAAAGTAGTAAAAAACTTTAATAAAAAAGAAAGTTTTGAAATAAAATAAGAGTAATGATATGAGTACTTAATGAGTACCTAAAATAATACACCTAATGATGTAGAAGATGATGTGACATTGATGGACTCCATTTTTTACTTAAGTACTAACTCAATGTTTAACTAATATTGGTTAAATTTCAATTCTAAAAGATTTTAAAAAAAAAGAAAAAAGAAAACATGAAATAGTAAAAAGCTAGGACTGCGATTTCTGTCCAAAAAGCCGTTTTGCTTTTGCTTCTTCACTAGCGTCGGCAACCGACAATGACATCTCGTTTTTCTACTTCTTCACAAGCACCGCAACCGATAATGACGATGGCTTCTCTTTCGGCATATCCCCAGGTGTTACATGGTTATCTAATTTTTCTCAAGTATAACACTTATGCGGCCTGCCTTGCACCTAAGGACATCAGCTTTCCCTTTTTATCAACTTACAACGAGTATGATTAGACACAACCTTTTATTACTCAATAATACAAAGGATTACAGCAATGTCTAAAGGCCTCCTGTACGCCTAACTCGAGTCTGCCCTCAAACCCATTTAGAACAGCCTTATAAGTGACTGCCTTGGACAAGCAAATTGTTCATAATCGACGGGACACATGGCTGCCAGTTCTGGTGACAATTTTCTATCCTAAAAGCGCGCCACTCGCCTTGACTTAGCCAATCGCTTGGCGCACGTGATGTCGCCACTGTCGGCTGTCTTGGCCCTACATTCCAGCCCACAACCTGTTTTTCCAGCAACATCCCCCATGCCAGCCCGTTGGCCTGTCAGCTTTTATCCCGCTCAGCCTATGTCATTGCCCACGTCCTTCGCAACGCACTGCCCACGCCTATGTCCATATGCCATAACCCGCATGTGCATCCGTACCTTGCAGCCTTGCCGCCCAACATAAGACCATGACATTCCTCGCTCATGCCATGGTCGTACTCACCAACTTAAGTGCTTACAAACTCTCCCCTACCAGGAAAGTTTGATGTCCTCATCGGATTGTCATTCCAATAAGAACTGATTTGATCTTCAAACTGCCACAACGTCACATCATGTTCCCAAGTAGCATCTGCCACACTTTCCCCTTTCCATTGCACGAGAAAATCTGTCCTGCGATTCTTCTTACCCATCCCCATTGTTCTATGATCAAGTATCTTATTAATCTATTTCTCGAACTGTTTTGAGACGATAGGAGGAGCTCGCTTCAATTGTTTTTTCTCCCACGATAGACTTTCATGAAAAGGCTTCAAAAAACTGACATGAAATGTAGGATGCATCTTCATCCTCTCGGGTAGGTTCAGCCTATACGCCACTATCCCAACCCGCTTCAACACTTCATTTTCCGACTTGTCTAGTTGGCAAACTAGGCAAGACTTCACATATGCCTCTACATCGTCCAACATCTTTGGCCAAATGTAGGTTCTGCAAAGTAAGGCATACGTCCGTTCCACCCCCGGATGTCCAGCCCAT
This sequence comes from Codonopsis lanceolata, assembly GCA_013146195.2. NCBI lineage: Eukaryota > Viridiplantae > Streptophyta > Magnoliopsida > Asterales > Campanulaceae > Codonopsis > Codonopsis lanceolata. Next base: position 116,744,456 of record CM028381.1, on the reverse strand, counting down.
CTTGAGTCATGCGACTCCATCAAAATCTTCATTCTTAGATTTCCCCCGCTAGGAACATACAACTTGTTTCCCTTTGCTCGCAACAAGCCATCTTCAACCCAATACTTACGAACAGCACCATCACGTACTTTCTTAAGCATCTTTTGGTAGGCTTCATCCGTTGCGGCACGCTTCCTGATTTCTTCAATGAACCCAGATTCGACCAGCATCAAGGCATCCACAAATGACTCCACTGTCGCCTTCCTACACAACGCATCGGCCACACTATTCTGCGCTCCCGGCTTGTGAATCCACGTAAAGTCGAACTCGGCCAGAAACTCCTACCAACGAGCCCGTTTAGGTGTCAACTTTTTATGAGTTTTGAAGTACGTTTTTGCCACATTATCGGTGCAAACAACTAACTTCGTACCCAGCAAGTAATGCCTCCACACTTCCAAACAATGCACCAACACATTCATTTCTTTCTCATGTGTGTTATACCGCTGTTCCGCATCCTTTAGTTTTCGACCTTCGTATGCAATTGGATGTCCCTCTTGGACCAATACCCCGCCAATAGCTTTGTCCGACGCATCCGTATGAAGTTCAAATGGCTTCCAAAAATCTGGTAGTATAAGGATCGGCTCCGTTGACACGATTTCCTTCAACCTGTCAAACGCCTTTTGGCACGCCTTTGTCCACTCCCACTTTCTGCCTTTCTTGAGTAAATCAGTCAAGCTATGGACCACTCCCGAGTATCCTTGCACAAACTTTCTGTAATAGTTGGCCAAGCCCAAGAATGATCGCAGTTTCGTCACTTTTGTGGGGGCAGGCCAATTGACAATGGCATGAACCTTCCTTATATCCATCATCCCCATTCCTTGGGCGATCACCTGCCCAAGAAATGTGATTTGGGTCCGAGTAACGCACGCTATCTTGGCTTCATCTCCCAATGCAATACGAACTTGCCAATACCCCGACCTTCCATCAAGCTTCGTAAAGTATTTGGCATGGGATAGCCTATCAAACAACTCAACCACATTCAGGACTGGATACTTATTCTTTATTGTTACCTTATTGAGTGCCCGATAATCAACACAGAATCTCAAAGTACCATCCGCCTTCCTTTGAAATAGTACCGGCGCACCATAAAGAGATTTAGAGGGGCGGAGTTGCCCCGATTCAAGCAACCCATCTATTTGTTTCCTCAACTCCGCAAGCTCAGCTGGACCCATTTTGTAAGGAGCAAGAGCTGGTGGTTTCGTCCCAGGTTCCAACTTGATCTTGTGGTCAATAGCACGTCTTGGTGGCAAGCGTTTCGGCAACTCTGGGGGCATCATGTCCTCAAACTCTTCAAGGAATGCACCAACATCATCCGACACTTCCACAAATTGATCTTCATTTATCTCGATAAGGACAACAACAAAAGTTTCTTCCCCACACTTCAATCCAGATTCAATCTGCAAGGCCGATAGAGTTCCACTTCCAGCACCACCTTCTTTTATCTACTTCGAAGAAACAGCCTTCGCAAAACATGGTTCGCCTTCATCTGCAATTAGCAAACCACTTAGATGAGGAATGATTGAACACTTGATTTTGGCCAGAAAGTCGATGCCTAAAATCATGTCAAAGTCATCCAACTTCATTGCCATCAGATTACACTCTCCATGCCACGGCCCAATCGACACTTCCACACAAGCCGTATCCCCGACTTGTTGAGCGCCCGAATTCACCGTCTTAATCCGACTGCTACTATGAAATAGTTCGATTCCCAGTAACTTGACATTCTTTTCTGCAACAAAAGAGTTAGTAGCACCAGTATCTACTAACGCTAATACATCATGTCCTTTTACAACTACTTTTACATACATCATTCCATGAGTTTAGACCATTCTTTCCGTATGCAAAGCATTCAACAAGCGAATGGGATTGACTCGTTGAGGTTCATCCCTTTTCGCTTCACTTTCTTCAGTTTTGATGATTGAATTCAATTTTTCCCTCCTTGGACAGTCTTTCATAAAGTGAGGACCCCCACAAATGTAACACGTCTTATACTTTTTCCCGTTGCCCTCGTTTCTGGAATGGCTAGAAGTTTCACCGTCTTTCTTTTTCTCGTCTTTCGCAGCAGATCTCCCTTTCACGGTCAAACTCCTATTTTTTTTCAGCATCCTTTGAAGGACCCAACTTGTAGTCAACCAAGCCATCCGCAGCAGCAATTGCGTCAGACAAGTCTTTAACATTATGCCTCCTCAATTCGAACTGCGCCCACGGCTTCAATCCCGGCACAAAGTTGAACAGTTTGTCTTCTTCCGACATGTTTTGAATGTCCAGCAACAACGAACTGAATTGTTTCACGTACTCCCGAACAGTGTCTGTTTGTCGCAGATTCTTCAAGCCCTCCCGAGCCAACCATGCGACACTGCAAGGCAGAAACTGTTCACGAAGTTCCTTACGTAGCATCTCCCATGAATCAATATGAGGTTTTCCCGGCTCCTCTTCATTTGTACGGGTATGCCACCAAAGCTTAGCATCACCAATTAAATACATTGAAGTAACGTTTACCTTTTCAATGTCATTAATTCTGGAAGCCTTGAAATATTGCTCCATATCCCATATGAAGTTTTGTATTTCGAGCAGCCCTCAACAAATCTGCCCGACGAACTGTCCGCAACACCCCTTTTCAGGATAATCAACTTATCTGACATCCTTTGCATATGCTCCTTCAATTCTTATGAAGCAAGTGTGTTTGAAGCAACAATGTTTGAGATTACCTCGCCATCAGCCCTAGTGAAGGTTCCTATCGCAGCCTTCAACTCTGCCATATCAGTCTGCAACCCACGAACCTGATTAGCCAAGGCGACATCTTCATCCGACAAGGCAACTCCCACGAACTTCTCTAAGCGTAACTAGAGCTATCAAAACGGCTCATGGGCGGGTTTGCTTATGGCTCGAAAACCCCTGTGAAATTGGCGGGCTGAAAGTCCGCAAACATAACGGTCCTTAAAACCCCTAGCCCAAACCGCCCCGCGTAGGGCTGCGGGCAAAACGGACAAGCCCGCGGGCTTTTGGGTTTATTTACCAATATACACCAATTAGGCAAAAATTCATACTCCACTGCAGTCATATACCAATATATATATACCACCAATTATACCAATATACACATACCACCAATTATACCAATATACATAATACATATACTACCAATATACCAATATACAATAGATAGATAGATGATACATGAAATTTCTGAGTTAAGAGCAAAATTTGGAATTAAATCAAACAGTTTCATTGCGTAAGAAGCCTTATTCTGAATCTGATGAGTCTGACGACATATTCCTATTTACAAAATCCAAATAACCCTGCTGAATAGCAACATATCAACAAAATGTCTATAGGGCCCTAGATTGAAACTAAAGGCTATCCATAAGAGGATTTTGAATTTTTGAGAAAAAAAATCGACTGAGAAAATGCAATAGCCATCACCATTCGCCAATAACAAAGAACTCGTGAGGTTATCACTGTGGAGACCTGGAGAGGCCGCTTAGGCTCAGTCAGCGACGGAACTCATCCGGTCGGATCTCGAGATGAAGATCGCAGAGTGGAGGACGGCGTTGGAGATGAAGATTCACCGAAGAAAGAAAGAGATATATAGAAGAGAACCGGTGGCTATAGAGTTGACGGGAGACGGCCGACGGAGGTGAGAGAGGTGTGAGACAATGAGAGCGAGACTCTCAAACCAGAGAGAGAGAGAGATAGAGAGAGAGGCGCCGCTGCCGCTGCTGAAGACGAATGAGTAACTAAGGACGCAGTCGAAAACGCCAACTGCCTGTGATATTTTTGAGAGCCTGTGATATTTGACTTTTTCCCACAATGCAATGGAAATATGGAATGACTAATGACTAATGGGAATGAGTAACCTAACTACCTAAGTACCTAACCTAACTTAATTTAGACGGAGAATGGGCTGGGCCATTCAAAATTTTAATTCTAAGTTTTAAAAGTTACCGCCCGCCAAGAAAGATCAATTGCAAAGCCCTAAAGCCAATTTTCTAAACGGGTATCTAATATATCAACCAAACCCGCCCCTAATGGGTGGCGGGGCGGGCATGCCCGCGGGATTTTGCCCTATTTGACAGCTTCTGCAATTCTTCCGGCCGAGCCCACCATTTCGGCTCAGCCTTAAAGCCAACTCAGCCGATACCAATTGTCACAGGGTTATCTAATTTTTCTCAAGTATAACAACTATGCGGCCTGCCTTACACCTAAGGACATCATCTTTCCTTTTTTATCAACTTACAACGAGTATGATGAGACACAACAATGGAAAAGACAATGCACACAATATTTACAGGCCAAAACGCCCAACCTTTTATTACTCAATAATACAAAGGATTACATCAATGTCTAAAGGCCTCATGTACGCCTAACTCGAGTCTGCCCTCAAACCCATTTAGAACAGCCTTATAAGTGACTGCCTTGGACAAGCAAACTGTTCATAACCGCCGGGACACATGGTCGCCAGCTTCGTGATGCTTTTTTATCCTAAAATCAAGCCACAATCGCCCACTCACTTTGCTTTAGCTAATCGCTCATTGCACTGATGTCGCCACTTGTCCAACATGTCTTGGCCCTATATTCCAGCCCACATCTTGTTTTTCCAAAGAACGCCTCCATGCCAAATTGGCTCTGTCGCTTTATCCCGCCACCTATGTTTTACCCACGCAGCCCACTGCCCACGCCTATGTCCATATGCGATAGCTCGCGTGTGCATCCGTACCTTGTAGCCTTGCTGCCCAACACAAGATCATGACATGCCCCGCTTATGCCATGGTCGCACTCACCGACTTAAGTGCTTACACCAGGTCTATATCTGTCTCTTTCTCCCTTTACTATGATCGTCCCCGATGCCCTAGCAAGTGAAGCAAATGAGAACTTAGGCTTTGCTGAGATGGACAACTTTGTAAAACAACGTGCTGACAATGCTACAAAGGGCGCCATGGCAGCATATGAACCCAAACCTCACAAACTGGCCTCCCTTTTTAGCAAGGAAGTTAGAGAGTGAGTATTACGCATTAATTGTTTCCTTCATCGACATACACTTGATTCTTTCCCATAATTATTTTGTTTTTAATTTTTCGTATGTACATGTATATATACGTAGGTCCTGATGGGTTCCAATGGAACATAGATGCATCTTCAAGATAGTAGCAATTGCCACGCTACAAACCATATCGATCGATGTTGGAGGTCCGAATCTGACCGGCATAACGATCGCTAGAAGTTGGCGATTTTGCTCGTGGGTTTGGCCACAAAACCACAGGTGGGAAGGATGGGATGTCATCGTCGGTTGCCGACGCCGGTGAAAAAGCAGAAACAGAACGACTGTTTGGACATAAATCAGAGCCCTAGCTTTTTATTATTTTACATTTTTTTTCTTAAAAAAACCTTTTAAGATTGAAATTTAACCTATATTAGTTAAACAATGAGTTAGTAATTAGGTAAAAAATAGGTTCCATCAATGACACATCATCTTCCACATCATTAGGTGTATTATTTTAGGTACTCATTAGGTACCCCATATCATTACTCATAAAACAATTATATGTATGATATTATGAGCTAGAGCTTGTAGTATTATTATACGTTTTAGTGTTAGTGTTGTTAAATCAAATCTACTTAGATCTCTACACCATTAGATAAAATATGTTCTTTTTTGAATAATGATATAGACATTCCATATCATCACCAACTTAATTATCCAACAACTCTAACACTAAATCTCGTAGTAATATTAAAAGCTCTAGCTCATAATATCAATTGCCAAACAATTATTTTAAATGACAAAAAAGAAAAAGAAGACGGGAGTGGCGCAAAGACTTCAAAATTTATAACTACAATTGGAGAAATATTTATTGACACAACAAAGTACAACTACTGTAGGAGAATGTCCAATCTTCTATTGCTACATTTGCTAACGGAAGACGGGAGTGGCGCAAAGACTTCAAAATTTCCCGCCTCATTGAAAAATAAATTTTATTTTGTTTAACTCCACTCTTTTTCCGAGCTCAACAGTCGAAGAAATCAACGTCTTTGCAGAATCACCCCCCAAAAAGCCCTAATCGTCGATTCTAATCCATCGCGGCCTCGCGGGCAACAAAATGCCGACGTGGCAGCTATTCGCCGACGACGGGAACAGTTTCCGGTGGGAGAGTTCTCCAAACCAGCTCCCAATCGAATCAAAATCTCCTCCAATTCAACAACCTAGGTCTCCCCGTCGTCTTCCGTCCATTTCCGATCTCTTTCTTCAAGGTACTCCTCAACTGTGTATGTGTGTTTGTGTGTGTTGAAATGTAGACGAGTAATGTTTTTTGTTAATTTGTTTGTTCCGAACAGGAATTTCGAAGGTAACTGAGAATCGAAATGATCAAATTGAGACCCCTCCAACCTTCCGAACTGGATTGGGGAAATCAGTTTCGGTGAAGCAGTCTTCTCTAGCAAAAGCATTAGCTATACTTGGCGTTGAAGACGATGCCTTTGCAGTTACAGGTATATTTTCCTTCTATTTGATAACAGTATGTAGTTGTTTGGAAGTCAACATATTGACTAATTTGTAATTAGCTATTACATTACTGTTAGATTACTTGATCTTGTCTAAATATCCCATAGATTACATTTCCGTTACTAACTTTTTTGTGTGTAATCTAGCCAGCAGTTCCATTTCTGAATGAGTGTCCCTTTCAACCCAAAATGAGGGTCATTTTTAGCGCAAATTGATTTCTGTAACATTGAATTATGTTAACAATAGTTCACTTTCTACACCTATGTGCACTGAAATGCACATTTTTTTGAGGGCCAGTACTAGTTTGGGTATTCTTTGCATTTTGGAATAAATATAATCTTATGTGTTAGCTATATGAAGTGAAACTTGGGTCCTTTGAGCTGGGAAGCTAAGTGAAAGCTATGCATGTTTCATTTGGTTTTAATTTGAGAGACCTGTGATGAATAAATACTTATAACTGATTCTGATAAGACTACTTTTCCACAATATGTGTTTCCCATCTCTATTTCATTTTCCCTTGATTCTTAATTTATCTCCAATAGCCACTACTTTATCTTTGTGGAAACCCTTCGTTTGAAGCATTTTTATGTAAAATGGATGTCTACTTAACCTAGAATAGCAATACTCTGTTTTGTTTTTTACTATTTTGCAGTCCTTTGTTATGATTGAAGTGTTGTTCAACTGAGACTTTTTTCTATCATGGAAATGTCGTTCAACTCAATGTCTGTGCAGGCCTATCAAGCGGAAGAGATAATGGAGGGAATTTCTCAAATTCCATGTTCCAAACAGGCTCAGGGAAGGCCGTTAATATATCTTCTACTGGCCTTGTCAAAGCCAAGACATTGCTGGGATTGGAAGAAAATTATGACGTTGGGAATTTTAAAGGCTTTGTACAGAAAAAAAATCAGTCAAATACCAGTGAATCCTTTCATTGGGATTCTTCATCTCACCCAAAGATGACAACTGCTGGTGCTAATATTGGGTTTGAGGATGCTTCATCTGTTCCAATATCACCATTCCATATGAAGTCTGGTTTATTCGGAGTTGAATCAAACGAGGTTACTCCAGAGTCTGCCTGTTCTGGTTTTATACAACCCCAGATCAAGTTTCAAACAGCCGGTGGAAGATCTATATCTGTTTCTGGTGATGCCTTGCAACGTGCAAGGAGCCTTCTCGGAGACCCAGAGTTAGGAAACTTTTTTAACGAAGGGGATGCAGGTGATCCAGTATTTCCAATTATTACTGACGTAAGCTCCAATCATAATTCTTTGAAGAAAGAAACAGGTTCAAATGCTTACTTTTCCCATGATGTAGCAAAAGTCAAACGGGAAAAGAAGAACTTTATATCCCCAGTACGAACTTCCTACGAAAAGAAGTGTGCAGTCAGGCTAGAAAATATAGGTGCAGCAAGTAACTTAATCAAAAAATTTGATGCAGAGGAACATGAGAGCACTAGCAAGCCATATAATGATATGCCAAGTCTGCGGAAGCCTTTAAAATGGGATTCCTTTGAAAATGGTATTGTTTCTAGAGTTAACCCTGTCAGAAGATCATCTGGTGGCCCATTGGTTGATATTTCAAACAGTATAGGCATGGTTAGAGATAATCAGCAAAGCATGGGAGAAAAGAGAAAATTGGCGACAAGAATTTCTGTTTCTCCATTCAAGAGACCCCGTACCTCCAAATTTATCACCCCATTGAACAAAAACTCCTCGTTGATTCCTAGTGGTATAAGTTATGAAACCAATTCTAATTATCTTGTCAATTTAAATTCTCATGTTTCTCTTCTGCATATAAGGAATTTGTGTAAATTTGGTTTATCATGCGTAGCACCTCAAGACACCTACCGTAAAAAAAAGGTTTCCACTCGTTTCCAACATCAGGCTCCACGGAAATATGCCAAAGAGTATTTTGGAGTGCCTCCACTCAGTCAAAACATGGTAAATGACCACAAGACAATGTTTTACAATTGTAGAATGCTCTTCCATTGTGCTGCTGATAAATTATCCAATGCTCTATAATTGTAGTTGGAAAGCTTGCCTGACTGGGTAAGAAGGATGAACCCAGACCGTGCTGAAAAGCATGTGTTCCGCGATCAATCTGGTTTGGAATCGATAGGTGCAGATACTTTCACCCACATGCTGGTTCAGTCAGGCTCCTCGAAACAATATCTCTCAAAAGAGTAATTTGTACACTTGCTTTTCCACGTAACATCTTGTTAATATTATGGCTTTAACATTTTATATCTGTGATTGCACTTAAAAGTGGTTTGGAGTTCAGTTGCAATACCTTTTTTGATGCTTATTGATGATAACATGTAAGTGCTCAAGCTTATAAAACGAGCAGGCCCACACATACACACACCCTTCCTTCAGTAAAGGGATTGCATTCTAATAGGCGCCAATGCATCCCATGGGCACACACACACATACACTAATATTAGGATTTAGTGACATGCTGAATTGATATTGGATGTGATTCACATCTGCCATTTAACTTGGTTTGGGATGGTGTAATTGTTAGTGGAACAATTTGTCAGACATGTATTGCTGGTACTCAGAAAAGATTCTGGTATCAGACTTTTTTGTTGTTGGCATTTTGTGATTTCTTTAGTTTGTAGTATTGTCCTATTGATGCTCTGGTTCTAGTAACTATATTCAGTTTCCTCCTGAAAACTTTCCACCATGTGAAATGCAAAATGATCTACTTTGTTCATAAAATGAGTGTCCCTTTTTTTATTTTTTGCAAAAATTAAGGAAGTTGACTTTTAGGCCTTTATGGTAGTACAAATAAATGAATGCCCTTTATGTTTACACAATAATGTTGCAAGTGCACATTAGGGCATGATAAATAGCAAAGGTAATTTCAGTACCTTTTCTTACAAAGGGACAGTCATTTCGGCATTCTTTTTTCTTCATAAAAGGGTTATTCGATTTGACACGGAGGGAGTAGTAAACTAAAGCTTTCAACTTATTTGCTTTAGAATGCAAATGCCATATCATAGTGAATACATTACCTTGATTACCTTCTTCACTTATCTCTATAGATGGACTGCAAATCACTACAAGTGGATCGTTTGGAAACTTGCTTGTTATGAGAGATGGTATCCTGACAGATTTTTCGGAAAACTTTTGACAGTTTCCAATGTGTTTGAGGAATTAAAATATAGGTATGATACTTTTTCAGTATCATTTTCTTCTTGAGTCTAAAACACATTTTTGAAGCAAGTTAATGATGCTTACTATAGATATGAGAGAGAAGTAAACCACGGTCATCGGTCAGCACTAAAGAGAATATTAGAGGGTGATGCACCACCTTCTTCAATGTTGGTACTTTGCATTTCATCTATACACTTGAAGTGTGATACAGAGATTGAAGCTCTCCCAACACCTGGCGCTGATAAGAGTACAACAAAAATAGAAGTAACTGATGGGTGGTAAGGAAATGATAATTCTGCTATAAAGTTTAGTCCTTTTGGATGTTAAAGGTATCTTTTTGTCAGGTACTCAATGAATGCTCTCCTGGATGAGTTTCTTTCAATGAAGCTTGCTACAGGGAAATTGTTTCTCGGACAAAAACTTAGGGTACTTCATCTGTTTCCTTGATTATTGTTGATCCCTTTTCAATTAAAAGTATTTGCTAGAATTTTGAATTGCTTACAGTTTCATCATGTTTTCTGAAGATATGTGGAGCTAGATTATGTGGTTGGGTTGGGCCCATTTCACCTCTCGAGGTCGCTGCTAAGTTAATTCTAGAACTTTGAATTAGTTTGGGCTTCTTACATCCTTCTGAACTTTCTTAAGATTTTGCTTCAATATCAGGCATCAAGGACTATTAGTTTATGTTTGCATGTCAATGGGACTTACAGAGCTCATTGGGCTGATCGTTTGGGATTTTGTAAGCACACACTGGATTTATATGAGCTATAATATATGTTTTGATTCAGCGAACCTCAGCTGGTTTTTTTTCCCTTCTCATGCATGGCTTCCATTTCCATTTCCTTTTCCTTAGGTAAGGGTGGCTTTGCTCCATTGGCGTTTAGGTGCATCAAAGGTGGTGGAGGAGCTGTTCCTTGCACATTAGTTGGTGTCACACGGATATACCCTGTTCTGTACAGGGAAAGGTTTTTTTTTTTAAGTTCAAACAACTCTCTCTGAAACCTATTCAGTGTTCCAGTGTGGTTGGCTTATACTGTTTCTCAAAATCCAGGTTACATAACGGGGGATATGCTGTTAGATCAGAGAGGATGGAAACTAAAATGATGCAGCTGTATGACCATAGGTGAGTTTTTTTTTTGTATCTAGTGTGGAAAAAGAAAACCATTGATCATGTTCTAATTATTATTCACACTAGAGTATTGTCCACTTGAGTACATGATGCTTATGATAACATGAGAAAACACTGACTCGAGATCTCGGAAGTAATAGCTGAACCATCCCAGCCTTGTAAATATTTTTATTTCATATATTTGTATTTCAAGCCATTGAGCAGGTCTATTGTTTGGGCCTCCAAGCATTGGTGAATAGAACACAGTGTCTAATTTGCTGCTTCGCCTCAACTACAAGAAAGTCATACTTTTGCGAGCTAATCTCTTCTAACTTTAAGTTATGTAGAATAAGTTGAATAATATAGGCCAAAATACGAAAAAGACCCTGAAGTTTCCACCAAATTCCAAAGTTGTACCCAATCTAAGGTTTGTGCCATGCAAATACCTGACATTACAAATTGTCCCATAGTGAACCCTCGGCCAGACGGCCGTTTCAATTGGGACGTTAAGTAGCACATGCAATAGCATGTGCGGGGTAAAATAGACTTTTCCCTGCATAAAAAACGGTGGAAAACTTCAAGAGGTCGGCTGGAATTTGGTCAACGATGGAATTTGGTCAACAAACATACACAACTCCAGAGCAATCCACGACATAGTATTGTCCTCTATAGAAAACAACATCGTTAAAGCTCATGGGCCAACGATTTTGTCTCCCAGTTTAGAGACGGCAAGTTCACTATATTCTCCATAAATTACCATAACCGATGTGAAGAGGTTGATTCACTGGAGAAGATGAAAGAGGTCGGCTGGAGTGGGTGAGATGGATGGGGAGATGAAGCACGAACTGGGGGAGATCGGTAGCGGCCATGGGGATTCGCCGAGAGAAGATGGAGAAGCTGCTGGGTTTAAATAGGGGCGGCGGCTGGGACGGAGCTAGGCTTGGGAGATGAAGAGGCGGCAGATATGGGAGAAGGGGTGACGCCGGCGGCTGGACAGATTTTAGCGAGGGGAATGTCGGTGATGTCGATTGGGGCAGAGAGATGGAAAATGGTCCGGCTGTTTATGGTGGTTCCAGCTGCTGGTTCGCCGGAGAAGAAGGGATGACGGCGCTAGGGGATGGAATCGAGGCTGATTCAGAGAGGGCAAGATGATGGCGGCCGGCAATTGGGAAAGAATTTCGGAGGAGATGAAGGGAGCGGATGAGGGTATGACCCGTGATGGCTGATCTTGGCGATGGAGACGGGAGGTTTGGTCGAAGGGATTGGGTGTGGATGATTTCAGTGAATGAGTTGGAAGTAGGAGACATGGTGGCTGGGCTGTTTGTGAGGATGGAAGGAGATGGACGGCTTGGTATGTAGATGGGCCAGAGAGACGGGAGGTTTGGTCGAAGGGGGCTTACTGGGTGATGGCTGGTACCGGAGATGAGCACGGCCGGATCTGTTTGAATGCTGAGCTGGAGATCGAGGCGGCTGTGGATTTATGGCCGGTGGCTGGATGTGGGTTTGCCGGCGATGAAGATGAAGGACAGAGGATTTGGGCAAAGGGGCATCGGTGAGAGATGAGAGAGATATTTGGGCTTGAAGTTTCCCACCGTTTTTTATGCAGGAAAAGTCTATTTTGCACATGCTAGCTATTTAACGTCTGAAATTACTATGGGACAATTTGTAATGTCAGGTATTCGCATGGCACAAACCTTAGATTGGGTACCACTTTGGAATTTGGTGGAAACTTCAGGGTCTTTTTCGTATTTTGGCCAATAATATAATACGAAAGCATTAGAAGGCATATACAGAGCAATTTTGAACTGTAGCCCTGAGTTGTAGGACATATGCTCTCTTTAAATGCCTTACGAAAAGGACATGAATAAAAGGACATGACTTTTCTAGTTACGATGAAAAGTTGATTTCATTTGACAGGTGCTCCATGCACATAGGGAAAGGAATTATAGCTTCATCAAGGTTCTCTGTCCACTAAAAGGATGACCAAACCATACTATTTCACATGTGAATTATAGGATTGTAGTTGCTTATTATCTGCTTTCCTCATTTATTATAGTATCCGTTTTCCAGTTAAAGACTTTTTGCTGGCCTTCTGAGAAGACTCTTTGATGCTTATTGCGTCATTACCAAAATACATGTTCTGCACCATGTCGATGTAATGATTCAAGTTCTTCAACATCTTCATAGTAGTCCAAATCCATTGAAACAATATACCATGTGGTTGTTTTATGCTCTTATTTTGATGTAGGCGCACAAATGTTGCAGAGGGCATTACATCTGAGTTTCAGACGGGAATAAAGAACTTCCAAACTCATAATGACCAGACTATTGATGAAGGGGCAAATTTTTTTAAGATACTTGAAACAGCTGCTGAACCAGAAGTCATAATGGCTGAGATGAGTTCAGAGCAGTTGGCTTCTTTTGCTTCTTACCAAGCAAAACAAGAGGTGGCTCTTTAGCTTGACTCAATCTCCTGTGTAAATCTTGATTGAGACCTTAACTATTGCTGGTCCTAATGTAGGCAATGATGCAATCAGACATGCAGAAATCAATTGAGAAAGCTCTTGAAGATGCTGGTCTGAATAGGAGGGACGTCACCCCGTTCATGAGGGTGAGGGTGGTTGGCTTAACTAGTAAAAGTCACACTCGGCAATACTGCCCAAGGGAAGGCTTAATAACAATCTGGAAACCGACTGAGAAACAGGTGAATGATGGTGATGTCTGCAAGTATGCTTTGAAAAACCTCTGTTTACTTGGGTTTTTAACCAGTATTCTGTTTCATTTCTGCTGAGCTCTACTTGGTTGATTCCTTCTCCATTTATTTGTTTGAGTTCACAGCAAATTCTAAGGCTGACTTTCTTATCTGTTGCAGCAATCAGAGCTGGTTGAGGGGCAGACATATGCTATTACAGGGCTTACACCACTAACTTCTGATTCAAATACTGTTTATTTGCAAGCAAGCGGATCTATTACGAAATGGCAGCCTTTATCTCCCTCCGCAAGTGAACATTTTCAGTAAGTCTGCATTTGCTTTCATTAGTTACCAGTTTCAGTCCAGTTTACAATTTCCTTTTGCAGACCGTTCTTCAATCCTCGGAAACCTATCTTATTATCAAAAATGGGAGAAGTACCTCTCTCCAGGTTTGTCTTTCTCTCCTCACTGTTTAATGTTGGCGTTTTTTCTTGTTTATGAGCAAAAAAGTTTTTGTTCTTTATTTTATATTGCATGAACTTGATGATTAAATTCTTTAATTTTTTTTCCAGTGAGTTTGATATTGCTGCTTATGTTGTATATGTTGGAGAGATGTATAAAGCTGCCCATCAAAAGATGCAGTGGGTTTTTGTGGCAGATGGCACTATTTCTGAGTTGGACCCAGAAGAACTGTCGAGTGGTTTGCTTGCCATCAGCTTCTGCTCACCATCACTTGATTGTGATTCAATTACACCAATCAACTATAACCTTGCAGGATCAACAGTGAGTACCTGATGTGTGCACTATATGTCATGACTCATTCTTTCTTATAGAGTTATATAAACACCTTCATTTGTGTATTTTGAGTTGCTGTGATACTTTGTTTTTGTCTTCAAATCCTATGGCTGTTTAATTAGCGGAGCTGGCGTGAGCTTGACTCCTTTGAAGTTTGACTCGACTTGTTAGCTTGTGTTGGGTTTGAGTTGAGCTTGAGCATGATTTTATGCTCGGGGTATTGCTATAGGCTAGAGCTTGATTAAATATGAAAGAGCTGAGCTCGAACAGAGCTCTGGTCAGCTCTGCTGGTTACTGCCCGATTGTAATCCTGAAAGTTGCCATCCTTTCACAGTGATACAGTAGCACTAGTACTTATTTTGCAAAAATCTTAATTTTCATTTCATACAGTGAGTTGCTCCATCAAATCATTCCTTTCCCCTGCAAATGAACAATCACCTTCTTACAAGCAACCTACTCTTGCCACTGCTTGTTGCAGGTTGGTTTTTGTAATCTCATCAAGAGAAAGAAGGACAAGACAAATAATATCTGGGTGGCTGAGGCGACCGAAAACTCTACTTATTTTCTAAGTTATGATAATGTGAATTCTGCTCACTTGAAAGCTGTCGCTATTGCTTCACAAAAATGGGCAAAAGCCTCTAGCTCGGTACGCATTGTTGAAATTTGATATGCTATATATATGTGTGTGTGTATAGTTGTCTTCCTATTATGCAGTCATTGGATTCCATTCCTTTTTTGATTCATGCAGACAGTTGCAGAGCTTAAGAAGAAGGTTTTATCAATTATTGTCAACAAGGTATTGTCTCGTTTCCCTTGTTCAACTGTCTCTGTTGATACAGATTTAGAAGACATTAAAAAGTTAATATCCTTGCATGCATTCCTAGTGCCATGTAGTGAAGTATGTTTACTGATCAAATGCGTCAATGAAGTCCCAAATTAATAGTCTGACTGGTTCTGTTTTACGAGTAGTTGAGAATGATTACATTCCTAACAAACAAGGATTTTGATTCGATTTTTATTTCTAACAGCAGTGATTCACAATACCATAGTAGCCTGATGAGTATTGAGCAAGATATAGTATGAAGAGGAAAGACGAGAGATAAAGAAAATGCATATTCCTTTGATGAACAAGAAGTTGGAATAGAGGTGGGAGAGAATTGCATTTTTCCGTGGATGAAGAACAAGTTTCTTGACTGACAGGTTATCAACGTGGATAGCAATGCTCAGTTTGAGGCAAAACTATCGACTCATTCAACAGCCAGAAATAAACTGAGTTCCGAAGGCAGATTCCAGAATTGAAACACTTCCAACTATTAGTATCAGTTCAGCCAGTCAAAACAAGCACAGGCGGCACTTACACAATCAGACGAACCATATTGGTGAAGATGGTTGATTGAAAATACACCTGCTTAGCCTAGCGCTGCACCTTTTTTTTTTTTTTGGTGTATAGCTATTTCTTTCTTGCTTCTTATTTGAGTTCTCACTAATTTTAAGTTTTTTTTTTTTTTTTTAATTTTTTTTTAGGGGGGGGGGGTGGGGGGCTACTCTCCTCAACGACCAAACCTTGTAATTAAAATGGTTGAAGCACAACTAATGATATAGTAGATATTTGCAGTGTAACAAATATGAATCGAGTTAAGCCATCCATTCTCTAAATTCAGCACACCTACGGAGTAACTATGGCATTTGTGGTGGCCTTTATATAGAAGCTCAAGCTCGTAATGTCCATTTATCAAATACGTTATATCATGCTTAGGACTGACAATTGGTGGATCAGGTCGGGCGAAATGAGTTGTGTCGAAACGGATTGAGTTGACATGGGTAGCGGGTTGACCTATTTTAACCCATTTTTTTTTTAAATCAAAAAACCTATATTTCTACAACAAGAAAAAATAACGGGTCAAAAATAGGTAATGGGTTTGGCTTGTTTTAACCTGGTCCAAATTGATTGTTATTTTTTTGGGGTCAAAATGGATAACCCATTTCAATCCCAAAAAATAATGAATCGGGTTGATCGGGTAGAGTGAATTAACGAGTTTTGGACTGTAATTGCTAGATCTAATTATGCTTAAGTATCTCAATGTAGTTATGTTAGGGTCTTTAGCGATTGTTGTTGCTCACCATCATAAAAATAACATAATGCTTTCAAGAATAAAATCGTGAGATAAATATTTGCATTATTTGAGCCATTTGGTGTAATTGCCATCTAACAACACTAGTAGATCGGGATTGTATAGTATAATCATTAAGGTTGTGTATGTTTTGTAATTATGTAAGATCATCGGTAAACTATACTAATTTGATGCAATCATTAATCATTGTTATCCTCCCTTTCTTTCAGTCAAATAGTCAACTATTTAATTTTGAAATGTTTCACTTAAAAAATTCATTTTTAAAAATTAAGGTATAAGAGTGTTACTCCTTCCGTTCCGGAAAAAAAGTATTCATTTGAAAGTCAAAATTTTAAATAATGACATTTTTAGTAGTTCATAAGAAATAAAATGACTTTTATGCCTTAATTTTTGAAAGTTGACTCTTTAAGTGAAACATCCCAAAATGGAATAGTGGACTCTTTATCCAGAACAAAGTGAATATTTTATTACTAATAACTAATAAGCTACTAAAAGTATCATTTAAAAAAAATTGACTTTCAAATGAAGATTATTTGCCCGAAACGAAAGAGTATTTTGTAATTAGGTAAGTTTATCATTGTTTCACAAATATGACAAGGCATTAGCGTGGACGTTAAAACATTAACAAAATCATTTAAAGCAAAAAGTACAACATTAGTTCTTGCAAGT
The DNA here is from genome assembly GCA_013146195.2 of Codonopsis lanceolata. Lineage (NCBI taxonomy): Eukaryota > Viridiplantae > Streptophyta > Magnoliopsida > Asterales > Campanulaceae > Codonopsis > Codonopsis lanceolata. The sequence continues at coordinate 116,727,364 of CM028381.1, read as the reverse complement.
CTATTAGAGCAAACCCATTGTGCCTTCTAACCATCTTCTAATTAAGAAGATGTCATTTTATCACCATTGTTCATCTTCTTACTATGCCTAATTAGGAATGAGAAACATATTTCTTCCTAAATAAGAAGTTATCTTTTGGGGGGAGAGGAAGAGAGGGGGGGGCCGGCTGTCAGCCTCACTTTGTCGTGTGTGTGTGTGGGGGGGGGGAGATTTTGTATTTATGTGGGATGATGTTAAATTTAATATTTTTTGTATAAGACGATGTGTAAGAAGATTATACTATGAGAAGATATATTCTGTGAATAAGAAAATAAAAATATGTAAGTGACAGTAGGACCCAACTAAAAAGATGTATATGAAGATTTATACAATGGGATGCATGCTCTTACAACATTCTATGTTTTTGATTCCCTGTTGTTTTGTAGACATGTGGTCCAATCATATGTATTTGTACACTTGCCCTGTACCCTGGTTGATCTTCATGGAAAAAAGGAATATCTTCTCTGCTAAAGGTAAAACTCTTTCCATAGCATGAACTCTTTTCCGCAGCAAAGGCTGGTTCATAAGTGTCTCCAGTTCATAAAAAAGCAGTCAATACTCTCTCTCTCTCACCCCGATCAAATCAGAAACTACAAACACACTACAAAGAAGGGGAAGGAATATATGCTTTATGATAATCTCTTTTGTCCTTGTGCTGATTTTGTTGTTTAAATAGACTTGACATGAAACCAGTGTCACTGAACAAGAGGCAATGGGTGGAGAGAAGAAGAGAAGTGTGCTTAAAGGGTGTATCAGAGCTGGGAAAGGGCCTTGGTTGGTTCACCGAACCACCAGAGATGGCACTGTTGTTACGAGATTTCGTTACCCTTCTGAGCGTGAGAGGCAAAACAACAAGAAGAGAGAGCGGGCGAGACGGTCAGTGACACGCAACATCTTCGCTGGGATCCGAGCTCATGGAAACTATCAGCTCCCTAGACATGCCGATAGTAATGACCTCTTAAAAGCTCTATGCAAGGAAGCTGGTTGGGATGTTGATGAAGATGGAAATATCTCTAGAAAGGTGATGAACCATTCCTCACACTCAATAGATACACATACATATATTGATTGATTTTCAAACCTTTTAACTCTCATTATAGTTCGTAAAATTTTGATTTTAGCTTACATTGTTGATAGAATTCCATGGCAAGCACGATCAACATTGAAAATTATCAAGATGAAGATTATTGCAAGTGCAACAACAATATCAACTCAAATATTAATGCGGGTGAGCTTCCATCAACAACATCCATTTCTGATCCGATGGCGATATCTATGCACGATGAATATGAGATCAACTTGGCACTCTCCCTCTAACCATCACATACGTTGACCGAATCAAACTAGAAATCAATGGAGAAAAAATATATATATTTAGCAGTCTTTGTAATATTATATGTAGGTGGAAATGATGATACATTAAAAAAATTGGAATGTTTAGAAGTCAAAATGACCACATTACTCTACTAGGCAGGAGCTTGATAGATTACTTGAGCTCCCAACTTAACGTCTAAATGACTAAAAACCTTTTTTTTTTACTTAATATGAGAAATTAAGTTTCTTTTACATTTAATATATGAATTACTTGTCCAGTATAAATGTCCACAAACACCATGTTCTTCATTAATCAATCCCCCCACCCACCCCAAGAAAATGTTTTAATTTGACAAGTTAAAAATTTAAAATTATACTTTTACTTGTTCGTATTTTCTGACACTATTAAATGGAGCTAATTTTTTTTATACATACCAAAGAGGAAAGTGTGACTTTTTTTGGGGGACAAAAGAGAGTATTAAGAAAAGAATTATTCGTACATGATTTGAAAACTTGTACTCTCTCGATCCCTAAATGATTGTTCATTTTTCGTGTTTACTAAAATTTAAAAAATTGACTTATGAGTTATTTTAGTAACACAATTACATTAATTTAATGACCATGCAACATTAGAAGCCCACCCACCCAAAGAGAAGGCGAGTGCCAAGTTGATGATCATATTCATCGCACAGAGATATCACCATCGGATCAGAAATGGTTGTTGATGGGAGCTCACCCGCATTAATATTTGAGTTGACATAGTTGTTGCACTTGTAATAATCTTCATCTTGATAATTTTCAATGTTGATCGTGCTTGCCATGGAATTCTATCAACAATGTAACCGAGAAAAATCAAAATTTTACTAACTATAATGAGAGTTAAAATGTTTGAAAATCAATCAATATATGTATGCGTATCTATTGAGATATTTCCATCTTCATCAACATCCCAATCACATTCCTTGCATAGTGTTTGAAGAGGTCATTACTATCAGCATGTCTAGGGAGCTGATATTTTCATGAGCTCGGATCCCAGCGAAGATCTTGCCTACCGTTGTTTAGCCTCGCCGTTTGGTAGCCATATTAATGCCGGATTGATTAATAAGCCAAATTTTCGTATGTTTGGTACATAATATGTAGTTTGGATTAATAATTCAAATTATCCGGATAATGCTCTTATCCCCTTAATCAAAGCACACAAATAGAATGCCAGAAACAATTACTGCACATACACAGTGATGTTGTACCTTAAACTGTGATCTTGTTCTTTGCTCGAACGCAAAAGAATCATCCGAGCCATTTTACATTGCATGATAACTGGACAAAAATATATACCATAGAAAGTTGAATGGGAAAGTAACCATGTAATTCATTGATACGACGATATCTAAATTAAATCAGCATAAAATTGCCTACACTCGATCACATTGATCTTCGAAAGAATTCAAAACTTTTTGGGATATCAATAAGAAGATGAAACCCAATCAATCTGTACGTGCAACAAACTGGCTTCCCTCGTTCTTAGTGGGAAAACTGAGCTCAAAATGCAGATTTCTTTTCCTAAATGGGTTACCCGAAAGAGAGGCTAAATCATAAAAAGTGGAATAGTAGTTCGTTCCATACATCAGGGACACCAGGCAAGCACCAATGTATACAGTCAGCGTAACTCATAGGGTTTGCCAATTCCTCGGAGGTTCGAGTCTCCCAAAACTTTCTATAAATGGAAGGGTGGCCATCTTTTCTATACTCTGACAGCTGAGTGATATTGAGAATGGTAACTTTTGAGCTCAACCTGCTTAAAACTCTATCCACCATGCGCATTGTAGGCAAGTCGGATCCACTTCCCCAGTAGCTTTCATTGTAAATAGGACTTCTCTCGTCATAACAATTTCCTTCGCTTCCTGGCTCCCATTCCTGACTCCTGTGTGAAAAATGGTTTGCAAGGACTTGAGGCAGGTTTAGGAAAAGAAGAATCCAATCAGGGAAGAGGTTTAGCACTTACCAGAAATGTGTAGGTGACATTGTAACAAAAAAGACTTGCTTGTTGGCGGGATCGACATTAGAAGCTACCCAATCTGCCCAGGTCTCCATGGCCAACTCCATGCCTTCCAACCCATCCGTTTGTTCACAAACCCCATTTTGTTCAGTACTCCATCTTAAAAAATGAAATAAATAAAAACAAAAAACATTACAACGTATAATGGTATCCTATGTTTTGATTAAATAAAAAAATCTACATGAAGTCGTACTCACAATAACTTAACAGGTCCTTGTCTCCACCATAGGTATGAATTGAAAACCAGTATATCAGCATGCCCCCACTGAGATGCATGCTTAAGAACTGAGTCAGGACGCATTATCCGTTCATCCAATCTGTGATTTACGGGATCATCAGAGTTTGATTCAACTACAAGCGGGGCCCATAGGAATTCCACAGTGGCATTGTACTCCTGTACATATCAACCAACAAATTCCATTTGTCATATTCACCAGCAGAGGAAATATATTAAATTGGATGATATGCAATTACTGATTACAACACTAATAAGCAAATCCCATTAAACACTTGATCCTAAACTAATCTGCATAAAGGTTTACAAAAGAACTAAAAGAATGAAAAGGAAAGCCAGTTATTCTGGTTTACCTCTGCTCGGAAAATGGTAAGTGGAGCATTTGGCGTGATCGTTTTTTTGTCTGCTGGAATTGCGGACTGCAACAAACACAACATTGATATCCATTGTCCTCTATTCAGTGAATCCCCCACAAACATAAGTCTCTTTCCTCTCAGTTTCTCCCACATTTCAGTTACATTCCATCTACAAAAGCATGCTAAAAAATACTTAATAAGCAATATATGTTGAATTGTACTTGGTTTTGCAGCTCAGAAGCAGTAGAGTACCTCTTCAAATTGCAGTTATTCGGTTGCCATCTCCAATATTGGTACTCCAAATCAGTCCTTCCATGCTTGTGACAAGCCAATTGGTCCGACATGTATGGACAACTCGACTCGTTATATAGTGGATATGAAGTGTTGTCAAAGACCCATTTTCCAGAGAATACATCACATGGCTCCCCGCTTCTTTCTCTGTCATTTGACTCCAGTGGAGGGATTGTCCACCCCACTTTCTGTCCATTGTACTTTATTGTGGACTTGCATGTACTGAATCTATCCAAAACCTCTGTACCATCCATATTTGTACCAGAAAAATAAAACAGTCGATGCCAAACCAACAATAAACAATGATGTATTAACCAAATTACAGGGCAATGTAATAGAAAACACAAACAAACACTAGTGGACTAAAGTACTATCAAACAAAACATGTGAGGAGTATTAAACAAAGAGTAAACTTTTGATAATTAAAGAAATCCATGGAACCAAACAACACAAACAATGTTGTATAAAACACAATAATGCTCACTGGACTCGATTACTCTTTCACTCGTGAAGTATGGGAATCTAACGCATCTCAAATGATACCCAGATAAACTCATCACATCAACTCGACGAAAATCCATAAATAGAAGAGACCCATCAAATCAAATTACAACAAAATGAAAAAATCTGAGAAATTTACACACTCTTAAACATTGCCTATTGGACTACACCACTTCCACAGTATCTCATATGCATCATCAAACAATTTCCCATTACTATCCCAATTAAACTATCATACCAAATTTAGGAAAAAAACAATAACAATGATACAATATATGCCCATCAAATAAAATTCAACAAAAAAGAAAAAAAAAAGAGTGATCGAACAATTCCATAGAACTATATTACTACCTCAATTGTACCTCACATTGAACATCAAACAATTCCCCATTGATATCCAAATAAACCCCATCAATACAAAAACAGGAACAACAACTCCCTCCACTCAGTTACACTCAAAAATAGTCTTATGCCCTTCCAAGTAAAGAGTCAAGTTACCAAAACGAACTACTACTTCAATTGTATCTCAAATGGAGCATCAAACATTTTCCCATTGGTATTCAAATAAACCCATTTTCCCAAATAAAGTTAAAAAAAATAAATCAAAGATACCCACCATTCAGACCAGATTTCAAGCAAAATGTAACATAAACCAAAAATACAGCCTAATAACATGAACAAACAAACCCTAGTTGATTAATATATTAATCCAACTATTACCACATATAATAAGCATGAATTTGAATTAAGGAGACAAACTGAGAGGTGCAAACCTGGGGGAATGCTGGGGAGGCTGTGATTTAGAGGAGGTGGAGATTTGAGTAAAAATGTTTCCTTTCTTGTAAATTCGGGGTGATCCTCACTATGATCATGATTAACATCATCATTTTGAGCTGGGTTTTGGTGGATTTCTCGAATTCGATGTTCATTGTAGAGGATAGAGGAGACTATGAAGAGGAAGAAGACTAGCGCGATAAGTGGGAGCTGGGTGGTTCTTTTCTTGTGCCATCTCTGCATCATGAGAGAGAGAGAGAGAGAGAGATTGAGTTAATTATTGGAAAACTCGTTGACTGCCATCTCCCCTGAAGCATTTGTGTTTGATTACTTTAAAAATTACATAGAGCCGACAATGATTCCTTTTTTAATCTATGGTAGATTCTTGATTTGGTGTTTCGCGTATCTCTTATCTTTGATGTACCCTCTATAATATGAAATTATGAATGTAAAAAAAATTAGATGTTATTTACGATTTATACTCTTTTTGTAAAAATAAATATCTTTTATCCACTTGTGGAGTAGGATTGTGATTATAAGGAGTCATCCAATTTTTATTATTATTATTTTTTCATATTATGAATAAAACATTAATTTTTTACATTCTATTAGATGGTTTGGATATGAAATAGTGATTGTTGAAACATTTATACGGAAATACACTTCTTTTTAATAATTGAAAAAACATATTTTAAAAATACGATGTTATGTGTATTTTATGTAAGATGAATCTCTTTAACTCAACTAACTTTGTGTTGGTAGATTGAATTATAAGATAATGAGACTCCCTCTTATCGGAGACCTACTTCTAATAAAATTAGGAAAGATATTACTATACTCAATGACAGGAAATGTTTCTTTAAGGAATTATGGATACCCTCCTCACTAAAAGGAATTTTCTCAATGTCTTGTTTCCTTGGGGTAAGAAATCTTGGTCATCTTGGATTTTCAATAATGTAAATATTCCATTTTGGAAAATGCTAAACGCACATAAATGTGTTTATTGAACCTTTAATAATAGTGTAAATATGTGTGGTTTACCAATAACATTCCCTATTGAGAAAGCTCTAAAATAATACGTTTACGAGATGGACTTGAGTCATAACTGGATTTCTCCGACCAAAAATAGAAACTGGATTTTATGAAATGTACTCTCTCCGTTTTCGGAAGAATTTATTATCCTATTTTAAGATATTTTATTTTAATAGTCTATTTTAAAATAAAATTATATTTATCATCTTTAGAGTATTTCAACTTTATCCTCTACATTTGACATCATCATATTGGTTATACTCAAACATTTTTGTGATTATGAGTTATGACTAATTTTAATGCTAAGTTATATACTCCCTCAATCCTGACAAATAGTTCACTATTCCATTTTGTTATGTTTTACGTAAAAAGTCCACTTTAAAAAATTAATGCATAAAAATGTCATTTTATTTCAAATAAGATACTAAAAATATCATTTTTTAAAAATATTTTTTACTTTCAAACGGGAACTCTTTACCCGACACGAAGGAAGTATCTCTTAATAATTAGATTTTGCAAACATGAACTTTTTGGGAGGAATGAATGAAGTATTTAATTATTAAAAGTAGTTTTTTTTTTAAAGAATAAGTCTCCTTTGAGACTGTCTTAAAATCCTAATATGTGACGGAGCCATATTCTCTCATAGCTCAGCCCACTAATACATGGTGAGTTGGGTTGGAGGGATCCGTCTTACAAATAATATTCATAAGATCATATTTTCTAAGTTTTTGCCATTTTTTTTATTGGATTGAACAAGAAAAAGAAAAGGAAAAATAAAAGAGTAGAAACAATGGTGATAACCGGCCTGGTACCTTTTAGAAATATTATAGCCTCTCCAATCTACTTTCTTTTTATTCAATAGGTAAAGTACACTTTTTGAGGTAAAATGTCGAAGATACCCTTAATGAATAAAAGACACGCACACAAAGTCCCTGCCCAAAATTGAGCATCACAATGCAAAATTTGGGCATCACAATACAAAAGTTGGGCACACAATGCAAAATTTGGGAATCGCAATGTAAAAGTTGGGCATTGTTTATTTTTACATTGCTTTCTACACGTTTGTCTTCCCTCATTGATGACTTTGAGAATGAGAAAAAATGTTTACTTTCTCTCAATTCTCTCTCTCTCTCTCTCTCTTTCCTGCAATTTAATTTCACGACTCTGAGCAAGGAAGCTTTTTCGATTCATTCTTGCCATAACCGTATTCGGCTTAGAAGCCTTTTTTCTCATACCAAAATAAATGAACAAGGAATGATTGGTAGCTCCCTCCCTATTGGAAGTTGAATGGAATGCTTTGTTCTTTAACAATTTGAATGCTTGCCATAAGCTTCACAGAAAGATGAAGAAAGTCCAAGCCCAGATTTAGAAGCTCAATAAAGCCAAACTACCTGACTTGGACATTCCCAGCCCCTCTACTACCTTATCATTGTCATCTAGCTTTGGTGAAGAACATCGATCACTGCATACACGTCAAAACATTAATTCTAATATAAGTGATGCTGATCCCCATGATGACGAGGAAGAATCAACGAGGATAAAGAATAAAACAATGTTGGAGAAACCTTAGTCGAACAACATTGACCGGTAAGGGATGAGATTAGCAAAGTAAAGAGGAAAAACCTTCCATAAGAGTCTTCGACGCCTAAATAAGAGTCTTTGATGCCCACATCGAAGTTTTCAACACCTAAATCGAAGTCTTCGACGCCCACATCGGAGTCTTCGAAGAACAAAAAGATTCCAACGGGAGACAAGGAGAGGTGGAAAATTGGAAATTAACCTGAGTTTCATCAATGAGACTTGAACCGAAACCTCTGATGCTCGAATTGAAACCTCTGATGCCCGAATCAAACCTTCATTGTACTACTGTGATTTTAGTAAGGTAATCGAAGTGTTTTCCTTGACAAGCTGAAAGATGCAATACCAACTGTAGGAGTAGACGAGTATGATGGTCTGCTTATGATGTAAACTTGAAGGGTTACTGATCATGGTTTGATGTATAGTGGATAAATTGTTAAGGGATTTTGCAGCTTATTCTACTTAAAGTTCATGGGAATTTTGTTAAGGAAAGTGATGCATGAAAGCATAAATATGAAATGTGTGAAGCCTTGGACTTAGTTGGAAAGGTAGGTGTTCCGTACCAGCCCAATTAGAATAACTGGTGACGACGATGATGACAAAAAATATTTTTGCGGTTAAAAAAAAGGAATAATTGTGGGCCGGTACCTTTTGGTAGAAACTGAACCGCTCAAGAACCTCCTATTTTTTAAACTGTAAAAGTCCACTTTCATTAATTTTTTCCAAAAATGCCCATCGCACCTAGCACCGTCTCTCTCTCTCTCTTACCTTCCGCTCACCCGTTTACTCCTTATAATAATTCTCGCCGAGAGTTGTTGGAACTAGTGCTTCAATACCATCCAAGCTTGGAGTATCCATTAAAATGTAACCAAATGAATCTTTCTACCTTTCTACTTAGTGTGTGGATTGGAAAAGTATTTGGATCGTAATAGCCCATACAAGAAAATAGTTATAGCTAGAAAGGAGAATGTCAAGTTATTCACGAGATCCACTTTGTAATGAGTCCAAGAAATCTATTTTTTCCTTCAGCATAAGGCCACTTATCAGTAGATTATCCTCTTTCCCACAGCGGTTGATATGATATTGACAAGCCATAAAAGTGTTTTAAAAGTTTAGGGGTCTATTTGTTAAGTTTGGAAACTTGTAGACAAGTTTGGAAGCCTAGGAAACTATTTGGAAACTTGAAGGGGTCAAAGTGGCAAAGCAGCAAAGTGGATAACTACTTGGGACGCAACCTTCTGTGAAAGCTTGCGATCGCAAGGGGCCATATGCTTGCGATCGCAAGGTGTCCATAAAAGCTACCGGGTTTTTTTTCTTCTTTATTTTAATATAGGATTTTAATGTTTTACTGTTTGAGTAATTTTAGGGTTTTAGTTTCCTTTTTATGAAGGTTTCGTGTTCCTAAAGTTTAGGTTTAAAAGTTTCCTTTTATTTAGGTTTCTTGTTCCTAAAGTTTAGGTTTAAGAGTTTCCTTTTATTTAGTTTTCTTTTCCGACAAGAATTATGATTTATTTTGTAAGCCTATATAAAGACATTATTAAACATTGTTTAGGGAGTTGAATTTTGATTAATAAAAAAATTGAGTTGATTTTCTGGATAGAAAATTGTGTTCTTATTTGAGTGTCTTGGATTGGAAGATCGAATTATAGAAATCGTGGAATTCTTTGTTTATAATTGAATTCAACTTATCAGTTGGAAAATCATCCCAATTGTGGCGTCATTCACAATTCCAAAGTTCGCGTCATCTCAAAGGCGTTGGGTTGTGAGTCATTCATCCTAAAACATTTCTAGGAGATATTGGGTCCTTTTTTTCCTCATCAGCGGTTGAATAAGATGACAGACCCAACAAACCCAGTTGCGATTCAAGCGTCTTGCAATGCAAGCGTCGGGGTTGGTGATTTAGGCGTCGGTGGTTGCAATTCGAGCGTCTAGGGTTTCGATGTTGGCGTCAGAGGTTTCAATACGGGCATCGTAGGTTTCGGTTCAAGTCTCCTTGTCGAACCTCTCCCGGTAGTAAAATTTGGATGGTCTGGCATGATATGGTTACGCAAATACGTGGTTTAATGGTGCGTACCAGTGAGATTGAGGTAAAAAGTGTGCTTCACTTTGGATCCTTAAACAATGTAATTGATGTGGCAAAATCACAGCTTGGGCCGTCCGTATGTTGGGTAGGATATCTGGGCTTGGATCAGCTTCCTTGAACTTGGTTAAGAACACAAGAAAACCTGAGTGGAAGTGCAAGGCAGGGCCTCGCGAAACCCCTCCGGCGTGAGAGTAAGTATCGAGTGTGAATGTCAAAAGGCAAATTGACAGAATGCCGAGGCTCAAGAAAGCGTATGTACCTTGTTAATGATTGTGGAGAGGTATTTATAGGCCCCCAATGTGGTTGAATCCGTCTAGGATTCAGTTTCCATAGTTACCAAATCAATCAAGGAGAGAATCCCTTGATTTTAGGCATGATAGGCGGCTGGCCGCGTAGATGTAGGAGCAGATAAGGTAAGTGTCCTGCTCAAATATGGAAACCTTTGACTTGTCTTAGAGAGCAAGCCTCCGGTGCTTTCCACTTGATGTGCCGGGCGGCAGGCTCGCCTGCTATTCCGTGCATTGCTTGAACTTGATGTAGATTCGAGGCGGCCCCAGTCGCAGTGCGGGACCAATACTCGACCAGGTTTGGACATGATGAATCTGGTTCCTTTGTTAGGTATGAATGTGGTGTCCGGGTATGGCCCACAGTCGGACGAGCAAGGCATGCCGACCAAAGTTTGGGTGGGATTCTGTTGCTGCTTGATGCTTCCATTACTTTGCTCGCTAGGCCTGTGGGCCCCATGTTGATTATGCTCGTGATTGGCACGTGATGCTGGCTCGTACCTTGCTTGTGACCCGGCTTGGGCCGGGCATATCAGTGGCCCCTAGCTCCTTGTCTGGCGAGCATTTATGCTCGGAGTGGGGAGCGTTCAGATCGGGTATTCGCGCGGGCTTCAACACTTGTGAATTTTCATAGGGTAGTGAAGACTTTGGAGGTTATGTGTGTGGAAGGCACTAGAAACTTAGAGGAGCACACCTGGAGCGTGTCAAGGAAGCTTGCTGCCGAGGGTGTGCTAGGCGAGTGGGCGAAAAGGCGCGTGAGTCGTCAGAAGTTGAGGCGATTGGACGGGGGCGCAGACCACGAAGCGGCGCATTTAATGCAATGTGCCCTTGGTGATGATGGGCCGTCCTTCCAGACGCCGTTTCGGCCTCTCTTTTCCCCCCAAAACCGTAAACCTTGGCCTATTAAAGGGGAATCCCTCTTTCCTTCAACCTCTTTACGACCTTCAATTTCCAGAGAGAGATTCAAGCTTTTGCTGTCTATATTCAGAGTGCTCCAGATTTCGGTGCCTTTGTTCAACAAATCCTGCCGCTCATCTTCCTCCGGTGTCTCAAGCTTTGCTTTGGAAAGGTTTCCTCCTTCGATTGTTCACAGAAGACACTCCAATCCAGAATCAATAGTAAGTTTTTTGACCCTCTTTCACCCATTCTGTTTTTGGTTTTCTGGGTTTAGCAAGGTTTTTCTGCTTTCTCTCTTCATCTTTACATGTTTCTGTTAGGGTTTAAGAGGGTAGGACCGCTCTTAGGTAGAGATCGAGGAATAGATCCGTCTTGCTCGCTAAGCGGGCCTGGCCCCTTTGGTTGACCTAGACTTAGGATTTCTTTCCCCTCTTTTCTTTGCCAGTTACCCGGGCAGAGTACTGATACCCATCTTCCTCGATCTCATTGTAGATGTTTGATATCTTCAAAAATGATCGCGAGGCTTTTAGCTATGGCGGGAAGAACGACTCCCTAAGCAGCGAGAAGACCCCTCCCATTGGCTGTGAGTCCGACGAGGGGACCAGATCCGTGGCCGGGCCAACGGTTCAAAGGCGTGTGACTGCTCCCGTTGTTGATTTAGTTGATTCCTCCAGCGATGAAGACTCTGGAGAGGATAGTGTGACCGACGGCTTTGCTGTCGGGCAGGACCTCAACCACCAGGCAGTCGTTGTTGATAGCATGATCGGACAAGTGAGGGCCGAACAAGGAGAAGTGACCGGGGAGGCTTCGAATGCCGATGAGGCCGATGACATGCCGCTTGCTCGGCGTTTTAAGAAGACGGGCCGAACTCAAGTAGAGGCCACGCTTGAGGGTGATGCGGATGATCGGGACAACGTTCCCACTGCTCGTTGCTACAGCGTGGTTGGAATCTCCCAAGTGGAGGTCACCCTTGAGGAGGTTGTTGAGGAGAAAGGGTAGGAGGAAGAAGAGCCCGAATGGTATGTGAATGCAAACGAAAGCCAGTACGCTGCTCATTGGGCCACACTAGATACGACTGACAAGGTGACTGCGTGGCTCACGTCTCTCGGTGTCGACCCTGCCTATTACCGGGCTAACAAAATGGACGTACCCACTGGGGTCAAGCTTTCCCGCGAGCAAGGGAACGAACTTCTGTTCTTCGCCGACTTTTTTCGCGTCGGACTACGTCTCCTGCTAGAGCCTTTCCTGGTGGACTTTCTACATGAGACCAAGGCTGTCCCACACGATTTGATGCTGAACACCGTCCGGGCAATCACGACTTTCACATTGGCGAGCCGGCTGCTAGGGTTCGAGCCAGACATGTATCTACTCCGGAAGCTATTCATATTCGCCCTGAGCACAGGAGGAAGAATCAGAGTAAGGGCCAACTCTAACTTCTTGAGGTTGCTGTCCGAAGTCCCCGAGAAGGTGGAATCCTAGGACAGGAAGGTCTTGTTCATTGAGTCCCCGAAGTAGGTCAATGGTTCGCGCCTCAAGGCCGACTTGAGATCAAGATCCCCAAAGCCTCTAAACAAGACTTCTGGGAGATTGCCTTGCTCAAAGGCATCAAGGTCGCTGTTGGCATGATCGAGGAAAACAAGAAGCGGCGTCGCCAAGCACTGCTGATTGAAAGATGGTCTGCAATCCGCGCTATCTTTGTTTGGCCGGGGTGATGCGGGCAGAGATCCCTGACGTGGAGCCCCTTTTAGTCCATGTGCCCGAGAGTCCTCATTCGTATTGGGATGACTGCCATGGAAAAATGTTTAAGCACGAGTGCGTTGAGTGCCAACGGCTGGGCCCAGTGGAGATTGTCGGCCAGTCTATGAAGATCAGGATGGTTGTCTTGAAATATACTGTTGTTTTTGCTTTAGTTATCTTTTGCTCGTAGCAGTAGTACTGATCATGTCTTACTTTTTCTTGTTTCAGAGATGAAGAATATGGCCGTGCTGAAGATGAGGAAGCTGCAGGCTAACCAGCGGGCAGTCGACCTTAAGGCAAATGAGGCGGTGGCCTTGCCTAAGGTGTCATTCGGTCCTCCTGCCAAGAAAGCACCGGCATTCGCAAGCCCAAAAAGGTCATCATCCTCCCACAAAGAGACAAGGTCTTAGAAAGAGGCCACTGTGATTGTGTCAGGCACAATGCTCCATTTCCATTACAATGCTCCATTTCCATTACTAAACCCAGTTGCTCCATTTCCATTTCTAAAATCAGTTCCCCCTTCATCCAACAGAACTCCAATCCGCCTTCCGCATCAAACACAGTGTTCCACTGCATCTAAACCCAGCTGTTCCCCCTGTAAACCCAGCCGCTGTCCCATTAGACTAGTTTTCCATCCTTTTGTTACATACATGAAGGTGTGGAACAAAGAATATAATAAAACGTTTGAAATTATACGGAAAATAGGCAAAGCCCCCGCTTATGTTGGTGTCATATTTGTTGGGTTTGTTGGTGTTTGGGCTATTTATGAAAAAAGAATTGTAGAATTTTGCTTTGATATTTTACGAGTGGTTCGAGATAGAGTGATGTTTTATAGGTCCGACGAACTTAATCTAAGCAAGAAATCAATCACCACAGAGGAAGAGTGATGTTAAAAAAAGGTAAGTTTCAAAGTGAACAATTATTTTGGGAGAGATAAAAAAAAAAGAAGGACGATAATTTAGGGACGGAGAGAGTAATTTATTACTGTTATTTTAAATGAGTATCATTGCCTTCCTCGTGAATCCTGCACCTTGAAAAACAAGCCAACCCACGTGATATGACCTGTCTAATCAAGAAACGTACCCACTTATTATTTAAATAAATATTCATAGTTCTTATCTTATTTTACTTTGTATAAATTGGTGGTCATATATTATCTTTGTTAGATTTCCCAAGGTATACGACTTGTACTCCTGTTCTCGGTCTATCGGTCTATCTACTCTTCTCTAATTCGACCATTTCATCTCGGGATTTATTTCTCCTCTCGGTCTATCCTCTCTTCCCTCTAAATCCGACCGTCTATCCTCTCTTCCCTCTTTTTCTACCGCTTTTTCTACATGAAGTCAATCAATGTTGAGTTAATTAATCTTTACATGAATATGTTTTATTCTGTAATGATTAATCAATTCGATAAAGATTGTGTATCAATTCAGATTAAGATTCTCTACTGCAAATTAAGAAGGTTTTATTTAAACGGTTCTAGCAGATAATGAATGATGAGGTATGTTAATTTCATGTTAAACTAGTTTATACTTAGTTTTACCAAGTTTTACCGTTATAATTTGACATTGAAATGAGATCCGTTGGATTGGTTTCAAAGGATTTTTAGAAACCGTTTGAACAGGTTTGTGCGTATTATATAAACACCTTTCACCCTTCACCATTTTCACCATTTTCACCATCATATTTTAACCGGACCCAATACACCGGCGGCTATGTTGGGACGTCGTCTGAACATATCATTTGTCAGTCATGCTCGTTCAATTTTCAAAACCAGTTGCTCCATTTCCATTTCTAAAACCAGTTACTCCATTTCCATTTCTAAATCCAGTTCCCCCTTCATCCAACAGAACTCCAATCCGCCTTTCGCAAAAAACACTGTGTTCCACTACCTATGAACCCGCTGTTCCCCTTGTAAACCCAGCCGCTGTCCCATTAGACTAGTTTTCCATCCTTTTGTTACATGTCTGAAGGTGTGGAACAAAGAATATAATAAAACGTTTGAAATTATACGGAAAATAGGCAAAGCCCCCGCTTGTGTTAGTGGCATATTTGTTGGGTTTGTTGGTGTTTGGGCTATTTATGAAAAAGGAATTGTAGAATTTTGCTTTGATATTTTACGAGTGGTTCGAGATAGAGTGATGTTTTATAGGTCCGATTTAACTTAATCTAAGCCGAAATCAATCACCACGAGAGGAAGAGTGATGTTATAAAAAGGTAAGTTTCAAAGTGAACAATTATTTTGGGACAGATGAAAAAAAAAGAAGGACGATAATTTAGGGACGGAGGGAGTAATTTATTACTGTTATTTTAAATGAGTATCATTGCCTTCCTCGTGAATCTCGCACCTAGAAAAACAAGCCAACCCACGTGATATGGCTTGTCTAATCAAGAAACCCACCCACTTATTATTTAAATAAATATTCATAGTTCTTATCTTATTTTACTTTGTATAAATTGGTGGCCATATATTATCTTTGTTAGATTTCCCAAGGTACACGACTTGTACTCCTCCCGGTTCATATCGGTCTATCTACTCTTCCCTCTAATTCCGACCATTTCATCCTCCGGATTTATTTCTCCTCTTGGTCTATCATCTCTTCCCTCTAAATCCGACCGCTTTTTCTACATGAAGTCAATCAATGTTGAGTTAATTAATCTTTACATGAATATGTTTTATTCTGTAATGATTAATCAATTCGATAAAGATTGTGTATCAATTCGATTAAGATTCTCCGCAAATTAAGAAGGTTTTATTTAAACGGTTCTAGCAGATTATGAATGATGAGGTATGTTAATTTCATGTTAAACTAGTTTTTACTTAGTTTTACCAAGTTTTACCGTTATAATTTGACATTGAAATGAGATCCGTTGGATTGGTTTCAAGGGATTTTTAGAAACCGTTTGAACAAGTTTGTGCGTATTATATAAACACCTTTTCACCCTTCACCATTTTCACCATCATATTTTAACCGGACCCAATACACCGGCGGCTATGTTGGGACGTCGTCTGAACATATCATTTGTCAGTCATGCTCGTTCAATTTTCAAACCAGTTGCTCCATTTCCATTTCCAAAACCAGTTGCTCCATTTCCATTACTAAACCCAGTTGCTCCATTTCCATTTCTAAAATCAGTTCCCCCTTCATCCAACAGAACTCCAATCCGCCTTTCGCATCAAACACAGTGTTCCACTGCATCTAAACACAAATTGCTCCCCAGAAACCCAAATTTGTCCCATTAGACTAGTTTTCCATCCTTTTGTTACATACCTGAATGTGTGGAACAAAGACTAGTTTTCCATCCTTTTGTTACATACCTGTAAACCCAGCCGCTGTCCCATTAGACTAGTTTTCCATCAAACACAGTGTTCCACAGTGTTCCTCGTGAATCTCGTACCTATAAAAACAATCCAACCCACGTGATATGGCTTGTCTTATCAAGAAACCCACCCACTTATTATTTAAATAAATATTCATAGTTCTAATCTTATTTTACTTTGTATAAATTGGTGGCCATATATTATCTTTGTTAGATTTCCCAAGGTATACGAGTTGTACTCCTCCCGGTTCATATCGGTCTATCTACTCTTCCCTCTAATTTCGACCATTTCATCCTCCGGATTTATTTCTCCTCTCGGTCTCTCCTCCCTTCCCTCTAAATCCGATCGCTTTTTCTACATGAAGTCAATCAATGTTGAGTTAATTAATCTTTACATGAATATTTTTTATTCTGTAATGATTAATCAATTCGATAAAGATTGTGTATCAACTCAAATTAAGATTCTCTACTGCAAATTAAGAAGGTTTTATTTAAACGGTTCTAGCAGATTATGAATGATGAGGTATGTTAATTTAATGTTAAACTAGTTTTTACTTAGTTTTACCAAGTTTTACCGTTATAATTTGACATTGAAATGGGATCCGTTGGATTGGTTTCAAGGGATTTTTACAAACCGTTTGAACAGGTTTGTGCGTACTATATAAACACCTTTTCACCCTTCACCATTTTCACCATTTTCACCATTATATTTTAACCGGACCCAATACACCGGCGGCTATGTTGGGACGTCGTCTGAACCTAATTGCTCCATTTCCATTTCCAAAACCAGTTGCTCCATTTCTATTTCTAAAACCAGTTGCTCCATTTCTATTTCTAAAACAAGTTCCCCCTTCATCCAACAGAACTCCAATCCGCCTTTCGTATCAAACACTGTGTTCCACTACCTCTGAACCCATCTGTTCCCCATGTAAATCCAGTCGCTGTCCCATTAAACTAGTTTTCCATCCTTTTGTTACATGCCTGAAGGTGTGGAACAAAGAATATAATAAAACGTTTGAAATTATACGGAAAATAGGCAAAGCCCCCGTTTGTGTTGGTGGCATATTTGTTGGGTTTGTTGGTGTTTGGGCTATTTAAGAAAAATGAATTGTAGAATTTTGCTTTGATATTTTACGAGTGGTTCGAGATAGAGTGATGTTTTATAGGTCCGACGAACTTAATCTAAGCCAGAAATCAATCACCACAGAGGAAGAGTGATGTTATAAAAAGGTAAGTTTCAAAGTGAACAATTATTTTGGGACAGATGAAAAAAAAAGAAAGACGATAATTTAGGGACGGAGGGAGTAATTTATTACTGTTATTTTAAATGAGTATCATTGCCTTCCCCGTGAATCTCGCACCTAGAAAAACAAGCCAACCCACGTGATATGACTTGTCTTATCAATAAACCCACCCACTTATTATTTAAATAAATATTCATAGTTCTTATCTTATTTTACTTTGTATAAATTGGTGGCCATATATTATCTTTGTTAGATTTCCCAAGGTACACGACTTGTACTCCTCCCGGTTCATATCGGTCTATCTACTCTTCCCTCTAATTTCGACCATTTCATCATCCAGATTTATTTCACCTCTCGGTTTATCCTCTCTTCCCTCTAAATCCGACCGCTTTTTCTACATGAAGTCAATCAATGTTGAGCTAATTAATCTTTACATGAATATGTGTTTATTCTGTAATGATTAATCAATTCGATAAAGATTGGGTATCAATTCAGATTAAGTTTCTCTACTGCAAATTAAGAAGGTTTTATTTAAACGGTTCTAGCAGATTATGAATGATGAGGTATGTTAATATCATGTTAAACTAGTTTTTACTTAGTTTTACCAAGTTTTACCGTTATAATTTGACATTGAAATGGGATCCGTTGGATTGGTTTCAAGGGATTTTTATAAACCGTTTGAACATGTTTGTGCGTACTATATAAACACCTTTTCACCCTTCACCATTTTCACCATCATATTTTAACTGGACCCAATACACCGGCGGCTATGTTGGGACGTCGTATGAACATATCATTTGTCAGTCATGGTCGTTCAATTTTCAAAACCAGTTGCTCCATTTCCATTTCTAAAACCAGTTGCTCCATTTCTATTTCTAAAACCAGTTCCCCCTTCATCCAACAGAACTACAATCCGCCTTCCGCATCAAACACTATGTTCCACTACGTCTAAACCCAACTGTTCCCCTTGTAAACCAAGCCGTTGTCCCATTAGACTAGTTTTCCATCCTTTTGTTACATGCACGAAGGTGTGGAACAAAAAATATAATAAAACGTTTGAAATTATACGGAAAATAGGCAAAGCCCCCGCTTGTGTTGGTGGCATATTTGTTGGGTTTGGGCTATTTATGAAAAAGGAATTGTAGAATTTTGCTTTGATATTTTACGAGTGGTTCGAGATAGAGTGATGTTTTATAGGTCCGACGAACTTAATCTAAGCTTAAATCAATCACCACGAGAGGAAGAGTGATGTTATAAAAAGGTAAGTTTCAAAGTGAACAATTATTTTGGGACAGATGAAAAAAAAAGAAGGACGATAATTTAAGGACGGAGGGAGTAATTTATTACTGTTATTTTAAATGAGTATCATTGCCTTCCCCGTGAATCTCACACATAGAAAAACAAGCCAACCCACGTGATATGGCTTGTCTTATCAAGAAACCCACCCACTTATTATTTAAATAAATATTCATAGTTCTTATCTTATTTTACTTTGTATAAATTGGTGGCCATATATTATCTTTGTTAGATTTCCCAAGGTACACGACTTGTACTCCTCCCGGTTCATATCGGTCTATCTACTCTTCCCTCTAATTTCGACCATTTCATCCTCCAGATTTATTTCTCCTCTCGGTCTATCCTCTCTTCCCTCTAAATCCGACCGCTTTTTCTACATGAAGTCAATCAATGTTGAGTTAATTAATCTTTACATGAATATGTGTTTATTCTGTAATGATTAATCAATTCGATAAAGATTGTGTATCAATTCAGATTAAGTTTCTCTACTGCAAATTAAGAAGGTTTTATTTAAACGGTTCTAGCAGATTATGAATGATGAGGTATGTTAATTTCATGTTAAACTAGTTTTTACTTAGTTTTACCAGGTTTTACCGTTATAATTTGTCATTGAAATGGGATCCGTTGGATTGGTTTCAAGGGATTTTTATAAACCGTTTGAACAGGTTTGTGCGTACTATATAAACACCTTTTCACCCTTCACCATTTTCACCATCATATTTTAACTGGACCCAATACATCGGCGGCTATGTTGGGACGTCGTATGAACATATCATTTGTCAGTCATGGTCGTTCAATTTTCAAAACCAGTTGCTCCATTTCCATTTCTAAAACCAGTTGCTCCATTTCCATTTCTAAAACCAGTTCCCCCTTCATCCAACAGAACTACAATCCGCCTTCCGCATCAAACACTATGTTCCTTTACCTCTGAACCCAACTGTTCCCATTGTAAACCAAGCCACTGTCCCATTAGACTAGTTTTCCATCCTTTTGTTACATGTCTGAAGGTGTGGAACAAAGAATATAATAAAACGTTTGAAATTATACGGAAAATAGGCAAAGCCCCCGCTTGTGTTGGTGGCATATTTGTTGGGTTTGTTGGTGTTTGGGCTATTTATGAAAAAAGGAATTGTAGAATTTTGCTTTGATATTTTACGAGTGGTTCGAGATAGAGTGATGTTTTATAGGTCCGACGAACTTAATCTAAGCCAGAAATCAATCACCACAGAGGAAGGGTGATGTTATAAAAAGGTAAGTTTCAAAGTGAATAATTATTTTGAGATAGATGAAAAAAAAGATGGATGATAATTTAGGGACGGAGGGAGTAATTTATTATTGTTATTTTAAATGAGTATCATTGCCTTCCTCGTGAATCCCGCACCTAGAAAAACAAGCCAACCCACGTGATATGGCTAGTCTAATCAAGAAACCCACCCACTTATTATTTAAATAAATATTCATAGTTCTTATCTTATTTTACTTTGTATAAATTGGTGGCCATATATTATCTTTGTTAGATTTCCCAAGGTATACGACTTGTACTCCTCCCGGTTCATATCGGTCTATCTACTCTTCCCTCTAATTTCGACCATTTCATCCTCCGGATTTATTTCTCCTCTCGGTCTATCCTCTCTTCCCTCTAAATCCGACCGCTTTTTCTACATGAAGTCAATCAATGTTGAGTTAATTAATCTTTACATGAATATGTTTTATTCTGTAATGATTAATCAATTCGATAAAGATTGTGTATCAATTCAGATTAAGTTTCTCTACTGTAAATTAAGAAGGTTTTATTTAAACGGTTCTAGCAGATTATGAATGATGAGGTATGATAATTTCATGTTAAACTAGTTTTCACTTAGTTTTACCAAGTTTTACCGTTATAATTTGACATTGAAATGAGATCCGTTGGATTGGTTTCAAATGATTTTTATAAACCGTTTGAACAGGTTTGTGCGTACTATATAAACACGTTTTCACCCTTCACCATTTTCACCATCATATTTTAACCGGACCCAATACACCGGCGGCTATGTTGGGACGTCGTCTGAACGTATCATTTGTTAGTAATGCTCGTTCAATTTTCAACCCAGTTGCTCCATTTCCATTTCCAAAACCAATTGCTCCATTTCCATTTTTAAAACCAGTTGCTCTATTTCCATTTCTAAAACCAGTTACCCCTTCATCCAACAGAACTCCAATCCGCCTTTCGTATCAAACACTGTGTTCCACTACCTCTGAACCCAGCTGTTCTCCTAGTAAACCCAGTCGCTGTCCCATTAGACTAGTTTTGCATCCTTTTGTTACATGCCTGAAGGTGTGGAACAAAGAATATAATAAAACGTTTGAAATTATACGGAAAATAGGCAAAGCCCCCGCTTGTGTTGGTGGCATATTTGTTGGGTTTGTTGGTGTTTGGGCTATTTATGAAAAAAAGGAATTGTAGAATTTTGCTTTGATGTTTTACGAGTGGTTCGAGATAGAGTGATGTTTTATAGGTCCGACGAACTTAATCTAAGCTAGAAATCAATCACCATAGAGGAAGAGTGATGTTATAAAAAGGTAAGTTTCAAAGTGAACAATTATTTTGGGACAGATGAATAAAAAAAAAGGACGATAATTTAGGGACGAAGGGAGTAATTTATTACTGTTATTTTAAATGAGTATCATTGCCTTCCTCGTGAATCCCGCACCTAGAAAAACAAGCCAACCCACGTGATATGGCTTGTCTAATCAAGAAACCCACCCACTTATTATTTAAATAAATATTCATAGTTCTTATCTTATTTTACTTTGTATAAATTGGTGGTCATATATTATCTTTGTTAGATTTCCCAAGGTACACGACTTGTATTTCTCCCGGTTCATATATGTCTATCTACTCTTCCCTCTAATTTCGACCATTTCATCCTCCAGATTTATTTCTCCTCTCGGTCTATCCTCTCTTCCCTCTAAATCCGACCGCTTTTTCTACATGAAGTCAATCAATGTTGAGTTAATTAATCTTTACATGAATATGTTTTATTCTGTAATGATTAATCAATTCGATAAAGATTGTGTATCAATTCAGATTAAGATTCTCTATTGCAAATTAAGAAGGTTTTATTTAAACGGTTCTAGCAGATTATGAATGATGAGGTATGTTAATTTCATGTTAAACTAGTTTTTACTTAGTTTTACCAAGTTTTACCGTTATAATTTGACATTGAAATGGGATCCGTTGGATTGGTTTCAAGGGATTTTTAGAAACCGTTTGAACAGGTTTGTGCGTACTATATAAACACCTTTTCACCCTTCACCATTTTCACCATCATATTTTAACCGGACCCAATACACCGGCGGCTATGTTGGGACGTCGTCTGAACATATCATTTGTCAGTCATGCTCGTTCAATTTTCAACCCAGTTGCTCCATTTCCATTTCCAAAACCAGTTGCTCCATTTCCATTTCTAAAACCAGTTGCTCCATTTCCATTTCTAAAACCAGTTCCCCCTTCATCCAACAGAACTCCAATCCGCCTTCGCATCAAACACTGTGTTCCACTACCTCTGAACCCAACTGTTCCCCTTGTAAACCCAGCCGCTGTCCCATTAGACTAGTTTTCCATCCTTTTGTTACATGCCTGAAGGTGTGGAACAAAGAATATAATAAAACGTTTGAAATTATACGGAAAATAGGCAAAGCCCCCGCTTGTGTTGGTGGCATATTTGTTGGGTTTGTTGGTGTTTGGGCTATTTATGAAAAAGGAATTGTAGAATTTTGCTTTGATATTTTACGAGTGGTTCGAGATAGAGTGATGTTTTATAGGTCCGACGAACTTAATCTAAGCCAGAAATCAATCACCACAGAGGAAGAGTGATGTTATAAAAAGGTAAGTTTCAAAGTGAACAATTATTTTGGGACAGATGAAAAAAAAAAGAAGGACGATAATTTAGGGACGGAGGGAGTAATTTATTACTGTTATTTTAAATGAGTATCATTGCCCTCCTCGTGAATCTCGCACCTAGAAAAACAAGCCAACCCACATGATATGACTTGTCTAATCAAGAAACCCACCCACTTATTATTTAAATAAATATTCATAGTTCTTATCTTATTTTACTTTGTATAAATTGGTGGCCATATATTATCTTTGTTAGATTTCCCAAGGTACACGACTTGTACTCCTCCCGGTTCATATCGGTCTATCTACTCTTCCCTCTAATTTCGACCATTTCATCCTCCGGATTTATTTCTCCTCTCGGTCTATCCTCTCTTCCTTCTAAATCCGACCGCTTTTTCTACATGAAGTCAATCAATGTTGAGTTAATTAATCTTTACATGAATATGTTTTATTCTGTAATGATTAATCAATTCGATAAAGATTGTGTATCAATTCAGATTAAGATTCTCTACTGCAAATTAAGAAGGTTTTATTTAAACGGTTCTAGCAGATTATGAATGATGAGGTATGTTAATTTCATGTTAAACTAGTTTTTACTTAGTTTTACCAAGTTTTACCGTTATAATTTGACATTGAAATGAGATCTGTTGGATTGGTTTCAAGGGATTTTTATAAACCGTTAGGACAGGTTTGTGCGTACTATATAAACACCTTTTCACCCTTCACAATTTTCACCATCATATGTTAACCGTACCCAATACACCGGCGGCTATGTTGGGACGTCGTCTGAACATATCATTTGTCAGTCATGCTCATTCAATTTTCAACCTAGTTGCTCCATTTCCATTTCCAAAACCAGTTGTTCCATTTCTATTTCTAAAACCAGTTGCTCCATTTCCATTTCTAAAACGAGTTTCCCCTTCATCCAACAGAACTCCAATCCGCCTTTTGCATCAAACACTGTGTTCCACTACCTCTGAACCCAGCTGTTCCCCTTGTAAACCCAGTCGCTGTCCCATTAGACTAGTTTTCCATCCTTTTATTACATGCCTGAAGGCGTGGAACAAAGAATATAATAAAACGTTTGAAATTATACGGAAAATAGGCAAAGCCCCCGTTTGTGTTGGTGGCATATTTGTTGGGTTTGTTGGTGTTTGAGCTATTTATGAAAAAGGAATTGTAGAATTTTGTTTTGATATTTTACGAGTGGTTCGAGATAGAGTGATGTTTTATAGGTTCGACGAACTTAATCTAAGCCAGATATCAATCACCATAGAGGAAGAGTGATGTTTTAAAAAGATAAGTTTCAAAGTGAACAATTATTTTGTGACGGATGAAAAAAAAAAAAGAAGGACGATAATTTAGGGACGGAGGGAGTAATTTATTACTGTTATTTTAAATGAGTATCATTGCCTTCTTCGTGAATCCCACACCTATAAAAACAAGCCGACCCACACGATATAGCTTGTCTAATCAAGAAACCCACCCACTTATTATTTAAATAAATATTCATAGTTCTTATCTTATTTTACTTTGTATAAATTGGTGCCATATATTATCTTTGTTAGATTTTCAAAGGTACACGACTTGTACTCCTCCCGGTTCATAACGGTCTACCTACTCTTCCCTCTAATTCTGACCATTTCATCCTCCGGATTTATTTATCCTCTCGGTCTATCCTCTCTTCCATCTAAATCCGACCGCTTTTTCTACATGAAGTCAATCAATGTTGAGTTAATTAATCTTTACATGAATATGTTTTATTCTGTAATGATTAATCAATTCGATAAAGATTGTGTATCAATTCAGATTAAGATTCTCTACTGCAAATTAAGAAGGTTTTATTTAAACGGTTCTAGCAGATTATGAATGATGAGGTATGTTAATTTCATGTTAAACTAGTTTTTACTTAGTTTTACCAAGTTTTACCGTTATAATTTGACATTGAAATGGGATCCGTTGGATTGGTTTCAAGGGATTTTTATAAACCGTTTGAACAGGTTTGTGCGTACTATATAAACACCTTTTCACCCTTCACCATTTTCACCATCATATTTTAACGGAACCCAATACACCGGCGGCTATGTTGGGACGTCGTATGAACATATCATTTGTCAGTCATGGTCGTTCAATTTTCAAAACTAGTTGCTCCATTTCCATTTCTAAAACCAGTTGCTCCATTTCCATTTCTAAAACCAGTTCCCCCTTCATCCAACAGAACTACAATCCGCCTTCCGCATCAAACACTGTGTTCCACTACCTCTGAACCCAACTGTTCCCCTTGTAAACCCAGCCGCTGTCCCATTAGACTAGTTTTCCATCCTTTTGTTACATGCATGAAGGTGTGGAACAAAGAATATAATAAAACGTTTGAAATTATACGGAAAATAGGCAAAGCCCTCGCTTGTGATGGTGTCATATTTGTTGGGTTTGTTGGTGTTTGGGCCATTTATGAAAAATGAATTGTAAAATTTTGCTTTGATATTTTACGAGTGGTTCGAGATAGAGTGATGTTTTATAGGTCCGACGAACTTAATCTAAGCCAGAAATCAATCACCACAGAGGAAGAGTGATGTTATAAAAAGGTAAGTTTCAAAGTGAACAATTATTTTGGGACAGATGAAAAAAAAGATGGACGATAATTTAGGGACGGAGGGAGTAATTTATTACTGTTATTTTAAATGAGTATCATTGCCTTCCTCGTGAATCCCGCACCTAGAAAAACAAGCCAACCCACGTGATATGACTAGTCTAATCAAGAAACCCACCCACTTATTATTTAAATAAATATTCATGGTTCTTATCTTATTTTACTTTGTATAAATTGGTGGCCATATATTATCTTTGTTACATTTCCCAAGGTACACGAATTGTACTTTTCCCGGTTCATATCGGTCTATCTACTCTTCTCTCTAATTTCGACCATTTCATCCTCCGGATTTATTTCTCCTCTCGGTCTATCCTCTCTTCCCTCTAAATCCGACCACTTTTTCTACATGAAGTCAATCAATGTTGAGTTAATTAATCTTTACATGAATATGTTTTATTCTGTAATGATTAATCAATTCGATAAAGATTGTGTATCAATTCAGATTAAGATTCTCTACTGCAAATTAAGAAGGTTTTATTTAAACGGTTCTAGCAAATTATGAATGATGAGGTATGTTAATTTCATGTTAAACTAGTTTTTACTTAGTTTTACCAAGTTTTACCGTTATAATTTGACATTGAAACGAGATTCGTTGGATTGGTTTCAAGGGATTTTTAGAAACCATTTGAACAGGTTTGTGCGTACTATATAAACACCTTTTCACCCTTCACCATTTTCACCATCATATTTTAACCGGACCCAATACACCGGCGGCTATGTTGGGACGTCGTCTGAACATATCATTTGTCAGTCATGCTCGTTCAATTTTCAACCTAGTTGCTCCATTTCCATTTCTAAAACCAGTTGCTCCATTTCCATTTCTAAAACCAGTTCCCCCTTCATCCAACAGAACTCCAATCCGCCTTCCGCATCAAACACTGTGTTCCACTACCTCTGAACCCAATTGTTCCTCTTGTAAACCAAATTGTCCCATTAGACTAGTTTTTGATTCTTTTGTTACATGTATGAAGGTGTGGAACAAAGAATATAATAAAACGTTTGAAATTATACGGAAAATAGGCAAAGCCCTCGCTTGTGTTGGTGGCATATTTGTTGGGTTTGTTGGTGCTTGGGCTATTTATGAAAAAGGAATTGTAGAATTTTGCTTTGATATTTTACGAGTGGTTCGAGATAGAGTGATGTTTTATAGGTTCGACGAACTTAATATAAGCAAGAAATCAATCACCATAGAGGAATAGTGATGTTATAAAAAGGTAAGTTTCAAAGTGAACAATTATTTTTGGACAGATGAATAAAAAAGAGAAGGACGATAATTTAGGGACGAAGGGAGTAATTTATTACTGTTATTTTAAATAAGTATCATTGCCTTCCTCGTGAATCCTGCACCTAGAAAAACAAGCCAACCCACGTGATATGGCTAGTCTAATCAAGAAACCCACCCACTTATTATTTAAATAAATATTCATAGTTCTTATCTAATTTTACTTTGTATAAATTGGTGGCCATATATTATCTTTGTTAGATTTCCCAAGGTACACGACTTGTACTCCTCCCGGTTCATATCTGTCTATCTACTCTTCCCTCTTATTTCGACCATTTCATCCTCCGGATTTATTTCTCCTCTCGGTCTATCCTCTCTTCCCTCTAAATCCGACCGCTTTTTCTACATGAAGTCAATCAATGTTGAGTTAATTAATCTTTACATGAATATGTTTTATTCTGTAATGCTTAATCAATTCGATAAAGATTGTGTATCAATTCTGATTAAGATTCTCTAATGCAAATTAAGAAGGTTTTATTTAAACGGTTCTAGCAGATTATGAATGATGAGGTATGTTAATTTCATGTTAAACTAGTTTTTACTTAGTTTTACCAAGTTTTACCGTTATAATTTGAAATTGAAATGGAATCCGTTGGATTGGTTTCAAGGGATTTTTATAAACCGTTTGAACGGTTTGTGGCTATATAAACACCTTTTCACCCTTCACCATTTTCACCATCATATTTTAACTGGACCCAATACACCGGCGGCTATGTTGGGACGTCGTCTGAACATATCATTTGTAAGTTATTCTCGTTCAATTTTCATCCCAGTTTCTCCATTTCCATTTCCAAAACCAGTTGCTCCATTTTCATTTCTAAAACAAGTTGCTCCATTTCCATTTCTAAAACCAGTTCCCCCTTCATCCAACAGAACTCCAATCCACCTTCCGCATCGGACACTGTGTTCCACTACCTCTGAACCCAGCTGTTCCCCTTGTAAACCCAGCCGCTGTCCCATTAGACTAGTTTTCCATCCTTTTGTTACATGTCTGAAGGTGTGGAACAAAGAATATAATAAAACGTTTGAAATTATACGGAAAATAGGCAAAGCCCCCACTTGTGTTGGTGGCATATTTGTTGGGTTTGTTGGTGCTTGGGCTATTTATGAAAAAGGAATTGTAGAATTTTGCTTTGATATTTTACGAGTGGTTCGAGATAGAGTGATGTTTTATAGGTCCGACGAATTTAATATAAGCAAGAAATCAATCACCACAGAGGAAGAGTGATGTTATAAAAAGGTAAGTTTCAAAGTGAACAATTATTTTGGGACATATGAATAAAAAAAAGGACGATAATTTAGGGACGAAGGAGTAATTTATTACAGTTATTTTAAATGAGTATCATTGCCTTCCTCGTGAATCCTGCACCTAGAAAAACAAGCCAACCCACGTGATATGGCTTGTCTAATCAAGAAACCCACCCACTTATTATTTAAATAAATATTCATAGTTCTTATCTTATTTTACTTTGTATAAATTGGTGGCCATATATTATCTTTGTTAGATTTCCCAAGGTACACGACTTGTACTCCTCCCGGTTCATATCTGTCTATCTACTCTTCCCTCTAATTTCGACCATTTCATCCTCCGGATTTATTTCTCCTCTCGGTCTATCCTCTCTTCCCTCTAAATCCGACCGTTTTTTCTACATGAAGTCAATCAATGTTGAGTTAATTAATCTTTACATCAATATATTTCATTCTGTAATGATTAATCAATTCGATAAAGATTGGGTATCTATTCAGATTAAGATTCTCTACTGCAAATTAAGAAGGTTTTATTTAAACGGTTCTAACAGATTATTAATGATGAGGTATGTTAATTTAATGTTAAACTAGTTTTTACTTAGTTTTACCAAGTTTTACCGTTATAATTTGACATTGAAATGGGATCCGTTGGATTGGTTTCAAGGGATTTTTAGAAACCGTTTGAACAGGTTTGTGCGTACTATATAAACACCTTTTCACCCTTCACCATTTTCACCATCATATTTTAACCGGACCCAATACACCGGCGGCTATGTTGGGACGTCGTCTGAACATATCATTTGTAAGTCATGCTCGTTCAATTTTCAACCTAGTTGCTCCATTTCCATTTCCAAAACGAGTTGCTCCATTTCCATTTCTAAAACCAGTTGTTCCATTTCCATTTCTAAACCAGTTCCCCCTTCATCCAACAGAACTCTAATCCGCCTTCCGCATCAAACACTGTGTTCCACTACCTCTGAACCCAGTTGTTCGCCTTGTAAACCCAGCCGCTGTCCCATTAGACTAGTTTTCCATCCTTTTGTTACATGCCTGAAGGTGTGGAACAAAGAATATAATAAAACGTTTGAAATTATACGGAAAATAGGCAAAGCCCCCGCTTGTGTTGGTGGCATATTTGTTGGGTTATTTGGTGTTTAAGCTATCGGTCTATCTACTCTTCCCTCTAATTCCGACCATTTCATCCTCCGGATTTATTTCTCCTCTCGGTCTATCCTCCCTTCCCTCTAAATCCGACCGCTTTTTCTACATGAAGTCAATCAATGTTGAGTTAATTAATCTTTACATGAATATGTTTTATTCTTTAATGATTAATCAATTCGATAATGATTGTGTATCAATTCAGATTAAGATTCTCTACTTCAAATTAAGAAGGTTTTATTTAAACGGTTCTAGCAGATTGTGAATGATGATGTATGTTAATTTCATGTTAAACTAGTTTTTACTTAGTTTTACCAAGTTTTACCGTTATAATTTGACATTAAAATGGGATCCGTTAGATTGGTTTCAAGGGATTTTCAAAACCGTTTGAACATGTTTGTGCGTATTATATAAACACCTTTTCACCCTTCACCATTTTCACCATCATATTTTAATTGGACCCAATACACCGGCGGCTATATTGGGACGTCGTCTGAACATATCATTTGTCAGTCATGCTCTTTCGATTTTCAACCCAGTTGCTCCATTTCCATTTCCAAAACCAGTTGCTCGATTTCCATTTCTAAAACCAGTTGCTCCATTTCCATTTCTAAAACCAGTTCCCCCTTCATCCAACAGAACTCCAATCCGCCTTCCGCATCAAACACTGTGTTCCACTACCTCTGAACCCAGTTGTTCCCCTTGTAAACCCAGCCGTTGTCCCATTAGACTAGTTTTCCATCCTTTTGTTACATGCCTGAAGGTGTGGAACAAAGAATATAATAAAACGTTTGAAATTATACGAAAAATAGGCAAAGCCGCCGCTTGTGTTGGTGGCATATTTGTTGGGTTTGTTGGTGTTTGGGCTATTTATGAAAAAAGGAATTGTAGAATTTTGCTTTGATTTTTTACGAGTGGTTCGAGATAGTATGGACCGACAGCCTAGGAGATTTGAATACGTGTAGTCTTTATACTCGTTTAGGGGGAATCTTGCACAGTTGACTAGGTTTATTCAAATGGACCAATTGAACAAGATTAGTACCAGAACCAAGTTTCTGGTCGTTTTTGTCCCTGAGCCATCAAACTCTTCTTCACCCAACCCAATGAACCCATGCCATCCCTTCCATGTTTTTCCGTCCATCCCACTGAATGAAGATCTCCTTTACCCTTTAGCTTCGAAAGTTGTTGCTCCTCAATCTCCTAAATTAGGATCTCCGTTCAGGTAATTTTTAATTTTTGTTTTGTTATTTTTATAGTTTGAGTTATCTGATGCGTTTTTTATTTTCATGTAACAGGTACTGGTTTTGATTTAGTAGGTTTTTGTTTAGGATCTAATCCATGTCTTTACTAGTATGTAAGCTTTAGATCCTTGGTGTTTAGTTTTTACCCTCACTTGGCTTGGTTGTTAAACTCTTTTGCTTGAAATGATGCTTTTTTTTTTGTTAATGCAAGCAAGGTATATGAAGGATTATTATTAGAGTAATGCTAGTGTTGATGCTTGTAACTCTTTTACTACGCATATCAATGCACTGGGTTGAGTCGTTCTGAAATGCACACTTTACGTGACTTTCTTTAATTATTTTTTAATCATAATGTTATTTTGAGGGTTCTATTCACTTTCTTACCCTCTATGTTGTCCTTGTGTAAGTGAATGAGCACCAACAATCATTGTTTACATTCATCCCTAAGCTTTTTCTTCTTCAGTAATTATCTACGTTTAACTAAGATGTGAAGAGATGTAAAGAAAGAAGGATTGATAATGTCTTAGGGCAACAAGGATAAGAAAGTCAATTGAAGCACACCAAAAGGGTATTACAGTTAAAAAAACAAAAAAAAAAAAAAAACTAAGATGTGAAGAGATGTAAAGAAAGAAGGATTGAAAAAACAAGGATAAGAAAGTCAATTGAAGCACACCAAAAGGGTATTACAGTTAAAAAAACAAAAAACAAATTAAAGGGTATTACAGCAAAAGGGTATTACATCAATCAGGCTTTCTTTGTAAATGCCTCCGGCTCAACAAGGGCTTGGAGGCTGGCTTGATGAACTGAACTGGTTGTGCTAGCTCAGTTTGCTTGAATAACTTTGAGGTCTGAAAAATTATTTACAGATCATATAAATCTTAGTACTTGTGCTTGTTGGGTAAAACCCTATACAATCTTACAGAATATAAAATAAATAAAACATCGAAAACAAAACCGTTAAGCTTCTGGTTGCAGAGGAAGACTTGTAGAGTCTGCTGGTTGCTCTGAACGAAGGTCTGCTGGTGACTTGAAACGAAGTCTGCTGGTGGTTTTGTTCCAAGTCTGCTGGTGAAGGTCTTATGATGACTTACCAAGTTTGTGGTGAAGGTTTTCTGGTGACTTACTAAGTCTGCTGGTGAAAGTCTTCTAGTGAAGGTCTGCTGGCAGAAGCATTGAAGGTCTACCGGTGGAAGTATTGCAGGTCTACCGGTAGAAGTCTGAAGTCTGCTGGTAGAAGGAAAACGTACCGAGGCCTGTGTAACACACAGTTTCCTTGAAACGTTATTCGTCCCATTCCCTGTAAGTGCCTGGAGTTCTTACTTAGGACGAACGCCTTACAAACAGCGAATCGAGTGCGAGGCCGAAGAAAAATGAAATCAATCACCAAACAGAGGCCAAGAAAATGATGATCAATATGCAATGCAAATGCAAGTGTATCAGAGGAAGAGAAACTTCATGTTTTCCTGTGAGCGTATTCTCTGTTGTGGAGAATGGTTCCTTTATATAGGCCAGTGAATCAACGCCTTTTAATTACTAAAACCATTTTGATTATGCCCATTAACCACTCAATTAAAGCGGACATTAAGACATAATTAATATGTCCATTAAAACCGAATTATTCTGCTCTTTAATGCTGGAGTTACAAAACAAACTTGAATTTAAAATTCAAAAGAAAAATGTGCAAAAGGCGGATTTGTTTAGGTAGCACAATTTGGTCCGACATTCATGTCTGCCAATCCTAGCCAAATTGGACCTTGATTTGCACCCCCGTGCGGGCGCGGGAGGGATAGTTCTTTCTATACAAGCTTACCTAACCACAAGGTAGCCTTTGTATATAAACCCTTCAAGCCTTTCACATTTTCCCAATGTGGGATAACTCACTTCCAACATTTCAAATGTCTTCTTTAAACCTCTATAACTTATTCATCCGATATCCGAATTGGACAAATAAATATAGTATTCTTATGTACTCACGGAGAAGAACATAATTCCACAATTACCATAGTCATTACATAAATGACTCACAAATAAATTAGTGCCTCAAAGCCCCAATTTACTTCACTTAAAAACACTAGTTTTCCAATATTGCTTGGCCCCACTCATTTTGATTTGTTCTCGAAAAAAATTTAAAATCATCATACATATCTTACTAACATGTGAAATGGATGGATGGATGGATGGATGGCTCAAGTGTGTTGAGAAATCCATTGCAATATATGGTGGTAGGATTCCAACAATCTCTTCTGATGCCCACAAGTCGATTATACTAATTTTGTGCTGCAACTCTTGGTCTCGTCATTGATTTGGTAGATCGAGTATTGCAGTTAGATTAGGTTAATGTGAAGGGTAAATGGGCCAACAGATATCAGTAGAGTACGTTTGTGTGGGTTGGGGTACGAGTATGTGACAGTTCGTCATCCTAACCTCCTTGTGCGTTTTTTCTGTAACTTTGTCAGTTCAATTATGCTAATCTGGTTTTGAGTATAACCTCGTTGATCATTTTTCCAGTCACTACCATAAGCTCGTTGACCATTTTTCCTTCGCGTTGTTCTATTTACCAAACTGATTTGAGATGAGGGTGATTCATCCCGTGCAGCTCTATATATCATATCTCTGCACAATTTGTTCCAAGTTTGTTAAGGTTCAATTTGGTAGCGTACGGACAGCCATGGAGGTGTGTTGAATGTCTATCAATATTGGACTAATTAGCTGGTAGAGGAAAATGTAGTTCTGCTCGATTAGTCGTGAATTTCTAGACCAAACCTAGATATACTTGTAATGCTATAAAGTAAAAACTATAATATGATATATATAGCTGAGCTCCAATTTTAAGTTTTGCAACTCAATAAACAAACTATATTATTAATTTTTTTTATGAAATATAAATAAATAAATAACTTATGAGGTATTCCTTATTAGCTAAAAATAAAGTTATTATTTTATTGAAAATTTAAGTTGGGACAATAACATTTTTCTCTGCTTCTCAAAATAAATTTTTGTTTTAAATTTTTTAATAAAAAAAGAAAAAAAGAAAATTGACTTAGGTTATTTTAGTTGGGTACTTATTATAACATTGCAAGTGAATTTAGTTAACAAATGTGAATTTAGTTTATTTAAATGGATACTTGTTTTAGAACAAATTTTTTTTCAAAAAAAATTGACACTTATTTTGAGATGGGAAAGAAGTATTTAACATAATTTATTATATCTTAAATAATAAAATTGTTTTGAACAAAGGAAAAGTTTATTAATAGGGGAATATGTAAAAACCTACTTAATTAAAAACCTACTTGCAATGTGCGCTGCAGTTTCCGTTTTGATCCCTTCTAATAATAGGGGGGTCCACTAAGGATCGAAGACAAAAAGTCGTTTCAAAAGTTTAGGGATGATATTGATGTTCATATCACAAACTATTACACTTGAGTTAGGATCTAACCAGATAGATCGACACCTAGGACGTGACCAAAATTTTCAACTTGGAAGTCTGATATGCTTATGGCTTGGGAACACCAAACACTTGCTAAACCCACCATATGCACACTCAAAAGCCTGTTTCTATCAGTAGTGGGTGACCAATGACCACTTATAGAGTACATACAAGCTCCACATCTGACTAAGTCGGTTGGAGGCATCACAATTGGTGGTTGGCTTCTTTGTAGGAAACAGA
Organism: Codonopsis lanceolata; assembly: GCA_013146195.2. Classification (NCBI taxonomy): domain Eukaryota; kingdom Viridiplantae; phylum Streptophyta; class Magnoliopsida; order Asterales; family Campanulaceae; genus Codonopsis; species Codonopsis lanceolata. The sequence continues at coordinate 116,693,197 of CM028381.1, read as the reverse complement.
GAGCCATACTCATTTAAGCTTTGGGAAGAGGCATTTACAGTAGAATACCAGAGCCTGTTGTGGTCTGTGGGAAATGGCTAATTCAAAAGCTGTGCAAATGGCCCATAAATCCATAATTCAATGTTATTTACTGAGTGATCCTAAACTTAACACCACAATCTATAAATATAACATAATTTAATGCATAAAATGACCTAAATATCCCTTTTAACATTTAATAGATACTCATTTTTCGTACACTTACGGATGTTTATAAATTTTTCGACGAACTCTAAGATCTTACTAACATTATTATTTATATTTGTGTAAGTTAAAAACATGAATTTTTAATTTTATTCAACCTTTGATTAAGAGAAAATACCTCACATTAATTTTATTCAGTATTTTTAATTAGGGGCGAATAAAATCCGAATCCGAAAATTTAGGATATGGATCGAGCTTTTAAATATCCGAAAGATAATCCGATCTGATCTAAATCCAATAATTTCTTAACAAATCGAATAATAGATATGACTGATTCGATCTGAATCTGATCCATTGATAGATCTAGGTTGGAGTGAGTATTAACAAGTGTTCCTCCTTATGATAATTACTCTCTCCCACCCAAATTATTATCTTTCTTTACTTTTTAGTTTGTTTCAAAAAAATTATCTCTGCCTATAATTTTTTTAAGACGATAGTTTTACTATTTTTATCTTACTTTTACTTCCTATTTTAATTATGGGCAACATGCAAATGAGTTTTAAAGAAAACTACATACTATATCAATATTAATAATTAAGTCAATTATTTTTCGTTAATTTGTATACGGAGTTGAACGAGACAATAAATTTTAGGACAGAGGTAGTATTGTTTAGTAAAAAATAATACTCCCTTAAAAGTCTGCTATGTTGAAGCAGAGAATCAAAAATGAACAAAGGCTGTTGAAGTTCAAGTAAGGAAGGTTGTTGATGTTGCACTAGTTAGAGCTGTCAAGGCTGCGCGCTAAAGCTGTGTAGGCTGCTGAAGTACGAACCTTCATGGTGGAAAGTTGTCGATATGAGGTTTGTGTAGGATACAGTTTTTATAAAACAGAATCGTCCCAATCCCCCCGTAAGTAAGACGTATGTCTCCAAGTATACATCGGAACGACCCAAAATGTCTTCGCACTTAAGATTTAGACTAATTGAATTTGTTCTTGGACAATATCACCAACTTGCAGAAGGCCAAAGGAAAGTGGGCTAAACTAAGGGTTCGTTCATCAGATGGGCTTAAGACTTAAGTCGAATTGGGCTGCATTTCAATAACTCGAACCTAATATCTATAGTTAAGTTATACTTGAGCAGTTACAATTTCAGTGAAAGGACTGATCCGCAATTATTCTTAGTAACAATACAAGGATATAGAGAAATGGATGGTTCCTCCGAGCATGGTTTGTATTTAGAAAGTAAAAAGCAAAGTCCGCTTGTTAAGAAGAAAAGGCCCATGCTTTCGTATCCAACTATGCACAACATATTTAATATTGGGCCATACATTTTATTATGACCCTAGCTCCCTAACTGACTATTTTATTGGTCTGCAAGTATTTTGGACATTTGTAATTGATGAAAGTGGTACACCATCGGGAACATGGCCCAACTTAATGAATTGATAATAAATCTTGATTATCGAAAGTGAAAGGCTATAAGCCTATAACATTGCGTTCGGCAGTTTCTTCTTCTCGTTTTCAACTTTTCTTTTCTTATTATGTCACCTAAAGACATTTGTCTTCCTTTTCCTTTTCCTTTGATCCATTTCAATATTTTTAGATCAAAATAATTTTGTTGGTGCCTTAAAGTTACGCGGATGATCCTAATCTTTGAATTGGATAGGACCACAAGAATACTAAAATTCTTGATCTATCTCAAAATGAGTGTTCTTTTTTTTTAAAATTGTCCCAATATCAGTTTTTATTGTGTTGTGAAGTTATTATATTCATCTTTGTCAAATACTTCATCCGTTACAGACAAATAATCCACCATACTATTTTGGAATGTTTTACATTAAATGTCTACTTTCAAAAATCATGTCTAAAATATCAATAACATTTCAATATTACCATCAGTGGCGGATTCAGACATAAACTTCAGCGGTGTCACAAATTAATACTATTACATAAATTTTTTGAAAATTACAATTGTCCCCTACGCGTTTTCATACGTTGAAAACATTGAATTACATAGACTTAAACTATCCAATTAGTTAATCAACTACACAAAATGACAAAAAAATATTTAATGGTTCCAGCAAATTCATCATAACATAGACTTAAGACTTTAATGATTTTGTGATTTTTGTCAAAAGTCAAAAACCCCACAACCACAATTTCCACTTTCCAGCAAATTCATCATAACATATGCAATTTGTGATTTCTTATCAAAAAGTTTTACTGTGTTGTGAAGTTATTATATTCATCTTTGTCAAATACTTCATCCGTTACAGATAAATAATTCACCAAATTATTTTGGAATGTTTTACATTAAATGTCTACTTTCAAAAATCATGTCTACAATATCCATAACATTTCAACATTACCATCCAGGCATCCACATTTGATATTAACATCTTCATTATGCTAAAACATTATTGCAAATATGATCTCGAATGCTAATTATATAGAAATTAATAATTAAATTTTCAAACGTGTATTTTTTAGGTGAAACAGAGGGAGTACAATCTATTTTATATGTATTTGTAGGCAAAAATTTAGATAATACGATCTTATAGATTTTTTCTTAAAGAGGATCCTATTTATCTGACCCATCGTGCGTTGTTAGGTTGAGTTGTGAGAGTGTAACTCCGTCTAAGAGCATCTACAATGGTTCCATTTAGCACCATCCTAAAATCCTTTTTAGAGTTTTTTTAACCTTCCTGAAACCCACAGTGAACATCCTATCAAACACTCTATCCCTAAAATTAGCTAATTAAACCCCAAAATATTGGATGTATTCTTCATATTGGTGGGTCTTTATGATAATCTGCCCATCTCATTTGATGATCTGTTTTCATAATCTTTTTCCATTCCTCATTTCTATTAAATTTGTGTGTGAGTTTTTTTTTTACACTTATCATTCCTCTTCCTATTATTTATAACTTAAAATTACAGGTATATTGTTAATAGTAAAAGCATGAGACAACTTCATTTAAATAAAAGTTTACATATAATATATATTTTTAAAATATAAAATTTATATATTTTTTATTCCGATTGCTGTAGAAAAATATAAATAAAAAATAAAAAATATATTAATAGTTATGTTGTTAATTAAATGATGTAAATAATTTATAAGATACTCATTGGAGTTGAAACTTTTTTAAAGAATCTCTAAAATGATTTAGGAGTTATATAAAATATAAACTATAGATGATATTTTAAAATACAACCAGGTGAATGTTCTTATAAATTAAGTTCATAAGATAATTTATGTTGAAAATAACTTAACGTAAAAGTACAAAAGGGGAAAAAGAAGAAGATATTATGTGAAAGGAAGAGAGAATAATCCAAAATGTGTCAAATTTGTCACGTGGCAAAACTACCAAGGTTCATGTAAAATGTATACTAATTACCAATTTCATGCTTCTCGAAAAAGGGGATTCTCAATTGTGTTCATTGATGAAAGAGAGGAGTCGGTGAACTACCTTCTTGGACTTTTTTGAGCCATTATTGTTTTCTTAGTTTACATCCACATAAGACCATCACAATGTTATTATCTTTATATCATCTTGTTTGTTTGGTCTCATTACTATTTATATATTTTTTTTTTCAACTCTTTACCTATTTATGAAAATTGATATATTCTTTATTTGGTCTCATTACTATTTATATATTTTTCTCCTCTTACCTATTTAAAAAATATATATTTTTATTATATAATTTTTTTACAAAAAAAAATTAACATATCCCAATAAAAAAATATTTCATTTTCCCCCAAAAACCGGTCACACACAATGCATTTAAGAAGATTCTTTACTTTCTTCCTAATTAAGAGTTTTTGGCTTTCTCTCTTCTAAATGGATGAGCTAAGAAGAAATCTCACGTTATGTATTTGTTTTTCTTATTAAGAAGAGCTTTAAAAAGATGAGTTTTTCATATAATACGGATGCTCTAAGTCACTGTTTTGTATTTATCTAAGGACATATTCCACTAGTGGAGAATTCCCCGTGGATCCAAAATCCGATTTCGGTTATTCTTTAGAAAAGTGATAGTATTACGGGATACAAATTATACTACTCCTATTATTCTTACGAGATTTAACATGAATTAAATAATTGTTTGGTCCCTAAACTATCCTAAATTATGAGTTTGGTTCTTATATTTTTTTTGAAATGTGTTTGGTCCTTAAAGTAGATTTTTATTAAGAGATTACCCATTTTTGGGGTTACCATCAGTTTTGTTGTTATGTTTTTTTTAAATCCCAAATTTACCCTTAGTAAGTAATGTTAATGGTTAAAAACCTAACCCCCAATTTGATCTCCATTCTCTCCACATCACCTCCTGCTCCGGCACAACCTATTATCATCCAGCCCCAAAAACGTTGACTCAGATGGATCCAATTACAACCCCTTAGTATCATTCGTGATAACCCTCTTCGTAATATTATCCCCATCATAATATCAACCCCATCGTAACAATTCTCCCTGTTTCAATACCCAATTAAATTGACACAGAACCATGAAAGTGCAAAAGGACAGATGGAAATAAATGGAGATGCTCCAAGGAAGCCCACCCTAACTTCAGGTACTGCGAGCGACACATGCACCGTGGTCGTAATCGTACGAATTCCTGTTCAGGAAAGCCTGTGGAATTCCACTTCTCTACTGCTACTACTAATACTACCCCGTCAACAACAGTAATGTCCTGCCCCACTTCTTCATCGGTCATCCCAACCCTCTCTATCCCATGATTACTAAAATCCCTTTCTTTATCCTTCCCTTCACCACCCCCATTCCTCCTCCACCTCCAAACCTTTTCTCGCAACCTTGCACCATTTCCTAGACTTCACACTGCCCTACACTCAACACAACAAGAATCACAGGTCTCTTCATCCCTCTCTTTCTCTCTCTCTATACTTTATCAGTCTTTTTAATTTTCTCTTACTACCCCAAACTCTACTGTCAACGAAGTTAACGCGGTGTTGATTCCCAAACATTTTCAATTACAAATCAGTTGAAACCCTAGCTCGAATTTTTGAACCCACTATCAAAATCCAAAATCCATCGCCTCTCAATTCATCATCATCACCGTCGTCGTCCACATCGAGTTTGGTGGATTTCACGAATTTGTAGGAAGTGAATTTGTCGGAGACGATCCATTTGGCTTTGGGAGTGTTTCCGCCGACGTGGAGGTAAAGCTTGACGACGTTGCTCAAGTTAGCGGTTGGGGAATAATATTTGAGCTTTAGGGATTTCAATTTGTAGTCAAGGTCGTTTAGAGTTTTGGCCAGAGTAGGTTTGGGTTCTTCAACGTCCTCGTAGTATTCATCTTCTTCTTTGTACTGATTGGAGTCGTGATCGAAGATGGAGATGGCTGGAGCAGAAAGGGCTGTAGACGGTGAGAGCTTGGGAGAGAATGGGGGAATGAAGGTGTAGAACTGAAAGATCGTGGGTTTGTGGAGGAGAATTTGGACCGATTCCCTTTTTCTTTTTTTCTTTTTTCTTTTTTAATTTTTTATTTTGAACCATTAACATTACTAAGGGCGAATTTGGAATTTCATAAAAAATTTGACGGCAAAACTGACGGTAACCCCGTAAGGGGGTAATATTTTAATAAAAACCTACTTTAAGGATCAAACACATTTTAAAAAAATGTACATGGACCAAACACATAGTTTGTGAATAGTTTAGGGACCAAATATTTATTTAATCCTTTTAATATTGTTATCTTTGAAAGTCAAGTTTTTAAGAAAATGATACATTTAGTAGCTAATTAGTAATAAAATATCACTTTCATACCTTAATTTTTAAAAATGAACTCTTTAACTAAAATATTACAAAATAAAATAATGAATCTTTTGTCCAGAACAAAGAGAGTATAACTTAGAAAGTTCATTCAAATATATATCCATCTATTCTATATTACAACACATCTACTTCATGGCTATGTGCAATGTGAAGTGAAAAGCGTGTTGGAAAAATTGTGTTTTGTGAAGGAAATTGTGTAATTTGAGGTACAATTTTTTTTAAAAGTAATTTATGTAATGATAAGCGTAGTTGCGGAAATGTGTTCTACTCCATGAAAATATCAAAATCATATATTTATTTGTCAAATTTGATGTTTAATAAGTCATGAATGATTAAAGTGTGATGTTGAAAATAAGTTTGTTTTCATTTTTCTATGGCCTCCTATTCTTGGTTGGTGATAGAGTTCGAACACATGTTCAGTTTCGCCAAAAACTTAAGTACAATGATTTCCTGATTCTCCATTGTATTATGAGAAATGAACGTCCGTACTAGCTTCCAAACACTTACGGGGGATAAATAAATATGCTTTTAAAGAAACTGTGCTTAACACGAGTCTCGGACCCGCAGACTTTGGTTCTGCTTCAACAATCTTCATCAGCAGCTTTACATAGCTTAGTACATCAGCAGATTTGGTGGTATATCAGCAGTGCTGATCAAGTTTAAAGCACCAGCTGCTATACATAAGCACACTTGAACCTTGGTAGCTTTTGATGAGTACACCAGCAGTATCTATTTCTCTTGATATATTTGTAACAAAGCGTGCCTACCTTTTTTTATTTTTTGCACTATTCCAAAAGGTGAAAAAAGGCTAGTAGATAGTATTAAAGGTATTTTTCTCATAACATAAACTAAACCTACGTAATTTTAATGTGGGTACGGATAAGTAATTTATGAAGTGGAAATTGTGTCTCAATATAAAAATATCTACTTTTCATCCCATTATTCTCACCAAGTTAAACTCATATTCCTAATATTTTAAATTTTATAAGAATATGTGGCAAAATTCTATTGGTTTTAGATTTTACTTTTGTTATCCTCAGATATTTTTTTTAACCTTTTGTTTGTTCAACTATTTATCATAGAAAATGGGGGTTTTTTAATTTATTTTTTCGGTTCCAAAAATTAAATACCAACTTTCACAGTATCCTCTGATCAGCTCTGATCACTCCTCAGCTGCACCTCCATAAGCAAAGTTGGGTGCCATTGCAATGCCAGCAGTAGCCAACATTTACTCTGCCTCCACCCATCACCCTAATTAATTATGGATAGTCCATCCACACTCCCATCCACACCCATCAAACGATGGTAGAACCCACCAAAGACCGGTAAGAGTTTCCTCGGATCCTTCATCCGCCATAGTCCCCTCAGTTTCCTGTCTCATGTAATTACCAATTTCTTCCTCCTTGAACAATGGGAATTGAATTGTGATCTGTTAGTCCATCGATGAATGAGGAGAGTTGGTGAACTAACTTTTACGACTTTTAGGAATTTTTTGACCCTATATTACTTTATACGGAGTATATTATAATGGAAGGTATTTGGGATTATTGAGCGGTATATTTCGTGTAGTACGGGGAAATCAAAGGCCAGCATTGAGGATTTAATTTAAGAAAAGGGCATTTCAAAAACATCAAATGATCGGTAGCTTTTACGATCCAAGACACCAAGACTTTGATATTTAATTGGATCATCAATTATAAAATTATTTATAGTTACGGGGAAATCAAACAAGCATTGAAACCAAACCTTTAACTTAAATCATGAGCACCTTAATCAACGGGTTAAGAGAATTAATTGTTAACCTTTTTGATATTTTAATATTTCAAAAACATTTGATGTCAAAAAATGATCGGTAGCGTATCGGCCCTGAAGACACCAAAACGACCCCATTTTGACTTCGAAAGCCAAAATGACGCAGTTTTGACATACGACTTTAGAAGAGAAAATAAGTTGGCCGACAAGCACTCCACTTGCCTTTATACACAGCACAATTATGGAGGTCTGGTAGAATTTTTTTATATGGTTTTTGGAATTTTTTTAAATTATTTTTTTGAAAAACAATATACATTTTTATCTATAAATAGACATTTTGTTTATTTTATTTCAACATCAACTCGATTTTCTACAAAATTTGGATTTTCCCACGCTTTCCTTCCTCTCTCTCTCTCTCTCTCTCCAAATTTGACATTTTCAATTCATATTAAGATATTTAATAACCACATTTAGTTATGTAGTTAACAATATTAATTTAATTGATAAATTTCGTAATTAAGAATCACTAATTAATATATGTATTAGAAAATTAACTATAATAACATTGAATAATCACAAATTATTAAGTATTAATATTTAATAATGCATATTAATATTTGAAAAATATTATTATTAAAAAATTAATTTAATTTTGAACTTAGTAATTTATGTAACATAAAATTTATATAGCACAAACAAATTTTTTATATATAAATAAGATATAAAGATATAATTTAATTAAGATAAATATAATAGATTATGTAAAGTTATTAAAATTTGTGTCACCTTTAGAAAAAAGTTTTTTTGTTGGATAGTTTAAAATACCTTAAAAATATTATTTATTTATTTTTAATGATATAAGTAATCTATGGCGCAACATTTGCTCCCTATTGTTCATAGTCTTAATTAGATTGATTTTAGTCAACACAAGCAAATATATCTGTTTTGTTTTCCAAGGACATTTTCCCTTGATTAGTGGAGGATTTCCGGTGGATCCAAAATACCATTTGATGGTTATTATTTATTCTACCATGTTGTGCCGTACTTCCGGGTGATATGAAAATTGTACTTCCTTTATCTTGGCACTATGGCAAAAATATGTTTCATTTAAGAAGAAAAAAAAGGTGATAAAACATTTGGCATACCTATACTATATGACAAAAATTTATGTACGATCGTCTTACGGATTTCATTTCGTATGATAGAGACTAAAATAAAAAAGAAAATAGGCTATTGGAGCGAACAATATATCGAAGAAAACCGCAGGTTATTCAATAAGAAAATAAATCCAAATAGGACAAAGACGCAGACTCAATAAGTGAGATTCTGGCAAGATCACAAGACCCAAACCCAGATTCATTCAAGAACATAGGCTCGCTTAGTTGTGTTGTGGAATGGGTGACATGACATGTTTAGAGTGTGCCATCGCATTAATGAGTATTTTCCTCAATTGCAGTGCCGCTCTTGAACTTTTAAAATGTTACTCTGGCGCCTCTAATGCTTCTAGAAGACATGCCGAAGTCAATATGTGTCTAGATTTTGCATTCTAGTCCTAAATCAGCCTAAAGTTTTGATCAAATTCATTTTTAATGTAAAATGACACTCTTAATACAAAAAAATGATTTATCTAAAAGCAAAAATGACATATTTAAGGGCAAAAGTGACACATTTAAGGCAAAAAAGGTAGATTTTCATACATATTAACTTACACATTCATAGACTAAAAGTGACACATTTAAAGCCAAAAGGGACACATTTAAGGTAAAAAAATAACACACTTTCATATATATTAACTTACACATTCAAGGATTAAAAGTGACACATTTAATGGTAAAAGAGACACATTTAATAGCAAAAGTGATATATTTAAAGCAAAAAAATGACACATTTAAAAACAAAAGTGACACATTCAAAACTAAAAAGTGACAACTTTTCATTTAAGTGCTACACTTTTAATGACAAAAATAACATTTTTTAAGGCAAAAATAATGGTTTTAATTTATAAATATAAGGGGTAGCGCTATAATTTTTAAAAGTTGAGGGGTTGTGCTGTAATTTCTAAATCTTTGACATATTTAACAAGGATAGCTCTGTATTACGAATTAAAATCCGTAAAACCGTTTTATAAGAAACATATTCTTATTATACGGAGGTGAATCTCCGCATGGGAAGTTGGCGATGGAGAGTTGGAGACCCTTTGTACATTGGAAATGTATAAGGTAAGTATGCTTATAAATCATAATCTCTCATCTCGTATTCTCGTCTCTAAATGAGGGTCTATCTAAAAAAATATTATTCATAAATTAGCGTTTATTTTAAAGATTTTTTCTTGTACGTAAATGGGTGTTTATTTTTATATAACTTTACTTGTTTCACATTAATATTTGAAGCGGTATGTATACCTCCAATTTTTTTAACTCAATCTGACCTATTTTCAAATCGATAGTAGGTGCGAATTTAATTTCTTTTTCAAAATTTGTAAACAATTAAGCTAGGATTTTTGGTGAGGTTAAAAAGGTTTTTTTTTTTAATAATTTTTTTTCTAACTATATACTCTTATTAATTATTCGTTCAAAGATTGATTAATAATTTCTTTAACTATTCGCATTTTGCTTTGTTTTGAAGCTAGAGAATAATCAAGTGACGAGGTTTCTGTTGAATCTGATTACTGTATGTACTAAAAATTGGATTCTAAATAATTGATTTCATGCGGCCGTCCAAACGAGGCCTCAAGTGGTTTCATAATTAAAAGATTATACTATATTAAAATGGATTGTTATTTTGATAATAAGTTATATGGGGAAAGTCAACCACTCATTCCCTATGTATATGTTTGTTTAGGAGTCTCTCTCTGCCTCTCCCAAACAAGTTAGTAAACCTAATGAATTTATATAAATATTATAGTCATAGTTTTTGGTGATAAATAATGCTATTGTGTTGGTTCAAACTTCATTCAACATTATATATTTTTTACTTGAACAGTTGACTATATTTTTTAAAAGTAGGAAAAATATATTTTTGAAAAATCATTTTCCGTGAAACAAATTTACAAGTATTGAAGAATGAAAGAATATAAGATCTGATTCCAAACATCAGGAACTCCAGGAAGACACCAATGTACACAATCTGCAATCTGAACTGGATTCGCTAATTCAATTTCACTTGGAGGTTGCCAATACTTCCTATTAACCGAAGGGTGAGCGTCTTTCCGATACGTAGAAAGTTGTGTTATGTTAAGAACTTGTACATTCAACCCTCTTGTTTTCAATTCCTCAATTGCTGCTTCTGCCACCTGCATCATCCCCATATCTGTAACATCTCTAATGTACATTTCTTCCAAAATCGGCTCCGTTTCGTTGTAGCAACTCTTATCCTTGTCACCACCCCAAAAATATGCCCTGCAAAATCCATAATTTACTGATATCAAACTAGCTAGCGCCTAGCAATATGGAAGTGAATTGAGTTTCGGAATATGAATATGCTTACATTTTGTGAAAAGGAGAGAGGGTTGTGAAGAATAATCGAGTCTTGGTTCGATTAACATGAACATCCAACCAATTGGACCATGTCTTTAGAGCCATCTCAAAGCGTTTCATCGGACTCGATTCAACGTAAGCTCTGTTAGGATTTTCAAACGATCCCCACCTGCGCCAATCACATCCAAGACCAAGATTACCTCTACGAGTCTCCAGCACTAATTTTTACTGAGCAAGGTTTTCAGGTTTCACTTACAAAAGAGTCATGTTGGGCTCTAGCCACCACATGTAGGAATCGAATACCAGCATATCTGCATCTATCCAGTGCCCGGCATGGTTTTCAATACTTTCGACTCTCATAACTCGATCGTGTACACGATGGATGATCGGATCATCGCAATTTGATTCCACCAACAATGGCTCCCAATAGAAATCAATTGAGACATTGTATTCCTTCATCAAATCCAAACAAAAACTGACTCAGATTCTTCTTCTTGATGATCAAATGAAAGATATAAATAAACCAATGAACTTACAGTAGCCTTAAAATTGATCAAAGAGCCATGCCACTGTGAAGACTTTTGAGTTGGATCAAGAATCCATGAGTCAATCATGCAAATTAGGGAAACCCATTGGTTCTTGCCCAATGAATCCCCAACAAACACAAGCCTCTTATTCCTTAGCTTTTCCAAAAGTGATGTTCCATTGAACCTATATTATATATTTAACATGATCAAATTGAGAGAGACAGATTAAATTCAACCAAGAAAATAAATTGATCATACCATACCTGGGAAGGTCACAACCAAGGGGCTGCCATCTCCAATTCTGATACTGCAACTCAGTTCTCCCAAACTTCTCACAAGCATAAGTATCAGTCATAAATGGACACTTTGTCCCACTGTACAGAGGATATGATCTGTTGTCAAAAACCCAATCCCCAGAAAACAAATCACAGCTCTCCACTGATGAATCCTCAAACTCTCTCTCTTCTCCTACAAGTGATGAATTATTAACCAATCTGTCTCCTCTTTCTACAATATTCCTGTTGTCATCTCTTGTCAGATAAACAGCAGCCATGAGCATGGCCATCACAATTAACCCTGTTAAAGAATGGAGCTTGGATATAACTTTCCAAGTCCAAGACACAAATCTTTGAATGCTTTCCATTTCTCCCTTCTTTTTGGTCTTTGGTCCTTAACAACTGTGGCTCTTCTTTGAGCCTTTCTTGTCTTTGGTATCATATTTATATGCTCTGTACTAAACAATATTTTGAAAAACGAAGAAAGGGAAAGGGTAGTGGGTTATTTTATTTTATTTTTAATTCAAATAAAATGGAGGTATTCCCTTTGACCAAAAAGTAGTAAATGATAAAATAAGAAAAGAGGCCCCTTTATCTAGTTTATTTATTTGTTTTTTTATAAATAATTTTGAAAATTAAAATTGATCATCTTAGTGAATGGATCCATCAACTTTGTTGGGATGACATATTAACGAGGAAGGCACATTATCCAAGTTAAAAGCATAAGAATCCCTAAAGAATGATAAATTCTTCGATGGTTTTAAAATATTGTACCATTGTTATTTGTTAGTAGAGTTTTAAAAATGATTAATATAATTTTTGTTCCTTGAACTTAAGGGTGACAATTTGAGGCACGATATGATTGACCAACACGAATACGACACAGAATTATAGGGTTTGGGTTGGGGCTTATCAGGTTCGGGTCGTTATAAGGCCAACACGATAAGGCACGATAAAAAATAGGTTGTTATCGGGCTGGTTTGATAAGCACCGTAAGACACGATAAGACATGATAACTAAAATATATATGTTTTAAAAATATATTTTTAAAAATTTACTAGGGGTTATTAACTTCTTTCGAACTATTTTTATGATTATTTCATAGTTTTATCATTTGAAAATTTATGACTTTTAAACTACTTGACTATTTATATTGATAAATTTTCAAAATATGTATTAACGAATCAAAATGATATATTTTATAATGTTTATTGGGTTTAATGAGCTTAACAGGTCTAACTAAAAAAATCGTGTTTTTTTGCTTATCGTGTCGTGCCGTGCTTTTCGTGTTTTTATCGTGCCGTGTTCGGGTTTTAATATTAGGCACGATAAGCTTATCGTGACGTGTTCGTGCTTATCGTGTCGCGTTGTTATCGTGTCGGTCCGATAACAGCTCAGCACGACCGATTTGCCACCCCTACCTGAACTATTCATAAAATATGCGTTTGGTCCAACTATTTTTTTGTTATTCATTTGATCCCTCACTTAGATTTTTTTGGTCAATTCCCCCTCCCACCGTGACCGTTACACTTTCCGTCCAATATAGGCTGACTTTTCAAAATGTCCAAAATATAAGGGTTAATGTGCATAATTCGTGGATATAAACACATATTTCTCTAGAAGTACCTTCCTTACAACACTAGTGCCGACGATGACGATGATGCCGACCCATACTTGTCTGATCATTTTCGTATGTACGAGTTCAAGGTTTGTTGTTGTACTCGTAGTCGTAGCCATGATTGGACTGATTGTCCGTTCGCTCATCCCGGCGAGAAGGTTCGCCGGAGGGATCCGAGGAGGTTTCACTATTCGGGTACCGTTTGTTCTGAGTTATGACAGGGAAGCTGTAACAGTGGGGAGAGTTGTGAGTTTGCACATGGGGTGTTTGAATGTTGGCTTCACCCAGCTCGTTATCATACGGAGGCTTGTAAAGATGGTAAGAATTGTAAGTGCAAGGTTTGTTTCTTTGCCCATACTCCTCGATAGTTGCGTGTTTTGCTTGCCCAATGTCATGATAGTCCGAATTCTCCGATCCCCGTCGAGAAAAAGTTGGGCAATTTTCAATGTTGTGCTTATTTTCATTCTGCAATCAATGCTTCTCCGACCTCTTTCGGTGATGGGTGATTGAACGAGAATGCTGGGTGTGCGCTGGGCAGTGAACTGGAGATGTGGAGACGCCGAGGTTGGAGGTGGCGGTGATTGGAGGGTGATTATGGTGTTTGGCCTAGGCTGTTTGTGGAAGCTTGGAGTTAGACAGCGGTTGTGGGAGGAAAAGGGATGTCGACGTGCAAATAGGAGAAATAGGGTTTGGGGAAGATGACGACTGGAGAAGGAGAAGAAGAAGAAGAAGAAGATGGCGGCGGTGGGAGCTTTAGTGTGGGAGACGCCGGACGAGAAAGACAAGAAGAGATGACAATGCAGAAGAGGATAGGTTGGCAATGGAGGAGATGACCGGTGGCCTTAAGAGATGGGATAGGACATTTTGAAATATACACATTAACCCTCTATATTTTGGATATTTTGAAAAGTTCGCTCATATTGGACGGAAAGTGTAACGGTAATGGTGGGAGGGGGAATTGACCAAAAAAATCGAATTGAGGGACTAAATGAATAACAAAAAAAATAGTGGGATCGAACGCATATTTCGTGGATAGTTCAGAGACCAAAAAATATATTAATCTCTTTAAAAATCAATTAGAGGTCTAAAATATGATGAAGAGATACTTTTTTTACTTTTTATTTAAACCATAATATTTAGGTCACTTTTTTTGTAAACCTTTGAAATAGTGCTCACCTCATTGGTTTAAAGACCTCCGCTAGTGTTTAAAGCACCTATGGTCCGTCCTCTAAAACCACTAAATAATTATCATAAATGGACTCCCCCCCCTTTTAAAAGAGGATCAGTAGTGGTTTCCACTCATAAATGGACTTCAGTTTTTATATCTTGGCTAGGACTTCAATCTTTATATTATCACTAGGACTTCAAATTCAGAAATCTATGCACTATTTCTCATGAACACAAGAATTTTGAGTTGTCAAGACTCAAGTATACGTAATACATAAGACTAGGTAACTAATTTGAAAATTTGTACAATCTTTTTCAATTAAGGAGCCATGCCATTAAAAAAAGCCATGCCATTGGGAAACTTTTTGGGATGGATCCACGAGTCAATTAGGCATAAACGTGAAACCCATTGGTTCTTCGTCAATGAACCTCCAACAATTACAATCCTCTTATCCATTAATCTCTCGAACAATGATGCCCCATTGAACCTAATCAACACCAAATTGTTTAAATTCAAAATTGGTAAGAATAACGACATAAGCCTTTCATTGATTGACTCACCTATTTAAAAGGTTTACAAGTAGGGTTACAATTAGGGCTACAGATGAATAAAGAATACATAAGGAAAAAATTGTAATAGGAAGCTACCACTATACATTAATTACAAATAAACTAAATAATAAACATTATTCTCTAATATGCTCCTGCAAGATGGACGCCCGTAAGGAGAGACCAATCTTGTGAAGTAACTGATGGAAGCGTTGTTGAACAAGGGACTTGGTATGTGTGTCAGCCAACTGATCAGCCGAGGAGACATGTGAGACTCGTAAGAGCCCATTTTGAACATGTTGCCGAATAAAGTGAAAATCCAATGCAACATGCTTCATGCGAGTATGGAAGGCCAGGTTAGAGCACAGGCTGGTGGCACTCACATTGTCACAATAGATGATAGGTTGAGTGGATGAGGTGATGTCCAACTCGCCGAGGACAAAGTCAATCTAACGGACCTCGGTAGTAGTGGTAGCCATAACTCGATATTCATTTTCAGTTGAGGAGCGAGCAACAGTGTGTTGTTTCTTAGAGCCCCAAGAAATTGGGTTGCTTTCGAGATAAACAATGTAGACACTGGTTGAAGTGTAATCATCCTTGTAGCTCGCCCAGTCGGCATCGGTGAACGAATGAAAGAGCAATGGGAGACTTGTGATGAAGTAGAATCCCATTATCAATGGACCCACATAGATAGCGTAGAACAAGCTTTGCCGCATTCCAATATTTGGTTTATGTATGAACTGAGAGAGTTTGTTGACAGTATAGGCGACATCGAGCGAAGTGAGAGACAGATACTGTAGGCTCCTAACCACAGCTTGAAACTCTGTAGGGTCGGTAAGAGCAGTGCCCGACTGAAGAGTAAGAGAAGCGAGGTAGCGAGAAGGGTAGCCACAAGGCGGAGTATGGGCGAGCCAAGAGTAGCAAAGGCAACAAAAGGCACGAAGTTTGTTGTAGTTGGGCGGAGACCTAAACAATTTTTGGTAGGGAGATAGATGTTTAAGTGTTGGTGTTGGTAGCCGATTTATGAGGTAAATCATTGTTTGTAAGGCAAACGACCATAAGGGTAACAGAATGGATGCTTTAGAGAGAATGGAGAGGCATGTCTCAACAATGTGGCGATGACGATGTTCTGAGAACCCATTGTGTTCCAGAGTGTGAGGCGGTGAGGTGAGATGAGAGATGCCAGTGTCCTGGGCAAGTCCAGTGTAATAGGAACTACCGATATACATTAATTACAAATAAGCTAAATAATAAACATTATTCTTTAATACAAATATTTATATTGTGTCGTGTGTTTATGTGAGAGAGATAGTGAGAACTGAGAAACTTATAATTCCAGTGGTAGTTGAGTTTGATGTCAAGGCTATTTACACGAATTCGATTTATGTGCCAAGTGCCTCGGAGGTAATTAGCAAGTGTTTAGGCCAAGTGTAGATTCATTCAAGGACTTGTTAATTTTGAGAAGAGGATTAAGTGGAGCCCATAAAATGTCAAATAGGATGATTTATTGGAAACCACATCATTTTGATGTACAAATTTAAGTACACATTGAGTGATTCTAGCATTATTAGTCTTAAGTAAAAGTGTTTAAAACCAAACTATCTTAGTGCGAAGAAGAAAAAGAAATTTTACTTTCCAAAACCCCATAACTGATCTGTTCAAGCTTTCTATATTTAGCTTTCCTGGTTTCTCTAACTTGCAGCTATGGGAAGGTGTGTTTTGTAATAAAAAACTTGTGGAAGCATTGTTTTCAAAAATAGTTATGCCTTGGTTTTTAGTTGCCAACTAACTTTGGTATTTTTATATTGTTTTTACTAAAAAAATATAAGAATAGAAAAAATGAAAAGTGGGATTTGAAATCGACTATCAACAACTACTGGGCAAGTCAACAACTATATATCTCCACCAACTCTCCTCTGATAATAATGTCATTTGTGTTTTAGGACAAGATTAACATATAAAAATTCAAACGTAAAATGGGCCAATCTAATGGCCTACATCTAAAACCAATCTTAACAGATTAGGCCAGAGAGTATCACCCTTAAAGCTCAAAAGTCAAAACTGATGAACTTATAAATGGTCCACTACTACTAGAATTAAAGTATGGTCATAATCAGGAATTCAGGATTAGAGCAGTACTAAGACCAAGAAAAATTTCCAAACATCAGGGAAATCAATGAAGATTATGGGACTTAATTTTATGTGTAATAACTAATAACATCATGAGTACTGAAGAATGAAAGAATAAAAGATCTCATTCCAAACATCAGGGACTCCAGGAAGGCACCAATGTACACAATCTGCAACCATGTTTGGATTTGCGAATTCTATTTCACTAGCAGGCTGCGGCTGCGGCTGCCAATACCTCCTGTAAATTGAGGGGTGAGCGTCTTTCCGATATGTTGAAAGTTTTGTTATGTTTAGAACTTGTACATTCAACCCTCTTGTTTTCAGTTCCTCAATTGCTACTTCTGCTACTCGCATCATCGCGATATCCGTAACATCTCTAATGTAACCTTGTTTCAAAATCGGCTCCGTTTCGTTATAGCAACTTTTGTCAGTGTCGTCTCCCCAAAAAAATGCCCTGCAAAATGCAATTCTCTTGCTCAACATTCTAACTTGTACCAATATGGAAGTGAACTGAACTAATTAGTTTCGGGAAATTCATGTATACATTTTGTGAAAAGGTGAAAGGGTTGTGAAGAATAGTTGAGTCTTGGTTCGATTAACATGAACATCCAACCAATTTGTCCATGTCTTCAAAGCCATCTCAAATCTTCGCACTGGACTTGATTCAATATAAGTATTGTTGGGATATTCAAACGATCCCCACCTGCACCATCAGCACCAAATTCAGAATTACAATATATTTCTCGATCAAGAAGTAATTTCTTCCAGATATTACTCACAAAAGAGTCATGTTGTGCTCTAGCCACCACATGTAGGAATCAAAAACCAACATATCTGCATCAATCCAGTGCCTCGCATGGCTTTCAATGCTTTCGACTCTAATAATTCGATCATGAACGCGATGGATGATTGGATCATCGCAATTTGATTCTACCAACAATGGCTCCCAATAGAAATCAATCGAGGCATTGTATTCCTTCATCAAATTGAAATAAAATTTAATTACGTTTTTTGCTTTGATCATTAAAAATATAAAAACAAGGGGGAGAAATGGAAATGTGAAAGAAACAAACTTACAATTGCCTTGAAGGTGATCAAAGAGCCATGCCACTGTGAATGCTTTTGAGTTGAATCAAGAATCCATGAGTCAATCATGCAAATAAGTGAAACCCATTGGTTCTTACCCAACGAGTCCCCAACAAACACAACCCTTTTATTCCTCAGCTTCTCCA
Source organism: Codonopsis lanceolata (assembly GCA_013146195.2). Classification (NCBI taxonomy): domain Eukaryota; kingdom Viridiplantae; phylum Streptophyta; class Magnoliopsida; order Asterales; family Campanulaceae; genus Codonopsis; species Codonopsis lanceolata. The sequence continues at coordinate 116,674,492 of CM028381.1, read as the reverse complement.
ACAACTCTGTCCCATTAAACCTAATTATATCCAAAACATATGACCAAACTAAGAACCACTTTGTCAAATTGGGTGTTGTGTGCGTGACCATACTGTCAAACAGTGTGTGTTTGTTTGTGCGTGTGTGTTTGAGAGAGAGAGAGAGAGAGAGAGACCTGGGAAGATCACAACCAAGAGGCTGCCATCTCCAATGCTGATACTTGAACTCTTTCCTCCCAAACTTCTCACAAGCATAAGCATCAGTCATAAAAGGACATTTTGTGCCACTATACAGAGGATATGACTTGTTATCAAAAACCCATTCCCCAGAAAACAAATCACAGCTCTCCATTGATGAATTCTCAGTTATCATTCTCTCTTCTTCTCCTCCTCCTCCCATAATCACATTGTCGTCGTCTCCAGTTAGATAAACAGCAGCCATGACCATGGCCATCACTATAATCCCTGCTAAAGAATGGAACTTGTATCTAACTTTCCACTTCCCAAGAGCAAATTTTTGAATTCTTTCCATTCCTGCTTTTCTCCAACTTCTTGGATTCTTTGACCTTGTGATGAAATGATTTCAAACACTTATGACTTCTTGAATCTTGTTACACTTTGGTATGTCAACCCACTACTGTACCTTAAATGCTCTGCTAACTTGCGTATTTTAAAATGAAAAAAAGTGGAGGGATCCTGATTTAAAGATCAATTCAGATGTCCCCTTTGACCCAAAAGTAGTAAATAATGAAATGAAGAATGTATAGTGTGTACAGCCCTGCTCTTCCAGCGATGATTTACATTAGACTAGTACTATTCATTTGAGGTGCTAAGCGGACGGCTTGAGTGAGTATGGCCATCGATCATTTGGGATGCGGATCAAATGAACAGGTAAGTAAATCTATACTATATTATACTCCATCCGTCTTAAAATTATTGTCTGGGTTGATTTGGTGCGGAGTTTAAAAAAATATATTTGACTGAATTATTAATATTAGTTTGATGTTTAGTTTACTTTAAAGTCCATGTATATGTGACTCATAATTAAAATATGATGAAAAAATAAAGGTAAAGTGGTAAAAAATGTTATTTTAAAAAGAAAAGTCTAAAAGAAGACAATTATTTTGGGTCAGACGAAAAATGAAACCAGGATAATAATTTTAGGACGGATGGAGTAATATACATTATATAACATTTATTAACTATTCTGAATATTTAGATCATCTGATATGCATAATATAAGCCCTTAATTTAGTCATTATATATATATATAATAAACCAAACAACATCTTAATTGTTGGAGGACTATTATTTGTTCAATTGTTTGTGTTTATTTTGAAATTTGTATTGTTTTCTTTATGATAATTTATTTTTAGTAGGTTATTATCTAATTTTTCCCTTAAGGGGTGGCCTAATGGTAGTGATAGAGATGTGGCTTCACAAAGTGTGACGTCTCAGGTTTGATCCCTTCACATGCTCCCCTTAGGAGAAAAAAAGAAAAGAAGAGATCATATTCATAAAAAAAAGGGTTATTATCTAATTTTGATGGTAATTCTAGATTAAAATATTATTTATATTGCTATTTTAATGATAATAAAGTTGATTAAAAATAATTTATATAAACTACAAAATTGAATCAAACCAAATTAAGTGTTTCAGATTCAAATTTTTTTAAACAACAAGAAACAGTTCGATTCGTGATTTTGACTAAAACCAAATAAAAGTGAAACACTTACCCCCTGGCTAGAGGAGGTTCATTTATTCTCACGCAATCTTATGTGAAATGATGGATATATGAGCGCTCATTTATACTCGCACGAGCCAAGTGAATTAATGAGCATGCTCATTTTACCCATCGACAATATTACATGCGTATATATTTATGAACTATTGTGGTACGGGGTTATTTTTTTAAAAAAATTTTTCTTATTAAATTTATTAAATATGGTACATATTTATTTTATAAGATATATTATATGATATAAATATATTAATTAAAATATGATATGATATTCCAATGTCATTGAATAATAAATTGAATTGTTAAAAACTTACAAATTTATAAAATGAAGTTTAAAAGGTTGGTCAATTAAAAAAAGTAATGGATCATATTCACTTTATTATTATTATTACTACTCAAATAAAAAGTAAATGTTTATATATAAAATTCTTAAGGTTACACGAGTTAATAGAATTCTTAAAGTTTCCTCTTAAAGTTCTCTTAAATGGTACATATTCAATACCCTAATGAATAAAAATAAATGAAATTGGTTGTCATTTTAATGTCTCATTAATAACATAATTAGAACCAAATTATTATTTCTCTTTCACCCCTCTTCCTCTATTTAAAGACTTTTTGCATTTCTGTTTCCGTATGATTCATAATTTTTTTGTAAGTCGTTCCTAAGTCAACTACTCTATCGATCTCGACATGATCAATAAACATTTTCATACTTGTGAAATAGTTGTGTTTGCCTTCAGTTATTTTTTCTTGTAATAGTTAAAAAGAAAGTAAGGTAAATACATAAAATAAACATATTTGGTTGTGATGCGTCCAAAAACTCCTTGGATGCGCTGGATTGGTTCAATCAAGATACATGGCTTTCAACGTATCTTAAATCCTCAAAGCTCAAACCTGCAAGTGGATTAGCAAACCGTGAACTAGGCAGGGGCACTCCCTGCGAAAGCCCTTCGGTGAAAGAATCAGTACAATAAAGCAGACTGAAAGTATATTTTAGCAGCGTTTCGACTAGAGGGTAGAAATTGCATATCTTTCCCCTTTATTTTCCGGGGTTTTTATACTTGCCGAAGGGCATAACTGCGAATGACTGTTAATAACTGCCCATAACCGCTGATAACTGCCTGTGAATAATCGTGGCCTTAATGGCGGGCATGGTAACCGCCCCATTAATTACAACGGTTTAAACGGAGAGTTCCCCGGACATAACCGTCCTTGATCATAAACTGATCTTGTCCGGACATAACCGTCCTCAACTGATAGCATATCTGGGATTTAGCGAGCATAGCAAGTCATGCTCGCGTATCAATTCTGCTCGCTGGTCAAGCCCCCAGCTCGCTGGCAGCTTACTTGATAAAAGTCAAGACGTTGCTCACTTGCTCGGATAAAACCCAAATGCCTGGCACGTGACTCACGGCTTGGGCCTATTGGGCCAGGCAGTTCAGGTAGTAATGCTTGTAAGCAATAGTATTTAAAACATATGTAGAGATTTTAATTTATTAAAAGTTTTATATGGTTAATTAATGCATAATAAATCAAACAAAAATTTTTTATACCAAAATTAAAATTGAAATAAAAAACTAAAACAATCAAATACTAAAATCAAGAGCAAAATAAAAAAAACTAATTTATACCGAGTAGCAATTATCAAATTTAAAATTTGAAATCAATACTAAACTGAAGAAATTAACACAAATAAAATCATAACTAAAAAAATAAAAAAATTAATAAAAATAAAATAACAGTTAAAAAAAGCAACAATTAAGATCAAAACCAATTTAATCAAGAACCATAAACCAAAATTGAAACATAAAACAAATAAAGGAATCAATAACAACAATAAAACATAAATTATATTTAAAATCCAAAATAAATAAAAAATAAAACTAATATCAAAATAATCGAATGAACAAAATTAAAAGTAAAACAAATTGTGAGGGCCAACACCAATAGATCATTAAAAATCATGGTATTATCTAAAAAATGAAAATGAAACTAATATTAAAGCAAAATTTTAATTATCATCCATCAAAATCAAAAGTCAATCACCGAAATTGCCTAAATTCTCGTAGATAGTTCTGTAGTAGTGAGGGAGTAAAATGTTTCTTTTCGTTTTGCTTTCTAAGAAATAACCATAAATAAAAACTAAAATAATTGTCTAAACAAAAACCAAAACTAAGATAAAAAACTTTAAAAAAATTAAAACTAAAACTAAAATCATTGTCAAAATTAAAAAAATCCCAATATGTTGTTATCAATATATTATCATTCAGAAAGAAAATACAAAATCTAAAATCAAAAATCAAAAGCATAATTTTAACAAAAAATTTAATCAAGAAACTGAAAAGTCTAACCATTGTAAAAAAAGGAGTAAGACGAGAAGGAATAATTCTCTAGTGATGTCCAAAAGAATGAAACTCTTCAAAAGAAGGAATTGATGAAAGTTACCGGCGAGAAGGATTGGATGAGAGATAGACTTGTCAGAGTTATCTCTTTAAATACAAAGCGAGAGAGAGGGGAGAGAAAGCAAGATAAAACCCCAACAAAGAGGAGAGACGATTTAGAGGCTCTATCTCTATCTTGTTATTGTTACGTAAAAGACTTGTGAAAGATGGAGAGAGAGCCGAGAGGTTTGATCTTTGATAGTGAGAGAAAACCTTTTGGCCTACCCAAGTCATTTTCGTCCATACTCATTAGCTAGAGTTTTTATCAAATGTTGTTGTGAATAAGCCTTTAGTTAAAACATTTCTCTTAATATATATACATATATTCTAATACCCCTTATTATAGTAATTATTATTAAGTATTATTGTTAGTTAATTGTTGTAAAATAAAGAATCTCCATGAATTGAAGAGTCATGTTTTCACAATTTAGATTTAACAAAAGTAGGTGAGGTGGTACAACTATAATGTTTCCCACTAACTTTTTATATATATATATTTGTGGACGGTCTGAACGATTAGACTAGAGTAGGGCCAAAAACGGTCAACTTTATTACTCCATTCGTCCCTAAATTATCGTCCTCCTTTCTTTTTTCGTTCGTCCAAAAATAATTGTCAACTTTGAAACTTACCTTTTTAGAACATCACTTTTACTACTTTACCCTTATTTTTTCACTCTACTTTAATTATGAGTCATATACACATGGACATTAAAAGAAACTAAATATTAAACCAATATAAATAATCAAGTTAATTGTTTTTTCTTAAACTGTGCATCAGGTCAACTAGGACGATTATTTAAGAACAGAGGGAGTATTAATCATGGTTTGTGCCTCATTATTTGGTTTTATTGATAACTACTATAAAGAAATTTAATTATCCCTGTCAGTCGCTTGCGTCTTATGAGCTACAAGGCTATGTGCTACAATGAATCATATATTCATATATGATTCTCATTTGTCCCCCGAGGCATAGCCGAGTGGTAAAAGGAGGGGGACATAAGATGCTGGAGGCATACAACGTGGGTTCGATATTTGGTGGAAGCACTTTGCTTTCTTCTGAGGTTGGACCTTGTATGTGTTATCAGTTGCACTGTTCTCAAACCCTGTATCATTTCGGGCACATCTCGCGATTTTTCTGGTAGTAGCAATGAGGGGAACTACTACCCCGAGGATTCAACTTAAAAAAAAAAAAAAAATATATATATATATATATATATGATTCTCATTTAATACCAAAGTTATTAAAAATGAATATAAAAATTTATCTGATAATCATAAGTTATTCAAACAAAATAATCATATAACAGCTTGATACAAATCTCAATAATCTTTCATTCTCCATTATCTTTATCCCCTAAAACTTCAAAATTTGAAAAAAATTATTTGGTGTCCAAAATAGTCAAACCAAATCTCTATTTATGGATAAAAATACGTATTTCTTAAAAATATTTTTTAAATTTTTTATGAATTGCAAAAAGACTAAAAATCAAAGAAAAAGAAAAGGAAATATTAAAGGCACACTCATTTTGGAGAGAGAGAAAGAGCAATGGCCGGAAGAAAAGAGAAGCACCGTTTTTTTTCCGGAAAATGGGCGGTCTCTTACCCAGAGACTTGAGATGGCGGAATCAAATTTGATTCACATGTGATCCTTCGTTATTTTTCAAGATTTGTGGAAAATCCTTGTTTGAACCTCCCTTAAACCCTCACTATGGTCCATGTATGATTTGCTTTTTCTTGTTGCCACATCCTACTTTTTAGATTTGGTTTTGTATCTCTACACTAAATTAACTACTTATATTGGCAGGATTTACAAAATAAAAAGCATCCGTCAATGGGGCAAGTGCTTCGATCACATTCTCGTATCTTTAATGACTGCTCCTGTACTTTTCTTTTTTACAGTTTAAATAATTATTGATTATGGAGAATGTAAGTTGAGAGGAGCTCGTTCCAGACATCGGGGACCCCCGGGAGGCACCAATGCGTACAATCTGCGTAGCTTTGACCTTTGAGGATCGGATAGTTTCTCTTTAGGTAGAGGTCTCCATTGCTTTTTATAGATACAAGGATGTGCATCCTTTCTATATTGGGTAAGTTGCGTTATGTTCAGCATTTGTACCTTCAATCCTTTTCCTTTCAATTTTCCTAGTGATGTTTCAAGTATCCTCATCATTTTTGGATCCGACCCACTTTCCCAAAACCCTTCCTTCATTATTGGTTCCGTCTCGTTTAGGCAAGTTTGATCTTTGGCCATTCCCCATTCATATGCCCTTGTTCAAGCTAACAGTGTTCAACGATGGAATATCAGGAATGATTTGCAGAGGCTGTTTGCATCGGTCAAGCCATCACGTGTAGATATATGGAGATAACATTGCCTTGTGTTCAGCATGTCTTAGGTAGAGGGGCATAGGAGTAATTTGTACATTCAGTTAGAGGGTCTTTTCTGTATTTTTATAGCCTACAGGTGGTTAGTTTGTTAGATCTAAGTTGTATAAAGCTTTTTCTGTTTTCCCTTTTGTAGATACGAAAACCATTCAGAAATGATGAACTCCCTCTTCATCACCAAAATCCAGTTTCTCTTGTATTTCAATTTGATCAATCTCAACATGGTATCAGAGCTTTGGATCTAAAGCCTCTTCTCTTTCTGAAAATTTTTGTTTCAACCTCTTTCGGAAACAATTTTTTTTCGATTCTCTTCGGAAGTTCTCCGATCAATTTGGTTAATTCATCTTGAGTTTCTCTTTTGTGAGTTTGAAATTCAACAATGGCGAATGGTGAGACCGAGGAGCCTCTTGTTGTGAATAACAACGAGCACCAAGACGAAATCAAGGAACCAGTTCAATGGAAATTGCTATAGACTCCAATATGCATCCATTGTTTATCCACAATAACGACCATCCTGGATTGGTTTTGATCTCCACCAAACTCACTGAACCGACAACTATAGCGCATGGTCCGGATCAATGCGATTCGTTATCGCTAAAAATAAGTCATCCTTGATAAATGGTACCTTTCCTATTCACGAACTTAATTACGCTTTATATCCTCTTTGGGCCGTGCCAATGATATGGTGATATCTTGGATTTTTAATGTTATTTCGAGGATATTAGCAATAGCCTACGCTTTTGTTTCTTCAAAGCATATGTTGTATGGAATGAGTTGAAAGAACGATATTCGAATATAGATGGCCATAGGGCATTTCAATTGGAAAAGGATTTACATAGATTAGAACAGAGACAATTACGTAGAGCATTACTATCACAAAATGAAAGGTTTATGGGATGAGAGCATTGCCTTGGATACTATTCGCTTTGTTCATGTAACAACCGTCGGTGTGGGGCGCTTAAAGCACGGAATCTCGAGAGCGAGAGAAAGAAGTTAATGCAATTTTTGATGGGCTTGCATGATAGTTATGCTAATATTAGAGGCCAAATTTTAAGAATGAAGCCTCTTCCTAGTATAGGAGAAGCTTATTATATGGTCAAACAGAGGAGTCGTTAAGGGTTGGCTATATACCGAGTATAATGTTATTGCGGCTTACATCAATCATTGCAGTTAATAACAATCAAACATGTGTTGAATCGAGAGAATAAAAATGTGGGCAAGTTTTAAATCATCTAATCATGTTGGTAATAAGGGTGGCTATGTTAAACCTCCTTTCAAGAAAGGAATTTACTGCAACTACTGTAATAGGGAGGGTCACATTAAGAATGATTGTTTCAAACTGAATGGTTTTCCTATTGGGCATCCTGCTTACTCTCTGAATAATAATAAGCAAACAAACAAGTTTGAAAGTACCGGGGTTCACAATAATCGAGAATCTTGGTGGTGGAGCAAAGGCTATGCAAGTGCAGCTAAGAATGGAAATGATGCTAGTTCCCGTGATGATATCAATATGTTAAAGGCTCAACTCAATCAAGTTTTGGATATCTTTGAAGGAAAAACATCATCCGAGGACCACATTGCGGCTATGGCTTCTTGCTCAAATGTTCATTTTGCGAATGCAGTATTTCCACTTCTTTGTTATGAAAATTGTGTAGCATTTGTTCATAATAATTTGAATGCTTGGGTATTGGATTCAGGGGCCACAGACCACATTTGCATATCCTTTTCTCTAATGCATTCTTTTGTAGCACTTCCTAAGCCTATAGTTTTGTCTCTCCCTAATGGCACTAGTGCCACTGTTACTCACAAAGGTTCAGTAAATGTTTCCACAGATCTTACTTTACATAATGTTCTGTATGTTCCTAGTTTTAGGTTCAACCTTTTATCCATTCCTACAATTCTTTCCCAATCCACTCATACTGTTTATTTCACTAAAACCACATGTGTCTTCCAGGACCAACTGAAGAGAACCATTGCCACTGGTAGTCTCCATGGAGGTCTATTCATTCTTCAAGGCTCCAAGTAACTATCATTGTTTCATCTGCTGTTCTGGGAAATTTCTTTGCACATACCACTTCATCTTCTGAACTTTGGCATAAAAGACTTGGCCACCCCTCATTGTCTACTTTGAAGAGAATCCCACAACTGACTCATGTTTTTAAATCCAGTTCCAAAGAGAACACAGATTGTATAGAGTTTTGTAATATTTGTCCTCTTGCTAAGCAACACAAATTATCTTTCTCTGATAGTACTTCTCAAAGTAAACACTGTTTTGAATTATTGCATATTGATCTTTGGGGTCCCTATAGAATTTCTACCATGAATGGATGTAAATATTTCCTCACCATTGTGGATGATTTTTCTAGATGTGTTTGGACTTATTTGCTCCCAACCAAGTTACATGTATTCAAAACATTGCAGACCTTCATTGCTTATGTTAATACTCATTTTCACACAACTATTGAAACCATTAGAATGCATAATGGGTCGAATTTTTCAACCAAGAACTGACCCCTTTCCTTGCTAGCCTTGGGATCACTCACCAATCTTCATGTCCTTACACACCACAGCAGAATGGTGTAGTTGAGAGAAAACACAAACAGTTGCTTGAAATGGCCAGAGCACTTAGGTTTCAAGCTGGCCTTCCTAGACATTTCTGGGGCTATTGTTTACTTGCAAACACACACCTCATCAATAGAATACCAACTAAAGCAACTGAGTTTCAGATACCATTTGAAATACTTTTCCAGACCAAGGTTGATTATTCTTCCTTAAAATCATTTGGTTGTCTATGTTATTCATCTGTCCATGATTCAGACAAGTTTGCTTCAAGGGCCATTCCATCTATGTTTTTAGGTTATCCATCTGGCCAAAAGGGTTATCTCTTATATAATCTGGAAACAAAGAAACTCTTTGTCAGCAGGCATGTGGTTTTTCATGAACATATCTATCCTTTTATTGACAATACTTGCACACCCACTACCCAATCTGCATCTAATCCTTTAACCTGGCCAGTTGATGATCCAGAGCCTATAATTCCCACACCTGCTAGTTCTTCATCTCATTTGCCAGACTTACAGCAAGATGTCCCTCCAATACCAGTTACAGATCCCATTCCTCACATTCCAGTTGCAGATCCCATTCCTCTTCTTAGAAGGTCACAAAGGATTAAAGTCCCTTCTGTCAAACTTAAGGATTTTGTTCAGCCTTTTGCTAATTCCACCTCTTCCAAACATAATCTTCAGTCCTTCATTCACTATGACCAGTTTGATTCAAGTCATCTTCATTTTGTTAATGCATTAGACTCTAATGTGGAACCTAGCTCTTATACTCAAGCAATCAAACATGTTCACTGGATTGATGCTATGACAAAAGAATTAACAGCTTTGGAAACTAACCATACTTGGCAACTTGTTCCTTTGCCTCATGGTAAGAAAGTTATTGGTTGCAAATGGGTGTATAAGGTTAAGTATCATGCTAATGGAACTATAGAAAGGTATAAAGCCAAGGCTTGTTGCCAAAGGATATACTCAATCAGAAGGCATTGACTACCAAGAAACATTTTCTCCAGTTGCCAAAATGGTTTCTGTCAGATCTCTCCTTAGTATTGCAGCTGCTAAAGGTTGGGATGTCCATCAGCTGGATGTTAATAATGCATTTCTGCATGGTGACTTAGAGGAGGAGGTGTATATGGCTTTGCCACAGGGCTATACTAAATTTCAGAACTCCAACTTAGTTTGCAAACTTCAAAAATCTCTTTATGGCTTAAAGCAAGCTTCAAGACAATGGTTTGCAAAGTTGACTGAGGCTCTTCTTCATCTTGGCTTCACACAATCACATGCAGATTACTCTATGTTTACACATTCCCAGGGTTCTTCATTCACTGTTGTTTTGGTCTATGTGGATGACATTCTTATTACTGGTAATGATCTGCCTACCATTAACAATTTGAAGACTATTTTGGATGTTCAATTTAGTATCAAGAATCTTGGTTTCATAAAATATTATTTGGGAATAGAGATTACCAGGTCATCTCAGGGATTCCACTTGAGCCAACGAAAGTATGCCTTAGATCTCATTGCTTGTGCAAATTTGATCAATGCCAAACCCTTAACTATTCCCTTAGACCCTAATACCAAGCTGTTGGCTTCTGATGGGAATCCTCTTACAGATCCTACCATGTATAGACAATTAGTGGGTAAACTGTTATACCTCACAGTGACAAGACCTGATGTGTCTTTTGCTGCTCATGTGTTAAGCCAGTTTGTCCATTCACCTACTTCTGTTCATTTACAGGCTTTGTATAGAGTTCTAAGATACATCAAGGCTTGCCCTGGTCAAGGAATTCTTCTTTCTTCATCCAATAATCTGAAACTTACTGCTTATTGTGATAGTGATTGGGCAGGAGATCCCAATGACAGAAAATCTGTTTCTGGTTATTGTTTGTTTCTTGGCTCTTCTTTGCTCTCTTGGTTAGCTAAGAAACAATCTGTCACGGCCAGATCTTCTGCAGAGGCTGAATATCGAGCATTGGCAACTGTGAGTAGTGAGATAATTTGGATACAAGCCTTACTGCATGATCTTCAGGTTGATGTTCCTTTACCAGTGCCTGTTTACTGTGATAGTTCAGCAGCGATTGCTATTGCCTCCAACCCTGTCTACCATGCTCGTACAAAGCATATCGAGCTTGACTGCTTCTTTGTCCGTGAGAAGGTTCAACAGGGTTTGCTCAAGCCCCAATACATTCCAACTAAGTTTCAGATTGCAGACATTTTCACAAAATCCCTTGGAAAGGTTGCTCATTGGTTTCTATTGAACAAGCTTCAGGTGATCAATTTTCCCCCCTTTCAGCTTGTGGGAGGGGTATTGATCATAGTGAAGGCATGATGGATGTTCAAGCTAACAGTGTTCAACGATGGAATATCAGGAATGATTTGCAGAGGCTGTTTGCATCGGTCAAGCCATCACGTGTAGATATATGGAGATAACATTGCCTTGTGTTCAGCATGTCTTAGGTAGAGGGGCATAGGAGTAATTTGTACATTTAGTTAGAGGGTCTTTTCTGTATTTTTATAGCCTACAGGTGGTTAGTTTGTTAGATCTAAGTTGTATAAAGCTTTTTCTGTTTTCCCTTTTGTAGATACGAAAACCATTCAGAAATGATGAACTCCCTCTTCATCACCAAAATCCAGTTTCTCTTGTATTTCAATTTGATCAATCTCAACAGCCCTGCAAAACAAATTCCCATGATTCAAATCAATCCAGAAAAATGGTTAACCATTTATGAACAAGTTTTGATAGCATACCTGTGATGTGTCGCAGGCATGCTAACGAAGAACAACTGGGTCTTGGTCCGATTGATATATCTATCTAGCCAATTGGCCCATGTCTTTAGAGCCATCTTATAGCAACGGTGATTACTGACTTTCTTGTAGACCAGATTTGAATCTTCAAATGATCCATTTCTGAATTATCATTAGATTAAAATCTAAGTCCAAGAGAGGAGTCATATTCTGAGTTAAATGCCCGTGTTTTTCTTTTTGATTAAACAAGGTTGATTAGGTTACAAGTGTGAACTTACAAGATCTTTAATTAATGTGGGTACTCTCCACCACAGATAGGAGTTAAAGATGACTTAGATGAGTATATCTGCATTACCCCAATTCTTGGCATGTTTTTCAATTGACCGGATTCGAAGAATTCGATCATCTACTCGATGCTTTGACGGATCGTCCGTCCGAGTTCGACTCGACTAGCAAGGGAGACCAGTAGAAGTCCATCGAGGCATTGTATTCCTACATTATGTTCATTACATAAAATGTTACTCTTAGTCTTAGCGTGTAATTTTTAACATCTCCATAAACCACTATTTCTTTATGAATTTTCAACAATGGCAAAACTTTTTATGAACTAAACATATTCTTTAAAAATCGTGATAAACCTCATCATTGAAGATGGTCATCACATCAGATTTCCAAATTTTCCTTTTTCTGGTATAAAATGTAAATATGACCCATGCCCCTCTTAGGAGAAAAAAAAAAAAAAATATCAGCTTGTATAGAGCTATTCTAATTTAATTATAGGTCTCGGTTCGAATTGGAGTTGCTTGGTTGGGAGATGTTTACAGCTCGCCTAACTTCTTTTTACCAAAAAATAAAATAAATAATCTTTTCCTCTTTTTAAATCACGTTTGTATTGTTGATTAGCAACAAGACCTAAATGATAAATATCTTTGTTGAAGGAGATGTCAATCCTAACTGGATTAATTCTTTTGTAGTAAAATCCTATGGCAGAAACTGAGGGCTATGTAATAATTACAATCAAAATGATGGATTGACAAAAATGAGATAAAACCCAAAGTAAAGCCCATATCTAGGTCACCCATGAATTTGGAATAAGTTTCTAAGAAAATTTACACGCCATTTAAATTATTTAATTACTTGGTTTATTAATTTTTTACTACTTAGACCAAAGCTCCAATGCAACTGCCATCTACCACCGAAAATGTCAGATCCCCACCGCATAGGATGTAGGTAGAGTCTGCACTCTCCAGCAATAATTATCCATAATTTTGTACATTTATAAGAATGCCCTTCACGTGTATATATACGCTGATAGACAGAGGTGTTAGAAAAAAGGTACATGGAAAAATAGTAATTATAACAATTGCAGAATTGAAAACAATTTGAAAAAGTTATTGCTTTGTATCGTAAGACTGCAGGTAGACTTTAAGTCTGTTGGTGAACTTCAAATCTGCAGGTAGATTTCACGTCTGCAAGAAGACTTCAAATTCGAGGCCAGTGTCACACACAGTTTCCTTAAAACAGATTCGTCTCTTCCCGTTTGTGTTTGGAAGCTCTAATGAACGTCTGTCTCCCAGTATACAACGGAGACACCGGATAAACCTTTAGCACTAAGGATTCCGACGAACCGAATTTGTGTCTGACTCTATCACCAATAAGAAAACAGAAGGCCAAATGAATTTACTTAACGATATGTAGAATGCAGAGGAGAAATGAAGATTGTTCTTGACTGTGCTCAATCGTATATTGTAATTGTGGAAATAATCTCTTTTTATAGGAGTAGACAAGAGACTAATTAAATAACCACATTGATGATGAAATAAATACATCATTAATAGGCAAATAATATCTCTCATTAAAGCTGGTAATAACAGCTCATAAAGTTAGATTTACAAAAACAAAAGAATAACTAACAAAACGTGGGTTGGTCTGAACAGACAAATTTGGTTCGACATCCGTGTCCGTGGGACGCGTTCGCACATGAGTACGGTATCCCGAAGGCTAAACTGGACCATGAGGGGTGCGCGAGAGACAGCCTCTATTCTCGGTAGACTTCAAGTTTGCAGGAAGACTTCAAATTCGAGGCCAGTGTCACACACAGTTTCCTTAAAACAGATTCGTCCCTTCCCGTCTGTGTTTGGAATCTCTAATGGACGTCTGTCTCCCAGGATACAACGGAAACACCGGAGAAACCTTTAGCACTAAGGATTCCGGCAAACCGAATTTGTGCCTGACTCTATCACCAATAAGAAAACAGGAGGTCAAATGAATTCGCTCAACGATATGTAGAATGCAGAGGAGAAATGAAGATTGTTCTTGACTGTGTTCAATCGTATATTGTAATTGTGGAAATAATATCTTTTTATAGGAGTAGACAAAAGACTAATTAAATAACCACATTGATGATGAAATAAATCTATCATTAATAGGCAAATAATATCTCTCATTAAAGCTGGTAATAACATCCCATAAAATTGGAGTTACAAAAACAAAAGAATAACTAACAAAACGTGGGTTGGTCTGAACAGACAAATTTGGTCCGACATCCATGTCCGTGGGACGCGCTCGCACATGAGTACGGTATCCCGAAGGCTAAACTGGACCATGAGGGGTGCGCGAGAGAGAGCCTTTATTCTATACAAGCTTACCCTTACCAAATAAGGTACTTGTGTATAAATCACTCAAGTTTTTGTTAATCTTTCAATGTGGGATAAACTCACTTCCAACAACCGCACTTTAATCTATCATAACTTATTCATCCAAACATCAAATTGGACAAATAAATATATGATTTCAATGTTCTCATGGAGTAAAACACGATTCCACAATTACCCTTGTCATTACACAAACGACATGCGAAAAAATTCGTACCACAAAATTACACAATTTTATTCTTAAACACAATTTCTCCAACAAGAGGAAATCATCTTTGAAGACTTGAAGCTCAAGGTCCCCACTAGAAGGGTGCAAAATGCCAAAAATTCTTCTTTGAAATGACTAATTGCTCCTCCATGGTGGTTACGCGCGCGGCTATCTTGAAAGCAAATTTTAACCTTACCGGAAGACTATTAGATCGAATGAATTTGAAAAATTGAGTGAAATCCCGAGACCTCGTGTCAAACAACCCTAAAATTCACTGATAGTAACATGGGTTTGAGTGTCAAGAAAGATTTTGGTTCAAGTATGTGGATAGAGCGATCGGTTGAACAGCGATGATGTGATTACATACCTAGCTAAGAGTTAAAAATTTGATTTTGAAATATATAGACGAATTCATCTAAAGGCATGCAAATCATAGTCTACAATATGTATCTACATAACTTGGATTAGACGAATTGAATGAACCTAAATGCCTATGGATTAAGTCTAAGATTCTATAAATAAAAAAAATTAGATCTTGCGGTTATGAGGGATCACAGTGACACCTCCCCTTTGACTTGGAAACCTAGCAACATTTAAAGGGCATCTCAACATACCATGGATTAATTACCCGTGCTATGTTGATTTACAGTTTATAGAAAGGATTAGATTTACAACTTTCTTGGAGTTCTGTAGGGATTCTATGATGATACGAAGATGCATACCACGAACATTCGAGGCGAAAAAAAATAAAAGGGCCCTCTTATTGATTTTTTTTTTATTGGACATATAGATAAAATTAGAAGTGTAGAACTCATGACCACACAACCAACAAAATAAAACCTTAATCATTGAGACAACTAAATATATTATAGTTATATATATATATATATATATTATGTATTATACAGGCTAGACCAATTAATTAATTAAAAGTTTATATATATATATATATATATATATATATATATATATATATATATATATATATATATATATATATATATATATATATTATGTATTATACATGCTAGACCAATTAATTAATTAAAAGTTAAAAACGCCTTCCAAAGTTTCAAGCTCATGACCTACAGCATTTTAGGCGCAACACTTAACCATTGCAACAACATACTACTTGTTAAAACTTTTAACAATTAATTATATATACAATATATAAGGTAATTTTTCCAAATTTGGGGCCCCCAATTTTTGGGGGCCCATGGCCATGCCCTCTAAACATACCTCGGCGGCGAAGATGCATATGCACCTCACATATACTTTGTCTTCAAGACAAAGTTGTCACTATAGTGATAATCCTGATGATAAACTTATTATTTTCCTTAGATTTATTGGGTTTTAGGACCCGCAGTGGTAGTTAATAAGTGAGTTAATTTGGGAAGAAGTTGGTCTCAAAAACCATGACACTTTTGAAGTTTGAACCCTAATTTGGTTATCTTTCTCAACATTAAAGATTGGGGCACGTGACTTGCAGGATCCAAGAAGTAGTAATGTAATCTGGCTCAGTGGAACTTATCCTAGGAGGAATTAAGTGATTTTGGGAAGTGAGTTGGATCCCAAAATGACGGAGGGAATACTAGAGTAATCAGTAATCACCAATAAACCAAGTTTTAGGAAATGTACGTGTATTTTTTTGAAAAAGAGCTACTCCCTCCGTTCTGGGCAAAAAGTATCCGTTTGAAAGTTATACTTTTTAATAAAATGATACTTTTTGTTGTTCATTAGTAATAAAATGACATTTTTATGCCTTCATTTTTTAAAATGAACTCTTTAAGTAAAACATCTCAAAATAGAAAAGTGAATTATTTGTCTGAAACGAAAAGAGTATTATATAAAGAGCTCGAGCTTGTGGTACTCCGACAAGTTTTAGTGTTACTGTCGTCATATCAAATTTACTTGGACCGTTATACCGTCTAATCAAATTTGTTTTTTTAAGTAACAATATAGGGATTTTAAATTATCACCAATTTAACCATCCAACGGCTCTAAAGCTAAATCACATATTATCACAAGCTCAAGTATAATGATTTGCCTATGAGAAATTACTTAATAAAATAGTATATCTTATATAAGTGTTTATTTTTAGCTATGGATTAAATTATATAAAATTCTATTTAATTTTCTCAGGATTTTTTTATTAAAAAATAGTACTCCAATAATTTTGAATTTAAAAACTATCTAGAAAATGGGATTATTGATTTTTAGTCGATGGTGAAAACAGTAATTAGAAAACAATCAACTCAAAAAATGTAAGTGGGATTCAGACAACTCATAACACAAATTAAAATTTTACCACAATGCCCTCCCCGCATCACATGGATAGAGAGGATTGCATTTAAAGCATATTTTGACCGGCCAGAACATATGGTGTTCACCGAGAAAATAAAAGCCATTAGATTTAGCGAAGACCAAATGTAACGGAATTTAGTAATCGGATAGTGCCGGGCGTAAGAAGAAGGATAAATTAGGAACAAATTAAGATGATAATGCTGGAACTCTATCAAGTATAATAGTACCACCAAACACGAAGATCAACTATTAGTAAGTTGTTCTTACTTAATCATATTCATATGTATGGAGTTCGATTTATGAGAATGAAATAAAATTAATATTTATAGTAGAGAGAGTTTTACTGCTCTTGAAGACATATTAAGCTAACTAAATAATTTACGAGTAGAGTAGACGATTTTTTGATGGGATTAGAGTTTGATGGCTTAACTCAATAATTTATAAGTAGTTCGATAAGCTAACCGAATAATTTACAAGTATTTGTACATCGGATAAGTGGAGAGTGAGAGTAGCCTAATTCCAACGCGCAAATGTATGTTGTTGTGAATGCGAGATAAAGAGAAATTTCATGGTTGCAAATGAAAAAAAGATAAACTACGAGGCTTCAATTTCTTCCATTAAAGAAAGGCGGAGAAATCAAACAAATTCAATGTCGTTATTGAAAAATGTAAGCGTAAAGTAATTCGTTCCAAGCATCTGGAACTCCGGGAAGACACCAATGTATACAGTCAGAATAGCTAGCTGGGTTTGCTATTTGTTTTTCGTTTAGAGCATCCCATTGCTTTCTATAAATAGATGGATGCCCTTCTTTCCTGTATTCTGATAGTTGAGTTACGTTGATCATTTGTACCTTCAAACCTCTTTTTGTTTTAAGGTCATCAATGGCTTCCTCCACTATTCTCATCATTCTTGGATCCGTCCCGCTTCCAGTATAGCCCACTTTTCGGACTGGGTCTGTCTCACTGTAGCAGTTTTGGTCCCTCCCATTCCCATTCTCCCATTCTGTTGCCCTGCAATTTTATGGAGTTATAAGTTAATGGGCTTGAAGCTTGAAAATTTCCAAATATCTTTATTTTTGGGCTTGAAGTTTTAGAGGATCTCATAAATAAACGAGAGTTCAACGTTTAGCGTTTCATAGCTCTTTTTGAGATGAAAATATAGAGATTAGTTCAACACAAATTTGTTACGTACTTACTATCATAGATCGTACCTTTCATGAGTAGGCGACATGCTCATGAAGAACAATCGAGTCTTGTTCCGATTAACATGAATCTCAATCCAATCGGACCATGTTTTTAGAGCCATTTCATATACGCGGAGCATCTCTACATCTTTATAAATGCCATTAGAATTGTTGAATGATCCCCACCTGATAATCATCAAATCAAAAATAATTAATTAATGTTTAAGAGAGGGAAAGAAGGTATACTATACATGCTTAATTTGCTTACAAGACATTCATTTGAGGTCTTCTCCACCAAAGATAGGTGTTGAACACTAGTATATCTGCATCAGTCCAATGTCTAGCATGCTTCTCAATGGATTGGACTCGAACAATCCGGTCTGGTAGCCTATGATTCACTGGATCATCTGAATTGGATTCTACTAGCAATGGAGCCCAATAGAAATCAATCGAGGCATTGTATTCCTACATTATGTTCATTACATAAAAAGTTATTCTTAGTCTTAACGTGTAATTTTTAATATTTAACATCTCATTTTCACATGTAAGGGTGAAAATGGATGATCCATGGTACAGTTAACATAACCCACGATTCGGGCAAATAATTAGGAGAAATTGTGGCGGTCCTTTCATAAGTTTTTAACTGATTAAGTTTTTATGTTTTTTTTAAACCAAAAAAATGTACTATTGTCGGCAAAAAGACTATTTGGGCGTTGGGTAAGTGATCTTTAGCAGACCGATAGTCTTTCCCCTCTAAAAATGCTTTTTTTTCGGTTAAAAAAATGTGGTAAACTGAGTGATTGAAATGTTTTAAAAAAGAACCGACCCGAATTTCACCCAAATAATTAGGCAAAAAAAAAAAAAAACATGGGCAACATGTACAGTTGACAGTTCTGTAAATGAGCTGAGCTAATTAAATCGATATATTCAATTTCTCAAACTTAATTTTCTAATTTACACAGTACTCCCTCCGTTACGGATAAAGAGTCCACATTTGAAAGTCAAATTTTTTAAAGAAATGACACTTTTAGTAGTTCATTAGTAATAAAATGATATTTTTATGTCTTAATTTTTAAAAATAGACTCTTTAAGTGAAACATCTCAAAATAAAATAGTAGACTATTTGCCAAGGAGTATTATTTTGAAAATGAAATTTGAACTCAACTCATCTGTTTGTCAATACGGTCTCAATCTCTACTCAAGCTTGAGTAGTTAAATTTCCTACCGACTCAATTCAAGTAGTTTGAGTTGTTATTAAGCCCAATTCATGTAGGTTTTACCATTTACTCTCTCTGTTTCGGGTAAAAGTTAACTATTCTATTTTTAGATGATTTACTTAAAGAGTCTATTTTAAAAAATTAAGACATAAATTGTTATTTTATTACTAATGAACTACTAAAAGTATTATTTTTTAAAAAATTTGAATTTCAAACTGCAACTCTTTACCCCAATTAGAGGGAGTACAATTTAACATAATAATAAGATTCTCATAAACATACTAGTAAATAAGTTCAAGCCCATCGAACTCAAGAGATTTTGGAGTCAAGCCTCTAGTAGCTTGACTCGATTTACAACCCCATGGCAACATGATATTCAAGAAAAAAGAAGGATGATGAGGAGGAAGAAGGAGAAAAATTGTTGTGTAAAAAAGGTAGTTGTAATAATGAAAATATGAAGATGGAAACTGGAAATTAAATTGGACTCACAGTAGCCTTGAAGGTGATCAAATTGGAGCCATTGTTGTGCATGGATTTGAGCTTTGCATCGTGGATGGATGCATCAATTAGGCACACCATTGAAACCCATTGGTTTCTATTCAAGGAATCCCCCACAAATACAAGCCTTTTGTTCCTTAGTCTCTCCAAAAGTGCTGTGGCATTGAACCTTATTAAGATGAAAAACAAAACATTTCCACCATTCTCAAAAAAACAAATTCCACATAAAACCCTCCTAATTAGTACTTCCCTTCATATCATCTCCTTGTTGTTTCTTTTGTCAAGAAGAATCCGTGACGATGTCAGAAATGTAAACATAAATTAAGTTACGATACAAAATACAACTTTTAAGAAAGTTAATTAATGTTATAAAGTTTAGGGTGTGTGTGTGTGTGTGTGGAAGGGAGAGAGAGACCTTGGGAGGTCACAATGGTCAGGTTGCCATCTCCAATTTTGATAACTCAAGTCTCTTCTTCCGTACTTCTGACAAGCCAATTGATCTGACATGAAAGTGCAATCTTGTTCTTTGTAAAGAGGGTAGGACTTGTTATCAAATACCCATTTTCCTGAAAACAGATTGCATGTCAACTGTAAGTGATCATCATCAGAACATTCTTGGGTCGGCGCCGGATTTTCATCAAACCTTCCACTCTCTCCGGCCAAAATAAGAGCTCCAATGACTAAGATAGCAAGGAGAAGGGCAATAACTGTAAGGGAGTGGACACTGCACCTGATTGATGCCCATGTTCCCAAAAGCAGAAATTCTCTGTTTGCCATTGAATTGAATTCTCTCCCCTTAGTCAAGAATTTGACAACCACCTAGCTGGCCGAGTCTCCCTTTTTTAAGTTTCAAGTATTTGGTGGGAAAAAAATTAAAATATGTTGGTTTGTTTATGGTGGGTTAGAAGTGGTCGAGCTCGAATTGGAATATTGGATTATACAAGCCGCAAGGCTGGCTATTCATGACAACCTATAAACAATACTATAATTTCGAGAAGTTTGGTTTTTTATTTGACAAAAATACCCATTTCAGCAAACTTTGACAATTTTGTTCCCACAAAGGATGTACTCCAGGAATATATGAGTATCAAGCTTAATTGAATACAAGTTGCCTAGCTAACTAAGTGAGGCGTGGGGTGGACTGCTTTTAACTAGACAGTTGATAAAAGAGCTTTGAAGTTAAGCAAGATAGCGGTAGGTATGAGTATGACAAGATGGGTGTTCAACTTTCTGCAAAGTGGAGGGTTATTTTGGTAATATTATGTGGTATATGAGTTGCTTCAAGGTAGAAGAACAAGAACTTGAGCTAGATAGCTGTGCAAGTAGGAGCATTTGTTGGGAGTTGTTGACATGTCCAGAATCCATATTCATATTCGTTGGAGTAAAGATTCTCCAATCTCTCTCTCTCTCTCAACAACACGCTTCTTCTAGCCAAGCACCAACAAGAATAGAATCAGCTGTATTCATCATACTAAATCATTACCACTGTTACTTTGGACTTACAGTCAAGTTATGGGTCTTCTTGTTTATTTTAGGGAATGCTTAGTACAACGCCCCGTGCAATAACTAATACAATACTTTTAGTTGTGAAAATACTATATTATCTTAGTCACATATATTCAAAAAAAAAAAAAAGTTTGTTTGAACACCGCTTATTGCCACCACTTACCCCCAGCCCAACCCACACGGACTACCCAGCCACTAGTCCCTCCCCCCAGCCCAGTCCACCCTCTGCTCACCCAGTAGTCCCTCCTTGTAGCCCAACGCAGCCCAACGACTGGGCAACCGCTAAGACCTTCCGCCCCAGCCCAGCCTAGCCTTGGTTTTTTTCTTTTTCTTTTCATTTAATAATTATTAAATGTGCAAAGGGCAATTTGGTCCATATATTTTTAAAAGTGTTGTATTAAGTATTTTACAGGTATATATATATATATATATATATATATATATATATATATATATATATATATATATATATAATAACAACAGTGTTTTTTCTCCGTCTAAATTGCATTCCAAAAATAGAAACTCACATACATTAACTTTTCGTGAAGCCATTTGCTGTTCAGGGTCAATTCTGACGGCTCAAAATATATCACTGTTATCATACATTGTTGTTATTATACACAGAAAATGGTTGAAATTCTCATAATAACCAAATTCTCAGCACCCACTATTAAATTCTAAGCACAGAATTCAAACTGCCACTTTAACTTTCTGTCATCATCTATATAAATCTTCTGGATATTTGCATTTCCTCACAAAAAATTCTACAAGAAAAATTTAGTCTCCAATCAAAATATTTACATCAATATTACGGCTTTTATAACAACCGTCCTAAGCGACATCCACAAACAAATATCCGACTAGAACCTGAAAGTAAGACTGACAAGGAAATGGTTAATCCCAGTCGAAAATCAATTTAAATTGCCACCATGTATGCAGTTGGTGTTTGTAGACGCAGAGGTAAGTAAAAAAAACCATCATCAATTTTTAATTATTCTGATTATATTATAAATTCATTCAGACATTCATCATATTTTTTTACTACTGTTATTGTAAATTTGATGTTGGGAAGAGAATTTAACTACTATTTCTAAATGACAGGGTGAAAGGATTCATGCAACAATTAAGACGGTATTAATCAAATAGTTCGAATCAAAATTTCACGAATAACGTTTATATTATGTATCAAATGTGTACGTGGTAGATAACCTTGGAAAATTTAGAATTACAGCTAACAAATATAAGTTGGAATTTATACATACAACTGAAGTGTTTACAATTTGAGACAAGAACTTTCCAAAAACAATGTTCAAAATTACAAGATTTCCAGAAATTCTGTCAATTCAAAAGGTTGAAGATGTTGTTTTACTAGGTGCGTGTTTTCCCTACTATACTTGATTGATTGCCTTCCTTTACTTTAGTCATACTAATTTTTTTAATATGTAACATATTGTTTTCAAATGTAGATGTCATAGGCAAAGTTGTGGGGAAAGGTGCGCTAAAATATCGTTTCGGGTACAATACTAAATATATTGACATCGAGCTAGAGGACATAGAGTATGTTTTGTAATTCTATTAAATTGAAACAAAAAAAAAAGTATACAACTTTGTTAAATTATATATGCAAGTTTTTATGTATCCAGAAAAACAAAACTAAAATGCACCTTGTGGGGATCCTATGCGGAAGAAATACTAACTCATATTGAAACCTCAACCAACGATCTATTGGTTGTGTTGTTGCAGTTATGCAAGGTGAAGACGTTTCAAGGTAGTCTTACCATTTTACTTTGTTTATAATAAGGATATTTAATGTTGCTGATGTTTAATGTTAGGAATCTAACAAACTTTTGAATAAAAACAATAGGCGCCTAAGGCGGGTGGTCCAATATAGTACAGGCTTCACAAAGCGTGGTCTCGTGTTCGATCATTTCCCACTTTAGGAAAAAAAAATTAAAAAAAAAACAATACATGGCAAATAACACTTTCAAATGACTTTTTTGCTACAAAGATCTTAGTAGATTCAATCATACCAGAGATTGCCGACCTAAAGAGGAAGTAAAATCAACAACTTTATTTCTCGTACTTATATTTTTAAGAATAATTTTACTTAATCATTTATTTCATTCATTAGGTTTTTTGAGGATTGTACCTCTTCCAATCAAATTGTCTAAATTTCTTCCAGCACATCCTGTAGTACAGCTGAAGAACTTGAGAAGAGAACTATTGATGTGAAGTCAATTGAAGAAATATTAAGTTGCTCAAAGGTTCTAACTAGATTTGCACCTCGCAGTAATTCCTTCAAAGACATTAATTATTGTATTCTAACTTTTTGTTTGTTCTATCTAGGAGGGATTTTACGGGTAGTTGCCTTATTTCAAGTAATAACTCGATGGAAGTTGATCGTTTATAGGTTGTGGCCGGTGTAGGTAGAAACTTATTAACCAAAATGCAGGTTATTTTTGTAAGAGTTGTAATAATCTCAAGACAAATACAACCCCACGGTATAAAGTCAAGGTAAATGTCCTAGACGACAGTCAATGTGCTACATTCTTACTTTGGGATCAAGCATGTGAAATCCTCATTGGGAAAACAACATTACAATTAAGGGAGCACCTTTGCAAGGTTAGTTTCTATATAACAGTAACTGTTAATACTAACAACATATCTGAATTCAAAAATAAAAATTGCCTATTTTTTAAAACAGGCTTTGGCTAAAGATAAAAAATCGATAGACAAGGTGAACGATTATTCTACCGTAATGTCAAACTATCCAAACGAGATTGAGACTTTGGTTGGTCGAACGACACTATTTAAGGTAAATGTAAAACAACAAAATATCACAGGAAAGGAGAAGGCTTTTACGGTCAGCCGAGTTTCAGATGATGAGAAGTTCATACACAAGTATAAGAGAACAGATTTAAGCATAAAAAAAGTAAGTGATATTAATAAATGTCCTTTAATAAATTATTTAAACCATCTTTGTATGATATTAACACTTTTTTTACCCAGAGAAGTGATATCCTGTCGGCACTTTTAGAAGCTGGTGAAGAAGTGATTGAGGTATATAAATTATTTACCTACGGATAAGGGTGCAAATATCTTCAAGTGACTCATGTTTAATTTTGTATAATTACGCTAACTGGATTCAGTAAGTGAAAATGAAGAGATAATGCAAGATTGTCCCTTGCGCAAAGCGACCTCGACTGAACTCAAATGAGGACACAACAGCAAGTTACAAGGCTGGTGATGGTGGTTCATCAACAAAAGTTCAGCTGAAGGAGATAAAGACCGAAAAGGATTTAGATTTTTAATTATAGGACTAATTTCGAATTTGTTTCGAAAATGTATAAGTTTCAAGAGCCACCATCTCTTTTTATTTATGTCCAAATGATTTTGATTGAAAAAGTATCATGTTTATGATTTAAGTTAAAGTAGAAATCTTAAAGAAAGGAAATACGCACAATGACCAGACGCTTCATATCCAATAAGATCAAATCACATAACAAACAAACCTCGCTACTTATAACATTTTTAGAAAATCGAATAATAGTTTTTTAACCATTTTACTAAAAACACAAGTATGAATTGTTCAATTGATCAAGGAGATTAACCTCGAAAATAATTAAAATCTAAAATGATGAATGTCAACTATGACAATTTTAATAAACAATTAATTTTCTTTAAGATAAAACATTAAACTAACATATTAATTAACTGTACAATCAACATTATTATAAAAAACATACAACATACAACAACCTTCAACATATCTTTAAAATCTATTTAAAATTTAATTTGTGTTAATAGTTCAAATAGATCAACTCTCATAACTCAATTTAATGAACACAAAACAAATAAAGTAGATTAAGCATAAAACATAGAGTCAAACTATTTAATTGACAAACTATATTGATATAAAAAAGGAATTACAAAAAAATGAATTATGATGATTCACAAATTAATACAACCCACAAAACAGTTTTTTCAATATCTATATGGAAAAAGATGCAACATAAAACAAATAAACTATTTACTTGAAAATCTACATTTATATAAACTTTTACAAATACAAGATTATGTAATTAACAGAATAGGAAAAGTTATAATTTTCTCAATTTAAATAATTCATATTTAATTTAAAAATAGATAGAAAATGTCAACAATATTTCAGAATAATGAACACACATTTTGGAAAGAAACTATTTAATGCATGCAATGGACACCATGAACAATTGAAATAAATGACGAAAAAAAGTTGAACTATTAAAATTTCAATATAGATTAATATAACGGAATCCATACCAAAAGTTTTTCTTGTTGTGCATGTATGAATACTTGATTGGAATTACGAGTCATGATAAAGTTCATTAACATAACAAGTTTTCAATTAAGTTCATGCTTATAATGTATGTATTTATAGCGATTATGAGTTTAATAAACTTTTACTGCGTTCCTATATACTACACAATTTATCAATCATTCATTATATCAACATACAAGTTATAGAAATCACTCAATTATCATTTAACTACTTGTAGTATGAAGATCATGAAATCCACTACCATCTAGGGGTGTGCAAGATTTTTCGAGCAGGACCGAACCAATCAAAAGCTGGACGGACCAATACTTTGGTTTGGTCTGGATCAGATTTCTAAAAACCGGACATTTGGGTTGGTCGGTTCTCGAACTAAAAAAACACGGAACCGGACCGACCGGACCCAATATTATGTTTATTTTTTTATTTTATTAAACATATATATATATATATATATATATATATATATATATATATATATATATTATAGTATATATATATATATTAATTCCTAATACTTTTTGTTCTACTTTTTAGTTGGTACTCTTTTATTATTATTTTTCCAAATTTTTTTTGATTTGTTATGCTATGAGTTTATGAGTTCGACATTTTAATTGTTAGATAATACTTTTATCGAATGTTTTTTAAATTTTTATGAAGTTTCGGTCTTAAATTTTTTATTATGTATTTGTATTAAATAGTTAAAAAGTAAAAAAATCATAGTATTGGTCCGGTCCTGATTCTCAAACATCTTTGATTGGTTCTGGACCGGACCAATGTTTTAGTTCTCATACTTATTGGGTTGGTTCTGGTTCTAATTTTTTTCAAAAACCAGACTATTGGTGCAGTTCGATTTTCTCTTTTTTCCAAAAATTGGACGAACCGGATAGCTCACCCCTACTAATGTGAGAACCGAAACCTACTTGTATACTTGTCTTCCATACTTGTTTAACATGATTAGAACATGTTTTTGACATGCTAGTAGTATCCACCCCTAACATGATTGACTTCGATTGCATTCCTTGATCGAACGTAATTGTCGTATCGAAGCGCCTATTGCCTTGCATGCTCTAGATTGACTTCTTCTTGCTCGGGCTTTGATCTTTTGGACTTAGCCAAGACCTTGAGAGAATTTTATCATTGTTGTAAGGACCCTTGATACTCATTCTAATGCTTCTTTGAGTTGTTTATGCCTTATATGTGTTATACGTGCAAATCTGGACCTGTTTGACCTAAAGTATGGCACGAGGAATCGTTCCACCATGCCAACCGAACATTTTGGGCATTGTTCGGCCACCATAACCGAACATTATGAAGGAGGTTCGGCCTCCACAACCGAGCGAGAAGATTTCCACAAAAGCGGGATTTTACGCAACATTGGTGATTACGATCTTACCCTTACTAAACCTCTATCATTAGTGACTTTAACCACTTGTATTAGAGTCTTATTAGCCTAATCTAAACCTAATTAAGATTACTAAACCTATTTCTATCACTCATCATTTGACAAGTGTTCCTCATTAACACTTAATTAAGCTAATCTACACTACATCGACTCTAGTCTTTTCATTTTCGATCTATTTCTTCTCTTCTTCTTCTTTTTGTCGGAAGAGAATGTGCGTGAGTCTTGGTGAGATTACGTGCGTGAGGTTTGACTTCAAAGAGATTGAAGACCCACTTGCGATTCAAGACCGTCGTTCTAGCCGTCGTCGAGGACAGCGAATTAAAACGATTGTCACCGATCGGTAGCATTTTCTTGCTTCGTCTTTGCTTGGCTTGAGGTAAGCTATCAATTTCCCTTAGGTCCATGTTAGAGATAACATGCTACCCCTCTTGCTTCCCTTCTCTCATGTCTAAATCATGCTCTCCTTGTTTTCTACCATGATAATGATCGTTGTAGAGTATGTATGAATTTAAAAGGAATTATAGACCATGAATGTAAATGTTTTGATTTGGACACTAAGCCTAGAAGTAAAAGTGTTCTACTCTACATTAGAAATAACTATTATTCTTGGGTCATAGACTTTCGACCATTATTTGGGAAATTGATTCTAGGGTTCCATAAATTGGGGACTTGAGATTTATTCTTCAGCTATGGTTGTTATTGGATTAATGACCTAGATTAATCGATGCGATAACTTAGAAAAGAGTTTGAAATGCAAATAGTGTTTAACTCTATTTGGTTGGATTTATAGAAATGACTCAGCGGAATTCGACATTAGTGAGCTATTGAACAATCTTACCGGCTCAATGATCAATCCCTACGGACGTTATTACATGCGTTCCACTAGAAACTAATTCTAGACTCTTGAAATGGATTATTTGTCATGCTTGTATCTTTATGACATAATAAATGCATACTTGATAATGCTCGGGTTCACTCTTGAAATGGATCATTGTCATGCTTGTATCTTTATGACATAATAAATGCATACTTGAAATATGAGTTCGCTCTTGAAATGGATTATTTGTCATGCTTGTATCTTTATGACATAATAAATGCATGCTTGATAATTGATATATTGAGTTCGCTCTTGTCGAGCTCAATCTTGATTGTTTATTTGATTAAATATTAATTGTTTATTGATGAGATTAAATACTAATCTTGAGCGAGTTGGCATGCGTTATGATAAATAAGATTCTTGTCGGCACACACCCTCCACTCGTTACGGCCAACCATCTTGATTGATTGTTTTCCCGAGTAAATACTACTTCGGAGCATAAGTCCGGTGGCATACTTGTCTTGTCTTGTCTACGCTTGTTACTCTTTTTGCATTGCTCCGTTATGAATCGTTAAGTCGTGATAGTGATGGCAATAATGTGCATCTCATATACTTTATCTACATGCATTGTCTTGCCTACATATTTGGCCACAGTGTCATCTTGCCAACCATACGCGACCATTTGAGTCATTATGACTATTGTTTTACCCGATGTATTATTGTTTTTTTTAGATCCTAGCAGGACAGGACCTTCCCGTTGAGGCTCGCAGTGGTCGTATACTTTAGTTCTCTTTTGATCAGGCTTTTGCGGTTGAAGAGGTGGTTTTAGATGTCCTCTTCTATTCTTTTGTATTTTTTCAAGGACGATGGGTTTAAGCTAGTCATCTAGACTATGCTTGGGATTGTATAGACTTGTACTCGTGTATCATGTTAGCTACTTGTAGTATTAACTCTTGTAGTAATTATACTTCTCTTGATGCCGATAATTGTATTCGTCGTGCCTTGTATATCGTGAGTTATCGTTCACTGTGTATAGACTTTTGCTGAGTACTCTTTTAGCTCTTATTATTTCCTTGTTATATTTATTGCTTAGCTTGGGTTCCGGCTGTAGTGTCGCCGAAGACTTGGATTTGTTGCTTAACTGTTTTATCAGGTGAAATCATTTTTAAAATACCGACCTTTTGTGTCGAGTTCTCTTGCGACTGAAATGTTGCGTCACGTCAGTTTTAAAATATTTTGAGTCCTTGCATGTTTCCTCCTTTCTTGTCTCGTATTGTCTTGTTTGGTGCTCTGGTCCGCGATCCCATCTCCGGTTCGGGGTCGGGGTCGCCACAGTTGGTATCAGAGCTCTCGTTAGCTATAAGCCAGGATAGGTTCCATGGCCTTGGCTGGGTTTGGGTTGTCATTGAGTAATCACCGTCGAGTGTTCTTGTTTGTGCCTATTCGGCATGTTCTTTTGTACAAGTATAGGACTTGGAGTACTAAGTTCGATTTGGTCTAGATTGTCGTGAGTGCAAGCTTGTGTCTAGGAGTATCATATTCCTCCTATGTTTCTTTTAAGCTGGAGTTATACCAAGAGTGTGTGTTGCTGCTTTGTAGAGCTATTGTTTCTTGTCCGTCGTGAGTGACCAAATAAGCTCAGGTTGTCGATCCCGAGCGTGATCGTCGTGGTGTCCATTAGTGCCTTTGAACGTTGTTACACCTTCTTGAGCGGCGTGGCTAAGCCTCCCGTAGTACTTAGTGTATTCCGTGACTTCTACATAAGTATATATATCTATTGTAGTGCCTAATCGTGAGTGCTTGGGCTGCCTGTTATTGAGATTGAAGGGATACCCTAATGATCAAGGTATTGTTGTGGTTTCAAGTTGAGACTTGGTGAGTACTCGATAGGTGATCGCATGATCTATGATTGGATTAATCGTCAACTCGTTTACGGCTTGACCCATAGTGATTTGAGGTCTACTAGTTAATAACTATTTGCTAGCCAAAGATTATTAAGTTATTGTCTTGTACCGTTATTCGACTAATACGTTAATAGAGTATTAGCATTTTGTAAAAGGATTTATCTATCATTAGTGGATCGTTAAGGGTATGAATGTTCCATACTTGGTATACTTGCATGGTAGATTAAAATACTATGTATATGATATTGATTTCCATGCCTAAATGTAACTATATTATATGTGCATGAGACCTTCATAAAGGATGCTCTTATGTGACTTGTAACCCCTCCCGCATCCTAAACGACTAAAGCTTTTGAAGTCACTTCAGACGGCCCTTGACTTGATTATCAAGAGGTATTCGTCGGAGAACTAGAATGGTATAATATGATATAGGAATTGACTGAACCCGTGACCAACTGGAATGAAATTGAAAGTGGTATCTTGTTTTGCTTATGCAAATATGTGCAATGTGTATATTGAAATCATGCAATGAATGAATTGAACCTGTGACATGATCGAATGAATTACATGGTATTGAATGTCTTCTTTGAAAGGCGAATATGTGGTCCATGATGATTGACTACTTGATTTTATTGTAAGGGTGTTAGACCCTAGAGATTCATGTTGTGACCAGAATAATTTAGTTAGCCCGGAAAACTCTTTGTTGGAAAGTTTGTTAGTTCGGTGCAACTATTGCACGTGCATACGAATCACTTGTTTAGTTGATAAAGAGGAATTTTCACCTCAATGTCCACGTTTGTTGGAACTTAGTAAGCCTCGATAATGTCCTTGAACCCCATCAAGAGTCAAGATGACTTGACTTTGGAATTGATTGGAGATGATATTTAAGTATTTCTTTTCCCTACCGCCTCCGCAGATTCGTTTCTTCATGACCTGTATTTTTGTATATGGCTTCTCTAGCTTATTGAGCTTGGTAGCTCAACTGTCCGACTCGCATTACTGTTTTGCAAGTGCTTGTCCTCTTCTTGCCTTGTCCCTGCGGCACGACTTTGAGATTCCGGTAGTTAATGAATTTCCAAATGTCTTTCCTACCGATTATGCCTTGCCTCCCGACCGAGAATTAGAGTTTTACATTGAGCTTTTGCCAGGGACTTCGCCTATATCTAGAGCGCCTTACAGAATGGCTCCAGTGGAGTTGAAAGAATTGAAAGTGCAGTTGCAAGAACTTCTAGATAGAGAGTTCATTAAACCGAGTGTGTCACCGTGGGGTGCACCGGTGTATTCGTGAGAAAGAAGGATGGTAGTTTACGACTTTGTATAGATTATCGACAGTTGAACCAGGTTACTATCAAGAATCGGTATCCCTTGCCACACATTAATGATCTCTTTGATCAACTTCGATGCTCGGTTGTTTATTCCAAGTTTGACTTGAGGAGTGACTATTATCAGTTGAGAGTTCGAGAGGAGGATGTTCCAAAGACAGCCTTTCGTACACGTTACGGCCATTATCAGTTTGTGGTTATGCCTTTTGGTTTGACGAATGCACCTGCAGTCTTTATGGACTTAATGAATAGGGTGTTTCATGAATATCTTGATTGCTTTGTGGTTGTGTTTATTGATGATATCCTCGTGTACTCGAAATCGCGAGAGGAGCATGAGATTCACTTAAGAGAGGTTCTTTCGATCTTGCGTGAGAAGAAGCTTTACGCGAAGTTCAGTAAGTGTGCTTTCTGGCTGGAACAGGTTGCTTTTCTAGGACACGTGGTGTCTAGTGATGGTATAGCTGTGGATCCATCTAAGGTTGAGGCGATTACTAAGTGGAAGACGCCTAGTACGGTGACCGAAGTTCGTAGTTTCTTGGGCTTGGCAGGTTATTACCGTAGGTTTATTGAGGGGTTTTCGAAGATCGCTACTCCGATGACTAAACTGACACAGAAGAATTCTTCTTTTATATGGAGTGATAAGTGCGAGGCCAGTTTTCAGAAATTGAAGAGAAGGTTGACTACAGCTCCTATCTTAGCATTGCCTAATGGTTCGGAGAACTTTGTTATTTATAGCGACGCTTCATTAGAAGGCTTGGGTTGCGTGCTTATGCAGAATGGGAAAGTCATTGCCTATGCTTCGAGGAAGCTATCACCTCATGAGCAGAATTATTTGACACATGATCTCGAATTGGCCGCCATCATATTTGCACTTCACAAGTGGAAGCATTATCTTTATGGAGCTAAGTTTGAGATATTCACTGATCACAAGAGTCTAAAGTATCTCTTTTCGCAGAAGGAGTTGAACATGCGACAGAGACGATGGATGGAGAAGCTTAAGGATCACGACTGTACTATCTTGTATCATCCAGGGAAAGCTAACGTTGATGCCGACGCCTTGAGTTGGAAAGTGTATATGTCTTGCTTGATGACGAGAGAGTGGAAGATGCTCGAGGATGTTCGTGAATGGAGTCTAGTTGTGAGTGAGCATAGTGTTATCCTTGCTAGTGTACGTGCTACGCCTGCTTTATTTGGGTTGATCAAGGAAGCTCAGGCTACTGATCCAGAGTTAAGGAAAATTATTGATGGAATGGGTGATAGTAAGACACCGAAGTTTGCTATGAACATTAATGGGATTTTAACCTTTCGAGGTGGAGTTTGCGTTCCTTCTACCGATGGAGTTAAGCGTATGGTTCTTGACGAGGCTCACAAGGCCAAGTACACTATACATCCAGGGAGTACTAAAATGTATAGGGACTTGAAGAGGCAGTTTTGTTAATGCGTTGAGTGTTCGTCTTAGCATGTTAGCACTTAACTAGGTCTCATTGGAGTCTTAGTACCTTGCATATATGACTTATAATGTTCATCTTGATCATAGTATGATTGGTTGAAAGTTTAGAAGCTTTGTTGCTTCATTTGAGTCTTAGGGTTTCTCGTGTTTGCCTTCGTTGCTTGTATTGTTTGTGCTTTCAACTTGCGAGAAGTTCATTTACATTCTAGACCAATTGTACTAGTATTTCTCATGATTGCACAATCAATGTTCATAGATTTGTTGCATTTGGAAATAAGATGACCAACATATCACTTCACAGATTCAGTCCTGTTTTTGGGCGAAATTCGGGAAAATTCTGGTACCAATCTACTAAAGAGAATTTTCTAAATATTTAGTATGTTTTACCTACATATGTTAGGATACTCCCTGTAAAATATGGTATTTTTCCAAGGTGTATAAGTACCTCATTTAGGACTTGACTTACGGCTGTGCCAGAATTTTGTTTTCAGGAAATCAGCTTCTGTACTTGAACTTGTAGTAGCCATATTTTGATTAATATAAGTCCAAATTGAGTAATTTAAAAGGCTAAACTATATTTTAAAGAGTCTAGTTTCATAAAAATCAATAATCACCTCATTTGGAGGTGTGATATATTTATGGTTGATTTTACAAGATTGGTCTGTTTTCAGATTTGTGACTTTTCTTGGTTGTTTTGGCTATTGACCCTTGTGCCCTTGCCCTTGGCCGTCCTTAGTGACTTGAGGCCACCTTTGTTGACTCTCGTACACCCATTCTTTTCCCTTAGATCATCTCTTATCAATGGCTTACATGCCATAGCCAATTAGAAGTCTTTTAGCACACTTCACTTGGATTGGGGTTTTTGTGGCCAAGTATATAAACCTCTTGCAACCAATTCAGTCATTGTTGATCAACAACAACCTGAACTTCAGAGGCATAAACTCAATTTTCGTCCATGGAGGTCACCCCAACTTGAAGGACCATTTCCCGGAGTTCCTGTGGTCCGATCGGCGATCCGAGACCGCCAAATCGAAGCCCTTGATCTTCTCTACAACAATCCTTGCTTTGATCATCCATTCATCCATTAATCTTAGGACTAAGGTACGTTGACAATTCCTTGAGATTTTCATGTTCAATAAAATAGCATGACCCCTTCATTATAGTTGTTCTATTAATGATTGTGAACACGTTTTATGAAGAGAAATCCTCCAATTCAATCTTTGAAACATGTGTAGGATTTTATGAATTCTCTATGAAGTTGTGATTTTGACATTTTGTAAAGCATGAATGTTGTTTATAATGAGCTTAGGAATAACTCTTGTGAAGGAATATGTTTCAATTCAAGGTTTAACAAAATCACCGAAACTAGGGTTTGAAACTCGGGATTGTGTTTAAGGCTAGTTTAAGATCATGAACGGCCTAGTTATTGAGTTCTAAATGAAAGGAGAACTTAGGAAAGGGCAATGTGATGCATAGAGTATCAATGCTCAACTTGGTTGAATTTTAGTAAAACTCACCGGAGTTGAAATTAGGGAGTTATTGAACAATACCGACTCCACATTCAATCCCTACGACATTTGTAGTGCGTTAGACTAATATATTAGCCTACGTGACTTTGGGATGGATTGAAGGGCATGTTTGATATGAGTGATTATAAGACTCAATCGAGTTCTTATGTGGTTTATGTGATTGTGTGAAGCAAATGCACAATTGAGAGCATGTTGTAGAATGATGTATCTACTTGACAAGTTGAATTCGCTCTTGTCGAATTCCTACTTGATTCTTTAATGAGTAAAAACACCTACTTGTTGAATAATGAATTTGAGGACTATTCTATGAGAAGATTTGGATTGGGGCTTTCTTAGTACTCTATACATGGAGTCTACTTGTATAAGTCGCTAGGATGACCATGTTGTTATCTAAGACTCACCAAGTATGGTTTGACCTTACGGGTTATTACCGCTCTAGTGTTGCTTAAGTCTTTGACTACCATCGACTTTTGTGTTATTGAATGAGTTACTACTCTAGGAAGAGTTTAGTAAATGGCTTCATGATCCGAGACTAACGGAGTAGTCTTGGATAGTACTTAATGGACTGATGGTTAAGTTGTGACTCTGTTGAATTTCATAGGAGAATATGGAATACCGTATATTTTATATTATGACTAAATGCATGATTTCCTACCTTGTCAAGAATTGATTCTTCTATGTGTTTCTATGATATGACTTATGAGCATATTGAATGTATTTGCCTTCGTGCCTCGATTTGTTCTACGCTTAATGAATTGTGGTGAACTTGGATTCTACTATTAAGTGGAATTATGAATCAAAATTGAACTAAGCTTGATTTCACAATAATCAACTTGGGCTTCCTTATATAATTGACTTGGGACTTGAACCTAAGATTCCTAAATGGAATGAGAACCTTGCTATGCCTCAAACGAGAACATAGAAAAGAGTCTTGGGACACATATAGTGTTCAAACTCTATTTGGTTGAATTGTAGTAAAGACTCAACGAGTCGAAGTTAAGGAACAATTGAACCTTACGAGGATCGTGGTGAGATCCTATGATAATTATATTCCATTTGACTAGATTACTAGCTTTTGGGACTTGAATTGAATAGAGTGAACAAACTTGACACTTATGATTTAGAGACTCAAATGAGCTCCTATTGTGGTTTTGTGATTATTGTAACAATGTGCATAATCGTATGAGTTTAGTAGATCATTATATCTACTTGAGAATTAGCAAGTAAACATCTACTTGTGCATTGCATATAAGTCCGTGGCATTACTTGAGTTTTCATGATGATGGTGGGACGATGCATTGTCTTCACGAATTATGGGATTCGTGGTTGCAATGTATCGCCGTACCGATTCGGGTTTCACACACACCTCCACTACTAGCTACAGTGGGGAAGTAGCCCCCTTTGTCGTAACCAATTGAGCACATTGGCTAGTGCTATTTTCCTGAGAAGAGAACTGCACCGAGAAGAGAGCTCGGTACTTTGATACCGAACACGGGTATCACCGCACGATATGATTAATTGTGATTACGGGGAGCAATACGACGAAAGTGATTTGCTATCTTTCTCTATCCTTTATGTGGCTTACTATGGACACTTATGTGATAACAAAGTGTTAGTTGAACATGAGATCTTATTGACCATGTTTGTATTGGCTGATGATAAATGAGAGATTTGATATGTATATATAGAGATATGCATACTTGTATTTGAGATATATATGAAAGACTTGATGTGTATATATATAGATATGCACACTTATGCATGATGATTTTATGGGAGATTTGATATGTATATTTAGAGATATACATACGATATAGGTGTATATATATAAACATGCACCCTTACACGTGGTAACAGTGAATAGCTTGATTCGTATATATAATGATATGTATACTTGCATATGATGTTTTGTGGGAACTACCTTCTAATTCATTTGATTTGTGTGTGAACAGGAATTACACCTGGTTCATTTGGACGGTTTAGTAAGTAAGAAGGAGTGGATATCTTGTGGAGTATCGAAACGATACGACGCCTCTTCACGGGTTTTTCGTCATATATAAAATGACACCACGTTATGTTTATGTTACATAATTATATGTTGCATATATATTGTAGTAGCGCATCTTGGGTCATTATGACTCATCTCGTACTTGTTTTTTAGTTGCAAGAATGGCCGATAGCCGCACCGAGGTCGAATAGATCGTGATTGTAGCAGGCGGTGGTCGATAGATCGAGGTTAGATCGTGTGTTCAGGTTTGGTAGCACCGACTTTCCCGAGTAGCGACTTGTGGAGTCTTGTTCCTTTTTAGCATTGTCATTGATTTCATGTACTTTGCTATTCTTGTGAGATCGACATTTTGTAAAGTTATTTAGACTTTCTGCTTCGGGTAGAATACTTGGGTATTTGTATTGGTTATTTCTTGGGCCGACGTGTTGTGTGTTGTTTGTGGTTTTAGTATTTATTTCGCTTGTCTCTGCACGCAACGCAATAGCTTTGGGGAATTTCCTTATTCTAGTTTTTATAGTTGTTGGTTGACCCGGTTTATGCTTTAGCCGTTGGGTAATTGTTATATCGGAGTTGGTTCTTTGTTGAAACGCCGCCCTGAGTGCCGATGGTTTGATTAGCCTCGCAATGTTGCGGCACGCGAGTTTTGTTTTTCCTCCTTTGAGAGATAATGTCTCTTGGTTTCATTGTCGTTGGTTTCGAGCTTCATAGCTTGGGACTTCTTCTATTATTGCTTCGCCGATTCGATTTTTGAAATACCGTATTTTAGTGCGGTGTTATGTTCATGTTTAGAGCGAGTTTGCTCGCTTGACTAGCACTACTGCTTATCAAGTGCTTGTCCTCTTATTAAGTTAGTTCAGCACGACCTTGGGATTTCGTGTTGGAATCGGGTCGTTACAACTAGTCAATATTTCAAATTTCAATATAATACATAATGCTTCACGTTCAAATGTTCAATTTCAAAATTCAAAGTTCATATGATAAATCGTAATTTGTAACATGGTTGTTGGATACTATTATGATATTCTGATCTTAATATTTTTGAGTATGTTATGACTTGGGCCGGTTATGTATAAATATTAATTTTTGTTATTAAATAAGGGTCATTTCTTGAGCTTCGCCTGGCCAATCAAATGCTAGGAAACGGCCGCCTCCCGGTATGTTATTATTTTTACCAATTTACCGGCCGAAATCTCAAATTTGAATCTTCTGAGTCTAGAATTCTGATTCTTCATTCTTCTAAGTTCTAACAATTGATCATCTAACTAGTGAGTAGTGACTTCTGAATTATGATTCTGAATTTCTGATTTCTCATTATCTCATCTCATCATTTCATGTAATGTAATGATGTAAATATTATTATATTAAATATAAAATATTAAATATGAAAATATGTTATATGTAATGTAGACTATGTATGTCAGTATGTGTAGTCTATAGTTGGTCTCGGTCAACTAGTCAATATTTTAAATTTCAATACAATACAGAATACTTCAAGTTCAAATGTCCAATTTCAAAATTCAAAGTTCATATGATGAATCATAATTTGTAACATGGTTGTTAGATACTATTATGATGGTTACAGTCTTAATATTTTTTTGAGTATGTTATGACTTGGGTCAGTTATGTATTAATATTAATTTTTGTTATTAAATAAGGGCCCTTTCTTGAGCTTCGCCTTGGGCCAATCAAATGCTAGAAACGGCCCTGTTGCCTCCTGGTATGTTATTACTTATTACCAATTTACCGGCCGAAATCTCAAATATGAATCTTCTGAGTCTAGAATTCTGATTCTTCATTCTTTTAAGTTCTAACAAGTAATCATCTAACTTGTGAGTAGTGACTTCTGAATTCTGATTCTGAATTTTTGATTTCTCATGATCTCATCTCATCATTTCATGTAATGTAATGATGTAAATATTATTATATTAAATATAAAATAATAAATATGAAAATATGAAAATATGTTATATGTAATGTAGACTATGTATGTCAGTATGTGTAGTCTATAGTTGGTCTCGGTCAACTAGTCAATATTTCAAATTTCAATACAATACAGAATACTTCAAGTTCAAATGTTCAATTTCAAAATTCAAAGTTCATATGATAAATCATAATTTGTAACATGGTTGTTAGATACTATTATGATAGTTACAGTCTTAATATTTTTTTGAATATGTTATGACTTGGTTCGGTTATGTATAAATATTAATTTTTGTTATTAAATAAGGGCCATTTCTTGAGCTTCGCCCTGGGCCAATCAAATGCTAGGAACGGCGCTGCCGTCGCCATGAATCACAGAATCGGAATCGTGAATTCGTCATTTCGTGATGAGCTACCTAACTGCCTCCTAGGCCCGGCCCAAGGCAGGGGCAAGCTGGGACCAGCCCAGGGCCCAAGGAAATTGGGGGCCTATATATTTTTAGGTATTAGTAGTAGTTATATATAATTTGTATTGGGTTTGCTGAAGAGGCCCAAACCCAAAGTCCAAAGATGAGCCCAATTCCACAAAAGAGTGAAAGACACGCACACACAAGGTCTGAGGCAACTCGGCATTCGGCTAGTGAAGAAAATCAAATTAGTGAATTAGGTCAAAAAAAATCAAAAGAACAAATACCAATTGCAAATACAAATCGCAATTCTCACGACACGAATCGAACACCATACGCCGTCGCCGTGAATCAGAGAATCGAAATCGTGAATTCATCATTTCGTGATGAGCTGCCTGACTGCCTCCTGGTATGTTATTACTTATTACCAATTTACCGGCCGAAATCTCAAATCTGAATCTTCTGAGTCTAGAATTCTGATTCATCATTCTTCTAAGTTCTAACAAGTAATAATCTAACTAGTGAGTAGTGACTTCGAATTCGATTAACGATTTCTCATGATCTCATCTCATCATTTCATGTATTGTAATGATGTAAATATTTTTATATTAAATATAAAATATTAAATATGAAAATATGTTATATGTAATGTAGACTATGTATGTCAGTATGTGTAGTCTATAGTTGGTCTCGGTCAACTAGTCAATATTTCAAATTTCAATACAATACAGAATACTTCAAGTTCAAATGTTCAATTTCAAAATTCAAAGTTCATATGATAAATCATAATTTGTAACATGGTTGTTAGATATTATTATGATAATTAAAGTCTTAATATTTTTTTGAATATGTTATGACTTGGTTCGGTTATGTATAAATATTAATTTTTGTTATTAAATAAGGGCCCTTTCTTGAGCTTCGCCTTGGGCCAATCAAATGCTAGAAACAGCCCTGCTGCCTCCTGGTATGTTATTACTTATTACCAATTTACCGGCCGAAATCTCAAATCTGAATCTTCTGAGTCTAGAATTATGATTCTTCATTCTTTTAAGTTCTAACAAGTAATCATCTAACTAGTGAGTAGTGACTTCTGAATTCTGATTATGAATTTCTGATTTCTCATGATCTCATCTCATCATTTCATGTAATGTAATGATGTAAATATTATTATATTAAATATAAAAAATTAAATATGAAAATATGTTATATGTAATGTAGACTATGTATGTCGTATGTGTAGTCTATAGTTGGTCTCGGTCGGCCAACTAGTCAATATTTCAAATTTCAATACAATACAGAATACTTCAAGTTCAAATGTTCAATTTCAAAATTCAAAGTTCATATGATAAATCATTATTTGTAACATGGTTGTTAGATACTATTATGATAGTTACAGTCTTAATATTTTTTTTTAAATATGTTATGACTTGGTTCGGTTATGTATAAATATTAATTTTTGTTATTAAATAAGGGCTATTTCTTGAGCTTCGCCCTGGGCCAATCAAATGCTAGGAACGGCCCTGCTGCCTCCTGGTATTTTATTACTTATTACCAATTTACCCGAAATCTCAAATTTGAATCTTACGAGTCTAGAATTCGATTCTTCATTCTTCTAAGTTCTAACAAGTGATCATCTAACTAGTGAGTAGTGACTTCTGAATTCTGATTTCTCATGATCTCATCTCATCATTTCATGTAATGTAATGATGTAAATATTATTATATTAAATATTAAATATTAAATATGAAAATATGTTATATGTAATGTAGACTATGTATGTCAGTATGTGTAGTCTATAGTTGGTCTCGGTCAACTAGTCAATATTTCAAATTTCAATACAATACAGAATACTTCAAGTTCAAATGTTCAATTTCAAAATTCAAAGTTCATATGATAAATCATAATTTGTAACATGGTTGTTAGATACTATTATGATAGTTCTGATCTTAATATTTTTTGAGTATGTTATGACTTGGGTCAGTTATATATAAATATTAATTTTTGTTATTAAATAAGGGCCCTTTCTTGAGCTTCGCCTTGGGCCAATCAAATGCTAGAAACAGCCCTGTTGCCTCCTGGTATTTTATTACTTATTACAGTAGAAATCTCAAATCGAATCTTTCGAGTCTAGAATTTCGATTCTTCATTCTTTAAAGTTCTAACAAGTAATCATCTAACTAGTGAGTAGTGACTTCTGAATTCTGATTCTGAATTTCTGAATTCTCATGATCTCATCTCATCATTTCATGTAATGTAATGATGTAAATAATATTATATTAAATATAAAATAATAAATATGAAAATATGTTATATGTAATGTAGACTATGTATGTCAGTATGTGTAGTCTATAGTTGGTCTCGGTCAACTAGTCAATATTTCAAATTTCAATACAATACAGAATACTTCAAGTTCAAATGTTCAATTTCAAAATTCAAAGTTCATATGATAAATCATAATTTGTAACATGGTTGTTAGATACTATTATGATAGTTACAGTCTTAATATTTTTTGAGTATGTTATGACTTGGGGTTATGTATAAATATTAATTTTTGTTATTAAATAAGGGTCATTTCTTGAGCTTCGCCCTGGGCCAATCAAATGCTAGGAACGGCGCTGCCGTCGCCATGAATCACAGAATCGGAATCGTGAATTCGTCATTTCGTGATGAGCTACCTGACTACCTCCTAGGCCCGGCCCAAGGCAGGGGCAAGCTGGGACTAGCCCAGGGCCCAAGGAAATTGGGGGCCTATATATTTTTAGGTATTAGTAGTAGTTATATATAATTTGTATTGGGTTTGCCAAGAGGCCCAAACCCAAAGTCCAAAGATGAGCCCAATTCTATAAAAAGAGTGAAAGACACGCACACCCAAGGTCAACTCGGCATTCGGCCAGTGAAGAAAATCAAATTAGTGAATTAGGTCAAAAAAAATCAAAAGACAAAATACCAATTGCAAATACAAATCGCAATTCTCACGACACGAATCGCACACCACACGCCGTCGCCGTGAATCAGAGAATCGAAATCGTGAATTCATTATTTCGTGATGAGCAGCCTGACTGCCTCCTGGTATGTTATTACTTATTACCAATTTACCGGCCGAAATCTCAAATCTGAATCTTCTGAGTCTAGAATTATGATTCATCATTCTTGTAAGTTCTAACAAGTAATAATCTAACTAGTGAGTAGTGACTTCTGAATTCTGATTCTGAATTTCTGATTTCTCATGATCTCATCTCATCATTTCATGTAATGTAATGATGTAAATATTATTATATTAAATATAAAATATTAAATATCAAAATATGTTATATGTAATGTAGACTATGTATGTCAGTATGTGTAGTCTATAGTTGGTCTCGGTCAACTAGTCAATATTTCAAATTTCAATACAATACAGAATACTTCAAGTTCAAATGTTCAATTTCAAAATTCAAAGTTCATATGATAAATCATAATTTGTAACATGGTTGTTAGATATTATTATGATAGTTAAAGTCTTAATATTTTTTTGAATATGTTATGACTTGGTTCGGTTATGTATAAATATTAATTTTTGTTATTAAATAAGGGCCCTTTCTTGAGCTTCGCTTGGGCCAATCAAATGCTAGAAACTGTGCCTCTAGTATGTTATTACTTATTACCAATTTCGAGAAATCTCAAATCTGAATCTTCTGAGTCTAGAATTATGATTCTTCATTCTTCTAAGTTCTAACAAGTAATCATCTAACTAGTGAGTAGTGACTTCTGAATTCTGATTTTGAATTTCTGAATTCTCATGATCTCATCTCATCATTTTATGTAATGTAATGATGTCAATAATATTAGATTAAATATAAAATATTAAATATCAAAATATGTTATATGTAATGTAGACTATGTATGTCAGTATGTGTAGTCTATAGTTGGTCTCGGTCAACTAGTCAATATTTCAAATTTCAATACAATACATAATACTTCAAGTTCAAATGTTCAATTTCAAAATTCAAAGTTCATATGATAAATCATAATTTGTAACATGGTTGTTAGATACTATTATGATAGTTACAGTCTTAATATTTTTTTAAAAATATGTTATGACTTGGTTCGGTTATGTATAAATATTAATTTTTGTTATTAAATAAGGGCCCTTTCTTGAGCTTCGCCCTGGGCCAATCAAATGCTAGGAACGGCCCTGCTGCCTCCTGGTATGTTATTACTTATTACCAATTTACCGGCCGAAATCTCAAATTTGAATCTTCTGAGTCTAGAATTCTGATTCTTCATTCTTCTAAGTTCTAACAAGTAATCATCTAACTAGTGAGTAGTGACTTCTGAATTCTGATTTCTCATGATCTCATCTCATCATTTCATGTAATGTAATGATGTAAATATTATTATATTAAATATTAAATATTAAATATGAAAATATGTTATATGTAATGTAGACTATGTATGTCAGTATGTGTAGTCTATAGTTGGTCTCGGTCAACTAGTCAATATTTCAAATTTCAATACAATACATAATACTTCAAGTTCAAATGTTCAATTTCAAAATTCAAAGTTCATATGATAAATCATAATTTGTAACATGGTTGTTAGATACTATTATGATAGTTACAGTCTTAATATTTTTTTGAGTATGTTATGACTTGGGTCAGTTATATATGAATATTAATTTTTGTTATTAAATAAGGGCCCTTTCTTGGGCTTCGCCTTGGGCCAATCAAATGCTAGAACACGTTGCCTCCTCGGTATTTTATTACTTATTACCACCAAATTTAAATCTCAAATCTGAATCTTCTGAGTCTAGAATTCTGATTCTTCATTCTTTTAAGTTCTAACAAGTAATCATCTAACTAGTGAGTAGTGACTTCTGAATTCTGATTCTGAATTTCTGAATTCTCATGATCTCATCTCATCATTTCATGTAATGTAATGATGTAAATAATATTATATTAAATATAAAATAATAAATATGAAAATATGTTATATGTAATGTAGACTATGTATGTCAAGATGTGTAGTCTATAGTTGGTCTCAGGCCAACTAGTCAATATTTCAAATTTCAATACAATACAGAATACTTCAAGTTCAAATGTTCAATTTCAAAATTCAAAGTTCATATGATAAATCATAATTTGTAACATGGTTGTTAGATACTATTATGATAGTTACAGTCTTAATATTTTTTTGAATATGTTATGACTTGGGTTGGTTATGTATAAATATTAATTTTTGTTATTAAATAAGGGCCATTTCTTGAGCTTCGCCCTGAGCCAATCAAATGCTAGGAACGGCCCTACCGTTGCCGTGAATCACAGAATCGGAATAGTGAATTCGTCATTTCGTGATGAGCTGCCTGACTGCCTCTTAGGCCCGGCCCAAGGCAAGGGCAAGCTGGGCACCAGCCCAGGGCCCAAGGAAATTGGGGGCCTATATACTTTTAGGTATTAGTAGTAGTTATATATAATTTGTGTTGGGTTTGAAGAGGCCCCAAACCTCGCGATTTACCCAGACTCAATGCGGAATCCCAAGGTCGTGCCGCCAAGACAAGATAAAGACGGAAAGATGGCGTAGTGGTGCGAGTCAAGAGTTTAACCAACAAACTCTAAACGGGAAATTAAAGCCATAACGGCAAAACCGAATAACCCAAAACAATAATCTGCGGAAGCGAATCATAAGTGGGACCAAAGCCTATAATTATAAACTAAGGAATACAAGGCTGAGAGACGACTATCTCTCGACAAATCTACGACTCGCGTGACGCAACATTGCGCACGGACAACAAACCATCGGCAACCTAAGGCCCAAGCAACAAGAACCCAACCTGATAAACAACAACTCAACGGCTATAACATGCCGGAGGGACAGTTCAACTAAAAGATTAAGGGATTTAAATACTAATAACTAAACCAAGGACTCACGACTAAAATTGTCGGAGATAGAAATAACCAACATAATACTAGAACATGCGAGCTAAAACCTTGCTCGGAAAGACAACGGAATAACTTCTAATTAAATA
The DNA here is from genome assembly GCA_013146195.2 of Codonopsis lanceolata. Taxonomy (NCBI): domain Eukaryota; kingdom Viridiplantae; phylum Streptophyta; class Magnoliopsida; order Asterales; family Campanulaceae; genus Codonopsis; species Codonopsis lanceolata. The sequence goes on along the minus strand of CM028381.1, from coordinate 116,629,995 downwards.
CAACAGCTCGACCAAACAAGTCGGCTCCCAAAATAACGACAATAATAAGATACTAACACAACTACCCAAGTAAAGTTTACATAACTTCACGTCCGTATCTCACCAGATGACAAATACAATAATACTAATAAACCCAAGCTATCGCCTCCTAGGAAGTCCACATGTTATCGATCAAGCGCCCGAAGCTTCAACGCTGCACTATCGAGCTTCTCGCAAAAACTAAGGAAAACAAACACACGAAATGAGTCATAATGACCCAGTAAGTTACTAAATGCAATGTATGGCATAGCATGGCGTGGCATGGTATAATGCACAAGCATATATAAAATCATGGCATCTTAATCGTATACCAACACTAAACCTGTATAAAGTCATCGAGTAGCATAAACTTCATAAATCACATAGCACATTATTTTTCATATAAGTGCTCATAGTAAGCCACATAAGGGATAGAGAAGATACCCAAATTGCTCCGTTGTGTTGCTCCTGCAATACACAATGTTACTAGACCGATGTTTTGTGAATTCATCGACTTTCATCGAGTTTTACTCGATATCATTAGCAAGTCAATGCGGCACTTATTGATACGGCAGAGGGGCTACTTCCCCATTGCGGCCCACAATGGAGGTGTGTGTGGAGTCCCGGGTGCGGCGATCCATAGCGAGCACGAATCCCATAATTCGTGAAGGCGATGCATCGTCCCACCCTGACTTGATAAACAAACCAATTAATGCCAGCTGGACTCAATGCAATGCACAAGTAGATAATTACTCTCATGCTCAACAAGAACCAAGACCGATCATAGCGGGCATACCAAATCAAGTAGGACATAAAGCTCTACACACCAATTTCAACAATGCACATATTTGCACATACTTAACAAATTCAACCAACTTATAAGTTTAGTCAAAGAACCACATAATGAGGTACTCAACCCTCAAGTCACAACCCAATCAAACGTAGCATATAAGCTCAAGAAATCACAATGTGAGGTCTACTATAACCCTCTACTCGAGATCAAACCAAAGACTATCACTTTAGTTTAAGAACAATCATAAATCAAGACTTAGCATTTTAGCGTTGCTTAAAGGCACACCGGACTCAACCATAGTCCCAATTGTCATACATACTCGACATTCTCAAACCAATCTCAAGGGTACTAAAATTAAGCCGTAGTCATATTCTTGCAAGTGCTTTCATGTGCACGCGGCCAAATTCCCTAAGAGCGAACTCATTCAAATAATCATTCCTTAAAGTAATACGAGGTCATAAGTTGGTCTCTAATGCTCCGTGCCCTAATGAGCACGCTCTAATTAAATCCTCCATAAGCCTCTATATCATGGGTGTCACAATTGGGACACAAAACGAGATGCTCGGGTACTCACAATCAAAGCCAACCAAACCCGAACATCGTAGGATTTCGACCTAAGGCTCACCAACATCTTATTGAACCTAAAACAACTCCGTTGAGTCTTAATACCGCATTTCATTAAATACACATTTCATACAACCCAAAATTAGTACACCATTCGAGTTATATCAAATTTCCCAAAATCATCCGGGTTGATTCCCAAGCCCTAAAACCCAAGAATTCATCATAATCATAGTCAAACGAAGTCCAATTGTCGTAGGATTCCAACCCGAATTCATTATCACATTATTGAACTTATTTCGACTCCGTTGAGTCTAAACACCAAGTTTCATCATTTACACCCTTCATCAATCTCAACATTAACCCCCACTTCAACTAACAATAATTTCTCCAATAATTCGGGATTGACTCTCAAACCTAAAACCCACAAATAATCCCAACATAGATCAAAACCCATTTCATAAATCATATAATTTCATTTAAGTGATCATAACCATAGTATATAGAGAGTTCACATATCCAAAGCCCCAACCATAGGCATACTTTCACAATAAACCCAGATAAAATGTAAACATGATTTCTAGCATGCTCACAACCCTAGAATCACAAGATGAAGGATAAACATATACATCAACAATCATAGAAGTCATCTACAAATACTCCTAACAAGTTCATACTTCCAAAATCCCCAAAATTGGGCAAACATAGCATACAAGTGTTCATTGCCCACAAATAGCATATAGATTGTTTTCCTTAGGGCCAATGAACCAAAATCAAAAGGAAGTAACTTACCTAGCTTGAGTGAAAACTCAAGAGAACACAAATCCGATCGGTGAAGTTGTTCTACTCGTCGAGGGCTTCAAGATTCCGAAGTTTGAAGGAAATCGAGTGGGTGGATCGTCTTGGATCGAAGGAAGAAGAAGCTAGGGCTTGAATCTCCCTTGGACTCTCTCTCTCTCTAGAATACGTATGTGGAGGATGAGAAATGAAGAGATTTACTGATTTTGTGAAGAGATTGGGCTATATATACCTCCCAAGCAATGAGGGCAAAACAGGGAATTCCTTGGTACATTAGTAGAGGTTAGGATTAATCACTAATCTAACTTTAATTAACTTCCAATTAATGTTAGGACATGTTTAGGGTTAAGTATGAGAGGTTAGGAAGGGTTTAGAGGGGGTTTAATGAGGGTAGAATAGGTATAATTCGTCAAAACCCAAAACAGGGCAAAAATCCCGTAACAGCAACCTGGGGTTGAGGCGGGCGCCTCACCCCTCTCCATGCGGCCGCCTGGGCTCTGCCCAGCACAAGGATGCTCTCAGTACTTGAGGCGGGCGCCTCACAAGGTGCCAGGCGGGCGCCTCGGCCTCTGAATCTCCAAAATTTGGTCCAAACATGTTCTAAATGGTCCCAAACTTATGGGCAACCATTCTAGGGTCTAACCCAACTCAAAACAAGTCTAAAACACACCCGAACAACTCCCGAAGCAACTCAGAGCGAAACCGGGAAGGGGTTCAACAACGTGCAACCGGAACGACGAATGAACTCACAATCGAACGAGAAATGAAAGGAGACTTTTAAGGCAAGTCTAAGGGCTAATGAAGAAGCTTAAATACTTCTAGGAAGTTGAATAACAATTAGGGAAATAAGAATCCCAAAGGAGAGACGATTACGCGACTCGATTCCCGAACTACGCGATAGAGACGAACGCTATCTCCAAAACTTCCAAATCATCGCTAGACTTAAGGAACACTTCCAACTTGAAGTCTAAGGTATCTAAACATGTTAATAAACCATCTAAAAGAGGTCTAGGACCCAAACCGAGGTCACAGACACAAAACGCAAGCAAACCCTCAATCGCGTCGCATTCCGACTATCGTCGAGTCACGACTTGTGACTTTAGCAAGTCAACAACTATATGAAGTCTCTAAATAATGTTTTGGTCTTAATATGGTCTCTCAAACACATCTAGACCCTCTCGCAAACCAAGCGTGCAGTCAACAAAGGAAGAAGTGCAAGTATAGCACGCAAACCGAGATAACGAAGGAGCGGGGCGTCACAAACCCAAAGTCCAAAGATGAGCCCAATTCTACAAAAGAGTGAAATACACGCACACCACAAGGCTATACCTGGCCACTCGGCATTCGGCCAGTGAAGAAAATCAAATTAGTGAATTAGGTCAAAAAAAATCAAAAGACAAAATACCAATTGCAAATACAAATCGCAATTCTCACGACACGAATCGCACACCGCACGCCGTCGCCGTGAATCACAGAATCGGAATCGTGAATTCGTCATTTCGTGATGAGCTGCCTGACTGCCTCCTGGTATGTTATTACTTATTACCAATTTACCGGCCGAAATCTCAAATATGAATCTTCTGAGTCTAGAATTCTGATTCTTCATTCTTCTAAGTTCTAACAAGTAATAATCTAACTAGTGAGTAGTGACTTTTTAATTCTGATTCTGAATTTCTGATTTCTCATGATCTCATCTCATCATTTCATGTAATGTAATGATGTAAATATTATTATATTAAATATAAAATATCAAAATATCAAAATATGTTATATGTAATGTAGACTATGTATGTCAGTATGTGTAGTCTTTAGTTATTCTCGGTCAACTAGTCAATATTTCAAATTTCAATACAATACAGAATACTTCAAGTTCAAATGTTCAATTTCAAAATACAAAGTTCATATGATAAATCATAATTTGTAACATGGCTGTTAGATACTATTATGATAGTTACAGTCTTAATATTTTTTTGAGTATGTTATGACTTGGGTCGGTTATGTATAAATATTAATTTTTGTTATTAAATAAGGGTCATTTCTTGAGCTTCGCCCTGGGCCAATCAAATGCTAGGAACGGCCCTGCCGTCGCCGTGAATCATAGAATCGGAATCGTGAATTTGTCATTTCGTGATGAGCTGCCTGATTGCCTCCTAGGCCCGGCCCAAGGCAAGGGCAAGCTGGGCACCAGCCCAAGGCCCAAGGAAATTGGGGGTCTATATATTTTTAGGTATTAGTAGTAGTTATATATAATTTGTATTGGGTTTGCTGAAGAGGCCCAAACCCAAAGTCCAAAGATGAGCCCAATTCAACAAAAGAGTGAAAGACACGCACACCACAAGGCTGTACCCGACAACTCGGCATTCGGCCAGTGAAGAAAATCAAATTAGTGAATTAGGTCAAAAAAAATCAAAAGACAAAATACCAATTGCAAATACAAATCGCAATTCTCACGACACGAATCGCACACCACACGCCGTCGCCGTGAATCACAGAATCGGAATCGTGAATTTATCATTTCGTGATGAGCTGCCTGACTGCCTCCTGGTATGTTAGTACTTATTACCAATTTACCGACTGAAATCTCAAATCTGAATCTTATGAGTCTAGAATTATGATTCATCATTCTTGTAAGTTCTAACAAGTAATAATCTAACTAGTGAGTAGTGACTTCTGAATTCTGATTCTGAATTTCTGATTTCTCATGATCTCATCTCATCATTTCATGTAATGTAATGATGTAAATATTATTATATTAAATATAAAATATCAAAATATCAACATATGTTATATGTAATGTAGACTATGTATGTCAGTATGTGTAGTCTTTAGTTATTCTCGGTCAACTAGTCAATATTTCAAATTTCAATAGAATACAGAATACTTCAAGTTCAAATGTTCGATTTCAAAATTCAAAGTTCATAAGATAAATCATAATTTGTAACATGGTTGTTAGACACTATTATGATAGTTACAGTCTTAATATTTTTTTGAGTATGTTATGACTTGGGTCAGTTATGTATAAATATTAATTTTTGTTATTAAATAAGGGCCCTTTCTTGAGCTTCGCCCTGGGCCAATCAAATGCTAGGAACGGCCCTACTACCTCCTTGTATGTTATTACTTATTACCAATTTACCGGCCGAAATCTCAAATCTGAATCTTCTGAGTCTAGAATTTTGATTCTTCATTCTTCTAAGTTCTAACAAGTAATCAACTAACTAGTGAGTAGTGACTTCTGAATTCTGATTCTGAATTTCTGATTTCTCATGATCTCATCTCATCTCATCTCAACATTTCATGTAATGTAATGATGTAAATATTATTATATTAAATATAAAATATTAAATATGAAAATATGTTATATGTAATGTAAACTATGTATGTCAGTATGTGTAGTCTATAGTTGGTCTCGGTCAATTAGTCAATATTTCAAATTTCAATACAATACATGTTACTTTAAGGTCAAATGTTCAATTTCAAAATTCAAAGTTGATATGATAAATCATAATTTGTAACATGGTTGATAGATACTATTATGATAGTTACAGTCTTAATATTTTATTGAGTATGTTATGACTTGGGTCAGTTATGTATACATATTAATTTTTGTTAATAAATAAGGACCTTTTCTTGAGCTTCGCCCTGTGCCAATCAAATGCTAGGAACGGCCCTGCCGTCGCCGTGAATAACAGAATCAGAATCGTGAATTTGTCATCTCGTGAGGAGTTGCCTGACTGCCTCCCAGGGCCGGCCCAAGGCAAGGGCAAGCTGGGCACCAGCCCAGGGCCCAAGGAAATTGGGGGCCTATATATTTTTAGGTATTAGTAGTAGTTATATATAATTTGTATTGGGTTTGCTGAAGAGGCCCAAACCCAAAGTCCAAAGATGAGCCCAATTCTACAAAAGAGTGAAAGACACGCACACCACAAGGCTGTACCCGGCAACTCGGCATTCGGCCAGTGAAGAAAATCAAATTAGTGAATTAGGTCAAAAAAATCAAAAGACAAAATACCAATTGCAAATACAAATCGCAATTCTCACGACACAAATCGCACACCATACGCCGTCGCCGTGAATCACAGAATCGGAATCGTGAATTCATCATTTCGTGATGAGCTGCCTGACTGCCTCCTCGTATGTTATTACTTATTACCAATTTACCGGCCGAAATCTCAAATCTGAATCTTCTGAGTCTAGAATTCTGATTCATCATTCTTGTAAGTTCTAACAAGTAATAATCTAACTAGTGAGTAATGACTTCTGAATTTCTGATTTCTCATGATCTCATCTCATCATTTCATGTAATGTAATGATGTAAATATTATTATATTAAATATAAAATATAAAATATGAAAATATGTTATATGTAATGTAGACTATGTATGTCAGTATGTGTAGTCTATAGTTATTCTCGGTCAACTAGTCAATATTTCAAATTTCAATACAATACAGAATACTTCAAGTTCAAATGTTCGATTTCAAAATTCAAAGTTCATATGATAAATCATAATTTGTAACATGGTTGTTAGACACTATTATGATAGTTACAGTCTTAATATTTTTTTGAGTATGTTATGACTTGGGTCAGTTATGTATATATATTAATTTTTGTTATTAAATAAGGGCCATTTCTTGAGCTTCGCCCTGGGCCAATCAAATCGTAGGAACGACCCTGCTACCTCCTGGTATGTTATTACTTATTACCAATTTACCGGCCGAAATATCAAATCTGAATCTTTTGAGTCTAGAATTTTGATTCTTCATTCTTCTAAGTTCTAACAAGTAATCATCTAACTAGTCAGTAGTGACTTCTGAATTCTGATTCTGAATTTCTGATTTCTTATGATCTCATCTCATCATTTCATGTAATGTAATGATGTAAATATTATTATATTAAATAAAAAATATTAAATATGAAAATATGTTATATGTAATCTAAACTATATATGTCAGTATGTGTAGTCTATAGTTGGTCTCGGTCAACTAGTCAATATTTCAATACAATAGATAATACTTCAAGTTCAAATGTTCAATTTCAAAATTCAAAGTTGATATGATAAATCATAATTTGTAACATGGTTATTAGATACTATTATAATAGTTACAGTCTTAATATTTTTTTGAGTATGTTATGACTTGGGTCAGTTATGTATAAATATTAATTTTTGTTATTAAATAAGGACCATTTCTTGAGTTTCGTCCTGGGCCAATCAAATGCTAGGAACGGGCCTGCCGTCGCCATGAATCACATAATCCGAATTGTGAATTCGTCATTTCGTGAGGAGCTGCCTGACTGCCTCACAGGGCCGGCCCAAGGCAAGGGCAAGCTGGGCACCAGCCCAGGGCCCAAGGAAATTGGGGGCCTATATATTTTTAGGTATTAGTAGTAGTTATATATAATTTGTATTGGGTTTGCTGAAGAGGCCCAAACCCAAAGTCCAAAGATGAGCCCAATTCTACAAAAGTGTGAAAGACACGCACACCACAAGGCTGTACCCGGCAACTTGGCATTCGGCCAGTGAAGAAAATCAAATTAGTGAATTAGGTCAAAAATAAAAAAATCAAAAGACAAAATACCAATTGGAAATACAAATCGCAATTCTCACGACACGAATCGCACACTGCACGCCGTCGCCGTGAATCAGAATGAATCACGAATCGAATCATGAATTCGTCATTTCGTGATGAGCTACCTGACTGCCTCCTAGTATGTTATTACTTATTACCAATTTACCGGCCGAAATCTCAAATCTGAATCTTCTGAGTCTAGAATTTTGATTCTTCATTCTTCTAAGTTCTAACAAGTAATAATCTAACTAGTGAGTAGTGACTTCTGAATTCTGATTCTCAATTTCTGATTTCTCATGATCTCATCTCATCATTTCATGTAATGTAATGATGTAAATATTATTATATTAAATATAAAATATTAAATATGAAAATATGTTATATGTAATGTAGACTATGTATGTCAGTATGTGTAGTCTATAGTTGGTCTCGGTCAACTAGTCAATATTTCAAATTTCAATACAATACAGAATACTTCAAGTTCAAATGTTCAATTTCAAAATTCAAAGTTCATATGATAAATCATAATTTGTAACATGGTTGTTAGATACTATTATGATAGTTACAGTCTTAATATTTTTTTGAGTATGTTATGACTTGGGTCAGTTATATATAAATATTAATTTTTGTTATTTAATAAGGATCCTTTCTTGAGCTTCGCCTTGGGCAAATCAAACGCTAGGAACGACCCAGCTGCCTCCTGCTATGTTATAACTTATTACCAATTTATCGACCGAAATATAAAATCTGAATCTTCTGAGTCTAGAATTTGGATTCTTCATTCTTCTAAGTTCTAACAAGTAATCATCTAATTAGTGAATAGTGACTTCTGAATTCTGATTCTGAATTTCTGATTTCTCATGATCTCATCTCATCATTTCATGTAATGTAATGATGTAAATATTATTATATTAAATATTAAATATTAAATATTAAATATCAAAATATGTTATATGTAATGTAGACTATGTATGTCAGTATGTGTAGTCTATAGTTGGTCTCGGTCAACTAGTCAATATTTCAAATTTCAATACAATACATAATACTTCAAGTTCAAATGTTCAATTTCAAAATTCAAAGTTCATATGATAAATCATAATTTGTAACATGGTTGTTAGATACTATTATGATAGTTACAGTCTTAATATTTTTTTGAGTATGTTATGACTTGGGTCAGTTATGTATAAATATTAATTTTTGTTATTAAATAAGGGCCCTTTCTTGAGCTTCGCCCTGGGCCAATCAAATGCTAGGAACGGCCCTGCTACCTCCTGGTATGTTATTACTTATTACCAATTTACCGGCCGAAATCTCAAATCTGAATCTTCTGAGTCTAGAATTCTGATTCTTCATTCTTCTAAGTTCTAACAAGTAATCATCTAACTAGTGAGTAGTGACTTCTGAATTCTGATTCTGAATTTCTGATTTCTCATGATCTCATCTCATCATTTCATGTAATGTAATGATGTAAATATTATTATATTAAATATAAAATATTAAATATCAAAATATGTTATATGTAATGTAGACTATGTATGTCAGTATGTGTAGTCTATAGTTGGTCTCGGTCAACTAGTCAATATTTCAAATTTCAATACAATACATAATACTTCAAGTTCAAATGTTCAATTTCAAAATTCAAAGTTCATATGATAAATCATAATTTGTAACATGGTTGTTAGATACTATTATGATAGTTACAGTCTTAATATTTTTTTGAGTATGTTATGACTTGGGTCAGTTATGTATAAATATTAATTTTTGTTATTAAATAAGGGCCATTTTCTTGAGTTTCGCCCTGGGCCAATCAAATGCTAGGAACGGCCCTGCCGTCGCCGTGAATCACAGAATCGGAATCGTGAATTCGTCATTTCGTGAGAGCTGCCTGACTGCCTCCCAGGGCCGGCCCAAGGCAAGGGCAAGCTGGGCACCAGCCCAGGGCCCAAGGAAATTGGGGGCCTATATATTTTTAGGTATTAGTAGTAGTTATATATAATTTGTATTGGGTTTGCTGAAGAGGCCCAAACCCAAAGTCCAAAGATGAGCCCAATTCTACAAAAGAGTGAAAGACACGCACACCACAAGGCTGTACCCGGCAACTCGGCATTCGGCCAGTGAAGAAAATCAAATTAGTGAATTAGGTCAAAAATAAAAAAATCAAAAGACAAAATACCAATTGCAAATACAAATCGCAATTCTCACGACACGAATCGCACACCGCACGCCGTCGCCGTGAATCACAGAATCGGAATCGTGAATTCGTCATTTCGTGATGAGCTGCCTGACTGCCTCCTGGTATGTTATTACTTATTACCAATTTACCGGCCGAAATCTCAAATATGAATCTTCTGAGTCTAGAATTCTGATTCTTCATTCTTCTAAGTTCTAACAAGTAATAATCTAACTAGTGAGTAGTGACTTCTGAATTCTGATTCTGAATTTCTGATTTCTCATGATCTCATCTCATCATTTCATGTAATGTAATGATGTAAATATTATTATATTAAATATAAAATATTAAATATCAAAATATGTTATATGTAATGTAGACTATGTATGTCAGTATGTGTAGTCTATAGTTGGTCTCGGTCAACTAGTCAATATTTCAAATTTCAATACAATACAGAATACTTCAAGTTCAAATGTTCAATTTCAAAATTCAAAGTTCATATGATAAATCATAATTTGTAACATGGTTGTTAGATACTATTATGATAGTTACAATCTTAATATTTTTTTGAGTATGTTATGACTTGGGTCAGTTATGTATAAATATTAATTTTTTTTATTAAATAAGGGCCCTTTCTTGAGCTTCGCTCTGGGCCAATCAAATGCTAGGAACGGCCCTGCTGCCTCCTGGTATGTTATTACTTATTACCAATTTACCGGCCGAAATCTCAAATATGAATCTTCTGAGTCTAGAATTCTGATTCTTCATTCTTCCAAGTTCTAACCAGTAATAATCTAACTAGTGAGTAGTGACTTCTGAATTCTGATTCTGAAATTTTGATTTCTCATGATCTCATCTCATCATTTCATGTAATGTAATGATGTAAATATTATTATATTAAATATAAAATATTAAATATCAAAATATGTTATATGTAATGTAGACTATGTATGTCAGTATGTGTAGTCTATAGTTGGTCTCGGTCAACTAGTCATTATTTCAAATTTCAATACAATACAGAATACTACAAGTTCAAATGTTCAATTTCAAAATTCAAAGTTCATATGATAAATCATAATTTGTAACATGATTGTTAGATACTATTATGATAGTTACAGTCTTAATATTTTTTTGAGTATGTTATGACTTGGGTCAGTTTTGTATAAATATTAATTTTTGTTATTAAATAAGGGCCCTTTCTTGAGCTTCGCCCTGGGCCAATCAAATGCTAGGAACGGCCCTCTTGCCTCCTGCTATGTTATTACTTATTACCAATTTACCGACCGAAATCTCAAATCTGAATCTTCTGAGTCTAGAATTCTGATTCTTCATTCTTCTAAGTTCTAACAAGTAATCATCTAACCATAGTATTGAAACTTTTCCACATCTATTCCTTCATGGCGAAGTTGCTTCTTATGTTTGGAATGCTTTTTCTCCACATGGTATCGTTATTCATGGGGCTTCAGTCCAACAGCACTGCTTGATAAATTGGTGTATGGCCGAATCATCAATTCTTATTCTGCTTCCTTCTCTGATTTTATGGAATATTTGGAAATTTCGAAATGGGGTGATTTTCGATGGCTCTCTAAAGTCTCATAATCAGATTGTTAAGGCAGTGGATTCTGATCTTAATTCCATTCTCTCAGCTTGGAATTTTTTTGGGCTTCAGCAAAGCAAAGGTCTTACTTTATCTTATGCTATTCGAAAACAAGTTACAGTTCGAGCTATTTCTTGGTCTAAACCCCCGCTTGGTACTCTTAAACTTAATTCTGATGGAGCATGTCGGGGTAATCCAGGTCTAAGTGGTGGTGGGGGCGTGATTAGAAACTCTGAAGGGGATGTCATCACGCTTATTATTGAGGCCTTTTATGGTGAGGCTACTAATAATCAAAAGATCAGCTCTTTTCCAATTTGATTAAGCTAGGTCTTCGAGTGGGATAGCAATAGCAAGATTGATTCAAAGATCATTTGTGATTCCCTTAAGACTTGAATTGAATTGCATGCAATGCTCACACTTCTTCTCTTGTTGATCGCTTGTTTGGTTTGTGAGAGAGTCTAGATGTGTATGAGAGATCACATTAAGACCAAAACACTTTTAAGAGATGTCATTTAGTTGTTAACTTGCTAAAGTCACAAGTCGTAACTCGACGATAGTCGAAATGCGACGCGATTGAGAGTTTACTCGGGTTTTGTGTTCCTGACCTCGATTTGGTCCTAGATCTTTACATGATGATTAAATAACATGTTTAGATATGTTAGACTTCTAGATGGATGCATATATGTAAGTATTAGAGATCATTCATAACATCCTTAACATGATTTAAATCTTGTTTGAATGCTTGTCGAATCGACGGTTTGATTGCTACTTTACTTCTTGTCGTTCTTCTTCTTTGTACGATTTTTTTCGGTTGGTATTATTTTGACCCTAGATGACTAGGGACCTTGGGGAATTAACTTAGAATTATTTTTGAGTGGTCGTGTAAACGTTTACACACGCTCGAGTTTGATTTTCGGAAATTTGCGTATTTCTGAAGGCCACGATATGTCTGTAGTATTTTGGCCATAACTTTGTGTAGGAAACTCGGAATTCGGATCCGTTTGTTGCGTTAGAAACTAGACTCATAGAGATTTCTAACCATACCTTTTTTGTAATTTTAGGACGTGTATTTCGGTACAGGAACATTTTGTAAAATGACCAAAATTCTGGTCTACTATAGTTGACCACTCATTGTGTGTTAGACTTTCTTTTTAGCCAATCACACACCTACCCTTAATGATAAACTCCCCATATTCAGTTCTTAAACCATCCTAACTATCAACCATTGCATGCCTTACATCTTGTGGGAGTTTTGAGTGCATGGAATGTAACACCCCGGATTCTTGCATGTGTATTGTGTGCTTGTCTTCATGTTTTCTTGTTGATTGTGAGCATATTTACTTAGTCTATGTATATGATTTAGAAGCATTCTTAAATCATTCTTGAAGCTCTTAACATGTTTAGAATCATGTAAGCTTGCTTGTTGAATCGCCGGTTTGATTTCTTTGTTTCGCCCTTAGCGATTTCCTTCGTTGCCCGTATTGCTTGTATTTCGACGTCCGAAATGTTCGTTGAGTTCTTGGACTTGTATTCAGTCATAACCATGTTTAAACAATCCTTTTCCATGCCCAAGTTATCCTAGTTTGATTGGTGGTTGATAGATGTTTGATTCGTTAACCATTCGTCGCTTGATTCGAGCCTTGTTTTACCTTGTTCCGGATGTTGTTCGGGTGTGTTTCCGACTTGTTTTGAGTTGGGTTAGACCTTAGAATGGTTGCCCATGAGTTTGGGATCATTTAGGTCATGTTTAGACCAAGTTCAAGGGCTTGCCGAATTTGTGCACCAGCCCGCCTCAACTGCACCAGCCCGCCTCAAGCCGAGAGCATTTCATCTCAGCTCGGCATCGCCTAGTAGTGAGTGGCCGCCTCCTGAGGCGCCCTTAACTACGGGATTTTCCCTTTCTGGGATTTTCTTTGTACGAACTTTGGCACTTAAACCCCATTCCAAACCTCTTTTAAACCTCACTAAAACCTTCCTAACACCTCTTGCTTATGTCCTAACATTATTTAACATGTTTTAAGAGTGGATTAACCAACCATTAGTGAGCATTAAACAAACCAAATCAGATATTTTCTAACCACAAGAGAGTGACACTTGTCCCACTCAGCTTTTCAGCAAATATAAGCCACAATCTGATTGGTTGACCTTCATTCTTCACCCTCACTCTCCATGAACGAATTTCTTCCTCTCCCAAGTTCTTCCATGGTTCCTTGAAGGTATTCTCTTGGTCCTCCATCATCCCTTCATCCTTTGCTCAAGCCTCCTTCTTCAAAAGTGTTGAGCTTGAAGAGTTGATCTTTTCCAACCGATTGGTTTGTGCTCTTTCCATCTTCTTCCTTGGTGAAAGGTAAGCTATTGATTTCCCTTAGGATGTATGTTAGACTTGCCATGTCCCCCTCTTCTCATGATTCCCATGCTTCTACCTTGTCCATGACATGCTTGATGATGAGTTGAGTTTGTAAGGATTTTGAATGATATATTCATCTTGTTGTTTTGGTCTTATGCCTAGAATTAAAAGTGTTGTATGCCTCCTTAGGAACAACTATTGTTCTTGGACTAATGACTTTTGATAACTCTATGAGATTATGAATTCTAGGGTTTCATGTGCTATGAAGTGTTCATCCTATTGATTGGGTCCTATGCTTAGAATCAAATGTGTTCTATGTCTTCCTAGGAATAACTAATGTTCTTGGACCTTTGTCTTTTGATAACTTTTGAAATAATGATCCTAAAGTTCCCATGAAATATTGAATTAATGATAATTCTTGACTATGGTTGTTAAGTGGATTAATGGCCTAGTCTACTCGATTCGAGAACTTAGAAAAGGGTTTTGGATGCATTTAGCATTTTAACTCTATTGGATGAATTGTTAGAGACGACTCAACGGAGTCAAACTTAGTGAGCCATTTAACAATACCGGCTCAATGATCAATCCCTACGACGTTCTAAACACGTTTCTCTAAGAATGATAATTCTAGACTCTTGAATTTGGATTGATTACCATGCTTGATTCTTGATGTCATATAATAGAATGCCTATTTGACATGTTGAGTTCGCTGTTGAGTTCGCTTTGTCGACCTCAATCCTGCTTGATTATTGATGAGAATATTTACTTGTCATGAACGAGATCCATGCTTAATTCTTGATGTCATATAATGGAATACCTATTTGACATGTTGAGTTCGCTCTTCTCGAATTCAATCCTGCTTGATTATTGATGAGAATATTACTTGTCTTGAACGAGATCGCTCTTGTCGACCTCGTTCCCTACTTGAGAATTTGTTAAGTAGACACTACTTGGCATTTGCATGAGTCGGTGGCATCGTCTTGATTCACACACGCCTCCACTGTGGCCACGGGGAAGTAGCTCCCTTCTTGTAATCTTCAAGAGCATCATTGGTGTCTATCCGGGCATCTCCTCGGAAGGTCGATGTACTTACACACACATCCGACACCTCACATTCCAGATAACGCTTGTATGCAGGAACTACGTAGCGGCCCGGCTCTCCATATATCCTTATCCTATGTGATTTAATTACGAGCACCTATGTGAAACAATGTGCATCTTGGATATATGATCTCTATGCTTATGTGATGATATCTTGCCTTGTATGTTGCATATTGCCATGACATGCATGATTGATAGCTTACAAGTCTTTATGACTTACCCATTCCCCTTTACTGCTTTAGATCCTAGCAAGACAGGTCCTTCCCGTTGAGGCTTGCGGTGTTCGTGCCTCATTTCTCTTTTGTCCGCCGTTGAAGTTGAAGAGGTGGATTTGATGTCCTCTTCCTTTCTTTTGTTATTTTGCAAGGACGATGGGTTAAAGCAAGTCAATTAGACTATGCTTGGGAATTTGTATAGAACTTGAACTTGTTACTTTTAGTAGCTACTTGTAGTTTAACACTTGTAGTACTTGTAACCCCTTTATGCCGGCATTGTGTAAGCCGTGTCTGGTTATCTTGTTTTATAGTTCACTACGTATAAGTCTTCCGCTGAGCACCCTATTAGCTCTTATCTAATTCCTGTCCATAAACTGTTAGCTTGGGTTCCGGCATGTAATGTCGCCGATGACTTGGTTTAATTGCTTAACTGTTTTATCAGGTTTGAAAAGTTTTAAAAATTCCGGCCTTTTGGTGCCGAGGCGTGCTACGTCTCTAATGTTGCGTCACGTCGTTTTCTTAAAAATGAGTCCTTGCATGTTAATTGTCCACTTGTTTCCCTCCTATTTGGGCGGTCCGACCCTCGGTTCCACCTCGGGCCCGGGTCGGGTCGCCACATGGAAGGCACTTGGCAAGGAGAGACATCAACATGCATTGGCCACTCCTCCCACTCACATTTTCAGCCATAGGGTGACCAAACACACCCACTAAGCCTCCCATTTTCTGCCATCTCCCTCCAAAAACGTGGCTGAATACTCCTTGAAGGTTTGAGAGAGTTCTTGAGAGGTTCTTGAGTGTTCATCAATGGTGGCCAAAGCTAGAGGAGTCCATTTACAAATCCAAGCCATAGAAGTGAAGAGGAAGATGAGGAGAACCCATTCCACCCTTTGCATGTTCGATTTGTTTACTTGTAGTGGTGATTGTAGGTAAGCTACTATACTCTTCTTATATGATTTTTGGTGCTCATTGACCCTAAGGAAAACAAGGGTGCTATTTGAGGTCAATGAGTACACATGCATGCTTTATGCGATTTTATTTTGAAGTTAAGAGTGAACTTGCTAAGAATCATGTGTAGGATGATTTCTGTGATTTGTGAAGTATGTTAGGGAGGTTCATTGTGTAAGCTTGGACTTTGATATGATGAGTATATGATTATAAGTTGATGAAGTAAATGAGTTATTGATTATAGGTTGATGAAGTAATTGAGTTATTGATGATGTACATGATTTTTGGAGTTTATTGGATGTTATGAATTGTTAGAATTATAAATGGATATATGTTTGGGAGTTTGTAAGTATACTTGTTGAATCTCTATTTTTTTATTGTAAGCATGAAAAAGAATTTTTACAATGAATTACATGTTTGAATGTTTCGTTTAACTTTTAAGAATAAGAGTTGACTATTATGCATATGAGAGTATGTTGCCATCTAATTGATGAATTTTTGATTATAAGCATGAAGAAGAATTTTTACAATGAATTACATGTTTGAATGTTTTGTTTGACTTTTAAAAATAAGAGTTGACTATTATGCATATGAGAGTATGTTGCCATCTAATTGATGAATTTTTGATTATAAGCATGAAGAAGAATTTTTACAATGAATTACATGTTTGAATGTTTCGTTTGACTTTTAAGAATAAGAGTTGACTATTATGCATATGAGAGTATGTTGCCATCTAATTGATGAACTTTTGATTGTAAGCATGAAGAAGAACTTTTATAATGAATTACATGTTTGAATGTTTCGTTTGACTTTTAAGAATAAGAGTTGACTATTATGCATATGAGAGTATGTTGCCATCCAATTGATGAATTTTTTATTGTAAGCATGAAGAAGAACTTTTACAATGAATTACATGTTTGAATGTTTCGTTTGACTTTTAAGAATAAGAGTTGACTATTATGCATATGAGAGTATGATGCTATCTAATTCATGAATTTTGGATTATGAACATGTATAATGAATTGTCATTATGGATTTCATGAATAAAATGTTATGTTTGACTTTATTGGGTTGAGTTGACTTTTATGCATATAAGAGCATGTTGGTCAACAATAATTCATGAATTGAAGGTTAGGAGCATGCTAGATGGATTTATATCTTGATTATGAGTATGCTAGATGAATTTACATCTTGTTTGGATAAATGGTTATTTTGAATGAAAACATGCTTGATTAAATGTTAACATGAGATACATGCTTGAAATGTGATGGTTGACTTTAAATATTAAGTGTTGACTTATGAATAATGATTTGGGGATTGTTGTTGGGAATGTATGAAATGTTGGGTTGCACAATGTTGCTAACCTTAAGAACTTAGCCATGAATAATAGCTAATGAATAATAGGAGGGCTATGATGCAAGTAGCTTCTATGCCTTCAAATTTGAAAATAGTATAAATGACTCAACGGAGTCGATTAGTGGACTAATATGATTATAGTGAATCACATATTGAGATCCTACGGAATTTGGGGTAGTATTGATGGAGGTTAAACCTCCGAGCGTTTACAAGTGTATGAAGAACACTTGGGTATTAGAGACTTGATATTAATGCTCTAATGTGTTTGTGTGATAGTTAGCATAGAAATGCATAACTATGTGATTTAAAAAGTAAATATCTACTTCATTGGATTAGTACGGTGTGTTGTACTTTTCCTTTGTTTGAGCATGTGAGTATATATTACATGTACTTGAATTTGAGTCCAGCTGGCGGTTTGGTCGTAGTGTCGGCAATGGGACGATTGATAGCCTTTGGGAACATTCGCTATGAATCGTTGCATTGGTTCCCTTTCTCCTCACTATTTGGCCAATAGTGGGATGTGGTCTCGAGATAGAGCCATCTAGCCTAATTTCGAGCTCCCATTTCTCATCCGGGGATTGGATGAATGTAACGAGTACTCATTAAGGGAAACTGGTGAGTTGTGATCATTTGAGGATGAAACCCAAGGTATGATCAGTTGGGTGTTGAACCTGGATTTTGGTTTGAGGATGAATCCCATGGTAAGTTTGGTTGGGCATTGGACCCGGATCTTGGTTGTAACAGCCGATGACGCTTCTTGTTACACATGTTTATTTACGAGCACTTATATGAATTGTTGTGCTACGTGGTTAATAATATGATTTACATGAGATGATGATTACTTGATGAAATGTTATGATAAGAAATATAACATGTTAATGAAATGATGACTTTTGATATAGTGTTATACTAGAGATATAACATGCTAATCTTGATTAGAATAGAAACCATTGTCTTTCATATATAAGTTCTTATATGAATTATGTTAAATGATGAAGTGTGAGACTCATGGTATAATTGAGTTATGTGGATGATGTTTTGATCAGGGCCGGCCCAAGGGGGAGGTTGAGTAAACTAGGGCTTTAGGCCTCACCCAATAGGAGGCCTCAAATATTTTTTTACTGTTATTAGGTTTCCTAATTAAACTTAATTTACTAATTAAGTTTCCAAGTTTCCTAATTAAACTTAATTTACTAAAGAAAAACGTTTATTATTTCTCTCCTTAATTATCTCCTCCAAGAGACGGCCACGGCAATAACGCAGCCTCCTCGTCTTCTTCTCCCGTCTAGGTCTCCATAACTCCATTGATATTATCAATTCACTTATTCACAATTTCACACAATCACAACATATACAAATATACAATTATTATATTCATACTAATAGTTTGATTCTGAATCTCTGATACATACAGTAGTGCTATAATACTCTTATACTCATACTCTAACTAGACTAGTACTCAACAACTCATTAAATCATTTTACATTTTATTCAGTTCCGTCTTCTACTCTTCTTCCATTCTTTCTTCGGGACTTCGGTAGTCGGTAGACAGTAGTTCGACTCTTCCTTTCCTAGGTTCCTGAAGAGGAGAATCGAGATCAATTTGTGAGTTGTGAGGCCGGCAGGCTGCGAGCGATCCCTCGTCCCCAGAGATGTTAAATTGGGTTGGCCCTAACCCTGCAGGGTCAGCCCTATAGGGTCGCGACCCTGTAGGGCCACGGGTTAAACGGGTCATTTATACGGGCCGCTCAAATCATGACCCTGACCCTAACCCTGTAGGTCTCGGTTTAATAGGGTCAGCCATATTAAACGATTAACAACAATACGAATATACGAATAATACGATCCAAAATAAAATAAAGTCATACAATTAACTACTTAAGTCACAAAATTTAACACAAAACAATTAACAACTTCAAGTCTTCAAATATTAGTGTACTAATTAAAAAGTACTAATAAAAACATGAAACAACTAAATAAAACAGGAATATAAACTGTAAGAATTAACAATCTTTTATGTGAAAAACATAGTTAATTACTTAATTTCCTGTCTCTGTGACACACTGACACAGGTAATTCCGAAGAAGCACTGCAACTTATAGCTTATATCTGAAATGTTGAAATAATCTGACCAGAAGTTCTCTGTTAGCTTATAATTTATGAGATCCTCTAAAACTTGAAGCCCAAAAATAAAGATATTGGAAATTTTCAAGCTTCAAGCCCATTAACTTATAACTCCATAAAATTGCAGGGCAACAGAAATACAAAATAGGAGACTGGCAGAATGCTGAATGGCTATATCTTACATACCTGTGCCGAAGAATGATTCCAACTTTGTTTTCTGCATAAATTTTAGAAAGTTTTTGTTATCTAGGAAAAGGGCTGACATTTCCCATTGGGGTCCTCAATAGTCCATACAGATTAGTACAAAAATCCCTTTAATTTCTTGGTTGCCCTGAAAAGCCTGAATGGGAAATTGGG
The DNA here is from genome assembly GCA_013146195.2 of Codonopsis lanceolata. Lineage (NCBI taxonomy): Eukaryota > Viridiplantae > Streptophyta > Magnoliopsida > Asterales > Campanulaceae > Codonopsis > Codonopsis lanceolata. The sequence goes on along the minus strand of CM028381.1, from coordinate 116,610,045 downwards.
AATGGGAGGGACCAAAACTGATACAGTGAGACAGATCATCCAATTCGAAAAGTGGGCTATACAGCCTATACTGGAAGTGGGACAGATCCAAGAAATTGAAGCCTCATAGTTTAATGGAAGAAATTGAAGCCTCGTAGTTTATCTTTTTTGATTTGCAACCATGAAATTTCTCTCTTTATCTAGCATTCGGCATTCACAACAACACACATTTAAAATGACTGTTTAAAAATGATGAAATTTCTAAATTAGGGTTTAAAGTTTAATTAGAAACTTACCAGTTGAAGTCTTGACCCTTGAAGATGACGGCAAGTCGGCGAGATTGAAGACTGAAGAGTGAAGTTGTGAAGATGACGGCGAGTCGGGGAGATTGAAGTCTTGACTCTTGCCCGTTCTTTTTTGGAGTTTTTGGATGAAAATTGATAAGTGAAGACTGAACTCACTGAAGGCAGGGACCAGGTCTCCGTCTTTTATCTTTTGCCGATTTGTTTGACCAGCCCGCGGGTCAGCCCGCGAACCCTGCAGCCCTATAGGGTTGGCCCGTTTAGCCCGTTTATTAAACGGGTTGGCTTTTTTCGACCCTGACCCTTTCCGGTTTTCGGTTAATAGGGTCAACCCTACGGTTCCCGGCCCTTTTAACATCTCTACTCGTCCCGACCAGGTTTATTTGTTCTAAGTTCTAACTGCTTTTTTTTTCTTTTCTTATGCCCTTGATTTGATTTATATTTTATAGTCATTTAATAATTTTAATAATAAATCATTATTTACTATTAAAAGGCCTCATTCTATAGTTCGCTTTAGGCCTCTATAACGGTTGGGCCGGCCCTGGTTTTGATGAATATTGCAATATGAAGATGACATGTTAAACATATTGGAATTAAGAATCATATTCTATTGAGATGAATTACTTATGATGAATTATGCAAATGATGTTCTATGAGACGATGGTTAGGTTTCGGTTTGTGTTGTGGGTTATTCCATGAAATGTTATATCATGAGCATGATATGAGATGTATATGTTTTATTTGAGCATAATGTCATGCCATGACATTGCATCTTTAGTAGCTTGCTAAGTCTTTATGACTTACTATGTTTACCTTGTTTTCCTTAGATTCGAGCCGAGCTAGTGATTCGAAGGAACCCGCCGAGTCTACGATAGTATGTGTGGTTCATTGAGAAGGTTGATACTAGTTTATTAATTGGTAGTCTTTGATTTGGAAAGGTCGATTGGGAAGTGAAGTTATATAAACTTCACTATGGGTGGTAAGCCTTGTAATTATTTAATTGGTACTTGTTTATGTTGTTTAGTCTTTTGTGAGCCGACGGATGTTAGTCGTGCCATGTTAATTTAATAATATTGTTTCTATCTATATCAAGTTATTTATATCGTTGGTTATGTTTACTCCAGCATGTTTTTAGGCGTTAAACATGCTAGACTAGAGTTGTAGACTTAGTTTAATGTTGGGTTCCGGCTGTAACGTCGCCGATGACTTGGTATATAAATTGTTATTTAATGATATTGCATGACGTAGTTTTTTTACGTGCCCAATGTTGCGTCACGTGATTTTAATTTTGGACCGAGAGATTCATTATCTCTTTGGTTGTGTTAGTTTGAGCTTGTTAGCTCTAGCGCCACCGCTTAATTATGTTACGCTCCGCATGTGTTAAAGTTATTGGCGTATCGCCGTTATGGCCTTACCCGTTATTTGTTATCTTGTGTGTTTTTGACGGCACGACCTCGGGGTCTCGTATTGGGATCCGGGTCGGGTCGCCACAACAACATTCCATGGAACCTGGCCTATTTTGTTCGTGCGATTAAATTGTTGAAGAATACTCTTAATTTCACGGTTCACCATTGTTTTAGGGAGGCTAATTTTGTGGCTGATGGCTTGGCTAACTTGGCTATGGACAAGGGTCGGGATTTCTGCTCTTCATCGTTGTCAGACTTTCTTCGCTCCATCAAAAGTAATGTTCTTCTTGATGCCCAAGGCACAGCTAGGATTCGTGTTTCTTGATTTTCCTTTTGTTATGATTCCTTGTAGCTTCTGTTTTGAGGTAAGGCGCCTTTGTCGCCCCGTTCAAAGGGTAAGGCTGGTTGTCCCCCTTAAGTTTGTTTTTTCTCTTTTTATTAATAAAATCTCGCAGGTGCTGCCCTGCTTCCCTAAAAAAAAAAAAAAGACTTCGACTCGATTTCGATTTCTCATGATCTCATCTCATCATTTCATGTAATGTAATGATGTAAATATTATTATATTAAATATAAAATATTAAATATGAAAATATGTTATATGTAATGTAGACTATGTATGTCAGTATGTGTAGTCTATAGTTGGTCTCGGTCAACTAGTCAATATTTCAAATTTCAATACAATACAGAATACTTCAAGTTCAAATGTTCAATTTCAAAATTCAAAGTTCATATGATAAATCATAATTTGTAACATGGTTGTTAGATACTATTATGATAGTTACAGTCTTAATATTTTTTTTGAGTATGTTATGACTTGGGTCAGTTATGTATAAATATTAATTTTTGTTATTAAATAAGGGCCCTTTCTTGAGCTTCGCCTTGGGCCAATCAAATGCTAGTAACGGCCCTGATGAAAAGCGGTTGAACTTGAAACCTCAAGTTTAGGGAAGATGCAACTTGATAATACTCTCAAGTTGAATTATTTCTAGTATTTGTTTGTTCTGTGATATCTTGAATTACCTTTATCATGTTGAGATATGAAGAACCACCTTCCTCCATTGTCCTTGCCGCCATATCCTTGAGGTTTCTCGCTCTATTTATCATGTCTTCAGCTTCCTCTCCTCCATCCGCCAACTTGTTCACAGCCACCATAACATCATCCTTGGTCACCAACACTGCAAATTTCTCTTCAGAACCCCACACAACAGGAACCTCCACCCCAATCCTCACTCCAATCTTCAATATTTCCACAATAAATGTCTCATTAAAGAATTGATCTGCAAAATGTGGCCATGTTATCATTGGCAACCCGGCACACACCCCTTCTAGTGTCGAGTTCCACCCACAGTGTGTTACAAAACCCCCTATTGCTTGGTGTGACAATAACAATACTTGTGGTGCCCAACCATGCACTATAAGCCCTCTCCCTTTTACCCTTTCTTCAAATCGTACTTCCATAAGCCACCTCTCAAATTCCTCTGGTTTATGGCGTATGCCCCAAATGAAGGGTCGGTTTGATGACTCCAAACCTAATCCAAGCTCTATCATTTGTGCAGTATATAACCGTGATATACTTCCCAAACAAACATACACTACGAGCTTGGCTCGAATGAATGCAACCACTTCAAACAATGATGCTCATCAATGCTTTGTTTCCTCTTTCACTTTATCCAAGCTGTTTTTGTTGTAGAGTGAAACAAGGCCTATGCACCACACGCTTTTACCTTTCGCCTTTGGGTATTCTTTGAAGTACTTGTTCTAACTCCCGAAAACTATTAACCACAATCCCATATGCTTTTTCTCGCTTCTTTAAGTTTGTTCTGAAATCTTCTATTTTCGGTGCAACCTTTCGTCCAACCTTTGCTTTAGTCAATTCAACATGGGGCGGGCCAGCATCACAAATGGCTCGAGTCGAGGTAATTTCATCCATTATCCCCGACGCGATAAAGAGTGCATGCGTAAAAGATAGAAACATCCAGGCCATGGAAAACAAGCCTCGAATATTAAACTTTTGGCCACATCCGTTGTCCAAGGAAAACACATATCGAGATTATGTAACATGGAGCTGGTTTCAACTCGCAACACTTTCTCCATCGGCTCTTGTAGCATGCTAGTTGCGAGAAAAAACTTTATTCCAAGCTCGAGAAAGGAAGCATGTCAAAGTTCTCACCCCTTCGTAATCCTACCTTGGTCGAAAAGAGAGCTCACGCATATCAATTCGGAGGTTGGACTCTTTTGCTCGAGCAATGACTGATTTGAATCTGTTGGCATTAACAAGAGTGGTGAGTATTGTAATGACAACAGCTCGCTCTGCTAGCAGCCTGGCTATGTCAACCATGGGAATCATATGGCCTTGAGCCATTAGAGGAAATAAGACCAAGTGAAGGTCCTCATGAGCCATGGCAAGGAAGGTAACTGAAGTGTTGTTTTGAAGTAAATATTTCTGATTTTGATGGTTTCGTTTGTGAAGAAAAGAATCAAAGGTAATTTTGTTATTTATTCAACTTTTTTCACTAGTAGATGGTGATGTATGTTAGCACATAATTAATTCCTCCATGTGCTGTAATTCAAAAATAGGAAAGTTTCATTAGTGCAGAAATTGTAGCCGGGATTTGACAGAAAGATTGACAGCAAATTGGTCAATCTTTCCTTACTTGTACTCCTAAATACAGTATATATTGTACAGACATAAACAGATCAACATAGTGAATTGATAATTCTCTTTCTTATTGTGTTTTTGTCTTGCGTCTTCTGTGTCTTTCTCCTCTTTTCTTTTGTTCTTTCTTTTTACTCTTTCATGGTATCAGAGCCGATAATGGCCACGGATGATGCAACCTCTTCCACTATCCCTCCTCCTTCCCTTCCCCTCTTCCTAAACATTCAGTCCTACATGTCCCATACTCATCTCACTAGTGACAACTATCTCAACTGGAGCTCCCTTTTTAACCCCGTTCTTCAAACTCACAAAATCACGGACACCATCACTCAAACCACTCCCCCGCCTAAATTCCTAAAAGATGGCGTTACACCAAATCCCGCTCATGAACGTTTTCATCAAGCATCCGGTCTTGTTCTCGGTTTGATTAAAGCAACCGTATCCGCTGACATTCAACCATACGTTAATCCATGTAAGACTGCACCCGAAGCTTGGATGTTGCTAGCCAACGAATTTGGTGTGTCCTCCCAAATTCATATCCAAAAGCTTCAAGATGAACTTCATGATCTGAAACGTGGTCCCGATATGTCCATTAGAGCCTACATCCTTAGAGCCAAAACCATTCAAAATTCCCTTGTCACTGCCGGGGTAGTTGTCTCAAACGACGATCTTCAGCGTCGTATCCTTGGTGGTTTAGGTCCCTCTTTCAAAGAATTTATCACTGTGCAAAACTCACGCCCCGTCATGTCTCTAAACGATCTTCAGGATCTTCTTCTTCAAGAAGAAACCCTTCAGAACAAGTTCTCCACTCTAACTCTCAATCCCACAACCGCTCTTGTTGCCAATCAAACCAACCCCAACCCATCAACCTCCCCTTCACCTACTCAGTCTCCACAGTCCACCCATCATACCCATGCTAACAGTCGCTCCAACACTAGCGGATACTATCCGTCACAACAGAATCGTGGACGTGGTCGTGGTAAGCAATGGTGGAAACACCGTCATGGCCGCGGGGGTAGCAATGGCCGTGGTATACTTCCTACACCCACTTATGCTCCTATCCAACCAACCCCTCCTCAATTTTCTTATTCTGCTCCTAATCCCTTCATGGTTACCAACCCTGCAGCCACTTGCCAACTTTGCAACCGTCCAGACCACTTGGCTCCAACCTGCCCCAACCGCCTCAATCAAGCCTACACTGCTCACTATTCCCCACAGCCTGCCCCGCCCCTTTTTCCTCCGTCCTATCCCTACCCAAACCCAGCACAACCTGCATCATCCATGGCCCCGGTCTCCTTTGTTCTTGACTCTGGTGCGACATCTCATATGACACAGTCTCCCGATATTCTCTCTCACTCCACTCCGTACTCGGGTAAGGACTCTGTTATTATAGCAAATGGCTCGCATCTTCCCATATCATGCATCGGTCAGTCTCATTTTTTAAGTGGTTCTCGTTCCTTTACTTTATGAAACGTATTATGTGTTCCATCCATGCATAAAAATTTACTTTCAATTCGTCAATTTTCTCGCGATAATAACTGTTTTTTTGAAATTGACCATTGTGGTTTTCGTGTGAAGGACCACCGCACGAGACAGACTATTCTTTCTGGCAGTAGCACCGATGGTCTCTACAGTTTATCATTCATGCCCTCTTCTGCTCTTAACTCCATTGCTCTCATTGGTGAACGTACGACATCCAACACGTGGCATGCGCGTTTGGGGCACCCTTCCCAGCCTATTTTTTCATCAGTCGTCAAAAAGTTTCGGATCCCAGTTCATGGGTCTCTGAAACCTAATATGTGTCATGTATGTCCTTTGGGAAAATCTTGCAGTCAACCTTTTCTTCCCCGTACTTTTAACTCGTTAAATCCCTTAGACATGTTACATTTGGACGTTTGGGGACCTTCCCCCGTTTCTTCTGTTTCTGGTTTTAAATATTATTTGTCAATTGTGGATGATTTTTCGTGTTATGTTTGGCTTTTTTCTCTCAAGCAAAAATCCGATGTTTTGTCTGTTTTTTCAACTTTCAAAATTCAAGTGGAAAATCAATTAAGCCGGAAAATTTCAGCAATACACACAATTAAGACCATTCAAACTGACGGTGGTGGGGAGTTCATAAATACACTCTTCGCTCAATTTTTAGCTCAACACGGGATTCAACACCAAGTAACTTGTCCATATACTCCCCAACAAAACGGAGTAGTAGAACGCAAACACCGTCATATTGTTGAGATGGGATTGTGCCTTCTTGCACAATCTAACGTACCTCAACGATATTGGCTCGAGGCGTTTTCTACTGCGGTTTTTCTTATTAACCGTCTTCCCATGCGTCAACTACATTACATTTCTCCATACCAAAAGTTACTTAAGCGTGTTCCCGATTACCGCTATTTAAAGACCTTTGGTTGTTTATGCTTCCCTCATCTAGTTCCTTATAATCGTCACAAATTGATGCTTAAATCCACCCCTTGTGTGTTTTTAGGGTATGATCAATTAAGGAAAGGGTACCGGTGTCTTGACCGGTCGACGGGTCGCATTTATGTTTCTCGACATGTCTTTTTTGATGAAGATTGTTATCCTTTTGGTTCTAACACTTTTTCAGCAAAAGCTCCTGGTCTTCACCAGCCATCCGGCCTATCTCTCGGCCAGCTGGCCTGTCGATCCATTCACGCCCACAACCGACCATCGGTCACATTGTTCATCCAGGCCCGCGCTAGTCATTTGGCCCAAACTCACATATTCACTCCACGACATCCACTACTCCATTGGATTCATCTATCAGTCCCTTGGTCTCTCCGGTTACTACAACTTTGGGCCCTGAATCTCCCTTGGCTATTCCTACAAATACTAGCCCACCTCCTTCCCACAGCCACACCCCCACACCGTCACCAGGCCATTCTCCGCTAGTTCTGGAACCACAAGAGGTCACCTCATTCCCCATACCACCTGCCTCAATCCACCAGCCTCGGTCCTCAGCTTTCACCAACACTCCTGTCCCATTCCACTTAGACACTTCTCCCACCTCTCCATCTTCAAGCCCTGACTCCACACCTCCGCGTAATTTTCGGAGCATAAATGAATTGGTCTACGGCCCTTCGGCAGCCTTAACTGCCATGTCTAACCCCTCTCTCGAACCCCGCACCTTCAAACAGGTCGCACCTTTCCCCCAACGGCAATCTGCTATGCATGAAGAATTACATGCCCTCTATAAGAATGGTACGTGGTCTCTTGTCCCTCGCACTCAGGATATGAACGTGGTTGGTAGCAAGTGGGTGTTCAAAATCAAATGGAAATCTGATGGTACTATAGAACGTCATAAGGCTCGACTTGTTGCTCAGGGATACTCGCAGCAAGAGGGTCTCGATTATGACGAAACATTTAGTCTTGTGGTTAAGCCTCCAACTATTCGGACAATTCTTGCTCTTGCTCACGCTCGTGCATGGCCAATCCAGCAATTGGATGTTCGAAATGCATTCCTTAACGGCACACTCAATGAAGAGGTATTCATGTCTCAACCTCCCGGGTTCATCGACCCAAAATTTCCTAACCATGTCTGCAAGCTCCACCATGCTCTCTATGGTTTGAAGCAATCCCCTCGGGCTTGGTTTCAACGGTTACATGACTTTTTGCTCTCTCTCGGTTTTTTTAATAGCAAAGCGGATGGTTCCTTATTTATTCGTCAATCAAACTCATCCATCATTGCTATTGTTGTGTACGTGGATGATTTTATTGTAACAGGATCTAATCCACAAGAGGTCTCCAAGGTTCTTGATGACATATGCCAAACGTTTGATAGCCGTCGCTTGGGTAATCTCAGCTTCTTTCTTGGTATTGAAGCAACTCGATCCTCCACCACATTAACTTTGAGTCAATCACGCTATGCCAGTGACTTACTCAACAAGTTCAATATGGCAAATTGCAAATCCGTACCAACACCAATGCTGCCTGGTTCCCACTTATCATCTACGGGCGGGAGATCCTCTACCGATGCAAGTGTTTATCGTAGCATGGTCGGTGGTCTCCAATAATTGACACTCACTCGCCCTGACATCTCCTTCGCCGTCAATCACGTGTGCCGGTACATGCACCAGCCCCGAACATCTCATCTGCAAGCCGTCAAAAGGATTTTTCGTTTCATCCGGGGCACTCGTTCTCTCGGTTTAACATATACCCGTTCTCCGGACAACGCTTTGTGCGCTTATTCCGATCTTGGATTGGGTGGGGATCCCAATGATCGTCGATCTATCACTTGTGCCTGTGTTTTCATTGGCCATAATATTGTGGCATGGGCGGCAAAGAAGCAATCCACGTGTCTCGTTCGGCGGTGAAGGCGAGTAGCGCCTTGGCCACCACCGCGCCGAACCGTTGGTTCTCTTTTCTCTATCGTGGTGGGTCTACTCTTACATCCTCCGACTTTATATTGCGATAACCAATCTGCCATACACATGTCCAAAAACCCAGTATTCCATGCTCGAACCCGTCATATTGAAATCGATCACCACTTTGTTCGGGAGTTACACCAACGAGGTTTTCTCCGTTTGGCTCACGTCTCCACAAAGGATCAATTAGCAGACATCTTCACGAAGGCCCTTGCTCATCCTCGACTGTCCTTACTTTCCTCCAAACTACACCTCCACAAAGTTCCGCTTCGTTTGAGGGGGGTGTTAGCACATAATTAATTCCTCCATGTGCTGTAATTCAAAAATAGGAAAGTTTCATTAGTGCAGAAATTGTAGCCGGGATTTGACAGAAAGATTGACAGCAAATTGGTCAATCTTTCCTTACTTGTACTCCTAAATACATTATATATTGTACGGACATAAACAGATCAACATAGTGAATTGATAATTCTCTTTCTTATTGTGTTTTGGTCTTGCGTCTTCTGTCTTGCGTCTTCTGTGTCTTTCTCCTCGTTTCTTCTGTTCTTTCTTTTTACTCTTTCAATGTATGAGCTAACATAAGAATGTGGATGTTGTCGGAGATCACGTGGCTCATGGGCAGAGGCGCAGAGCTTGGTTTTTTCTAGATGATATTATTCAGTGGCTCTCGTACTGTTTGTCATTTTACTAAGTTTAACAATGGCAACCGTGATAAAGTGGCTAGGCCCACACCTTTTATGTGACCAACTTGCTTGCAATATTGGTTTCGGGGAAAATTATGTTCTATCTTTTTTTAAAGTTTTTAATTTTAAAAGTTGGTTGTATATTTTTTTTCAATAATAAAATAACACTTTTCAAAATATTGTTTCAAAAATATTATCGTTTTCTTTAACAGCTCCGGTAACACACTTTGAATTCGAAAATTACGATTATGCGCAACGAAACGGGAATCGACTTGTTCAGTAAGGTCGCGGGAGTCGAGGGGGCAGCACTCCTTCGTGAGGGTTTGGGGGCAACGCATGCCCGAAAGGTAAACAAATTTTTTGATTCATGAAATACGAAACAATAATAGATCTGTGCTGAATTAATTTTTTTTTTCAGTTGAGACGAAAACGGAGGAGGAGGAAGAACAAGACTTACGACGGAGGAGATTAAAGAAGAGGGTGGAGGACGTAAATTGGTTCTTTATACTTTTGTATCGCGATAAATTTCATTGTATTATTTTTGCACCACAGTTCAAAAGTTTTATTTCCTAGTTTATTTTTGCACCGCAATTCATAAATTTCATTGTATTAATTTTTGCACTGCAATTCAAAGTTTAATTTCCTAGTCTATTTTTTCACCGTGATTCATAAATTTCATTACATTATTTTTGCACTGCTATTCAAAATTTAATTTCCTAATATATTTTTGCATTGTGATTCATAAACTTCATTGTATCAATTTTTGCGCTACGGTTCAAAGTTTAATTTGCTAGTCACTTTTTGTACCATGATTCATAAATTTCATTGTATTAATTTTTGCACCGTGATTCAAAATTTAATTTGCTAGTCACTTTTTGTACCACGATTCATAAAGTTTAATTGTACTGTAGTGCAAAAATAATGAACTTCCGTAACATGCATACAATTCATTAAGAATATCGTAGTCATTTTGTCACAAAAAATAACTTTTTCTAATTAAAAATAAAAAAGATGCATTGTAGAAATTAAATACTTTAACAATTGGACCGACCCACAATTTTTTAAAAAGGCAAATTTCAAGTGGGTACAATTTTAGAAACATCTTTTCATCTAGGTTCATCAATTTTTTGGACATTTCATATAACTACAAATTGAGTGCCAAATGACAAAAATGTCATTAATGAAGATAAATCTCATCCGACCTAAAATAACCAAAAAATGCTGATGCCAAGGCTTGGCACCAGCATTGATTTCACAGTTTATTCAACAAAAAAATTTCAAAAATGTTGATGTGAAGGCTTGGTATCAAGAATTCAAAAATGTTTCAAAAAATGCTGATGCGAAGGCTTGACATCAGCATTGTTTTCATAGTTTATTCAACCAAAAATAATTCAAAAATGATGATGCCAAGGCTTGGCATCAGGAAGACAAAAAAATCAAAAATACTGAATCCAGACATCAGGTTGATGCCAAGGCCTACATCAGGACCTCCCTTCCCTGTCACTAACCCCGCCATCTCCCCTCTCTCTGTCGCCCACCATTCTTGTCGGGTCTGTTCTCTCAATCTCCATCCCTCGCTACCTTTGACCAACCACGGTCTTCAACCATCAAAGCCCCCATGGCCGCCATCAAAAATCAAAAGTCTCTTTGTAATACCCCGATTTTCAGTTAGCTTGAATTACGTGCAAGGCTCATATTCCTTCCTTGGTTGATTGCTTGTTTGGTTTGGGAGAGATTCTAGATGTGTATGAGAGATCACATTAAGACCAAAACACTATTAAGATATGCCCTATAGTTGTTGACTTGCTAAAGTCACAAGTCGTAACTTGACGATAGTCGGAATGCAATGCGATTGAAAGTTTGCTTGCGTTTTGTGTTCCGGACCTCAATTTGGTCCTAGATTTTTACATGATGATAGATTAACATGTTTAGATGTGTTAGACTTCTAGTTGGATACATTCCTTAAGTCTAGCGATGTTTTGACGCTTCAAGGATAGCAATTCTTCTTATCGCGTAGTTTGAGATTGAGTCGTGTGATCGTCTCATCTTTCGAGAGTTCTTTTCTCCTATCTATTGTTTAACATCTGAGAGGCATTCAGGCCTATTCAATAGCCTTTTGAAGTGTTTATAATCTTGTGTTGTTGCCCGTCAGTTTGTGGTTTCATTCGTCGTTTCGTTATCAAGTTGTTGTGCCTTGCTTCGGTTTCGCTCCGAGTTATTTTGGGAGTTGTTTATGGGAGTTTGGACCTAATTTGAAGGTGGTTTGAGACTTGTTTGGTTTAGCTAAGTATTTGAGGACTTTAAGGGTTGAATTATAGGCCATTTCGAAGCTTTAAGGCTTGCGGTGGCATGCGGGAAGGACCTCAACCGCACAAGGTAGCCGATAACGGAGAGCTTGGTTTTGGGGCGGGGGGATGAGGTCACATTGTATGGACACCATGCGAGCGCTTTGGCCCCGTAACAACATAGTCCCTGTTTCATTTTTTGAATGGAATTTTCTATCCTACCCTCTTTAAACCTCCTTTAAACCCTTCCTAACACCCATACTTAGTCCTAATCATGTCCTAACATATTTGGGGAGTTAATTAAGGTTTGATTAGAGGTTGATTACTCCTAACATTCTCTAATTGTACCATGGAATTTCCCTTTGTGCCCTCTTTATTTAGGGAAGTATAAATACCCAAAGCCATTAAGGAATTCAGAAAATCCCCTCATTCTTCCCCTTCATTTCATTTGTATAGAGTGAGAGAGCGTTGGAGACCATGGGGGCTTTGAGCCCTAGCTTCCTCTTCCTCCAATCCATGAAGATCCGACCATTGGATCGCCTCCAAACTTCGGATTCGTGAAGCTCTAGACAAGTAGAACAACTTCACCGATCGGATTTTGATTCTTTTGAGTTTTCATCCAAGTCATGTAAGCTACTATACTCATCCTTCTATGGATTTTGTACTCATTGACCCTAAGGAAAACAAAGGGCTTGCTATTTGAAGTCAATGAGTACACATGTATGCTTTGTGTGATTTTATTTTAAATTTTTGGTGAGTGAACTTGCTAGAAGCATGAGTAGGTTGATTTATATGTTTGATGGAATTTGTTATTAAGCTTCATTATATGAGTTTGGGACTTGAGCATGATGGTCATATTTTTCCTAAAAATCTAGGGTTTGATATGATGATTATGTGATAAATGGGTTTTTGATGATATGAATAATTTTGGGAGTTTCTATGGAATATTATGAAATATTGGAATTGCATATGTTATGTGTTTAAGGTTTGAGAGTATACTTAATGAACCCCTATTTTTGGTTGTGAGCATCAAAACTGAATTATCACTAGATTACATGATTAAAATGTAATGTTTGACTTTCTTGGATTGAGTTGACTTTCATGTATATAAGAGTATGTTGTTCAACTCTAAATCATGAATTTAAGGTTGTGAGCATGCTAGATGAATTTACATCTTGGTTATTGATCGATGTATTTTATACATCGATTACGGATACTTTATGACTTAAATTGAGCGATTCCACGAGGCTTTTGGTTACTGATATGTGTTTTTCAGTGATTTTATGAGTTTCAGGATTTTAAGTGAAATTATATGAATTGTGAGGCTTTTTGGTGAAAATTCTAAGAAGGGGCCAAAGTATAAATTGAAGATTAAACGGCAGAGGTGAAGGCTGTATACCTTGCGGCCGCAAGGTGTTTCTTACCTTGCCTCATAAGGTAGGCAGAGATTCGAATTTCAGCCAGGAATAATAAAGATGCGAGGGGTGTAATGATTGCTTGCGACGCAAGGTGGTCAAATGTTTTTTGACGGTGTTCAAGCTAGACTGAAATTCCTAAACCCCCTACAACTCCATGGTATAAATAAAGGACGGTAGCCAGAGCTCAAGGACGTCTAGAAACTAGTTTTTCATAGTTCTAGCTTAGGATTTAGTGTGTATAACACAATTAGTTGTTGTAATTACAAGTTTTGAAGATCGATTCATGTATTCAATCATCTCCTTGTGCTGTTCATCTTCAAGGATGAACTAAACATCTATTAATCTAGGAGTTGAGAGGTAACTTGCATCGAATCTATGCTTTAATTATATTTTTATTCATTCAATTCTTGTTGATTGTGATGATTATCAATCCCTCTATTATTTCACTTTGAACAAATGAAGGTAATCGTGAATAATAAAGGCCTAGAGGTGCGGATAACTGCATGATCAATGTGGATATGTCGTACACTGGCTCACCATCATGATAAATTGAACCTATCGATGCACGAGAGTGATAAGTTAGGGTCAGGTTCATATATATGACCAAAGTGACAGTTAGGATCCATATGTTCTTGTTCTTAGGATATAGAATGGATGAATTATTTGGAGATGTGATATGATTCTGACCACCAACCAAGAACCAAGATTGTCACAAGCAAGGGAGAGACATTGGAAGCTTGGAGATCAAGGTTCGAGGGTTCAAAAGTGCAAGGTTCGAGGCTCAAGAGTTCCCGTAAGGTTGGCCTACGACCTAGGAGGCACAAGGATCAACTTGGGAGCACAAAATGGACCAAAATGACGTCCTTATGGTTCATAAACCCTAAGGGATTGTTTTCCTATGTTAAATTAGGGTTAGGGGAAGATTCTAGGCACTTTACAAAGTGAGCCTAGTAGAAAAACGAGATTTGTAGATTTTCCTTATTTTGGAGGATTTATATTTCCTAAATAGATTAGGTAACTTTCCTAATTGTTTCCTACATAGATTAGGTAAGTTGAGTAGTTTCCTAAGTAAATTTTAGGTAGTTTCCTAAGTTGATTCTACTTAGACTTTTCCTTTTACTTTTAGGTTTAGGATTCACAACCAATATAAATAAGGTTGTGGCTTATTGTTTTGAGAGAACTTTCGATTATTGAATAATATAGTTTTTGAGTGTTTTTCAAAACCTCCTTGTTCTTCATTGAACTTGTGATTATTTGGTGAGAGGCTAAATCGAAACCGAACTTATCAATAGGATATTCATCCCTATTGTATGGCGTTATTCCTTATACCAAGGTTCGTGTTCGCCTTGTAATTGGATCTGGAGTACCTGCTCAATAACGGATCGTAGCATTGGGTCAAGGTGTCAGCAAATCCATCAATTCATTGACGTCGCTGTCGTGTCGTGCTCTTTGATTCCTCCATCGCGAGCACGCCGCCTAGGAATCATATCATTTGTATCGAGCAAAGGTTCGTTCCACAATCTATCTTAATTTAAATTGTTCCTAATTAGTTATCTATTTCTTTCTCTTCTTCCTTCGAACTAGGATCATCAATCCTACGTTTGTTCTTCATATTTGTGTTTTTATTTGATCTTTCAAACCCTAAAATCTTCTAGGGTTATAAATCTCACAAAAAAAAAAAAAAAGTTCTTGTTCATCGATGCGTTCATCAGTGCTTGTTCACAGTTTCCTTTGTTCATCCCAGGAAAATTACGCGGTCACTCGCCGGAGATTC
>CM028381.1:116391543-116595063 GCA_013146195.2 Codonopsis lanceolata | reverse complement strand
GCTCTGATAAAACCCAAATGCCCCAGACGCGACTACTACGCTTATCGTCAGCCTCAGTAGTAATGCTTGTGCTAGTATTTAAAAACATATGTAGAGATTTTAATTTATTAAAAGTTTTATATGGTTAATTAATGCATAATAAATCAAACAAAAATTTTTATACCAAAATTAAAATTGAAATAAAAAAAAACTAAAACAATCAAATACTAAAAATCAAGAGCAAAAAAAAAAAACTAATTTATACTTAGTAGCAATTATCAAATTTAAAATTTGAAATCAATACTAAACTGAAGAAATTAACACAAATAAAATCATAACTAAAAAAATAAAAAAATTAATAAAATAAAATAATAGCTTAAAAGCAACAATTAAGATCAAAACCAATTTAATGAAGAACCATAAACCAAAAAATTGAAACATAAACAAATAAAGGAATCAATAACAACAATAAAACATAAATTATATTTAAAATCCAAAATAAATAAAAAATAAAACTAATATCAAAATAATCGAATGAACAAAATTAAAAGTAAAACAAATTGTGAGGGCCAACACCAATAGATCATTAAAAAATCATGGTATTATCTAAAAAATGAAAATGAAACTAATATTAAAGCAAAATTTTAATTATCATCCATCAAAATCAAAAGTCAATCACCGAAATTGCCTAAATTCTCGAGATAGTTCTAGTAGTGAGGGAGTAAAATGTTTCTTTTTCGCTTTGCTTTCTAAGAAATAACCATAAATAAAAACTAAAATAATTGTCTAAACAAAAACCAAAACTAAGATAAAAAACTTAAAAAAAATTAAAACTAAAACTAAAATCATTGTCAAAATTAAAAAAATCCCAATATGTTGTTATCAATATATTATCATTCAGAAAGAAAATACAAAATCTAAAATCAAAAATCAAAAACATAATTTTAACAAAAAATTTAATCAAGAAACTGAAAAGTCTAACCATTGTAAAAAAAGGAGTAAGACGAGAAGGAATAATTCTCTAGTGATATCCAAAAGAATGGAACTCTTCAAAAGAAGGAATTGATGAAAGTTACCGAGGCGAAAGGATTGGATGAGAGATAGACTTGTCGAGTTATCTCTTTAAATACAAAGCGAGAGAGAGGGAGAGAAAGCAAGATAAAACCCCAACAAAGAGGAGAGAGACGATTTAGAGGCTCTATCTCTATCTTGTTATTGTTACGTAAAAAGACTTGTGAAAGATGGAGAGAGCCGAGAGGTTTGATCTTTGATAGTGAGAGAAAACCTTTGGCCTACCCAAGTCATTTTCGTCCATACTCATTAGCTAGAGTTTTTATCAAATGTTGTTGTGAATAAGCCTTTAGTTAAAACATTTCTCTTAATATATATACATATATTCTAA
The DNA here is from genome assembly GCA_013146195.2 of Codonopsis lanceolata. Classification (NCBI taxonomy): domain Eukaryota; kingdom Viridiplantae; phylum Streptophyta; class Magnoliopsida; order Asterales; family Campanulaceae; genus Codonopsis; species Codonopsis lanceolata. Next base: position 116,593,682 of record CM028381.1, on the reverse strand, counting down.
TACCCCTTATTATAGTAATTATTATTAAGTATTATTGTTAGTTAATTGTTGTAAAATAAAGAATCTCCATGAATTGAAGAGTCATGTCTTCACAATTTAGATTTAACAAAAGTGGGTGAGGTGGTACAACTATAATGTTTCCCACTAACTTTATATATATATATATATATATATATATATTTGTGGACGGTCTGAACGATTAGACTAGAGTAGGGCCAAAAACGATCAACTTTATTACTCCCTTCGTCCCTAAATTATCGTCCTCCTTTCTTTTTTCGTTCGTCCAAAAATAATTGTCAACTTTGAAACTTATCTTTTTAGAACATCACTTTTACTACTTTACCCTTATTTTTTCACTCTACTTTAATTATGAGTCATATACACATGGACATTAAAAGAAACTAAACATTAAACCAATATAAATAATCAAGTTAATTGTTTTTTCTTAAACTGTGCACCAGGTCAACTAGAACGATTATTTAGGAACAGAGGGAGTATTAATCATGGTTTGTGCCTCATTATTTGGTTTTATTGATAACTACTATAAAGAAATTTAATTATCCCTGTCAGTCGCTTGCGTCTTATGAGCTACAAGGCTATGTGCTACAATGAATCATATATTCATATATGATTCTCATTTAATACCAAAGTTATTAAAAATGAATATAAAAATTTATCTGATAATTATAAGTTATTCAAACAAAATAATCATATAACAGCTTGATACAAATCTCAATAATCTTTCATTCTCCATTATCTTTATCCCCTAAAACTTCAAAATTTGAAAAAAATTATTTGGTGTCCAAAATAGTCAAACCAAATCTCTATTTATGGATAAAAATACGTATTTCTTAAAAATATTTTTTAATTTTTATGAATTGCAAAAAGACTAAAAATCAAAGAAAAAGAAAAGGAAATATTAAAGGCACACTCATTTTGGAGAGAGAGAAAGAGCAATGGCCGGAAGAAAAGAGAAGCACCGTTTTTTTTCCGGAAAATGGGCGGTCTCTTACCCAGAGACTTGAGATGGCGGAATCAAATTTGATTCACATGTGATCCTTTGTTATTTTTCAAGATTTGTGGAAAATCCTTGTTTGAACCTCCCTTAAACCCTCACTATGGTCCATGTATGATTTGCTTTTTCTTGTTGCCACATCCTACTTTTTAGATTTGGTTTTGTATCTCTACACTAAATTAACTACTTATATTGGCAGGATTTACAAAATAAAAAGCATCCGTCAATGGGGCAAGTGCTTCGATCACATTCTCGTATCTTTAATGACTGCTCCTGTACTTTTCTTTTTTACAGTCTAAATAATTATTGATTATGGAGAATGTAAGTTGAGAGGAGCTCGTTCCAGACATCGGGGACCCCCGGGAGGCACCAATGCGTACAATCTGCGTAGCTTTGACCTTTGAGGATCGGATAGTTTCTCTTTAGGTAGAGGTCTCCATTGCTTTTTATAGATACAAGGATGTGCATCCTTTCTATATTGGGTAAGTTGCGTTATGTTCAGCATTTGTACCTTCAATCCTTTTCCTTTCAATTTTCCTAGTGATGTTTCAAGTATCCTCATCATTTTTGGATCCGACCCACTTTCCCAAAACCCTTCCTTCATTATTGGTTCCGTCTCGTTTAGGCAAGTTTGATCTTTGGCCATTCCCCATTCATATGCCTTGCAAAACAAATTCCCATGATTCAAATCAATCCAGAAAAATGGTTAACCATTTATGAACAAGTTTTGATAACATACCTGTGATGTGTCGCAGGCATGCTAACGAAGAACAACTGGGTCTTGGTCCGATTGATATATCTATCTAGCCAATTGGCCCATGTCTTTAGAGCCATCTTATAGCAACGGTGATTACTGACTTTCTTGTAGACCAGATTTGAATCTTCAAATGATCCATTTCTGAATTATCATTAGATTAAAATCTAAGTCCAAGAGAGGAGTCATATTCTGAGTTAAATGCCCGTGTTTTTCTTTTTGATTAAACAAGGTTGATTAGGTTACAAGTGTGAACTTACAAGATCTTTAATTAATGTGGGTACTCTCCACCACAGATAGGAGTTAAAGATGACTTAGATGAGTATATCTGCATTACCCCAATTCTTGGCATGTTTTTCAATTGACCGGATTCGAAGAATTCGATCATCTACTCGATGCTTTGACGGATCGTCCGTCCGAGTTCGACTCGACTAGCAAGGGAGACCAATAGAAGGCAATCGAGGCATTGTATTCCTACATTATGTTCATTACATAAAAAGTTACTCTTAGTCTTAGCGTGTAATTTTTAATATTTAACATCTCATTTTCACAACAATGGGGCTTCCATCTCCAATGCTGATACTTATCATCCAATCTTCCAAACTGAGTACAGGCCAAATCAACAAACATGAAAGAACAATCATTTTCTATATACAAAGGATAATCATACTTTGACCTATTATCAAAAACCCATTGCCCAGAAAATAAATCACACTTAGCATCCACAACATCTGAAGAATTAGCGAAACCCCCTCCTACTCTCTCTTTCTCATCATCAACCAAATGAATCTTTCTTCTATATCCATTCTGATAAACTGCCACAGTACGTAGCCAACCCTCCAACAAATAATAAGATTAGAGTACTGCAATGAATGAAACTCTTAATTCCCCATGGTGGAGTTATATTTTTCTGTTTCTTTGCCATCACGCTCGCTCTCTCTCTCTCTCTCTCACACACACACACAGACACACACACACAAACTCTGTCTCTCTCTCTACCTTGGGATATTGGATGGTGTCTAGTGACAAGCTAAACTTCTAATGAATATGTGGGAGGAGAGACATAAAAGATTACATCTATGCAATAAAGAAAGAGTAATCCTGTTTATATAGGGAGGTAAATATTAGGAAATCAAAGCATTTTTTATGAAATTTAATGAGTTTATTTTATGCAATACTTAGAATTATACAACTGATCGTATTGATAACGGTTTGGACCTTGGAATTTTACAGTACCCACGTGAATTTACTATTACGGGCTTGCTTCATTATAATTTTACACTATAAAAGGAGGAGAAGTAGGGTATATTTCAATATTTTAGCTAGGGGTGTAAATCGGAACCACCGAACCATGGAACCGAACCAAACCAAACCAAATCAGTCGGTTTGGTTCGGTTTTGGTCGAAGATGGTTCGGTTTCGGTTTCGAGAATTGGAAAACCACACGGTTCGGTTCGGTTTACGGTTTTTGGTATCGAACCAAACCAAACCGAACCGAACCAAACCACTCTATATATTTTTATTTATTTATTATATAATATATATTATATTACATTTATTAACGATTTCGAACCTTTGATTTATATATATATATATATATATATATATATATATATATATATATACGGATACTAAACTAAACAAAATATTGATTATTGGAGAACTATTATTTCTTCCATTGTTTGTGTTTATTTTAGAATTTGTATTGTTTTATTTATGATAATTTGTTGTTAGTAGATTATTTCTTAATTTTGATGTTAATTCGAAATTAAAATATTATTTTTATTGTTATTTTTAATGTTGGTTAATTTCATTAAAAATAATTTATATAAACCACAAAACCGAACCAAACCGAGTGGTTCGGTTCGGTTCCAAGTCTTACTCGGTTCGGTTCGGTTTGCGATTTTTGGAACCACTAGGAGACGGTTCGGTTTGTGGTTTTGGCATAAACCAAACCAAACCGAACCACTTACACCCCTAATTTTAGCTATGTTAATATCTATTTATATCAGGGCATCTCAAACAGTTAAACCATTTGCACAATTTATTACGTCTCACGTCACAAAAGTAATAAACTCGTCTTTTCACAAACAATTATGCAATAATAAAACTTATTTTATAATTTTTTAATTGTCCCACCATCACACATTCATTAATTATTTCACTTCATTTAATATTTAATTTTATTTTTTTCTCCATAAACCACTATTTCTTTATGAATTTTCCACAATGGCAAAGCTTTTTATGAACCAAACATATTCTTTAAAAATCTTGATAAACCTCATCATTGAAGATGGTCATCACATCAGATTTCCAAATTTTCCTTTTTCTTGTATAAAATGTAAATATGACCCATAAATGCTACTCTTAAGTAAAAAAAAATTACAATAATATCAAAATCGCATTATACCTCTTTCTATCTCTACCTCTTACATCAAATTTAAGTGTGCATATCAGCTTGTATAGAGCTATTCTAACTTAATTATAGGTCTCGGTTCGAATTGGAGTTGCTTGGTTGGGAGATGTTTACAGCTCGCCTAACTTCTTTTTACCAAAAAATAAAATAAATAATCTTTTCCTCTTTTTAAATCACGTTTGTATTGTTGATTAGCAACAAGACCTAAATGATAAATATCTTTGTTGAAGGAGATGTCAATCCTAACTAGATTAATTCTTTTGTAGTAAAATCCTATGGCAGAAACTGAGGGCTATGTAATAATTACAATCAAAATGATGGATTGGCAAAAATGAGATAAAACCCAAAGTAACGCCCATATCTAGGTCACCCATGAATTTGGAATAAGTTTCTAAGAAAATTTACACGCCATTTAAATTATTTAATTACTTGGTTTATCAATTTTTTACTACTTAGACCAAAGCTCCAATGCAACTGCCATCTACCACCGAAAATGTCGGATCCCCACCGCATAGAGTCTGCACTCTCCAGCAATAATTATCCATAATTTTGTACATTTATAAGAATGCCCTTCACGTATATATACGCTGATAGACAGAGGTGTTAGAAAAAAGGTCCATGGAATAACAGTAATTATAACAATTGCAGAATTGAAAACAATTTGAAAAGGTTACTGCTTTGTATCGTAAGACTGCCGGTAGACTTTAAGTCTGTTGGTGAACTTCAAATCTGCAGGTAGACTTCAGGTCTGCCGGTGGACTTCAGGTCTACAGGAAGACTTCAAATACGAGGTTAGTGTCTGTGTCACACACAGTTTCCTTAAAACAGATTCGTCTCTTCCCGTTTGTGTTTGGAAACTCTAATGAACGTCTGTCTCCCAGGATACAACGGAGACACCGGAGAAACCTTTAGCACTAAGGATTCCGACGAACCAAATTTGTGTCTGACTCTATCACCAATAAGAAAACAGGAGGTCAAATGAATTCGCTCAACGATATGTAGAATGCAGAGGAGAAATGAAGATTGTTCTTGACTGTGTTCAATCGTATATTATAATTGTGGAAATAATATCTTTTTATAGGAGTAGACAAAAGACTAATTAAATAACCACATTGATGATGAAATAAATCTATCATTAATAGGCAAATAATATCTCTCATTAAAGCTGGTAATAACAGCCCATAAAATTGGAGTTACAAAAACAAAAGAATAACTAACAAAACGTGGGTTGGTCTGAACAGACAAATTTGGTTCGTTATCCGTGTCCGTGGGACGCGCTCGCACATGAGTGGTAATAACAGCCCATAAAATTGGAGTTACAAAAACAAAAGAATAACTAACAAAACGTGGGTTGGTCAGAACAGACAAATTTGGTTCGTCATCCGTGTCCATGGGACGCGCTCGCACATGAGTATGGTATCCCGAAGACTAAATTGGACCATGAGGGGTGTGTGAGAGAGAGCCTCTATTCTATACAAGCTTATCCTTACCAAATAAGGTACTTGTATATAAACCACTCAAGTTTTTGTTAATCTTTCAATGTGGGATAAACTCACTTCCAACAACCGCACTTTAATCTATCATAACTTATTCATCCAAACATCAAATTGGACAAATAAATATATGATTTCAATGTTCTCATGAAGTAAAACACGATTCCACAATTACCCTTGTCATTACACAAACGACATGCGAAAAAATTCGTACCACAAAATTACACAATTTTATTCTTAAACACAATTTCTCCAACAAGAGGAAATATCTATCTTTGAAGACTTGAAGCTCAAGGTCCCCACTAGAAGGGTGCAAAATGCCAAAAATTCTTCTTTGAAATGACTAACTGCTCCTCCATGGTGGTTACGCGCGCGGCTATCTTGAAAGCAAATTTTAACCTTACCGGAAGACTATTAGATCGAATGAATTTGAAAAATTGAGTGAAATCCCGAGACCTCGTGTCAAACAACCCTAAAATTCACTGATAGTAACATGGGTTTGAGTGTCAAGAAAGATTTTGGTTCAAGTATGTGGATAGAGCGATCGGTTGAACAGCGATGATGTGATTACATACCTAGCTAAGAGTTAAAAATTTGATTTTGAAATATATAGACGAATTCATCTAAAGGCATGCAAATCATAGTCTACAATATGTATCTACATAACTTGGATTAGACGAATTGAATGAACCTAAATGCCTATGGATTAAGTCTAAGATTCTATAAATAAAAAAAATTAGATCTTGCGGTTATGAGGGATCACAGTGACACCTCCCCTTTGACTTGGAAACCTAGCAACATTTAAAGGGCATCTCAACATACCATGGATTAATTACCCGTGCTATGTTGATTTACAGTTTATAGAAAGGATTAGATTTACAACTTTGCTAGGTTTACCATCAGGATTACCATTATGATGACAACTATGCCTTGAAGATGCGCGCGAACATTCAGAGGCGAAAAAAAATAAAGGCCCTCTTATTGATTTTTTTTTTATTGGACATATAGATAAAATTAGAAGTGTAGAACTCATGACCACACAACCAACAAAATAAAACCTTAATCATTGAGACAACTAAATATATTATAGTTATATATATATATATATATATATATATATATATATATATATATATATATATATATATATATATATATATATATATATTATGTATTATACAGGCTAGACCAATTAATTAATTAAAAGTTAAAAACGCCTTCCAAAGTTTCAAGCTCATGACCTACAGCATTTTAGGCGCAACACTTAACCATTGCAACAACACACTACTTGTTAAAACTTTTAACAATTAATTATATATACAATATATAAGGTAATTTTTCCAAATTTGGGGCCCCCAATTTTTGGGGGCCCATGGCCATTGCCCCTCTAAACATACCTCAGGGCCGGCCCTGAAGATGCATATGCACCTCACATATACTTTGTCTTCAAGACAAAGTTGTCACTATAGTGATAATCCTGATGATAAACTTATTATTTTGAGATAATTACAAGCCGGTACATTTTCTAAAATATTTTTTCAAATCAATCCATCAATTTTTTTGACATATCTTTTAGGTACATTTTTAGGATAAATGTACATCATTGCCCCAAGGCTCTCTCTCGGAACATGAAGAAGATTGCTACATATCTCATGGTATTCTTTCTCGGAACAAATTGCTTTTGGATTTCAAATGCTGTTTGCAGACTTCTTTTTATGTCCAACCAATAATGCATTTCACCACGACAATCGAGGAGCAGAGGACACTGCAACAAGAGGGAAACCTGGGAAAAAGTATGTATTGTCTAATCATACCTATTCACTCACATCATCTTAATCTTAAATACTTAAACATTTCCCTTCATAACTATTTAGTCGCTCACATTTAATAATTTTTTAATCCGTAAATAAATGTTATTTACATTTACGTGTGAAAAAACTCTAGAAATTCAATCTACGGTAAAGCTAGTTGAAAAAACTGATTCGGGACATACGAATATATACGCACAGAATGGAATCGAAGAATTGACTTAAATCACGAATGCAGCTGAATAGAGATCGCCAAGACAGAGAGGGGATGATTTTGGGAGGAGGAAGTGTTAGAGATCGCAAACTAGAGTGCGAGAATTTCATTTCATTTTCCGCCGCAGAGTATCCTATATTGCACGATGCCAAGATTTGGCATCGGCATTTTAACATCACTATTTTGGCATCAAGACTATTTTTGGCATCGGCATCAATTGTAGGCATCAAGATGCATCACGATGCCAAGATTTATCAACATTTCACCGATGCCAAGATTTGGCATCGCATTTTGGCATCGAAATATTTTTGGCATCGGCAACAATTGTAGGCATCGGCATTTCACCCGATGCCAAATTTAACATCGATTTTTGGCATGCCAAGGCTTGGCATCGAGTTTTCATTAATGGCATTTTTGTCATTTAAAGCTAATTTGTAGTTATATGAAATGTCCAAAAAATTGATGGTCCTAGATGAAAAGATGTTTTCAAAATTGTACCCACTTGAAATTCCCCCTATTATTTTCCTTAGATTTATTGGGTTTTAGGACCCGCAGTGGTAGTTAATAAGTGAGTTAATTTGGGAAGAAGTTGGTTTCAAAAACCATGACACTTTTGAAGTTTGAACCCTAATTTGGTTATCTTTCTCAACATTAAAGATTGGGGCACGTGACTTGCAGGATCCAAGAAGTAGTAATGTAATCTGGCTCAGTGGAACTTATCCTAGGAGGAATTAAGTGATTTTGGGAAGTGAGTTGGATCCCAAAATGACGGAGGGAATACTAGAGTAATCAGTAATCACCAATAAACCAAGTTTTAGGAAATGTACGTGTATTTTTTTGAAAAAGAGCTACTCCCTCCGTTCTGGGCAAAAAGTATCCGTTTGAAAGTTATACTTTTTAATAAAATGATACTTTTTGTTGTTCATTAGTAATAAAATGACATTTTTATGCCTTCATTTTTTAAAATGAACTCTTTAAGTGAAACATCTCAAAATAGAAAAGTGAATTATTTGTCTGGAACGAAAAGAGTATTATATAAAGAGCTCGAGCTTGTGGTACTCCGACAAGTTTTAGTGTTACTGTCGTCATATCAAATTTACTTGGACCGTTATACCGTCTAATCAAATTTGTTTTTTTTTAAGTAACAATATAGGGATTTTAAATTATCACCAATTTAACCATCCAACGGCTCTAAAGCTAAATCACATACTATCACAAGCTCAAGTATAATGATTTGCCTATGAGAAATTACTTAATAAAATAGTATATCTTATATAAGTGTTTATTTTTAGCTATGGATTAAATTATATAAAATTCTATTTAATTTTCTCAGGATTTTTTTATTAAAAAAATAGTAATAATTTTGAATTTAAAAACTATCTAGAAAATGGGATTATTGATTTTTAGTCGATGGTGAAAACAGTAATTAGAAAACAATCAACTCAAAAAATGTAAGTGGGATTCAGACAACTCATAACACAAATTAAAATTTTACCACAATGCCCTCCCCGCATCACATGGATAGAGAGGATTGCATTTAAAGCATATTTTGACCGGCCAGAACATATGGTGTTCACCGAGAAAATAAAAGCCATTAGATTTAGCGAAGACCAAATGTAACGGAATTTAGTAATCGGATAGTGCCGGGCGTAAGAAGAAGGATAAATTAGGAACAAATTAAGATGATAATGCTGGAACTCTATCAAGTATAATAGTACCACCAAACACGAAGATCAACTATTAGTAAGTTGTTCTTACTTAATCATATTCATATGTATGGAGTTCGATTCATGAGAATGAAATAAAATTAATATTTATAGTAGAGAGAGTTTTACTGCTCTTGAAGACATATTAAGCTAACTAAATAATTTACGAGTAGAGTAGACGATTTTTTGATGGGATTAGAGTTTGATGGCTTAACTCAATAATTTATAAGTAGTTCGATAAGCTAACCGAATAATTTACAAGTATTTGTACATCGGATAAGTGGAGAGTGAGAGTAGCCTAATTCCAACGCGCAAATGTATGTTGTTGTGAATGCGAGATAAAGAGAAATTTCATGGTTGCAAATGAAAAAAAAGATAAACTACGAGGCTTCAATTTCTTCCATTAAAGAAAGGCGGAGAAATCAAACAAATTCAATGTCGTTATTGAAAAATGTAAGCGTAAAGTAATTCGTTCCAAGCATCTGGAACTCCGGGAAGACACCAATGTATACAGTCAGAATAGCTAGCTGGGTTTGCTATTTGTTTTTCGTTTAGAGCATCCCATTGCTTTCTATAAATAGATGGATGCCCTTCTTTCCTGTATTCTGATAGTTGAGTTACGTTGATCATTTGTACCTTCAAACCTCTTTTTGTTTTAAGGTCATCAATGGCTTCCTCCACTATTCTCATCATTCTTGGATCCGTCCCGCTTCCAGTATAGCCCACTTTTCGGACTGGGTCTGTCTCACTGTAGCAGTTTTGGTCCCTCCCATTCCCATTCTCCCATTCTGTTGCCCTGCAATTTTATGGAGTTATAAGTTAATGGGCTTGAAGCTTGAAAATTTCCAAATATCTTTATTTTTGGGCTTGAAGTTTTAGAGGATCTCATAAATAAACGAGAGTTCAACGTTTAGCGTTTCATAGCTCTTTTTGAGATGAAAATATAGAGATTAGTTCAACACAAATTTGTTACGTACTTACTATCATAGATCGTACCTTTCATGAGTAGGCGACATGCTCATGAAGAACAATCGAGTCTTGTTCCGATTAACATGAATCTCAATCCAATCGGACCATGTTTTTAGAGCCATTTCATATACGCGAGCATCTCTACATCTTTATAAATGCCATTAGAATTGTTGAATGATCCCCACCTGATAATCATCAAATCAAAAATAATTAATTAATGTTTAAGAGAGGGAAAGAAGGTATACTATACATGCTTAATTTGCTTACAAGACATTCATTTGAGGTCTTCTCCACCAAAGATAGGTGTTGAACACTAGTATATCTGCATCAGTCCAATGTCTAGCATGCTTCTCAATGGATTGGACTCGAACAATCCGGTCTGGTAGCCTATGATTCACTGGATCATCTGAATTGGATTCTACTAGCAATGGAGCCCAATAGAAATCAATCGAGGCATTGTATTCCTACATTATGTTCATTACATAAAAAGTTACTCTTAGTCTTAACGTGTAATTTTTAATATTTAACATCTCATTTTCACATGTAAGGGTGAAAATGGATGATCCATGGTACAGTTAACATAACCCACGATTCGGGCAAATAATTAGGAGAAATTGTGGCGGTCCTTTCATAAGTTTTTAACTGATTAAGTTTTTATGTTTTTTTAAACCAAAAAATGTACTATTGTCGGCAAAAAGACTATTTGGGCGTTGGGTAAGTGATCTTTAGCAGACCGATAGTCTTTCCCCTCTAAAAATGCTTCTTTTTTTTTCGGTTAAAAAAATGTGGTAAACTGAGTGATTGAAATGTTTTAAAAAAGAACCGACCCGAATTTCACCCAAATAATTAGGCAAAAAAAAAAAAAAACATGGGCAACATGTACAGTTGACAGTTCTGTAAATGAGCTGAGCTAATTAAATCGATATATTCAATTTCTCAAACTTAATTTTCTAATTTACACGCACTCCCTCCGTTCCGGATAAAGAGTCCACATTTGAAAGTCAAATTTTTTAAAGAAATGACACTTTTAGTAGTTCATTAGTAATAAAATGATATTTTTATGTCTTAATTTTTAAAAATAGACTCTTTAAGTGAAACATCTCAAAATAGAATAGTAGACTATTTGCCAAGGAGTATTATTTTGAAAATGAAATTTGAACTCAACTCATCTGTTTGTCAATACGGTCTCAATTTCTACTCAAGCTTGAGTAGTTAAATTTCCTACCGACTCAATTCAAGTAGTTTGAGTTGTTATTAAGCCCAATTCATGTAGGTTTTACCATTTACTCTCTGTTTCGGGTAAAAGTTAACTATTCTATTTTTAGATGATTTATTTAAAGAATCTATTTTAAAAAATTAAGACATAAATTGTTATTTTATTACTAATGAACTACTAAAAGTATTATTTTTTAAAAAATTTGAATTTCAAACTGCAACTCTTTACCCCAATTAGAGAGAGTACAATTTAACATAATAATAAGATTCTCATAAACATACTAGTAAATAAGTTCAAGCCGAACTCAAGAGATTTTGGAGTCAAGCCTCTAGTAGCTTGACTCGATTTACAACCCCATGGCAACATGATATTCAAGAAAAAAGAAGGATGATGAGGAGGAAGAAGGAGAAAAATTGTTGTGTAAAAAAGGTAGTTGTAATAATGAAAATATGAAGATGGAAACTGGAAATTAAATTGGACTCACAGTAGCCTTGAAGGTGATCAAATTGGAGCCATTGTTGTGCATGGATTTGAGCTTTGCATCGTGGATGGATGCATCAATTAGGCACACCATTGAAACCCATTGGTTTCTATTCAAGGAATCCCCCACAAATACAAGCCTTTTGTTCCTTAGTCTCTCCAAAAGTGCTGTGGCATTGAACCTTATTAAGATGAAAAACAAAACATTTCCACCATTCTCAAAAAAACAAATTCCACATAAAACCCTCCTAATTAATACTTCCCTTCATATCATCTCCTTGTTGTTTCTTTGTGAAGAAGAATCCGTGACGATGTCAGAAATGTAAACATAAATTAAGTTACGATACAAAATACAACTTTTAAGAAAGTTAATTAATGTTATAAAGTTTAGGGTGTGTGTGTGTGTGTGTGGAAGGGAGAGAGAGACCTTGGGAGGTCACAATGGTCAGGTTGCCATCTCCAATTTTGATAACTCAAGTCTCTTCTTCCGTACTTCTGACAAGCCAATTGATCTGACATGAAAGTGCAATCTTGTTCTTTGTAAAGAGGGTAGGACTTGTTATCAAACACCCATTTTCCTGAAAACAGATTGCATGTCAACTGTAAGTGATCATCATCAGAACATTCTTGGGTCGGCGCCGGATTTTCATCAAACCTTCCACTCTCTCCGGCCAAAATAAGAGCTCCAATGACTAAGATAGCAAGGAGAAGGGCAATAACTGTAAGGGAGTGGACACTGCACCTGATTGATGCCCATGTTCCCAAAAGTAGAAATTCTCTGTTTGCCATTGAATTGAATTCTCTCCCCTTAGTCAAAAATTTGACAACCACCTAGCTGGCCGAGCCTCCCTTTTTTAAGTTTCAAGTATTTGGTGGGAAAAAAAATTAAAATATGTTGGTTTGTTTATGGTGGGTTAGAAGTAGTGGAGCTCGAATTGGAATATTGGATTATACAAGCCGCAAGGCTGGCTATTCATGACAACCTATAAACAATACTATAATTTCGAGAAGTTTGGTTTTTTATTTGACAAAAATACCCATTTCAGCAAACTTTGACAATTTTGTTCCTAAAAAGGATGTACTCCAGGAATATATGAGTATCAAGCTTAATTGAATACAAGTTGCCTAGCTAACTAAGTGAGGCGTGGGGTGGACTGCTTTTAACTAGACAGTTGATAAAAGAGCTTTGAAGTTAAGCAAGATAGCGGTAGGTATGAGTATGACGAGATGGGTGTTCAACTTTCTGCAAAGTGGAGGGTTATTTTGGTAATATTATGTGGTATATGAGTTGCTTCAAGGTAGAAGAACAAGAACTTGAGCTAGATAGCTGTGCAAGTAGGAGCATTTGTTGGGAGTTGTTGACATGTCCAGAATCCATATTCATATTCGTTGGAGTAAAGATTCTCCAATCTCTCTCTCTCTCTCTCTCTCTAGAATCAGCTGTATTCATCATACGAAATCATTACCACTGTTACTTTGGACTATACAGTCTAGTTATGTGTCTTCTTGTTTATTTTAGGGAATGCTTAGTACAACACCTCGTGCAATAATTAATACAATACTTTTAATTGTGAAAATACTATATTATCTTAGTTACATAAATTCAAAAAAAAAAAAATTATTTGAACACCGCGTATCGCCACCACCCTACGCCCAGCCCAACCCACACGGACTACCGAGCCACTAGTCCCTCCCCCCAGCCCAGTCCAACCTCTGCCCACCCAATAGTCCCTCCTTGTAGCCCATCCCAGCCCAACGACTGGGCAACCCCCAAGACCTTCCGCCCCAGCCCAGCCTAGCCTTTGTTTTATTCTTTTTCTTTTCATTTAATAATTATTAAATGTGCAAAGGGCAATTTGGTCCATATATTTTTAAAAGTGTTGTATTAAGTATTTTACAGGTATTGTATTAAATACATATGTTCTTTTATGAGATGCCTGTTAGGAATGACCTTTCAAAAATCTAATACTTAAGGGTAATAATAATTTTATTGGAATAAGTCATTATTACAAAATCTTTGAGCATAATTAAAATGTTTTGATGTTAAGTGGATGGTAAATTTGAAAAGTATTATAGATTGTAAATACGAAGCATAATTTTTGGGTGCGGCTATTCACACCCCTCAACACTACTCTTTTTATCCACTATGAATTAAATACAAAAATACAATCCTGAGAAAAAACTAAATAACCCTTAAGGACATCTGCATGCATTGTGTTTGGTCGTGGTTGACCGAACACATCAATGATGTTCGGCTAGTGCTTGCCAAATATCACTTATGTGTTTTGCGAATTAGGACCTAACATTTTCAGTGATGTTCCTTGTACTAGTGTCGAATATTTTATTTCCCATCATCCATTGGTTGGCTAATTATGTATGTATGTTAATTGTGTTCATTGGTTAGTAAATTTAAATGAGTAAATAAGATGGCTGGTGGAGGTGGGATGTAAAAATTGTATTAACCGGGAAGGAGACATGGATGACTGAAGAAGAAGTAGGAGGTCTAGGCGATGTTAATGGCCATATCCTTCTTCAATTGCCCTTTCAGTAATTCCTAAACAATGGGAAGGGAAAGGGAAGAAAGGGAGAGGGATACCCCCTAGTCAAATATATGAGAGAGAGAATTGAGAGAATGAATCTGTATATTAATCATCTCACCAATGAATAATGTTAAGCCTATTTATATACAATGATCAACCATTGATCAATCAATCCTAATTCTATGACTAAGAAATTGTGATCCACCGATCATGGGATCTGATCTATGGTAAATACGGTAAGTCAACCAAGGCAAATATTACAAGACTAATACAAGATATTAGTTAACACTCCCCCTCAAGTTGGGGCATATACATCAACCATGTCCAACATGTTTAGTGAGTAATAAAATCCTTTTCTGGAAACCATTTTTACGAGGATATCGACAAGTTGTTCTTTAGTGGAGACGAAGGGAAAGCCAATAAGGTTGGTATCGAGTTTTTCTTTTAGGAAATGACGATCAACCTCCACATGCTTTGTATGATCATGTTGGACTGGATTCTACGATATATCAATAGCAGCTCGATAGTCATAGTATATTTGCATAGCATTCTTAGGTTTGAAACACAAATCACACATCAAATTTCTCAATCGTAGCAATTCACATACTCATGAGCCATCCTTCTGTACTCGGCCTCAACACTTGATCTAGCCACAACCTTTCGCTTCTTTCTCTTCCATGTAACGAGATTACCCCCTACAAAGGTAAAATACCTTGGCGTTGACCTTCTGTCAATAATACTCCCGCCTAATTTGCATCAGTGAAACCACAAATTTTGAGACAGTCATTGTGTTTAGAAAACATCACTCTTCTTCCGGGGAAGACTTCAATTATCTCAAAATTTTGATTACAACATCCATATGACTCTCACTTGGATTATGCATGAACTTACTCACAACGCTAACGACATAAGCCATATCTGGTCTGGTATGAGCCAAATAGATTAAACGCCCAACAAATCTCCGATAGCGAACCCAACCCATCGGTATTTGGTCTTGATATTTTGCTAAACCATGATTTTGTTCAATAGGAGTGTCTACATGTTTACAATCTAACATGTCAATTTCTGCCATTAGGTCAAGAATGTACTTTCTCTTATCCAACTGAATTCCTTCACTCCCACTTGCTACCTCAATCCCTAAGAAATATATAGTTCACCCAGGTCCTTCATTTCAAATTCAGATGTTAATTGTCTCTGCAATTTATCAATCTCAATAATATCATCACTTGTGATCACCATATCGTTAACATAGATGATCAAAATTGTCACCTTCCCTTGTTGGTGCTTGAGAAACAAGGTATAATCTGAGTTACTCTGTTTATAACCCACCTTCTTCATAAAGTGTGAGAACCTTCCAAACCATGCACGTGGTGATTATTTAAGTCCAAACAATGATTTCTCCAACTTACACACAAAATTACCTAATGAAGCTGCTACATATCGTGGTGGGAGAGCCATGCAAATTTCCTCAACTAATTATCCTTGAATAACTACATTTTTGACATCAAACTGTCGAATAGGCCAATCAAAAATCAATGCAAGCGATAGTAGGACCCAAATAGTATTCATTTTTGCAATAGGAGCAAAGGTCTCATCGTAGTCTATCCCATACGTTAGAGTAAATCCATGGGCTATAAAGTGGGCTTTATATCGATTTATAGAACCATCTGCATTGTGATTTATAGTAAACACCAAACGAAAACCTACAACCTTCTTACCTTGTGGTTGGGAAACAAGTTTCCAAGTATTATTTTTCTACAATGCCTTCATCTCTTCGTCCATTGCGTTCCTCCACTTAGTATCATCTTTGTTAGGAACTGATATAGTAGATATTTGATTCACAAATGATTCATACGACTTAGACAATCTACTAGTGGAAGTGTAATTTGCAACGGGATATTTTGATTTTGCATGAATAGTGGGTTCATATTTTTTTACTAGCTGACCACGATTTGACCAACTAGGTAACACATATTTTCCAACATTAGACTCATTACTATACCTACTAGTCGGTGGACATACCTCAAATTAGTGATCTTCGGGATCGGGAAGTTGTGGATCGGGGGTATGAGCAATATTGGAAGGGGCAGATGTGCTTTGAATTTCTTGTGTCTGGACCTGGATATCAATTGGAACTTCAATTGAATCATCATGTATATCTTTTTCCACCTCATCCTCACTATGAGATAGCTCTTCAAAATATGAATTCTCCTTCTGAAGAGCAGGGTCTGGTGAGGAGGAGTAACTCATATCTTCAAAGAAAGTAACATTCATAGTGACATAATACTTTCGAGTAGGTGGATGGCCTTGTACCCTTTTTTAGATCCCCCATAACCAACGAACACACACTTAATTGCCCGGGAATCCATCTTGGACCGTTGATTTTTAAGAACATGGACAAATGCAACACAAGCAAAGACACGAGCTGGAATGTTATAAACTGAGGGCAATGACACATGAGAGGCAAGCACCTCAAGAGGAATTTTACCCTAAAGAACACTAGAGGGAAGACGATTAATGAGGTAGGAAGCAACGTGGAGAACATCACCCCAAAGGTACTTGGGTATATTAGCATCGAAAAGAAGGGCATGAGCCTTATCAATTAAGTGACGTTTTTTTTTCTTTCAGAGACGCCATTTTGTTCTAGTTTTTGTGAGCACGTAGTCTGGTGAAAAATGCCATTCATTTGAAGAAATTCGCAAAGGTATTACTAACATATTCCCCCCCCCCCATTATCAGACCAATGGATTTTAATGGTGAATTAGATTGCGAAAAGCTTGAAAAACTGGAAAGACTTCATCCTTGTTTTGAAGAAGGAATACCCATGGTAGTCTTGTACAATCATCGATGAATAACATAAAGTATCGCATACCAGAAATAGTGGACTCTTTAGAAGGTCCCCAAACATCCTAATGATTTAATTTAAAAGGAAAAATACTTTTATTAGAAATACTGGGAGAATAAGTAACACGATGGCTTTTAGCCAAGACACAAGTTTCACAATGTAAATCAGACTCATCAATACCAATAAACAAAGTAGGCATAGTTTTTTTTTTCATAACACTAAAAGATGGATGTCTAAGACAGCGATGTAACAACCATACTTCACTTAATTTCTCAGAATTCAAAATCAAATCGGCTCGAGACGATGCTCCTGGTCTCTCCCCCGTGTACATCTGATCAAGATCAAACAATATACCCCTCAGATACCCCTTTCCAATTATTTCCCTCGTTAGAAGATCCTGAAACATGACATACATGGGATAAAAGGATACAGAACATTTGAGATTCAATATTCAATTGGGGAACATATAATAGGTGATAAGATAGGGCGGGAACGTATAACGTATGATGTAGTTCTAAAGTTGGGGTAATACGGACTGATCCAAGTACCTAACACAGGAAAGGCTTCACTATTTGCATTAGTGACATAAGACACCGGTGGGGGAGACAACTCAGTAAAAAAAGATTTATCATAAGTCATATGATCAGATGCACTAGAATCAATAATCCAAGTATCAAAATTAACAAAATGTGCAACCTTTAAAGTCATACCCATTTTACCTTGACCAGCTACAGATGCGGTGGGAATAGTGCCTCCTGATGTGTGATGGTCCTGTCCAGTTAATCCATAGAAATCTGATTCTGGAACTAGTTGTACAACAGGTACTTTCCCATTATTACGATAACTCAATTTCTGAGGCTTAAGATATGGATGCAACTTCCAACACGTTTCTTGAACATGTCTGAGATCATTGCAATAAGTACATTTTGAATGATTAGAGCTTGGGGAAGGATGTTGCTGATGAAGAGGATTTGAACTTTGTTGTTAATGATACAATGTACGTGGTTTGGTTTGAATGGTTAGGCTGGAGACCTCAACCTGCATCTATTTGAGACTATCTTGTTGAAATTCATCTTTGCGTATATATGCAAAAGTTGTAGTTAGGCTAAAATATTCTGACATTCTGAGCAATTCCCCTTTAGCCCTATTATGTCTAGCATTGAGTCCTCATAAGAAAACATGAACCCGCTCAAGCTCCTTTTCCTTTTGGTACCATGTGATATCATCAAGATTCATAATCTTATAGGGAGGCTTCCGATCAATCTCAGCTCCTACATTCTTTAATCTAGTAAAAACACTGACACTGGTTGTCCATTTTGTTGCATTCCAGTAACTTTGCACATCAATTCATGAACTTGTATGAAGTCAAATTCATGGGTATCGAGGTCCCTTAATGTCTTCCGTATAGCTTCAGCGGTGTCACACTCCTCTACCATTTGTAACACATCATAAGTCATAGCCTTAAACAATATTGACATTGCATACCCATCATCGTCCTCCCATTTGGCAAAAGCCTCAACATCCTCTTCACTGGGAGCCTTGGCGGTTCCAGTTGCATGCCCCATCTTATGTATTCCACGAAGATAAACAGACATAATTTTCTTCCAAGTGCAAAAATTAGTACCACTGAGCTTGGTACCTCTAAAAGAGCCTCTTTTCGAGCTTCGAACAATACCTCCACCTTTTGAACATGTGATTCACTTGCATCACCCATGATAATACGCAGCGGAAACTTCTAGGGCGGATTGAAAAAGAACAAAATCAATATCGCTGGAGATTATCAAGGAATGAAGCTCATGAATCAAGGAAGAAAGGACTCATGTAGGTTTGGATATGGACAACAAAAAAAGAAGAAAAAAGGAAGATGAAGACGACCATTTTTGATTGGCAAAGTCGTTCTAGATGAACCCTAATTGTAAGAATCGTTATGCTCTGATACCAAGTCAAATATAAGAGAGAGAATTGAGAGAATGAATCTGTATATTAATCATCTCACCAATGAATAATTAATGTTAAGCCTATTTATATACAATGATCAATCAATCCTAATCCAATGCTTAATAAATTGTGATCCACCAATCATGAGATCTGATCTATGGTAAATACAATAAATCAACCAAGGTAAATATTACAAGACTAATATAGGATATCAATTAAAACCCCTGACTTAAGCCCCATTGTTACAAAAATGACGCCTGGAAAAATCAGAGGGAGAGAAAAGGGAAAAGAAACTAAAGGGGAGAGAGAGAGAGAGAAAGGCTATGAGGGAGTAAGAGAGAAGAGAGAGGGGACGAGTGAAATAGGAAATGTAGGGGGTGTGTAGTAAGTAATTGTATAAATTTATAATAGTGAAGGGGTGCATATGACGAATATCAATGAAAAATAAGGAAACTTTGACTACATATATAATTATTCGTTTACAAATGACTACATAAATTGGATTCGATTTGTGCATCATGATGCAAAATCAATGATGCACAAAATAAATTGCAATCGCGATAAACAAATTTGTGCGTGTGTGTTTGGTTCTTTAAATGTATCGTAGTCATTTTGCCTCCTAAAAATATCTTTTTCTGATTTAAAAAACATTGGTGGACTGGAGTGGTTGAAAACTATTAAAAAATGACTGACCTGAATTTCACCCAACTATTTATACTAAACATTTAAAAATAAAATAGAGGACTTTACATATGGGCTGATGGTTATGGGTTCAACTTTACAACTATATGATATAATTAGGGTGATAATCGAGCCAGTCTCATGAGATGATATTATAACATTTTCAGTCCATTTTTTTTTATTCAACCATTAAAGCACACTTTTAGGGGTAAAATGTTGAAGATACATTTAATGAACAAAAGACATGTGTACAAAGACACTACCCAAATCTAGGCATCGCAATGAAAAAAATTTGGCATCACTCAAAACTTTGTGCATCACGATGCAAATTGATGATGCATAAAATAAATTAGAATCGCGATAAACAAATTTGTGCGTGTGTGTTGGTTCTTTAAATGTATCATAGCCATTTTGCCTCCTAAAAATGTCTTTTCTGATTTAAAAAATATTGGAGGACTGGAGCGGTTGAAAACTATTAATAAGTGACTGACCTGAATTTCATCCAACTATTTACACTAAACATTTAAAAATAAAATAGTGGACTTTACACATGGGCCGATGGTTATGGGTTCAACTTTACAACTATATGATATAATTAGGGTGATAATCGAGCCGGTCTCAAGAGATGATATTATAACATTTTCAGTCAACTTTTTTTTTATTCAACAGGTAAAGTACATTTTTAGGGTTAAAATGTTGAAGATACTCTTAATGAACAAAAGACATGGGTACAAAGACACCACCCAAATCTAGGCATCACAATGAAAAATTTTGGCATCACTCAAAATTTTGGGTATCGCAATGCAAAAGTCATTGCCCAAATTTGGGCATCGCAAGGAAAAACATTGGGTATCGCTCAAAATTTTGGGCATAGCAATGCAAAAGCCACTGCCCAAATTTGGGCATCGCTCAAAAATTTTGGGCATAGAACGAGTATCGAAGAAGGGGAGAAGGTGAGGACCGTACATGTATTATGTTGTATCATAAAAAGACTTTTTTGCTTTAATTATTATCAATTTGCCCAATTCACGAGCCAACACCAAAGTTGAAAAGGGTGAAGGGTTTTCATTAAATGAATACTTATTTGTGAAGGGTATGTTCATGAGGAGGTTATACAGAGTCAAAAACAAAAGAAAATCAGGGGGTGGATTCTACCAGGGCTCTGTTCGAAAAGACTAATTATGGTCCTTCTACCTCTTTTTTTTTTTTTTTTTGAATGATCGAAGTTCCTTCACCTTTCAAGCGTGATTCAAATTATTTTCGAACAAGATTTACGACGACTAGAGAACCTTTCCTTCATTTTTTGTCTTTCAACTAGGTTTGATTTTTGGGGGTCTGATGCCCACATCGAAGTCTTCGACACCCTCTTCCGAGACTTTGATGTCCACATCAGAATTTTCGACACCCACATCAAATGTCTCTCCAACACCTTCTTCAGTCATTTGGAAAGTTCATCAATTGTTTTTTCTCTTTTGTATTTAGCAACAATGTAAATGGATTTAGAAGAACAATTGTAGTAATAAAATGGAGGTCTCTCATCTCTGAGTTAGGAATGAGGAGCAGACTTTCTTGACTTTGATGAAGTCGATGGCCTTGAATTTGAAATCGTAGACACCATCGGCTACGATGAAGAAGACGAGAGAGAGAAATTAGAGCCGAATCTGACGAAGAAGACGAGGCAATATTGGGAAGAAAAAAAATTAGAAGTGGAGTTATGCGGTCGGAAAAAAAAAGACGGTAGTGGAGTGATTACAATTTTAGGGAAGGGGACCGGCCCGCAATTATTCCATATACTTTATATATAGGATTCTCAACTCAAATACATAGTTTCCTCCTATTCGACTCGGAGTGGGATGTTTAGAATCATAGTGGTTTTCCTCTAATTGGTTGTTATGTTGTAAACTTAGATGGGTGATAATCAGGTCAGTCCATTTTGATGAAATTATAACCTCATAGGACCCCTATAGTTGTTCTAAACCGTTAAAGTACACTTTTGAGAGAAAATAACGAAAATACCTTTAATGAAAGAAAGACGCGCGAACAAAGCCGCTACCCAAATTTGGGCATCGTGGTGCACAATTGAAAATCTGTCACAATTAGAGTTTTGAAATTGGGTATCGCAATAAAAACATTGGGCATCGCAATGTACAATTGAAAATATGTAAAAATTTGGGCATCACAATGCACAATTGAAAATCTATCAAAATTTGGGCATTAAAATGCGAAAGGCCGCTATCCAAATTAGGGCATCACAATACACAATTGAAATCTGTCAAAATTTGGGCATCAAAATGTAAAAAGTCATTGCCCAAATTTGGGCATCGCAATGAAAACACTGAGCTTCGCAATGGTTTGAAGCAAAAATTAGGCATCACAACGGACATTTGAAGTCTGACCAATTTTAGATATCGCATTGTCAAAATCCTTAACCAAATTCGTGCATCGCAATAAAAAAATTGGGCAACGAAATGAATAAATTGAACAGTGTCACCAAATATAAACATAGTTGGGCAACGTAATAGACAAAATTGGTGTTAGAATAAATAAATTAATCACTGCCACCAAATATCAACAAAGTTGGGTATCAAAATGGATAAAATTGGCGTCAAAATGAATAAATTAAACACTGCCCCCAAATTTGTGTGTAAAAATTGGGTATCGGAAAAACTTCTGAAACTCAAAACATTGCTTAAACAAGTTTTTTATTTTATATATATATATATATATATATATATATATATTTATTTTATATATATATATATTTATTTTATTTTATTATTTTTTTGCCTTAAAACAAAACATCATGGGGTAAAACATATGTGTCTTGCAAATCTCGTCGGGAGTTTCGATTTAATATACGATGGGTCATGGTTTCATTCGGGATCAAAAGTTATGTCATGCCGACGAATAAGTTTTCAACTTTTTGATCCTATTCGTGCTTTAGTTTCAAAACTACCGTAAAAGATGTAAGGAGGTCGACGATAGAGATAAAAACTGGATGGCGAGTAGATCTAAATGTGAAAGAGGAGGGAGACGATGATAAAGAAGAAGATGAAAGAAGAATACTAAAGTAGCATGTTGCAGGTAATTTGAGAATCAAATTATGAAGATAAACTTATACGATTTATAAATAAATAAATAAATAATGAGATAATGGAGCAATTACAACCTCAACAAATGGTATCGGGCCGCCATTAATCCACCTTCGATTGTGTACTCTTGGAACTCCTTTTGACGACTTTAAAACTTAAAAGCTCCATAGGTTGGGTGAGGGTCTAAAAACTAAGGTCAATCACAATACACCAATAGAGATCTATAGAAAATGCTGCACGTGTCTTAGAGAATTAGGAGTTTTCTGATAAATTTTCATGTTTATTTTTATTTAGTTAACAAATAAAACTTAATACCTTTAGAAATTACACAAAGACCATTACAATCACCATATTTTATAATTTTTGATAATAAAATTTTTTGAAAAAAAAATAGATCATTTGAGTATGAAATATACAAACCTGATTTTAGTGTCCACACTATAATATTATAAGCATACATTTACCTTTGATTAATATGAAAGATAAATTAATTTAGGCCAAAATATAATTACCCCCAAAGTATCCACTCAATCTAAAAGTACATCCCAACCTAATTTTTGTCTCCAGAATGTCCATCTGATGTTATCATTTATCCCAATTTGCACCCTAGCTGTGACAACGTTAAAAAGATAATGAAAAGTTACCTTTTAAATTTTATAATGATAGAAATTGTACAACAGAAAAAAGTTAGTAGATAGCATAATTAACATAATTACCTTATTTTGAATATTTTTCTTAATATAACATAATTAACAAGCATTAAAATTTCAAATTTTTTAATAGCAAATATCTCCAAATTAATTAAAAATAATGATTATAATATAAGGTTAAATTTTAAAAGTAAAACCAACAATTTAATATCATTCCACGGTTCAAAAGAAATTATACGGAAGGAAAAAAAAAGATAGCATATTAACATAATTACCTTGTTTTGAATATTTTTCTTAATATAACATAATCAACAAACATTAAAATTTCAAATTTATTAATATCAAATATCACCAAATTATTTAAAATAATGATTACAATATAAAGTTAAATTTTAAAAGTAAAACCAATAATTCAATATTATTCCGCGGTTCAAAAGAAATTATACGGCAGGAAAAAAAATAGTTGATAGCATAATTAACATAATTACCTTGTTTTGAATATTTTCATAATATAACATAATTAACAAGCATTAAAATTTCAAATTTATTAATAGCAAATATCACCAAATTATTTAAAAATAATGATTACAATATAAGGTTAAATTTTAAAAGTAAAACCTATAATTTAATATCATTCCATGATTCAAAAGAATAAAAAAATAGTTAATAACTGAATAGTACTTCATTGGTCAATTAATAAATTTCAAATTTACAATACATGATTCAATAATTCATAGGCTCATTCACAAATTAGAACACTGTTAGTTTATTATGCATGTTAGCACAACCTTATTAAATAAAATGTCAATTACCCAGTCATGTTTGACTTACCAACGAGTTCTAATTCAATTAGTACTGCTCATTTCTCTTAACGGAGAGAGGTTGTATGTTTAAGTCTTACTAGAGATACCCTGGACTTTACAATTCTCAATAGAGAGGTCTGTGTTCAAACATTTTCGAGAGACATCGTTGTTGTTCAACCTTACCCAAAAGGCATCATTTACTTGCTCACTTATCCTAACGAAGTCGTCGAGTGTCCAGCTCTAGCTCTACCAGAGGCATCCTAGCACTTAATTACTCTCAACCGAGAGGTCGGGTGTTCAAAGCTTCACCAGAGGCACTATTTGTTCTAATCATACCAAAGACATCATATATCTATTATTATAGCTTTTCAAGACATTAAAATAATTAAAAAACATTAAAAAATAAAAATAAATAATAAGTGTTGGGGTATGGTCTATGTTCCTTCAACCTTTTAAAAAAAGTCATGTTTGACTTATTTTTATTTTTATTTGTGTGCTTGTTTTTTTTTATTTTGGGGTTTCTTTTATTTTTTTTCAATTTTGGTCATCCAACATGGTGCTGATTGCCAAAAAAATTAAGTTTACTATTTATACTAAGGGTTGGGGTTAGAAATTATAAATTTTATAATATTAATTTATTAATATATATGCATAATTTTTTTGCCGTAAATTTTTTAATGTAAAATGTATTATTTATATATATATTAGTTCGATCTACTTTTTTTTATTTCGTATAATTTCTACTATTATGAAGTTTAAAAGGTAACTTTCAGTTAATTTTTCGTTAACTTTTCGTTATCTTTCTAACGATTGTCATGACTAGGGTGCAAAATGAGACAAATAGTAAGGTCAGATGACATTTTGGGACAAAAATTACGTTGGGATGCATTTTGTGATTGAGTTGATACTTTGGGGGGGTAATTATATTTTGACCTCCGTTCCAAACAAAGAATCCACTATTTTATTTTGAAAAATTTCACTTAAAGTATCATTTTGACA
Organism: Codonopsis lanceolata; assembly: GCA_013146195.2. Lineage (NCBI taxonomy): Eukaryota > Viridiplantae > Streptophyta > Magnoliopsida > Asterales > Campanulaceae > Codonopsis > Codonopsis lanceolata. The sequence goes on along the minus strand of CM028381.1, from coordinate 116,568,064 downwards.
ATGTCTTTTTATTACTAATTGGTTACTAAAAATATTATTTGTCTAAAAAGTTTGACTTTCACAAGATTTTGTCCGAATGAAATACTATATAAAGAAAAAGCATGCATTTTAGAATAACTTTAAACAAAAAAATAAAAGAAAATTAAAGTTCTTATTTTTGAACAGGAGGGACTAGGTCAACTTTGAAATTTATTCTGCTATTAATGAATGGGTGGGAGAGAGGGTGACATGATTCAGTTTGAGATAGAGCATGTTTGTACTTGTACCTAAATAAGGAAAGAAATAAAGTTTAAGTGGGCATGCCATATTGTCATATCTTTTTTTTAACTTTTTTTTTTATTTTTTTTTCTTGGGAAGAAACCTCTTACATGAAAGTCCCACACACACAAAATTTCATGTCTACCACTGAATCACCTCTTAAGGGCTCATATTGTCATATCTCAATACCTCATATGTGAAGAAATAACTGACGCGGAGAAAAAAAATCATAGTCAATCTTTTCGAGCTCCCTAACTACACCGTCCTCGTTAGTCGTTATTTCCTTTTCTCTTTTTTATTTCTTACGGGAAATAGCATAAGGCAATTTACATTTTCAGATTTGGTCAAAATCTTACAAGCTAAGATTGATCTTAAAAATACATCCAGGGAGGCAAGCTTGACCAGTACACCATTTTAAAAAATAGTTAACTATATTATAAATATTAGTAGAATATTTAGTTTTTTTTATACACCGTGTGTATGTCACTATAATTAAAATATGAAGGAAAATAATGATAGAGTGCTAAAAATGTTTTCCTAAAAAGAAAGTTTACAAATATAACAATTATTTTAGAACAGATAAAATAGGAAAGCATGATAGCATTTTTTTAAGAACGGAGGGAGTGATATATGTCGGTTTTAATTTGAAGGTCTACTTGTTTGAGTAGGTTGTTTTTATTTTCTTTGTTTTGAAACATTTAAAAATAAAAAGTGAGTTGCTACTGCTATTGCTAGCCCAAATTCGATATCATGTGCAACACACATGACCCTGCCACGTGTGAGGCACACGAGCAGATCACGTGCGTTACACGGGAGCACACCCTTCACCCACCTACAGGTGGCCAAGTATGCGATGACCAAATGGTTTTAACTCAGGTAGATATTTATCCATGGCAAGCACGCTAACCTCGTGCTCTGCTAAAGGTGTAACAGTTTAAGAATGTGGTGAAAACCGTGCTCGATAGTTAAGGTCATTAACTTAACAGCATAACTAAGTTAAAACTATGTTAAATAGTTTATCCAAGACTGAGTCATACTAATTGTCATGTCAGTGGACATTTTGGAGGAAAAAACATGTGGTAAACCAAGTTCGATACCTTTGTTGACATGTTACAGGCTTAGCACATTCTTAAAGCCCACATCTACTAATCGAGTTGAAGCCCAGCATTTTACAACAAAAAGGGAAGCATTAACCATATATGTATTTTAGAGGGCTTGGTAGCTAGTTTCATATTGACCACACGACTAATTGTTGGAAAATGACATGATGGTAGACAAATTAGAAGTTGTAAAAATAGGCAAATAGGTAGCGGGTGCACGTGATGGGTGGTGTGTAGTCAAATTCGAAGAGGCAAGTGGATAGGGAAAATAAGTCCATAAAAAGACACGAGACGAGGATCACTCCAATTAAGCCTGGTTTCTATATTTATCTTCCCCACTCCAGTTGCATGCATCAAATTAATATATATTTAATTATTTCTATTCCAAGTTGGAGTTGTTTTTCTAGGTAGCTTTTAATACTAGTTGCTTCTTGTTATGATCGACAACCAAACTCTTCCAACTTGCATTCTAATAAAGGATCATTAGCTAGCTGCTTTATTCCCCAACCAACCCTAACATGCATTTCAAACTTCTCGCCTCCCTTTATCCTCCCCCTCCCCCTCCCCCTCCCCCATTATCATCATATCCCTTTTCTCTCTTTTTTTATTAGGCTGGGCAATCCGTGGGTTGAAACGGTTCCAAATTCGTTGAAACCAGTCGGGTCACACATGTAACATATGTTAAAACGGGTCGATCGATCGTCTTAATCTGGATTTTCCCAACAACAAAAAATATTAGTTAACAGGTTCAATATTTTAATTGACATGCCCGTTTTTTTTATTTCAAGCTACCATCGAGTTTCATCCTATAATTTACCATTCAATATTTTATGATAGTTGGACGTACGATTAGGGTATTCACCATTTCTCTTAATAGAATCTATGACTATGTAAAATGATACTTGAAAATCGTTTTTAACACTTTAAAGTATATACTATGACACTAGTTATATGGATAATCCATTTTGCTCGTACAAACTTAAAAAAAAAAAAAAAATTATACGGTAAGGCGTTGCATTTGAAAATTTTAGTGTGCTAATACAAATTCAGAAACATTATTATATAATAAGAGTTCCGAATAAGGTTAGTTTTATGTAGTACTCCATCCGTTCTGAGTGAATAGTCAACAATTTCATTTTGGGATATTCTATTTAAAGAATCAATTTTTTAAAAATTGAGGCATAAAACTGTTATTTTATTACTAATTGACTACTGAAAGCGTCGTTTTCTTAAAATGTTTGATTTTCAAACGAAGACTAGCTCTTTGGTCGAAACAGTGAGAATAATTGTTTTTACTTTCAAGGCAAAACACACAAATGGGCCACCCAACTTTACCTCTTTTTGCAATTCGGCCACCGAAACTTTGAAATATCTATTTTGGCAACCCAACTTTAGTTCTGTTGCAAGCGAGCCCATTTTTTGGATGACGTTGCCCAGACGTTAAATTTAAGTAAAATTCCTTTTTTGCCCAGTAATGAAAGGTCTCCCAAGTAGCTGGCTTCATCCTCCATATCCGCCCCCTTCATCTTCTCGCCCATAGGCCAGTCAGCTTCATCAAATCCTCCACACCCACCATGGCTGGCCGTGATTCCTGCACCATCTACAAACCCAGCCGCCATCTTCACAAACGGCCCCTGTTCGTGCCAATTCATCTTCTCCGACAATTCTCCATGGCCGCCATCCATCTCCCTCCTGCTTCTTTACCAGCCGGCCTCCTCCATCTCTGTTCCTTATCCTCTCTCCAATCGCTTCTTCTCCGACCAAATCGCCCAACTCCAGTCGGCCTTTTTCTTCTTCTCAGTTCATAGCCGCCTTCACCCAACCGCCATGTCTACTGCTCCAGGCCGCCTTTACTCTCCATCCACAGCCCGCCTCCTTCATTTTCTCTGCCATGTCCGGCTTGGCGAAACCTAGTTTACCTCCTCATCAAACCCCCAAGCAGTCCCTCCATCTCCGCCCCCTTCGCCCAGTTTGAAGATGAACCCAGATCTGTATTTACAAGCGAAAAAAAGGAATTTTACTTAAATTTAACATCTTGGGCTAACGTCATCCAAAAAATGGGCTCGCTTGCAACAGAACTAAAGTTGGGTGGCCAAAGTAGATATTTCAAAGTTTCGGTGGCCGAATTGCAAAAAGGAGTAAAGTTGGGTGGCTCATTTGTGTATTTTGCCTACTTTCAAATAAGTCAGATATATAGAACCTTTATACTCCCTCCGTCCCTAAATTATCTTCCTCATTTCCTTTTTCGTCCGTCCCAAAATAATTGTCCAATTTGAAACTTACATTTTTATAACATCATTTTTACCACTTTACTCTTACTTTTTCATCATACTTTAATTGTGGGCCACATACACATTGACTTTAAAGGAAACTGCACATTAAACCAATATAAATAATCAAGTCAATTGTTTTTTCTTAATCTGTGCGTCGGATCAACTAGGACGATAATTTAGGGACGGATGGAGTACTATTTTTCATACAACTCGATCAAGGTAACTAAGGTATACAAGATTAATGTATAATACTCATTAGTTTTGAATAATATTGTACTTCATTTGTTTCGGATAAAAAATCTATTATTTCATTTAGAAATGTTTCACTTAAAGAGCTCATTTTAAGAAATTAAAACATTATAGTGTCATTTTATTATTAATAAATTACTAAAAATATAATTTTCTTTAAAAAATTGATTTTCAGACGGGGACTGTTTGCCTAGGACGAAGGGAGTATCATAATTCGTTATTACGTTGCTACGCACACTAATTTTGAATAAACCTTATCATTAAACATAGTCTATGTATAAAAAAACGTTTAAACAAATTTCCAAACAAAGCTTACTGTATATTGTCTAATCCAAACTAAATTTACCGTACATTGTCCAATATTTAAAAGAAAAGAAGCTAGTAAATAGAACCTTCGTTATTATATCCGCATTTTATTAATTCAACTTGTAATTCTTTATCATTTTCGAGTTGGTTGGGCTTTCCACAAATATTCTTAATCTCCTCAACTTGCTTAAGTACACTACTATGTTAAGAGTTTCTCTGACTTCTTAATTAAGAGTAGGAACAGATATGAAAATTGGCCATGTCACGTGATCTGTCTATAATTAATCAAACAATATACTCCATACTTTGTATTATACCCCCTCTGTTTCATCCAAAAAATCATTATTTAAAAAATTTAATTATTAAAAAATTATTAATATCATTAGAGTCAATCGTAATTACAAAAATACTTAATTATTGCTTACAATATGAGTGAATAATAAAGTTGAAATGTTGTAGAAATTATAAACATATTTATTGAAAGTGAATTCTTAAAATAAAATATCGCAAAATCATACTTCGGCAAACAATTAACACTATTTTGTGTTGTAATAATGTATTTTTTGCAATTATGATTAACTTCAATGATATTTATGTATCACTTAATTAAACGTGGACTCTTTGGTTGAAAAATAGAGAGTATATTATTTATGTAAAATGGAATATTTATGTTATTTTATTTTATTTTTGGTGTGGGGGGACACAAGGAGTATATGTCATTAGTGAATTTCCAAAAGTTTGTCGTACCATGAACTTGTATTTCCTGGTGTAATCAGTGTAAAATGTTATACTCAAATTAATCAAAATTGAAGTGGAAGCACAGAAAATATAAGAAAGCAAAACGAATTATGCTTATTATTGTTGAATGTTGATACATTCTTTGACCAAATGAAGAGCGTATAGTATAACATTGATTGACCTCAAAGTAAATATTGTAGACACCATTTCATCTCCAAGGCAACGTCATAATCAACGCCCCTAAGGCCTAATCCTTAATTATGTCAGAGTCAAACAATGAAATTCAATAGTTTTAGGTTCTTTCTTTTTGATGTGTTTCAAACAAAAAGGACCGGCCGGGGAATGTGATCTGGGTTTGCTGTCGGTATTGTCATTAGGCAAGACTGACATCGCCGAATGAACGAATCCAATAATGTAGGTTTTTCTTTCATTTAACGTTAGAACAAACACAATAGGGAAAAACTTGTTCGGGATTATCACAAATATTACAAAGTACAAACATTGATTCTAGTATATCTAGTTTATACGAAAATGTGTTATAATATTGAAAAGTACAATCAACAAATATATATATATATATATACAACTGAAAAGCTGTACTGTACAATATCTTAATGCATTTCCATAAAACTAAATTTGGTTAGTACATTCCATCTCTCCAAGAAAATTATCTTCACAAACCTTCGTACCAAAACAACAAACTTACCTTATGATTTCTTTCTTTTTTTCAAATGTTGAGAAAACATTGAAAAGAAAATCATTAAAAAAAACCCAGAAGAAAATTTGACCGGTTGCTAACCGCGCGCCAGTGTGTTTGATCAGTTTCGACGGGGCAAATTTTCGGCGATCTGAGCAAGTGACTGCAGGTTACACCGGACGATCGTGTCCACGAAAACACAAGTATCTTCCTTAGTGTTACCAGGCGGTACGTCAACGACGTATGATTCCACGACAACCGTCCCGATCCCCGACTGTGCCGGGTGGAGCGTCGTCACGGACCTGTAATTCGTCAACCTATGGTCTCCACCAACTACGCTGAAGCTGATAACGTGTCGCTCGTCGTCGAGGATCTCGAGTCTCTCCCTACTGTTGGCGGCAGGGAGGCCGGAGATGACGTGGACTTCGCGGAGGGTACCCACATCGCCGTTACCGACTACCACCTGGCAGCTCTTGACGAAATGTTTGTAGGCCTGTGGGTTGTCGAAGCGGCGGACGACTGACCATACGGTGGAGACTGGGGCGGAGATATGTTGGATCACGGCGGAGCAGCACTGGGAGGGGCCGACTGCATGAGTGTGATGACGGGCGACGGAATCTGGTATGGGGGCGGCGGCGGAGGACAGCGGCGGCGTCCGACGGACTTGTTGAGATTGTTTAGAGCACGAGGAAGAAGTTATGGTGGTGGAACTAGGGGTCTGGTTATTAATTCTGTGAAGGAGAAGAGAGGATTTTGGAGGATTAGAAGGCATGATGAGTTTGCTTGATTGATTCTTTGAGTTTGAAGATGGGCTAGTTTTAGCTTTGGATTGTGGTTGTTTGAGTGTGTTATATATATGGAGAAAGGGAAGGTGTTGGGTTAGTCACTATCCAACTCTCACTCTCTCTCCAATGGACAATGTGTGTGTGTGTGAGAGAGAGAGAGAGAGAGATGGCTATGGAGAGGGCAGGTAGTTGAGGGGGGATCTTGAAAGGAAGAGATTGAGAGAGAGAAGATTTAATGGAAGTTTTCATGTGAAAGTAATTAAAAAAAGGTTGCAAGTTGGTCAAGTTGAAGTACGAAAGGAGCCCTTCGGCTTTTATTTTCTATGTGCGATATACAAATTTGACCTACTACTATTAGTATATTACACACCACTTGTATTTTCCTATATTAGGCTTGTTTGTTTTTACGAAAAAAGATTCTGAAAAATATTTTTCTTATTTTATTTTATGATGTTTGGAATTTTTAAAAATTTATTCAACCTTTGTTTGAGCACCTCATTTTAATAATCACTAAGTTATAAAATAAGTGTTTACTTTATTATTTTGGAACGTCTTAAAATAATTATTCATTTTTTTCATATCAATTATTAATTTTTTTATTTGTATTTGTTAGATTAAAAAACGATAGACTCTATTGATTTGACTTAATTAGTATTATAAATTGAAGTTCACTAAAAGAAAATTACTTATTGTCGATATATTCAATAGGGTCATTAATATTAAGACGAAGAGTATATAAGTTTTTGAATGTATTCGTAATTGTTTTTCGTAACATTTTTCGTGTGTTTTTTAAACATCTAAAAATATTTTTACTCATATTTTCAAAAGATTTATCAAACTCATAAAAATAAATTTCTTTTCATTTTTCCATAAATTATTTTTCGTGAATCAAATAGAGTCTTCCTCTCTACTATTCATCTTTTTCAATTTGTTCCTCTTCATTTTCTATTCGTTCCGCACAACAAATCTATTATTTTATTTTGAGATGTTTATTAAAAAAGTCACTTTTAAAAATTATTCATTTCTCGTAGTTTTTAGTCGTTACCCTTTACATGTGTTGTAAATATATTTGTTGTGTTTAAGAATATTTGTTTAATTATGATCAACTACAATGACATAAATATATTTTTTTTTAATTATAAAACGTTTCAAATGTGAACTATTTGGATGGAACGAAGGGATTATATGTTTTCAAGACAAACATGTCATCTTTGCCGATGTAGTACCTCTTTGCTCCTTTCTACTCTGTCCGTTCCTAACTTAGTACTTGTTTGGTGAAGCGTCTTGACCAAAATATTGGTAATAATGCAGTGTTTTCTCTTTAAAAGTGTTTCAATGCATCATTTTAAAAATGTGCAGTGTTTAAAATGCTCCAATTTGGAGCGTTTTTAAAATATGATGCGTTTACAACGACTATGTTTATAAAAATTACGTTTTGAAATAGTTTCTCAAATGTTTTTACAAGAAAAATACTGCGTTTTGAAAATGTTGTGTTTTCAAAACGCTGCATCAAACGAGACATTATTGTCTTGATTTGATTTTATGAGTCAAATTAAATGTATTTCAAGTGAAAATTCGACGTATATTTTGTGATTTTGAAAAAAATATATTAATATATATGTTAAATTTGTATTTGGAGAACATTTAATTTGACTAAAAAAATCAAATAAATACAATAATTTAGGAACAAATGAAATATTAATTTGTCTAGTAGTGGGTCAACGTGTTACTTCTTTTTATTTACTACTTCGTCTGTCTCTAAATTATCGTTCTCCTTTTATTTTACGTATGTCCCAAAATAATTGTTCAGTTTGAAACTTACATTTTTAAAATATCACGTTTACCACTTTATTTTCATTTTTTCACCTTACTTTAATTATGAGTTACATACATATAAATTTAAAAAAAAAAACTAAACATTAAACAATATAAATAATCAAATTAATTATTTTTTCTTAATCTATGCGTCGAATCAACTCGAACGAGTACAGTTTATATTTTACAGTGGGTCAATGTTGGATTTGGGCATTGAAGGATTGAAGTCGCCAAGTCGGCCACTCCCGCACTTGAGAAAGAGAATGGCACTGGTGTAAATATAGGCAGAATAAGGAGCAAATCCCCACCAATAAAATAAAATAAATAAATGGCAATTGGGTTATCAACTTGCTACAAAGAAAACAAAAAAGGGCGTAAGCAGATAGATAAGCATTTGTACTTCCTCCCTGCCCACCCCCCAGTCTCCACTCCACGCCCAGGTGCCAGGTCCATCCATATTCACAACTTGTGATTTGTTTAGTGGTTTTGTCTTTGTGTTTCTTTTCTTTTTATATGATAAAGTAATCAACTTAATTCATCTATTTCAGAGTTTTTCATGATGGACTTATACAATTAAAATTTATTTCTTGGTATTAACCCTCTAAGTAGTATGAAAAACAAATTCAACTATCACTCAAATTAACTCTCGTTATTACCAAATTTGTTTTTAGTGCCCATTCTATAGTTTTCTACTAGCAATTGTATAGCCACTTTTTTCTTCTATTTTTATTACTTTTCTCGTTTTAAAATAATTATCATCACTGGCGGATGCAGAAAATTTTCAATCGGTGCACAAATTTAATAAAGTTTACAAATCATAATTGTCCCCTAAGCGTTTTCATATTTTGAAAACGTTTAATTACATCATCATTTGTAACACTCCTAAGCAAATCTTTTTCAATAAAACATACAAGACAATGATTTAAAAATTGATTACAAATTTGGTTTCGTAGATCCGTCTTGACAATATTTATTGTGGAGAAGCATCTTTCCACGCTTGCTGTTGCTACCGGTAAAATCAATGCGAACTTCAAAAGTCGACACACCAATGAGTACGACAAGTGTTTCCGTGTTTGCACAAGCAATGTTGATAGATCAACAAGTCCCTCCAATCTACTGAATCTGTCATCTGATCGCAAATCCATAATATATGTCTCTAGTTGATTTTCAAGCATCATACAATCAACTAGAGAGAAATCATCCGGATAAAACTGAGTCATTCTTACCAATTTTGCTATATTGAAATCAACAAAATCATTACTTGGATTCAAACAAGCAACACAAAGAAACAACTCAGAATTGACCTCATTGAATCGATCATTAATCTCAAAAATTTGCTGATCCATAATGGCATTAAAACATTCTACACGATAATGAAAATCGTTAGTAATGTTTGTCTTGCGCCGAGGACAGTGACGATTAACATATTCAGCATTCATATCCACACAATCCATCTTGTTCTCATTACAAAAACCAGTAATCTTGCCTAGAAGAGATTCACATCCATCATTTCTTGCTACTTGCAATTTCTGCCTAGTTACTTTAACAAGTGTCATAGCATTCAAAATATCTGTATATTTCCTTTGCAAAGCCAATGACAACTCATTTGCGAACGAAAGTACAGTCAACATCAATTGCAAATTAAAGACAAAATCAAATGATTGCAAATATCCCAATAAACCAACTGCTTGAACTTTTTTCGATGAATCTGTAGCATCACACGAAACAACTTCAAAAACTTCAATAACAGAAGAAAACAAAGCAACCAAGTTCAATAATGATTTATAATGAGACCCCCAACGTGTATCTACAGCTCTTTTAAGACTTAATTCTTGATTTAATCCTTTCCCCATCTCAAGCAAACCACTCTCGATTCCTTCCTCCACTTTTTCTGCTTGTTTTTGTCGAATAATGTCTTTACGCTTCCAAGATGCTCCAACAACATTTAATAAAGAGGAAATCATGTTTAAAAAGTCCGCAATATCAACATTTTTTCTAGCCACAGCAACAAGAGCTAATTGAAGTTGATGAGCAAAACAATGAACATAATATGCAGACGGATTTTCATTCATAATCAAACTTTTCAACCCTCTGAATTTACCATTCATATTACTTGCACCATCATAGCCTTAACCCCGAATTTTCATCAAACTCAAACCAATATCAGCAAGCACATTATCAATAGCAGATTTCAAAGACAAAGCAGAAGTCTCCATCACATGCACAACACAAATAAACCTCTCTTGAACATTTCCACAAGAGTTAACAAATCGCCAAAACCACAGCCATTTGTTCTTTGCCAGATACATCACTAGACTCATCCACCATTAATGAAAAAAAATCATCTTTGATCTCTTCAATTATTTTTCGTACTATCTCTTGTGCAAAACAATGAACAATATCCTTTTGAATGTGAGGAGATATCATTTGACAATTTTTTTGAGCATTTCTCATAACAACTTTACGAACAGAATCGTTTTGATCAGCACAAAACTTAATCAATTCAAGAAAATTCCCTCTATTTGAAGAATCTTCGGTCTCATCATGACCACAAAAAGTCAACCCTTGGTTCAATAAAAATCTACAAGAATCAATTGAAGCACATAATCGAATTCGATAGTCATTTCTCACAATGTCTGATTGTCTATGAAGAGCAACCGCAATAGATTGTTTTTGTCTCATTAGATCCTCACACTTCTTTACCGACATATTATGATTATTATTTACCGCACCAACATGGACATCCAACCTTTCTTATTTTATTCCAAGCACAAAAGCATTCACTTATAAATGCTTCACCACCACCTTTATTACTGATTTTATCTCTAAACAAATAGCAACACAAACAATATGTTTTATCTTCTTTCATGCTATACTCTAACCAATTAGCATATTGATCAAACCAATCCGGATTAAAACGACGCAATTTAGTTCCCATTAGTTTTGGAGCGAAATCATGGCCACGGGGTTGACAAGGTCCCTTTAACAAATAAGCTCTCCTAATTTCATCAATCTGATTGGGGTTGTATTCAAATATCTTTTTTCTTTCTGCGGGATCTGATGGAAAACTATTCAAATCAACTAATTCTTTCGTAGCTGAAGTAACAGGAATAGACTGAGACCGTTGATTACCAATAGATGAACTACTGGATGCACTACGTGTTCCAAATTCTTCTGCTAGTTTCCGTTTATAAAATTTCTCCATAATCACTAAAACTAAATTCCTTCAAATCAACCATAATTTGGAAATCTACACAAATAAAAAAAAATCTCATAAATCAACTGCTTCAACCCCCAAATTAAAATGCCCTAATTTCATATTAAATAAATAAATTTTTCTTACCAAATTATTGAACACACAAATTTAGTAAAAATTAGGGTTATTTTAATTTTTAAAATTTAAACCACAATTATAATTTTGAAATTCATACAATCATATTTTAATTTTAAAATTTATATCACAAATAAAAAATCACAATCACAATTAACATTTATTCATTTAACAATCTAAATTCCAAAAGTCAACTCAAAAGGAAAACTCAATAGGAAAAGTGTTGCACTAAAGCTCAAAGTTGTTCCATTTCCTCATTTTCCTGTAAAGTAAAGGTACAGGGTAAAGGGGTTTAGGGGCTGACCTGCCAGTGCAGAGCAGCAGATGGATTGCCGGATTGGAGAATGGAGAGGAGAGCCTGAGCCTCACAGGCCACAGCGGCTGGATTGGATCTAGAGTGGAGGCCGAAGCCTTAGCCGGCTGAAGTCTAATTCGCCGCCAATCGCCATTCGCCAAAGCTAATCGCCGATTCGCCGTTCGCCAAGATTCACCGGCTGTCGGAGGGACTAGGGAGACTGGAGTTTGGAGAAGTGGAGAAATGGAGAGGGCTGGGCAACTGCCGAATGGGCGAGACTCGAGACTCGAGAGGCCGAGAGTTTGACTGTTTGAGAGTTAAGACTTGAGAGGGATCACCGCCGGATCAGCGAGACAGCCAGGACGAGGGAGTAGAGCCGTCAAAATGGGTCGGGACCCGTTGGGTCAACCCAAACTGTTGCTTAAAATAGTGGGTTGAGTTGGGAAATTGACAACCCATAAAAATATGGGTCATATGGGTTGGACCCGTATGGGTCATGGGTTGAATTGGGTTGGGTCGGGTTTTTAACGGGCTGACCCGTTTAGAGAATACTTTTTTTAAAAAAGAATACCTGTCTAGTATGCTTTCATTTTTACAGAATAGTCTTCATGTAATCTCTCATTTTCTTTTATTATTATTTGTTTTTTGTTTTACTTTTTAATATATAACAAATCTAAGGTTTATTAAATTATTATGTAGCAGTCAGTTTAGATTATACTAATCTATGCCATCCTACATGAAGTCATGTCTTGACGTCCAAGGTTTTTTTAGTCATGTAAGAGGAATGCCCATAAAATGTTTGGCAGAAGTCTGAAATGAAGATTCAATTGTTTTAGTTTGTTTATTTTATGTTAACCGACAACAGTTGAGTTTGTTACTTAATTTTAAGTTGTTGTATAGTACATGGAAGTGGAAAAACAATGAAAAATAAAAAATAAAAGAAGTAGTCTTTAGGTAAGAAAAATTGGTGGGTTGACCCATCTGACCCACAACCTATGTTGGGTTGGGTTGGATTGGTGTTTTATTGACCCGTCATCTAGATGGGTCGATCCACCCCAACCCGTTATATGGTGGGTTTTCTTGACCCATGGGTTGACCGAACCCACCAACCCGTTTTGACAGCTTTACGAGGGAGACTCACTGACGAAGGGATTTCAAATTTTGGGAAAAGGGTTTTGGTTTTGGGTTTCAAATTTTCACATATTTCAATTCCTCCTTTTTATGATATTACAAACGATATGATATTTTACTATTTTTGAATTAAATTTTAACTATTTTTATATATGTATATTTTCAATAATTTTTTTTACAACTAATAATACAACGAACAATCCTTTTTTAATTGATTTTCGTCATTTACAGGCTCAAATATCTCGCTAATTGTTGATTTAACAAATGATGAATACGTTTCAAATCCTTTTATTATCGTCATTCTAAAGTAGAAACTGTTTTGGTTTAAAAATATTGATATGCGATGAAAATAGAAGGCCAATAACTTGAAAATTTTTCAAAATTTATAATATTACTGATACGATACAATGATATATAAAGATTATGTCATTGATATAGTTTTCTTTATAGCACATGTTTATGTGACAAATATTTAAAGTGCAAAAAGTTTATATTTTCGAAACATGATAATCACTGGCGGACAGAAGAGGAAGGGTGTGGGGGCAGTTGCCCCCACTTGAAGAAAATTTTGATAAAGGATTTTTTTTTAATTTTTCATAATTAGTTATAATCTATACACTTTGCCCCCACCTGAATATAATCTATACACTTTGCCCCCACCTGAATAAATGGAATTTTTTTTACTTACCTAGTTACCTGTGAAAATTTGAAACCCAAAACCAAAACCCTTTTCCCAAAATTTGAAATCCCTTTGTCAGTGAGTCTCCCCCGTCCTGGCTGTCTCCCTGATCCGACGGTGATCCCTCTCAAGTCTCAACTCTCAAACAGTCAAACTCTCGACCTCTCGACTCTCGAGTCTCGCCCATTCGGCAGTCGCCCAGACCTCTCTATTTCTCCACTTCTCCAAACTCCAATCTCCCTAGTTCCTCCAACAGCGGGGCAGCCGGTGAATCTTGGCGAACGGCGAATCGACGATTGGCTTTGGCGAACGACGATTGGCGGCGAATCAGACTTCAGCCCACTGGCGGACAGAAGAGGAAGGGTGTGGGGGCAGTTGCCCTCACTTGAAGAAAATTTTGATAAATGATTTTTTTTAAAATTTTTAATAATTAGTTATAATTTATACACTTTGCCCCCACCTGAATATAATCTATACACTTTGCCCCCACCTGAATAAATGATTTTTTTTTTACTTACCTAGTTACCTGTGAAAATTTGAAACCCAAAACCAAAACCCTTTTCCCAAAATTTGAAATCCCTTCGTCAATGAGTCTCCCTCGTAGAGCTGTCAAAACGGGTTGGTGGGTTGGGTCAACCCATGGGTCAAGAAAACCCACCATATAACGGGTTGGGGTGGATCGACCCATCTAGATGACGGGTCAATAAAACACCAATCCAACCCAACCCAACATAGGTTGTGGGTCAGATGAGTCAACCCACCAATTTTTCTTACCTGAAGACTACTTCTTTTATTTTTTATTTTTCATTGTTTTTCCACTTCCCTGTACTATACAACAACTTAAAATCAAGTAACCAACTCAACTGTTGTCGGTTAACATAAAATAAACAAACTAAAACAATTGAATCTTCATTTCAGACTTCTGCCAAACATTTTATGGGCATTCCTCTTACATGACTAAAAAAACCTTGGATGTCAAGACATGACTTCATGTAGGATGGCATAGATCAGTATAATCTAAACTGATTGCTACATAATAATTTAATAAACCTTAGATTTGTTATATACTAAAAAGTAAAACAAAAAACAAATAATAATAATAATAAAAGAAAATGAGAGATTACATGAAGACTATTCTGTAAAAATGAAAGCATACTAGACAGGTATTCTTTAAAAAAAAGATATTCTCTAAACGGGTCAGCCCGTTAAAAACCCGACCCAACCCACTTCAACCCGTGACCCATACGGGTCCAACTCATATTACCCATATTTTTATGGGTTGTCAATTTCCCAACCCAACCCACTATTTTAATCAACGGTTTAAGTTGACTCAACGGGTCCCGACCCATTTTGACGGCTCTAATAAGCCTTGATAATCACTCCATTTTAGGGTTTCATCCACCTTTGTTGTCAAAAGATTAAAAAAAAAAAAAAAAGATCTCATATTCTCGTTCAAAAACACCTCTTCCTCTTCGTTTCTCATAATACTAAACACATTTTTTTCCCTATAATACTAAACACTATCAATTTTGGAAGTGTGTTTGGCATGAAATTCAGAAATATTCAAGGATTGATTCTCATGTTCAATGAAGCCCTTATTCCTTCATCTATTTTTCTTATTTTTCCCGATCAACGCCTCATAATCTCCTTTTAATTTGTTTTTTAATTTAAATTCTTATAAAACAGATATGAGAAGTAAACATCAAATGTTTTCAAAATAACGAATATAAAAAATATAAATTGTATTTTCTTTTAAATATATGTTCGATATACTGTATTTTTTTCAATTTTATTGGTGATTTACTTTGATTACTTAAATATATATTTCGATTATGTCAAATAGTTGGTTGTTAATGTTTTTTTTTTTGCATTTTTTGAAAAGCATATTGCAAGTATTTATTTATTCAAAAAATAATCCAGTTTATTTTTTACTTCAAAATTTTGAACTTATATTTCCAAATTTTTTGACTTAATCAGCCAAATAGTGTCAAATGTTTTTTATTGGATTATTTATTTTAAATTAGATAAATGAAATAATAAAACTGTCTACTTTGCAAAATATTTTCTCTTGATTATTTGCGGTTTAAATTAGATATTGTTGTAATTTGTCTTTCACTACAGGATTATCGAGGGCTTAACGTTCAAAAAAACGTTGGATCGGCCTTGGGTAATTTTTATTAGAGATGACTATATAATTTTCTTAATATATTGATTGTTTCTTTTTAAATTTGCATGTAAATTAATGAAGATCCAAAAAACTAAATATAGTGGTGGAGAGATGCCCTCAAGATCACCATTAGTTTTGCAACAATGTTAAAGGATAAATTGTACTTCATCCATCCTAAAATAAATGACATTTTAGAAAGAGAAAAAATTGTCCCAAAATAAATGACGTTATAGGATTTCAAGAAATTTATTCACATTTTGTCAAAATTGAGGGAGTAGTAAAAAATGGTGCATGTTTCGGGTATTACAAATTTTTTGTGTATTCCTTTGTTCTTCCCAACGTATGTTCATATATAATTGGATAGATAAAAGTTTCTATTTTTGGAAACAAAATTTTGACGATATTTTTCTATGTTTAGACTACCTAAAATATTAGAGGTGACAATTTTTATCCATGTTCATTTGTCCATTCAGACCGCCTACTAAAAATGGGTATGTGCATACTAAAAAAAATTAATTAGCATAAATGGACATGCTTATTTAAAATCGTGTAGTATAATGGACTAAATAGACACCCACCTGAACACCTACACTAAAATATGAAGTCGTTATTTACAAAGAAACGGAAGGGTTTCACTGCCAAAATAGATAATAGGCATACGCTTGCCACAGTCAAAGGATGATAATATCACAAATTCACAATTACTCCCAACTCAAATGCTGCAGTGCTTCTTTATGGATATTCCTTAAAAATTATCCATTGTAAATTACTCCGGTTTATTAACTCTATGTTTCCTTTTTAATGATTCTTTTTGTGTTTTTTTATGTCAATAAATTTACATTTGTTTTTTAATCATTTTCCTAATAACAAACGATATTACGAAATTAAATTTGTGATATTAGTACAAGCTTTAGTGGTAAGGATGTTTGATGATTTAATTTGTAATGACGTATCATTCATTAGAAAAAAAAACATGTTTGATCTAACATTATAGATGTCTAATTAGATTTCATAGACGCATAAACCTTTTTTTTGTATTTTTTGTATTTATTTAATAATTGGATGTTAATTGGACGTCCATGCCCATATATGTCCACCCACATATGTCCATGTTATTAAATGGACATTTATTTGTCTGTCCATTTAAATCCATTACCCATATGGGCGTGTCGATACCCGCGCATACCCACTCATTTGTCACTTCTAATATATATATATATATATATATATATATATATATATATATATGCAAAGACATGTATAGGACGGTCTTACGAATCTT
Source organism: Codonopsis lanceolata (assembly GCA_013146195.2). NCBI lineage: Eukaryota > Viridiplantae > Streptophyta > Magnoliopsida > Asterales > Campanulaceae > Codonopsis > Codonopsis lanceolata. Next base: position 116,550,958 of record CM028381.1, on the reverse strand, counting down.
TAATCTGTAAAACGGGACTCTATTTAGGAATTCACAGGTCATAATAAATAAATAACGTGTTACTAAAAAACATAATAGTAAGTTAGCTAGGATGGTTTAGAGCTCATATTTAAGATTTGGTAGTGGTAGTGGTTTTGGCTTTGAGTATCACAAGCCACATAATTAATATGTTTTGCTCATTAATGAGAAATTTCTTGTTTTGCTCTGTGAGACATTTAAGCCTAAAGAATAACACTTTTTAAAGGAAAAAAATTATATTTTTTATTAAAAATGCAAAAATGCAAGCAGAAGTCCTTCCTTTCTCAAAAGACACAAATAGGGTTGGTAATTTCAACCCAAAACACGTTAACCCACTCAATCCCCACTTGAAAATTACCCAATTCAACCTGAATTGAAAACTTTTATGGGTTGAAATGGGGCACCCAACCCATTTTGATTCATAATTTTTTTTGTTATATAAATGTATATTTTTTGACGGAAAATGTGGGGTAAGAATTGATGACCCGTTACCTGTTACGACCCAACCCGTTTCATGCCGTTTAATATTCGGGTCGTAACAGGTCATATCCCGTTACCCGTTTCGACCTAACCCATACACGATCCGACTTCGTTAGCCCTAGACACAAACATCTAAGTTACGGCATCTGCAACCTTTGATGCAAAAATTGCATTGTCCCATTCAAATGGTTCTATTTGTGTACCAAACATTATTCACCATTTTCAACTATTCCGCTTTTTAAAAAATGCACTAAAAAGAATATTTAAAAAATATCTCTATTATTCTTTTTAAAACGTATGTTTTATGTCATCAACTTTGTGTTAATGTATTAGTAAAACAAAGAATTAAATAGTATTTGGTCTCTAGATTCATGCGGAAATATTAGTTTGATCATCGGGTTCAACATATATTCATGTGGTCCCTTAATTCATTTTTTTTGTTCAATTTCCCCCTTTCACTGTTACCGTTACATTTTTTATCTACTTTTTTATAATATGATTAAATTATCCTTACTAACAAGTTTCTGATCGCTGACTTTTTAAAAAGCGCAAAATAGAAGGGATTAGTTGTTAATTCAAATATTTTTCAATGTTAATTAATTAATTTATTATTAGAGTTCAATTTTTAAAAAATAAAAAAATAAAGAAGCCACGATTAGGATTTCACTTACTCATTTCTTTTCTCATTTTTTTTCTTCCATTTCTTCTCTTTCTTTTCTTTCTTCTCTATCACATCCAGTATTCGAGTTTAAGTAGTGTTGTGAGTGTGTGTTGATTTCAACATTGTTCCCGTCACACCCTAGCATATCTTCTCTCTCCCACTTCTCCGTTGATTTTGATGATTGAAATGATACATAATAATAATTAATTAGTTCGACCCAAATTCTGATCACGAGTCAAGCATATATACCTCCACGTGATAGTCATATGGGATACAAAGACCAAGATTCATATTACCCGAGCAGGATTACCCGAGTTAATTATAGCAAACTCCTTTGATCAGTGTTCTAAAACTTCCCGCCTAGCTCCGCCTAGACCCCGCCTAGGCGCTAAGCCCCTCTCTATCGCCGCGACTTTTTTAGTCGCCGCCTAATCGATCACTCGTCAACCTTAATTTATTTTTGTAGCTTTGATTTTGTGGTATGTGGTGACCGGATAAGGAAGAGGGGACGAACTGGAGAAGAAATGGAGAGTGGTAATGGTGAGGCAGAGAGGGAGGTAATGTGGGGTGAATTAGAGTAATTTTTTTTTTGTTTTTAGTTATAAATTAACTTGGCTTGTTTATTGCTTTGGGATTATTGAGAATTGAGATTAATGGTAGGTTTGTATATTTTTGTTCATTTTACAAATATAGACATGTGTTTGATAAAATGACAAACATAAAAAAAATTAAATTTGTATTCAATGTGTTTGATCTTTGATGTAAATTATTAAAAAAATGGTAATTATGCCTTAATTCTAGGCCTCGCTTAGGTCCCGATTACGCCCCGACTAGTCCCCTAGGCGCTAGGCGCTAGTGTGCCGCCTAACGGCCGCCTAACGATTTTTAGAACCTTGCCTTTGATTAGGAATCCGTCTACAAGTCTGTTCGAGCAGAGAGCAAGGCTGCCCGGATACACAGATACTCACCAAGAATACAACTACTTGATAACTCCCAAACCCGAGATTTTAGCCATGACTTCGTCAGTTACACGGTCACCCGTCATTTGAAAGGTACGCTCACTTTACACACTGAAACTCTATCCTTTTGCTTTCAATCAAACTTAAGACTTGCTCTCACGTCAGAGGGATTTCGCGAGACCATGTCTTGCATTCCTTCTAAGGTGCTTTTCTTTTGACATGTTTCATCTAAAATCCAACCTTCATATAAGCTCAGATATCCTACAATTCACAAAGAACGGCTCAACACCAAATTGTGTAGCATCAATAATTAATGTGATAAGATGTATTAGTATTAGTATATATAACTTCTTCCATTGTCAATAGTAGAAGACTTATATTTAAAAATTTTTACAACTAACATTACTTCTAACCAATACGTGATAAAACTCTTCAATGTGGGACATTATTTCTAATGACTCACTTCTAACATCATACTTTAAACATTGATATCTTCTTCATCCAAAACTTGATTTGGATAAATAAATATATCATTTCGATACTCTTTCCGAGTAGAACAGATTTGCACAATTACTTTTTCCAACAAGCAAATGACACGTAAATAAATTTGTGCCTCAAGTTACACAATTTATTTCACTAAAAACACTAATTTTTTAACAAGTGTTATACTTTAAGTCTTGATATCTTATTCATCTAAAACTCGATTTAGACAAATAAATATATCATTTTGATGCTCTCACCGATTAGAACACATTTGCGAAATTACCTTTGCCAACAAACAAATGACACCTAAAAAAATTTGTGCCTCAAATTGCATAATTTTTTTCACTAAAAATATTAATTTATTAACAATAGAATAGATATATCTCACATTGGTTAGAAATTGATATTTGTTTTAAAAATACTATTATTAAGTACAAATAATATAAATGTATCATACATTAGTTGGAAAGTGATGTTGGTTTTTTAAGTCATTTGATAAAAGATTTCAACCATTATTACTAATAAAAGATGTATAGCTCACATTGATTATAAAATAATGTTGATTTTAAATTACTTTATATTATTACATATGAAAGAAATGTATAACACATTGTTTAAAAAGAAAATGTTAGATTTTAAAGTTTTTAGACTAAAGACATTCACTTTTACAAGAGATATATCTCACATTGGTTACAAAATATTCTACTATTATTACTAATATAAGAGATGAATCTCACATTGATTATAAATTGATGTTGTTTTAAAAATACTATTATTAATTACCAATAGAAGAGATGTATCATACATTGATTAGTAAGTAATGTTGGTTTTCAAAATCTTTTGATAATTTTTTTTTATCATTATTACCAATAGAAGATGTATATATTACATTGTTTAAAAAATGATGTTGATTTAAATTATTTTAGATTATATAAAAGAATTTTACTATTATATATATATATATATATATATATATATATATATATATATATATATATATGTGTGTATGTATATATTCTATTTTAACCCATTTTATAAAATAAAAGTGAAGAGATGTAACTCATTTTGTTTTAAAAGTCTTAAACTTTTATTATCAATAGAAATAGAAAATAAGTATCTCACATTGTTAGAATGTGAATAATGATTTTAAAAGTCTCAAAATAAATATTTTAAAAGTATAAAGCCCAAAATTTAAGGTATCTAATAAGACAAATATGTTAAAAACTTTCATTTGGACATTTTTTTTTTCATTTATGACGATGATGATAAAAATTGTACAATATTATTTTTATTATTACTATTACTATTGCTATTATTATTTTTTTATAACAATAATACTATTATTATTCTCAAGCATTTATGTGTGACTTATTGTTTCTCAACCATTACCTATTAATAATATGTATTAAAAATTTACAACCAACATTCTTTTCAAACCAATATAGGATACAACTCTTCTATTAGTAATAAAATGTTAGATTTTTAATCTAATTACTTTTAAAACCAAAATAAATTTATAACCAATATGAAATACATCTCTACTAATATTATCAGTAGAAAAGATGTATCTTACATTGGTTATAATTGATGTTACTTTTGAAAGTATTTTGTTAAAAAAATTCTATTTTTATCACCATAGATTAGATGTATCTTACATTGTTTAGAAATAGATGTTAGTTTTAAAAAATTTATATTAAAGACTTCTACGCTTATTACTAATAAAAGATATGTATCTCACATTGTTTAAAAATAAATGTTGGTTTTAAATTTTTTTTGATTAAATACTTTTTGTTACAAATAGAATAAATGCATGTATCTCGCATTGATTACAAAGTAGTCTACTATTATTATCAATAGAAGTGATGTATCTCACGTTGATTAGAAAATAATATTGATTTTAAAAATACTATTATTACTAATAGAATGGATATCATACATTTGTTAGATGGTAATGTTGGTTTCCAAAGTGTTTAGATATAAGACTTATACCATTATTACCAATAGAAGATGTATATCTCACATTGGTTAAAAAGCGATGTTGACTTTAATTTTAGATAAAATACTTTACTATTATTACTAATAGAAGAGATATCCTACATTTGTTAAAAAATGATATTGGTTTTAAAAGTTTTTAGATAAAAGACTTTTAGTTTTATCATCAATATAACATAAGAGATGTATTGTAAGTCCAATTGGCAACTGACAAGGTTAGAGGGGGGTGAATAGCCTTTTAAAACCTTTGAAGATGTTTTGTGAGACTTTAAAATTTGCAGCGAAATTTGTAAACTTGTCAGTCAACTGATACTAGGTCAGTTGGCTGATGTTTTAAAGAAGCTGAAGTTAGTGAAGATTTGTCAGCTGGCTGACACAATTGTTTTCAAAAATCACTTTTAAGATAGACCACTGAATATAAGGATAAGAACTGAAGAACAATTTATCAGAACAAATGGTTAAACAATTTATGTAAGTAACTGGCTGACACTTAAGTAGATCAAGACTTCTTAAGTGTTAGTTCAGTTTGTAAGAGCTGATGAAATAACTGACAAATAAGTTGAAGTGGTTCACAGTAAAAACGGTTACGTCCACTACCAAGTCGGTCAAACTTGGATTTTTGAAGTGCACTAATTTTATTAAAAATCTAAGTGATCTCTAATGGATCAGTGTACAACAAAAGACCAGTGTTTATGGAGAATGATTGAAAAACAATCAAACTCGTGGGATAAACTGACTGATTTCTAAAGAGTATGAAATAAATCACTCAGTGTTTGTCTAAGCAATAACTAGAAGGAAAATTTCAAAGAAGAGTATCTAGTAAAGTTTTCAAGAAGACTAAGGCACAGAGAGAATTTCTTTTAGAGTAGAATGCTTCAGATTTCTATATGTTTTTCAAGTGATTCCTGAGGGTATTTATAGGTGATCTTGAAGAGTAGCCCATTAGGAGCACATTTGAATTTGAAATGTGTTAAGCTATCCATACGTGTCTTCTTACAAGATCACAGGGATCTGTTAGACAGATAATATACAGAATATCAAAATATAATATCAGCTTATAAGTTATTGGCTGACAAAAAGTAGAATGATTTTAAGCAAATTTAATTTAATGCAAGATTCAACAATCTCCTCCTATTTACTTAAAACCATTCACTTGAAAGCATAGAGCAATTAAAGAACTTATGTTCCTGCAAAATGAATTTTACCTCTTTGAAACCCTTTTTCAATAAGGAATTTTGATAGAGTTTCATATCATGCTCTTGGAGCTTGTTTGAGACCATAGAGAGCATTTCTTAGCTTGTATACATGATCCTTCTTTTTGGTATCAAGAAATATCGGAGGTTGTTCAACAAAGACTTGTTCTTGTAGGTCACCATTCAGAAATACACTTTTTACATCCATGTGATAGACCTTGAAATCCTTGAAGGTTGCATAGGTAAGAAATAATCTAATAACTTCCAACCTCGCAACAGGAGCAAATGTTTGATCATAGTCAATACCCTTCTCCTGTCTATAGTCTTGGGCTACCAATCTTGCTTTGTTCCTTGTGACATTCCCATCTTCATCCAACTTGTTCCTAAACACCCATTTTGTTCCAATAACTTGTTGATCTGAGGGTCTTGATACAAGTTTCAATACTTGATATCTTTCAAACTGATTTAATTCATCTTGCATAGCTTCAATGCATTGGGGATCCTCCAGTGCTTCATCAATCTTTTTGAGTTCAATGGATGAGACAAAAGCATGTGAGTCAAGAGTTTCATTTCTGGAGCTGTTTCTTGTCCTTAGAGCACCAAATGGATCTCCAATGATGTTTGAAACTGGATGATGTCTAGCTTCCCTAACTTCTCTAGGAAGGGGTTCAGTTTGTAAGGGTGAAGAAAGAAGAATGTCAGCAGATTGAATAGTTTCAGAAGCAAGTATGTCAGTTGACTAATCAGCTGTGACAGGATTTGGATTGTCAGCAGGCTGGAAGTTATCAGCCTGCTGAAGTTAATTCTGAATATCTAAGGTTTCAGCTGGAGGAATGGAGAATGAAGGATTGTTTTGAGTTGAACTACCATTGTTTCATGTCTCAAAAATCTCAAAATTGTCAGTAACATTAGGAATCTTAGCAGACTCAAGTAAATTAAATTCATCAAAGGTAACATGCATAGATTCAACAATTACTTGAAATTTTCTGTTATAGACTCTATAGGCTTTATTGTGTTTGGCATAACCAACAAAAATACCTTTATCAGTTTTTTCATCAAATTTACCTCTGTAGTCACCACCATTGTAGTGAATGAAGCATTTACACCCAAAAAAATTTAAGTAAGCAATGTTGGGTGTTCTTCCTCTCCATAATTCATAGGGAGTCTTTCCATGAAACTTGTTTATGAGAGATCTATTTTGAGTAAAACAGGATGTGTTGACAGCTTCTGCCCAAAAATACTTTGGCAGTTTTGCTTCAGCTAGCATTATTTTAAATGCTTCAATTAATGTCATGTTCTTCCTTTCAGCTATACCATTTTGCTGAGGTGGTCTGACTGTTGAAAAGTTGTGATCAATGCCATGATCATCACAGTATGTATCCATGCCATGATCATCACAGTATGTATCCATGCCAAGGTTCTTGAATTCTGTGCCATTATCAGATCTTACACTTATGATATCACATTCTTTTTGAGTTTGAAGATTTCTGAACAGAGAAGTAAGAATGCCATAGGTTTCATCCTTGGATTGCATCATTTCAACTCATGTGTACCTTGAGTAATCATCTACAACCACCAGAGTATATCTATTTCCTCCCAAACTTGTAGTTGTAATGAGGACCAAATAGATCGATATGAAGTAGTTCAAGAATTCTTTTGGTTGAAAGACATGGTTTGAGTTTGAAAGAAGCTTGTGTTATTTTTTCTAAAATGCAAGCATCATATTTTTTGTCAGAAGGAAAGTTTATAGATGGCAGACCTTTCACTAAGTCTCCTTTTGAGAGTTTTGAGAGATATTTAAAATTGAAATATGAAAGTCTTTTATGCCAAAGCCATGAAGTTTTTGAAGTATTATTTGCTACTAAACATATTTGAGTATTGTGATTTAAAGCAAGTAAATCAATAGCAAAAACATTTCTTTTTCTAGAACCTGTAAGTAAAACTTCATTTGTGATGCTGTTTTTTATAAAACAATGAGTAGAAGAAAAAGAGCAGCTCATACCTTTATCACAAAACTGTGAGATACTTGAAAGATTATGTTTCAAACCTTGTACCAATGAGACATTTTCAATTTTGATAGATCCCTTGATAATGGATCCATAACCTATAGTCTTCGCTTTTGAATTGTCTCAAAAAATGACAGAAGGTCCTTTGGCAGAAATAATGTCAGTAAGAAGTTCAGTTGACCCAGTCATGTGTCTTGAGCATCCACTGTCTAATATCCATATGTCAGTTGATTGATCATCTGCCATTAAGCATACCTGAAATATGAACATTTAAATCATGGTACCTTTTTTACTTTTGGGTCCAAAAGGTTAGTTTTCTTTGGTAGCCAAACTTGCTTGAAATTAGACATCTTGACTTTGTCAGTAGGTTTAAATATGAACAGACATTCATGAGACTGATGACCAAAAGTAGAGCAAATATTACATTTGTGATAACCAGATTTATCAGTCATTGAAGATGTATTCTTTGATTCATTTTGAGTTGGCTTAAAAGTCTTAGCAGCAACAAAATTGATTGGCTTAAGCTTGTCAGTTGTCTTTCTTATGATTCCTCCTCTTTTGTCAGCTGACTGATATTTATCAGTTGGCTGACATTTATCAGCTGTTGCATTAGCTGACAATTTTTTAGGCTTATAACCAGAAGACTGACAACTGTCATTGTTTAGCTTATCCTTTTTGTTAAAGGACTTCTTAAGCTGATTCAAGTCTTTGGGATATTTGAAAGGTACAGTATTATAAGCTAATCCCTTATCTTTTTTTAGCAGAATCTTAGGTCCACCATTTGACTGTCTGATCTCACAATTTCCATCATCTTCTGAATATCCAAGACCATGTTGGTCTTCATGGTTTTTTTGTTGACTGATGATGGTCTCAACAGCAGCTTTTGACTTTGAGTAAGTATCAACAACATTGGTCAGACGAAGATTCCTTTCTACAAGGTCAGCAATCTGGGCATCAGATATTTTTGCTTAAATCTCATGTTTTTCATTGATGCTTTTAAGTTACAACAATTCATTTTGTATACTTTGTAAAGCTCATTGATCTTTTGAAGCTTACAGTTTTCATCAGAGATTCTTTTGATGTCCCCAGATAAAGAAACATGAATTCTTTTGAGTGTTTCAAATTTGGAATACATTTCTTGCATTTGTTCCAGTAGATCATCAACACTTGTGTCAGTAGCCTTCTCCTCCTGCCTTTTTGACATATTGCTTATTTTGATGTCAGCAGTCCTTGGAGAAGTTGACTTTATTTTTCTTTCTGGCTGACTTATTATTCCTTGTCCATAAAAACCATTTCCTATTTTCTTAACCACAAACTGATCAGGTTTGATGACCTTTGTCAGCTTGGGGTTTTTAATAGGTGAGCTTGGCAACTCATTATCCGACTCATTTGAATATTTTGGACTAGGAAAATCATTTTCTGAATCATATATAGTTGATTCTGTAACAAGTCACGGATTTGCTTCTTGCACAAAATCAGTAGATTCATCTTCAGAATCTGTCTCAATCCATGTTGCAAGATTTTGATCTTCAACAACAAAACCCTTTTGTTTTTCAAAATTTCTGGGAGCTCTTTTGTAATATTCATTTTTCGTAAAAGGACAGTTTGAGACAAAATGACCTGGTTTTCTACAGTTGAAACACAACAACTTTTCTTTCTCATCCTTGTCTTCATTTGCTTTGAAGTAAGGCTTTTGAAAGTTTGAAGAAGAAGGTATTTGAGAGCTTGAGGAAGGTTTTTGAAAACTTGCAGAAGGTTTTTGGAAGTTCCTTTTAAAAGATTTAAGCTTTCTAAATTGTCTAGCAAAAGCAGCAAATTCATCTTCATCAAAGTCATTATCTGACAAAGATGTCGAAGTTTTAGGTATCTCTTCTTCAGCTTGCAAAGATATACCTTTAAAGTTTTTCTCAATTTCTTGAGCTTTGAGAACTTCCTTTTCATAAATCTTTAGACTTGCAACAAAACTTCGTATGAGTTTTGTTCAAATCTCTTGTTTCCTTTATGGCTGTAACCTTAACATGCCATCTACTTCCCAAGCTACTAAGAAAACGTATATTCAAATCTTTCATGCTATAAACTTTGCCAAGAGAAGAGTATTTATTACTTACCTCGAGAAATCTATCGTAAGCATTCTTCAATGATTCTTTCGGGTCCTTTTTAAAGGCATCAAACTCTTGTATACATTCATAGAGTTTGTTGTCCTTTGTGTTTTGGTCTCCTTCAACATATTCAACAAGAGCATCCCAAATTTCTTTGGCAGTGACACAGTCATGTATTTGTTTGTAGTTTTCATCAGGAACAACACTTGATAGAATGTGTACAGCTCTAGCATCCAGTCCGTCAGTAATTTTATCTTCCTCAGTCCACTCTGATTGAGACTTGAGGACATATTTTTCGATAGTAGGAGTAAGAGGATTTATGGTATCATCATCTACAGTAGAAGATTTATCAACTTTAGTATTGATTTTCATTGGTTGCATAGGACCACCTTTTACATATTCCATTAATCGTTTATCTATATTGTTCATATATCTTGTAATTCTTTCTTTCCAAATATCAAATTGATCTTCATCAAAAATAGGTATTTGAGTAACATTATTTGATTGAAAAGATTTTATGGTTGCCATGATCGAGCTTTCAAGTTGTTAAACTTGGAGAAAAAAAATTTCGAAAAAGCTAAGCTTCGATACCATTCGAAAAAGCTAAGCTTCGATACCAAATGTAAGTCCAGTTGGCAACTGACAAGGCTAGAGGGGGATGAATAACCTTTTAAAAACTTTGAAGGTGTTTTGTGAGACTTTAAAATTTGCAGCGTAATTTGTAAACTTGTCAGTCAGCTGATACTAGGTCAGCTGACTGATGTTTTAAAGAAGCTGAAGTTAGTGAAGATTTGTCAGCTGGCTGACACAATTGTTTTCAAAAATCACTTTAAAGATAAATCACTAAATATAAGGATAAGAACTGAAGAACAATTTATCAGAACAAATGGTTAAACAATTTATGTAAGTAACTGGCTGACACTTAAGTAGATCAAGACTTCTTAAGTGTTAGTTCAGTTTATAAGAGCTGATGAAATAACTGACAAATAAGTTGAAGTGGTTCACGGTAAAAATTGCTACATCCACTACCAAGTCGGTCATACTTGGATTTTTGAAGTGTACTAATTTTATTAAAAATCTAAGTCATCTCTAATGGATCAGTGTACAACAAAAGACCAGTGTTTATGAAGAATGATTGAAAAACAATCAAACTCGTGGGACAAACTGACTGAAATAAATCACTTAGTGTTTGTCTAAGCAATAACTAGAAGGAAATTTTCAAAGAAGAGTATCTAGCTAAAGTTTTCAAGAAGACTAAGGCACATAGAGAGTATCTAACTCAGTGCTTCAGACTTCTATATGTTCTTCAAGTGAATTCTGAGGGTATTTATAGATGATCTTGAAGAGTAGTCCGTTAGGAACACATTTGAATTTGAAATGTGTTAAGCTATCCATACGCATCTTATATTATTTGTTAGACAGATAATATACAGAATATCAAAATATTATAGCAGCTTATAAGTTATTGGCTGACAAAAAGTAGAATGATTTTAAACAAATTTAATTTAATGCAAGATAAACCATGTATCCCACATTATTTAGAAATAGATGGTGGTTATAAAAATTTTAAGATAAAAGACTTTTGCTATTAGAGTGATGCTCATTTTAAAAGTCTACCATTATTAACAATAGAAGAGAAGTATTTCACATTTGTTAGAAAAGTAATATTGGCTTAAAAATGTTTTAGATGATGGATTGGTTACAAAGAAATATATCTCACATTATTTTAAAATGAGTATTGGTTATAAAAGTGATTAAATAAATGCATTTTTATGTTATTACCAATAGAAAATATGCATCTCACATTGTTTAGAAATGAATGTTGGTTAAAAAGTCTTTTATATACTACTATTATTACTAATAGAAAATATTTATACCACATGGTTAGAATGTGGTGTTGGTTTTAAAAATCTTTAGATAAAAGACTTAAACATTCATTAAAAAATAAATTATGATTTTAAAAGTTTTTAACAAAAAGACTTCTAATATTATTATCAAGTTAGATGTTAATTTTAAAAGTTTTTAGATCAAATATTTTTACTATTATTACTAATACAAAATATGTATCTCACGTTAGTTAGAAACTTATGTTAATTTTAAAAGTATTTAGGTAAAAAAATCGTTTAATATTACTAACAATAGAAAAAAAAATTATAATTATAGAAGAGATTAACAATCTAATTATAATGTTCAAAAATTATATTATATTATATTATATATATAACATTGTACCCGTGCGAGTTAAATAAGTAGTCTTTTGTATTTCACAATTATTACAACAAAATATGTAAATTTTCACACCAATTATTCCAAACCCCCTATAAAAATCCCACAAAATGTTCCTTAATTCCTCAATTCTTCCCCCGTAATCATATATTACGCATAGGGCTGGCAAATTTTCCCGTTTTCCCGACCCGATCCCATCCCGACATTTCTTGACCCGACTTATTTCGGGACTGGATTCGGAAAAATTTCTAATCCCGTCGGGATTCCCGTCCCGTCCCGACACTTTTCTGTTACCGCTTTATGTTTATGTTTGTTTCTTGTGCTGTGTGTGTGCGTCTATCAGTCATTCACTCTATCTCTCACAAAAAAGCCCTAGAAATCCCAAATCCTCCCCCGCCTCTTCACTCTCAACTTCGCCGCGAATCGCCCATCGTCTTCTCCTTTCTCTCTCTCATCAGTAAGTTTCTCTCAATCTCTCGCTCTTTGTCTCTCTCTCTCTCCATCTCTCGCTCTTCCGCTAGGTCACTGAAACAACTTGCCTCGCTGTTGTCATTTGTGAACTTGTGATGTCCCTAATTGGCTAATTGAGCCTAATTCTCCATTGACTGCCATGAATTTGGTATCAAGTGCTTACTAGAACTTTAATTTTAGTCTGTTGAATGTAGAAATGATGTTTCAAATGGTCTTCAAGTTTTTCGAAATGTGATTATATATGTAATTTATATGCATATAGATTTATTATTTATATTCACATGTATAATATCTGGTTATAAACTTATAATTGTAAATTGATTTTGTTTGTGGAATGTGGTATGAACTTTGTTGTTGATGGGGTATTTTTGTGGTCACTGCCACATTGTAGCAAATTGTGCTTACAAAGCCTAATATTCTTCAAGAGGTTTCTTATAGTGGTGGAGATTCTGGACACGGTAGACAAAAAGAAGTCATAAGCATGGGTTTTTTTATCATCTAAAACTGAGAAGCCATAACATTGACTTGGTGAAGTTTATGTTTTGTCATAGGGTGGTTTTTATTATTGGTGAAGTTTATTCTCAGTTTTCAAATTATTCTCAGTCATTTACATAAAATTTGTCTGTCATTTCATAATTGACTGTGTCTATGATATTTTTTTATCACCTAAAACTGATAAATTATGACTTGACATTTTTGTTGCTCACTACAAGAATTTGCCATTCACTACTTCAGTCGGTGTTTGCAAGGTGTTATCCATTTCTAACGGAACAATAAGATAAAAACATTCAGTGAAAAATGAATTTTGACAATATCGAGAAATGATATTATTAGCTGACAATTTTCTCAATTGACACTTATACTCAGAAATTGAGTATCTTTATTAGCTGATTTAAGATACTTGTGTTGATGAAACATTATATATAATTGGTGTTAGTCCCGGTTTTGGCAATGTTGCTTCACTTTTGCACTTTTAGCTTGGTGTAATTTTTAGATTTCTGACCAACTTTAGAGGTTGCTTTGATTGTAGGGTTAGCTTTTGTGGCGACCCGACCCGAGCCCGAGGTGGAACCGCGGGTCGGACCGCCCAAATAGGAGGGAAACAAGTAAACAAATAACATGCAAGGACACAATTAAAGAAAACGACGTGACGCAACATTAGAGACGTAGCACGCCTCGGCACCAAAAGGCCGGTATTTTTAAAACTTTTCAAACCTGATATAACAGTTAAACAATTAAACCAAGTCATCGGCGACACTACATGCCGGAACCCAAGCTAACAGTTTATGGACATGAATTAAATAAGAGCTAATAGAATGCTCAGCGGAAGACTTATACGTAGTGAACTATTAACAAGATAACCAAGCTCGGCTTACACAATGCCGGCATCAAAAGGAATACAAATGCTACAAGTGTTAAACTACAAGTAGCTAATAAAAGTAACAAGTTCAAGTTCTATACAAATTCCCAAGCATAGTCTAATTGACTTGCTTTAACCCATCGTCCTTGCAAAATATAAAAGGAAGGAAGAGGACATCTAAACCACCTCTTCAACAGCAACGTCGGACCAAAAGAGGAACAAGGCACGAGCACCGCAAGCCTCAACGGGAAGGACCTGTTTTGCTAAAATCTAAAGCAGTAAAGGGGAAAGGGTAAGTCATAAAGACTTGTAAGCTATCAATCATGCATGTCATGGCAATATGCAACATACAAGGCAAGGTATCGTCACATAAGCATAGAGATCATATATCCAAGATGCACAATGTTTCACATAGGTGCTTATAATTAAATCACATAGGATAAGGATATATGGAGAGCCGGGCCGCTACGTAGTTCCTGCATACTGGCGTTATACGGAATGTGAGGTGTCGGATGTGTGTAAGTACATCGACCTTCCGAGGAGATGCAGGGATAGACACACCAATGATGCTCTAATGGTTACAAGGTGGCTACTTCCCAGCTGTGGCCATGGAGGCGTGTGTGAACAAAGACGGGTATGCCAGCTGGACTCATGCAAATGCCAAGTAGTGTTTACTTAACAAATTCTCAAGTAGTGAACGAGGTCGACAAGAGCGATCTCGTTCATGACAAGTAATTATTCTCATCAATAATCAAGTAGGATTGAGTTCGACAAGAGCGAGCTCAACATGTCAAATATGCATTCTATTATATGACATCTAAAATCAAGCTTGGTAATCAATCCAAATTCAAGGGTCTAGAATTATTATTCTCAGTGAAAACGTGTTTGGAACGTCGCAGGGATTGATCATTGAGCTGGTATTGTTCAATAGCTCACTATTTTTGACTCCGTTGAGTCGTCTCTAAAAATTCATCCAATAGAGTTTAAATGCTAAATGCATCCTAAACCCTTTTCTAAGTTCTCGTATAGGATAGACTAGGCCATTAATCCACTTAACAACCATAGTCAAGAATTATCATTAATTCAAAATTCATGGAACCTTAGAATCATTATTTCTAAAAGTTATTAAATGTCAATGGTCCAAGAACAATAATTATTTCTAAGGAGGCATAGAACACTTTTAATTCTAAACATAGGGCCAAGTCAATAGGATGAACAATTCATAGTTTATGGGATCCTAAAATCACAATCTCTAAGAGTTATCAAAAGTCATTAGTCCAAGAACAATAGTTGTTCCTAAGGAGGCATAGAACACATTTAATTCTAGGCATAGGACTAAATTAACAAGATGAACAATCCATAGCTTATGAAACCCTAGAAATCACAATCTTTAAGAGTTGTCAAAATTCATTAGTCCAAGAACAACAGTTGTTCCTAAGGAGGCATAGAACACTTTTAATTCTAGGCTTAGGACCAAAACAACAAGATGAATATATCATTCAAAATTCCCAAAATCTCAAATCATCCTAAAACATGATATTAACATGGCAAAGGTATGAGAGACATGAAAGAAGGGGGATAGCATGGCATTTCTAGCATACATCCTAAGGGAAATCAATAGCTTACCTTGTTCGAAATCCAATTGTTGCATGCTAAAACAAACCCGGGATTATTAAACTAGAGGAGAAGAGCTTCGATTCGGTGGTCTTGGATTGAAAAACGGATGGCCGGAGCTCCGGCAATCAAGCAATCAAGGTGGAGCTCCCTAGCTTTCTCTCTCTAAGAACCCAGCTCAACAATCGTGGAATGAGAGAAAAATGGCTGATCTGTTGGAGGTTAGGGATGATGAATTCACTAAAAGAGTCAATCCAAGATTAGAGTTATGAGGCTTCTAATTGGTGGATGAAAGAGTACCCTTGATTAAAACACATCTAAGGGCTGAAAATAGGCTTAAAAGGGTCAAGGGTCAAGCTGGGGGTTGCCTTGGATCGTACAAAGGGGTCAAGTTGCAAGACAATGCTCATCAGGATTTCAAAATCCCGCAAGTGCAACCAGTTCTTGAGGCGGGCGCCTCACATATGGCAGCGGCGCTGGACCTATTTCCACTCATGTCCATTTTGAAATGCTCTCAAGCTTCGCGAGCCGGTGATCGAGCGATGCGCGCATGGTCCAGCCCTTGAACTTGGTCTAAACATGCCCTAAATGGTCCCAAACTCATGGGCAACCATTCTAAGGTCTAACCCAACTCAAAACAAGTCGGAAACACACCCGAACAACATCCGGAACAAGGTAGAACAAGGCTCGAATCAAACACCAATCAAACCAGGATAACTTGGGCATGGAAAAGGCTTGTTTAAACATGGTTATGACCTGAATACATGGTTGAGAACTCAACGAACATTTCGCAAGACGAAATACAAGCAATACGAGCAACGAGGGAAATCGCTAAGGCCAAAACAAAGCAAGAAAGTTTATAAACTTCCAACCAAGCGTACTATGATCAAGATGAGCGTTCTAAGTCATCTATGAAAGGTAATAGAACCCCAACACGTCTTGGTTAAGCGCTAACATGCTAAGGCGAATACTCAAAGCACAAACGGCAAGGTATGCAATGCATAGAAGGTATTCAAGCGACTATGAACGTAATAATTCTAATGCAAGCATGACATGAACAGAATGAAGTCTCTAACATGTTAAGACATACATTAAGCATGTTATAAAGGTTCTAAGGCTCTAGTAGGACTTAGTTAAATACTAAGGTGATACACGAAGCAGTTTTAACAAAGCATGCATCGTATAGAAGGCATACAAGCAACTACGATCATGGTTGACCTAATGCGAGTATGGTATGAAAAATATGGACTTTAAAACATGTTAAGGCACATAATGAACATATTAATCAAGTATAGAAGGCATGTTACACAAGTAGGGTTTGGGTTCTCACAGCTTTTTACTTTGGGTGCATGGGTTAGAGAGATAGATAGTTTGGGCAGTGTAAACTGTATTAGACTAATAGCTGAAATTTTTGTAGTTCCACTCCTAGAGGATGGGGCATGAGTTTTTGCCGCTAGAGAATTCTTGGTTCCATTACTTATGATGGGAACTGGAGAAGCTTTAGGCGGATACAGTTCTCTGAGTTCCTCTTCTCTGGATAGGAACTGCAGAATGTTTAGGGACTGAACTTTCCAAAATTCCAGTCCTCTGGGTAGAAACTGGAGCATCTTTGGGGATTGCAGTTTTCTTAGTCTTCGTCTTTGGGATAGGAACTGCAGGATCATTCGTAATTACAGTTTCCTGGACTACCCTGCTCTGAGTAGGAACCACAGGATCCTTAGGGACAGTAGTTTTGTCGGGATTACAGGAGTTTTATCTCTCGACATGTCGGGATCCCGACACTTATCGGGAACGGGATCGGGAAGGAAATTGAAATCCCGAATTCTATCGGGACGGGATCGGGATAAAGCTAATCGGGACGAGTCCCATCCCGATTCCACCCCTAATAACGCACGCACATATTTAGTTTCTTCTATAAAGGATGGAATTTCTAGGAGTATTATTGCCCCAGAAACGGTACCAAAATAGATCCTCATGTCTCAATGGCATTTTGAGCACTATTATTTTGACGTCGTCCTGTTATTTCCTTCCCGACATTCTCCTTCACTACATTGCTTGTCATGTTATTACTTTGGCAATTGTTGACGTCGACGAATCGAGATTGGAACAGATCTCTCGAAACTCTGAATTCCGAAGCGGATTTTCACAGCTCCGGTTTCTTAACCTGGTCGGGGGTGGAATTTGACGGCAGTGGTTCAAGCCCCATAAATCTCCCAATAATGCTTGGGGATCAACATTGCATGTTTTCGCTGCTCACTAGGGATGCGAATCTCACTCGGGTATAGGCTTCTTTTAGCATTGACGGTTGCTCTGTTATCTAACGAAAGCCTCGATGCTTCTTTGCAGAACTTCTATGAAGTTCTCGTTCTTTCTTTCAGTTCAAATATTGATAGTAGAAAACATTTCTAGGAGATGGTGATTTACGCTCCGTTGATGGATATGGTAGAAACCTGTACCACTACCAATTTTGCTGGTTCTGGCGCCGGAATTACGCAACATAACTATGGAGATGAACAAATAACTGACCGGAGGGAGGGGTATGGGGGGGAGATGTTGATGATGATGATTAAATTATTGAAATGAAAACTAACCCCCTCTCTTTTACATTTCTTAAAAAGTCAGCCGTAAGAAACTTGTTAGAAATGGTCATTTAGTCATATTGTAAAAAAGTGGATGGAAAATATAACGGTAACGGTAAGAGTTGGGAAATTGATCCAAAAAACGAATTTAAGGACTATATGAGTATGTTTTTGAACCCGATGATCAAATTAATATTTTTGCATGAATCGAGAGACCAAAATTTTATTTAATTATAAAACAAATATGCTATTTATTGAATTGTATATCTTATTTTCATAGCACAATTCATAATATTTTTTAAAATAATATGCATTAAATTAAATAATCAAATACAAGACTTTAGTAGAGAGTAACTAAAAGGCAAAGATTTAAAAATATAAATTTTGTTAAATGTTACAATTAAAATAAATGAGTAAGTGTTCTATAAGATCATGTTACGGAACTTAATTCGTAATACATAGTCTCCTCTCTCACAATTAAACGCACTAATTAACACTCGTTGGTCGGGTCAATGCGATCCGTTTTATATAAAACTAGTATACGTGCTCGTGTCATAAACACGATATCGGTATGGGATTCATTCAATGAATGGTCGGGATAAACAAAACTTATAACTGATGGGGTAATTCAAACAAAACCACAACTGAAGGGATAATTCAAACATAACTTATAACTGAATGGTTCATTTGTAACTGACATACTTAAGAATCAATCAGGACCTCAGTTGTGTTTAACACAATTCGATTAGGTCCACCAGTTAAACTCTGAGTTCTTTTATAATATAGACTAGATTTTGTGCCCGTGCCTATGACACGGCGCTAGTATGAGATGGCATCAATATGTGACGGTGTCAGTATTCAAAATAAACAATTTAAAATGAACACCTCTCGGTAATCAATTAAAACAATATGATCATCCAACAGTGGGGAAAAAAATTAAAAGTTAGTTTTGTAATTTTTTTTTTTTAGAGAAACATGGGTGGTACCCTGCTAGATTTTAACAAACTTGAGGGGACAACTAACTTTACCCTTGAGAGAAAGGTTATATAATGAAAAGGGAAAGGATACGGAGTATATAAGAAAACAGATGCAAAGAATGAAAAGGATACCGATAATTCCTATATTGTTATCGGGATTCACAAAATCTAGCAATATCTTGGTCAATAGTTAACTTTTTAGAATAACTTAATCATAGTCCAGTAGTTATATTTTGTAAAAATGAATACTGATCAGTAGTTAACTTTTCAGAAAGACTGAGCTTAATTGTTATATAGATACTCGTAAGACCGTTGTTTTTAAATTTTTGATAAAATTTAAAAACTCCTACTAAAGGATTAGATGAAATTAATCATGTACGAATAATATATACACACCCAGGATTTGTCTTTGTGGAGATCCTTTTGTGTGCTGTAACATCACTGGCTTCTATTAATTTTATTTTATTAAATCAACTTGACAAGTTGCATCACACAAATTCAATTTATAAAATGAAGGGCGATAACAGAACCGGTATCATACGATTGAATTATAACCACAAAACTTCATTATTATTATTTTAAATTGCTACAGTGTATATCTTTTATAGAAAAACGATCAAAATACTCTTAATAAAGGAAAAATGGACACACAAAGCTACTATTCCAATTTGGATGTTGGTAAAAAAAAATTGGGCGTAGCTCAAAAATTTGGGGTGTCGGTAGAAAATTTTGTGCGTCGATAAAAATTTTTGGACGTCGTTCAAAAATTTTAGGCATCATTTGAATTTTTGGGCGTCACAATGCAAAAGCCACTGCCCAAATTTGGGCATCGCAAGATCAAAATTTTAGGTGTCGTTCAAAATTTTGGTCATCGCAATGTAAAAGCCACTGTCAAAATTTGGGAATCATAAGGAAAAACATTGGGCATTTCACAAACTTTTGGACATCAATGAAGGGGATAAAAAAATAAAGCAACCTCTACGAGAATTTATAATATTAAGTTACGAAGATTGTTACAATGACTAGCTTAGTTTGATCAATGCTTGAACGCCGAGAAGGCCACAACGGAATTGTGCCTACCGAATTCTAATGAATTTGAAATACCTGCATATTATCATGTTTATATCATTGACCTTTTAATCACCTACTAAAACAATTGAATATGACTACAAAGTATAGAGTTTTGAGAGAGTGAATGTTTTATGAGAAAATGAAACACAGCTTACCAACGTTCACTTCTTGCCGTTGCTTCACATTTGGATTAGCAACAAAACGTTAAAAAATTATGGGTCATTTTCTTCTTCCCCAACCAGGTCACTCCTCTTCCAACGTAATGGTTCGGTTTCAAAAATATTGCTTCAGTTTTTAACTATTTTTCATTGGGGAGTGAGAACGATTACACTTAAAGAATAAAAAAAAAAGAAAAATATACTTTTGCGGTTTTAAAAAAAGAGAACACTTCAGCAGTTAACATTTTAGAAAATGGTACCGCCCGCAATTAATCTTAAAATTAAATATGCGACCACAACTTGAAACAAATTGTTTGGCCGGGTCGTCGTCTCGTGTTAACTAAATAGACCAGTTCTAATGTCTTCTTCAAACTCGTGAATATATCAAACCCTAATTATGTACAAGCCCACGCCCTGCTTCCAACTTGCTCCATTCCATTGCCCAACCAATCTTCCCAGGCTACTTGCATATTTATTAATATCATGTCTTAATTTCTTTTTCTAATACTTTCTCGATTTCAAAATAAGTACATCTGTATTTTTTAATTGATTTTCCTTGCATTGATATCACATCAATTCTTTCTTAATTCCTTCTCTTTTCTCTTACAATTTTTAAATATCATTAGATTAAAAACATTAATTATATGAAGGAGAATGATTGAACAATCAAAAGTATCAACTAAATCGTCAATTGCATGCATTGAAGTGTTATACTTTCAGTTTACGCAAGGAACGCACCACTATGTACAGGGTTGTTACGGAGTTGATTCGAGTCGATTATTGAGTTACCAAATTCGATTCAAATAAGGATTCAAGTTAAAGATGATGAATGGTATCTTTATTGCTGAATTTATCTCATATATACATTCGCGAGTAATCTAGTCGTATTAATAGCTTTCGAGTTCGTTACACGCAAGTCAAATTTAAAAAAGATAAATTGCAGGTCGGTCACACTCTGATAAATTTTCAACCACATAAGTATCTCCTCTCTTTTTGTAACCCCATAAGTCAATTCTTGTCAAATTCTTCCTTCAATACCCCACCGCTTAAATTTCTTCCTTCCATTGACATCATCACCATCATCATCACCATCATCATCATAACTAATCCTTCACACTTTTTTCTCTCTCTGCTTTAGCATTTGGCACTATATCTCCTTCATGTTCTTGACTATAGACTTCTCCTACCCCGATTTCTCCTTCTAAGACCTACGAAAGACACCCATCCCCGAAGCAAAGCGATCAGGCCCCCCATGAACTACATTTGAAGAAGCTTCTGATCCGAATTTGGACACCCTTTCACATTTTTTTTATTTTTTTATTGTTATTATTATATCTTTCTTTTTTTCTCTTGCAATAGTGTGGTCCTTTCCAAAGTAAATAATTTCAATGATGCACAATTTTAGATTTGCGATGCATGCTTTTAGATTTGTGATCCACAACTTAAAATTAGAATACAAAAGTAAATTTTGATGCACAATTTTGATTTTACGACACAAACTGGATTACTTATCTAGAAAATCTCGATGCATAATTTTGGATTTGTGATGCACAAATTGGAATTAGAATCTAAAAATAAATCTCGATGCACAATTTTGATTTTGTGATGCATAAATTGGATTCTTGATGCACAAACTGAATTTCTGATGTAGCGCGCATAATCCTTTCACCCCAAAAATACATTTTACAGGTTCAAAAAAATCGTGGATTTTACTTGTAGGAGATCAGTCCGGTTATCACCCATTAAAAAATTATTAATTTATACTATTCGAGCAGGATGGGGCTATACGCACCCTACTTTCTACCCTTTACATGAATCACACCCTATTTTTTATACTCTCTCCGTCCTTAATTTATTGTCCTGGTTGACTCGGCGCACCGTTTAAGAAAACCTATTTGACTGGATTATTAATATTGGTTTAATGTGTAGTTTTCTTTAAAGTCCATGTGTATGTGGCTCATAATTAAAGTCGGGTGAAAAAGTAAGGGTAAAGTGGTAAAAGTGATATTCTAAAAAGGTAAGTTTCAAAGTGGACAATTATTTTGGAACAGACGAAAAAGAAAAAGAGGATGATAATTTAGGGACGGAGGGAGTATTAAAATGTTGTACCATGTGATGTATATTATAGGAAATAAGATGTGAATAGTAAAGAGTGAGGCATCGTGTATAGCCATTGGTATAGCCATTTGAATATTTGTAAGCCTAAAGCTCACTTTCTACAATTGGGTCTTGCCCAAATCTTTGTTTCTTTAAAAAATGTTCGGCGTTTTTACAGCAAATAGTCAGAGATAATAATTGAGCTTTAATATTGGATTGGACAACATTTATTTGAAAATTATATTGAGGGTTGATAATAAAAAATATATTTCTCTAAAGTGCAACTATATTAATTTTTTATCACAAATTAACTACAGTACACACTCTATCTCGTAGAGTGCAGACACAAAAACTTAGGCTCCGTTTGTTTCACGGAAAATAATTTTCAGAAAATGATTTCAGGAAAATGATTTCTGGAAAATGAAAAGATTTCATTTTCAGGTGTTTGGTAAATCTTTTGAAAATATGTCGGAAAACATTTTCGGATGTTTGGCAAATACACGGAAAATGTTACGGAAAACAATATATGAATAAATACAAAAAATATATTCTAATATTAATATGCTTATTAAATATAAAATAATGTTGAAGTTTAAATAATTTTCTTTTAATAACCATCAATTTATCATTAATGGTGTCAAATCAATAAGTTTCATCTTTTTTCAAGCTCACAAATATTTTTTTATTAATAATTGATATGAAAAATTGTTTTAAAAGATAAAATAAATAATATTTAGGACATCCTTAAATAATAATATAATATAGTTGACACTAATTTTTTGACGTAGTGAATATTTCTTAAAATTATAATTTATAAATAATGTGCACAAACTCCATTTATATTTCTAAATAATTTATTTGTTGGGTGAAATATTGTGTGTGTATGTAAATATGTGTACTTTTGGAAGGGTGCGGATGGTTGCTCGTACATTCGGAAAATGACTTACGGAAAATAAATCCGTAAGTCATTTTTCGGAAAAGAAAGCTTCATTTTCCGTTGACTCGGAAAAGCTTTTACGCTGACTACATTTTCTTAAGGTTACCAAACACCGGAAAATGTGAAAAACGTTTTCCGGAAGTCATTTTCCGTGAAACAAACGGAGCCTTACATTAAATAATGGTGATGTTTTGAGGTACTTGTGTAGATTTAATGTATATTATACCTTTATATATATAATGAGAGAGAGAGAGAGAGAGAGAGAGATAAAACCAAATACTGTAAATAGTAAGGCAATTGCCCAAGGGTCAGTTTCATATTGATAAAATTCCAAAATCTAGAAGGCTATGCAGGAGAAAATAAGGAAGAAAGAAAACATCAAAGAAGGGATAAAGCATTGGAATTATTAATGCTAACCTGCAATTGGAGGAGTAGTTGCTAATCAACTCGAATATTTACAAGTCGAGTTGAATTCAGTTCGAATTAACGAATATTTGCTAAATTTTATAAGGTAATTTGATTTTCCTATCGATTTTAATTCGTAAAACGGAACTTCATTATCTCATAGCTTAATTCACCAACACACGATGTATCAAATAAGAAAGATCTGTTTTACAAAAAAATATCTAGAATACCGTCTTACATATTTTTTTTGTCTAATTCCACTAGATTTGAATTACAATTTACAAACCGCATCAGAGATTACTTAAATATATAAACAAATCAAATATGAGTTAGTTTTTTTTGGTCAAGTAGGAGTAACTCATAAGCATAACTCGGTTACAAAGTGGGGCGCGGCGGCGGACTCCGCGAAGAGTAGAGAAAAGTATCTGAGGAGGAATTCTAGGAGTGGGATTGGATTCTCTTTCCTTCGTGTTTTTAGGAAGTTTTGAACTACTCAATTAAAGGGTCAAAGGTTCAACTATTTCCTTCCTTTTTTGAATACATTTTTCTTAAAGGCAAAACACACAAACGGGCCACCCAACTTTGGACCATATTGCAATCCGGCCACCGAAAGTTTGGTTCATCTATTTTGGCCACCCTACTTTCGTTTAGTTGCAAGCGAGCCCATTTTTTGGATGGCCGTTAGATTTGGCCGTTAAGTCATGTCAAATGTCTATTTTACCTCAGAAATATTAATGGAGGAACAATTATTTTTAAAAAGGGGTCAAACGTAAATGATTGAACCTGGGGGATGTTACAGATCTCTTAATCTTCATCTCTCTCTCTTTCTCTCTCTCATACAAACATTTGACATATTTACAAGCTTGAACCTGGGGATTTTACCCCTAGCTAGACGTATTTACAAGCTTTACCCTCCAAATCCTCAAGATTCTGCTTTCTCTGATCTCCTTCAAATGCATTTTTACGAAACCTGCCCTTACCTCAAGTTCGCCCATTTCACGGCTAATCAAGCTATCCTCGAAGCCTTGAAAAGAGGGTCCATGTTATCGATTTTAGTATGAAGCAAGGTATGCAATGGCCGGCTTTGATGCAAGCCTTAGCACTCCGGCCGGTCCACCAACTTTCCGCTTGATCGATGGACCTCCGTCACATGATAACACCGACCACTTACGGAGATAGCGTGGCGCTACTGGCGGCGAGTACTCGTGATAGGATTATGCCTGAGGTGTATTTGGGGAAACAGATCCAGAACGTTGGGCGTGAAGGCGCGTGGAGGCGACACGAGACGTTGACTCGGAGGGGCGATTTGACTCATCCGGTTTGAGTCGGTTCATTTGGGTTCAAACGCTGCAAGCAAGCTTGGCGACTTGGCGTTGTTCACGCGGGATGGGTACGAGTGGAGGAAAATAATGGGTGTTTGATGCGGGTTGGCATACTCGCCCACTCATAACCACCTCGGCTTGGAAACTCGTGATTGATATACCCGAGTTGAGTTGAGTCAAGTGTGTGAACTGGTAAGGTGGTTTCAACTCAGAGAGAGAAAGAAGAGAGATGACGATTGTGGATGTTTCGCCAGAGAAGAAGGTATGGGGCGGCTGAATGGAGTAGGAATTAGGAAATTGATTTCAGTTTTTTTCGATTCAACAGCTGCCCGTCTTTTAGGGTTTTAGGGTTCCTTCCTGTTCGACAAATTGTCTCGACGATAGAACATATTCCCAATTTAATCAATCGCGTAGAAAATTTGGGTTCTGTTTGTTTCTCGAGAAAATTCGTTTTAATGGCGCAATCAACCGGTAAAAGCGTCAAAGGAGATTCATCACTGGACAAGCTCGGGACCCACTTGACTGACAAACTCAAAATTGAAGATTACTATTATGAAGAGGAAGACGAAGAGGAAGAGGAAGGGGAAGAGGAGGAAGAAGGGGGGCGAAGATTGAGATGGGTGAGAGAGAAACAGAGGCTTTTGAATTGGTCCACCATGGGGGCGGTGACGTTTTCTTGGAGAAGAAGGGGTGGGATTTGAGAGGGAACATCTGTGTGAGAGAGAGAAAGAGAGAGATGAATATGAACAGATCTGTAACATCCCCCAGGTTCAATCATTTACAGTTTGACCCCTTTTTAAAAATAATTGTTCCTCCATTAATATTTACAGGGGTAAAATAGACATTTGACATGACTTAACGGCCAAATCTAACGGCCATCCAAAAAATGGGCTCGCTTGCAACTAAACGAAAGTAGGGTGGCCAAAATAGATGAACCAAACTTTCGGTGGCCGGATTGCAATATTGTCCAAAGTTGGGTGGCCCGTTTGTGTGTTTTGCCTTTCTTAAATGAGAATCTAGAATTTATATTTTGACTAGGTTTTCTCTTTTTATGGGATTATATTACCAAACATTTTTTAAGTACTATCCCCGGCTATTCCCCAATAACTTCTATTAGATTCGATCAATCGAATCATCAAGAGAAAGTGTGTGTTAATTCCCCTTCGTCCAAAAGAAAATTAACACCGAAATAATCAAAGCTTTTAGTAAGATTTTCCTAACAGATATCCATACGAGACTTGTTAACATTTCCTAATTAGAAAATTTTACTATTTTAGGAATTGCTATCAACGCATTAGGGAGTATTTGAAATTAATTTGACATATTTTAATTTTTTTTCTTTTTTTTAATTAAAGAAGATTAATTGTGGTTCCCGTATTACCCACATTGTGACTTGTACTCACAACTTATTTGGTGCAGCGGAAGTTTCTTACCACTGAGATGTGTCTGGTTGTTTACTTGACATGTTTTGATGGGTCAATCCACAAATTGCTTATTCAACCCGAATATACGTAGCATTATCTTGTGTACATTTTAAATCTTAAAATAATATTTGTATGGTCATATGTCAAAAATGCACTCCTTTCTTCTGCTACTTTAATTCCTACTCCGTCTATTTCTCAATAAGAAACTGATATTGACTTTTTAAAGTAAATTAAACCACTTCTCAAATTAATATCCAGCATATTTATATATATCAAGATATTAAAAAATAAAATTATAAGCTTGACTAAAAATGGTGCAAAGTACGCTTACTTTTGAAATAGATATGTAAATTTACATCAAATTTTGTTTTATTTTAATGTAAAAAGCTGATTTTAAAATTCAATAAGAACTGCAATAGCAATACAATAATATCCAAGAGAATAGTCTTCCCTTCTAAAAAATTCTCAAATATAGAAACAATATAATTTGCCCTCTTTAGGAACATCAGAAACAACACAAAGAAAATAGGGATGTCAATTTTGAACTTGAACTGTGGATATTTGAACCGAATTGAATCGAAGTTGATAGTTATTTACTGGTTTGACTGGATATGAGAGGGGGAGAGGGAATGGGGAATAACCGAAATGAAAAACTGAGGAATGGTTAAGTTTTGGTATTAGTAGTACCCACCTCATTCCCTGAACCGTTACCGAAACTACTAATAATATAAATTTAACCCTTATCATATAAGTATTTACCATATAACCTAGGCGCGCGCGCACACACACACACACACATATATATATATATATATATATATATATATATATATATATATATATATATATATATATATATATAATATTATGGAAAATAGAAAACTCCTGACATTATCAATCAAGTGAATTCACCACTTGGTTTGCTTAGTCGCTCTCTCCTCTTTATCACTTTAAAACATGCATTTCCGACAATCGTTTAAAAAAAATTCATAAATTAAACCTATTTTAAATATCTATAACAATTGATCAATAAAATACCACTCACAACTCAATAATGTTCACTTCTTTCTTTCTCTCTTTCAATGTCTATTATGTTGACAAACAAGTTTAAGGTACAAATTGCATGGTTTAATTAATAGATACCTTGATCCATGGAATGAGTTTTATGAAATATTGTATTCTAGTAACATTGTCTCGTTTTTTAAAGTGGTAATCAAGTTCAGTCAAATTGATTGCATTCTATTCATTAATTTTTTCAATTAGACATAAATATTTAAATTTATATATGTCAAATACATTTTTTATTTCAAACACTAACCAGTGCTTCATAATTCTTCTTTTATCGATGAAATTTAAATATGTAATAGATAATTTTTTACAATTTCTCTTGGCATTCATATATACATTAAGAAAGTTGAGCTAAAAGTAATTTTATGTTTTATTGTAAAACTTAGCCAATAAAATTTTTCATTCACATCAATGTTTACTACTGATATTATATTTTATTACAAAATTGTGATTGCAGTCTTATGATTAATGTTTCGTGTTAATTAATTCTTCTGCGATTTTTTGAACATATCTGTGATTCTATTTATGCAAGTAATATTACATATATGTAATAGATACATGTATCTGTAATTTTGTAGGTGTTGAATATATTCAAACTTGAAGGTTTTTTAGATGTTAGATTGTTACCTATAATTTTATTATTGCAACTTAATAAAAAAATTTAAAAATATTTGATGAATTTGTGACATACACAACATAATTAGCCTATTCAGTTTTTATAGACAAGATATGATGAGTTTTAAGAAAAAATTTTTTATCATTTATCGAGTTTTATTAACTTGACTTTATAGTATGTTTTTAAAAAAATCGGAAGTTTTTTATAATCTTTAAAGTGTTTTTAACTTAATTGTTAACTTGACCAATTCTCCGTGGTTAATTCCCGATGAACCGTTACATGTTGGGGAATGGATATAGTTGGACAAATTGAATAACTGGTGTGAAATGGGCTGATTATGGGATATCAAATTGAAATTGGGGAATGAGGGTGATATTATATGTAATCGTCCTCCAACAACCCATTGTCATTCGTTGGAGAAAATATCTGAAACGAGGACAAATATAAAAGCCAAACCCTAAAGGATATGTGTTTCTTCATCAGATTAAGCGGGTTAGAGCATCCTCATTGTTGGGTTTCTCCTTTTTCTTAGTGATATTCTTACTAAGAAGAAGAATCCCAACAATGGGAGACCTCTTCTTATGTAATCCACATAGGAGAGATAGTATGAAAACTTCCTAATTAAGAAGAAATTCCGGTGGGAGGAAGACCACACAGAGGAGGCGGTGTGGTGCACCGCATGCTCAAAAATGGCGCGTGCACCACAAGCGCGGTAAAGGAGCGTGAGAGGGGGGCGGTTGTGGTGGGTCCTGCGTCTGCATATGGTATGATTTATTTGAATTTTCGATTTTTATTTTTTAAATCTAAGATTGTTTAGGTTTTGGGGGGGGGGGGTTGTCTGGCTGGGGGGTCAATAGTAGGGTTGGGTTTTAATTTTTTTAAAGTTTTTTTTTTATTTTTCTTTTCTTCATTTTTCTCTATAAATATACAACCTCAACCTTTTTTATTTCTCAACAACTAGTAATAGAGTTTAATTATTGACGTTTTTATGTAATTCTAGTTATCAAATCGTTTTGACATAATTTTTAAGTATTTATTTTTTATGTAATTCTATCATTTTATGTGTTTTTTTCAATTTTAATGTTTTACATAATTTTCTATTTAAGTTATTTAACGAGTTATGTATAATATGTGTTTTATAGATAATCTATTAATTAAATTATAAATTTTATTATTATTTTTAAACTAATTTATGTCTTAATTTAGAAATTAATTAATTTATACAGAATATTTAAATATGAAATATATTAAATAATATTAAATAAATTTATTTGTTGTGAAGTATTAAAATAAGATTGAAGTATAAAGTTAATGAAGTGGCAGTAGGACCAAGCTAAAAAGATATTAAGAAGATTATACAATAAAAAAATATATTTTTAAATAGATAAAATAAAAAAAAAATATGTATGTAACAATAAAACTAAACTAAAGAGAAGTACGGAGTATAAGAAGTTTATACAATACGAATGCTTTTAGGACTTATGACAGAAGTCGGTGTGTTAGACACATCACAAATGACTATAAAAGAAATACTCCTTCCTTTTAAAAAGTATAATTATATATTTTTTTTCTTACACAAAGTCTACTTACTTATATAATTACTTCGTAGTACTAATATTGAGTTATTTACTCCCTCCATTTTTTAATAATCGATTTCTTAGATTTGACACATCGTTTAAAAAAATTAAATTGATTATATTATAAATATTAATGTAATATGTATTTTTTTAATACTCTTGAACATAAATTCATAATTAAAATAAGTAGGAATAGTAAAAGGTAAAGTGAGAAAAATATTTTTTTGAAAAATGATAATTATTTTGGAATAGATAAAAAAAGAAAAAAGAACAATTATTCAGAAACAAATAGGTACTACAGAGTATCATTTTGTGATTCACTGTTATACCTTTGGTCAGATATTCACAAATTTACTATTAATATTAATAAAATAATAAAAAATTAATAACAATAATAATAAAAGTAATTATTATTATTATTATTATTATTATTATTATTAGTATTATAATGTAAATCACACTGTGATGAGGCTATTTATGTTTTTACTAGTACTTTTGTCCGTACTGATGGCACGGTGCCAGTTTAAAAATTTATCAATAAATGAAGCAGATACTTTGGAAATGAACTACTAAAAATATTATCTTCTTAAAAAAATTGAATTTTAAATAGAGCCTCTTTGACCGGAACGGAGAGATTAATTAATAATTTGTATACAAAATTGCGGGCCGAAAAAAACAGGTAGGACAAAAATTAAATTGATTAAGTTAATTACGATAACAGTTAAAAAGAAAAAAAAACAAATATTTCAAATTACAAAACTTACGATTTTTTTTTAATTTTTAAAATTTGTATACGAAAAAAATTTAAAAGAAAAAAATACAAATATAAATTTTCGCAACCATAAAACTGTAAAACCATAAATCTATAAATTAAATATTTGTTTAATTAGTAAATCACACTCAATAAATGGCGGAAGATGGGAGTTGCAACGGCCTTCGCATATCTTAGTAACTTACAAATCAGTAAATTATAAAAATCAGGAAATCAGTAAATCAAAGTAAATCACAAACCAGTAAACAGCAGAAGAAGGGAATTGGTAACGGCCTTCGCACATGTGAGAGTTGAAGAATATTCTGACCTTTGGATCACTGTAAAACAGTAAATCCTGACCCTTTTTATCACAAGTCAATTGTAAGCGTGTAACACTGAGCTGTATTGTATTATAGATATTTGAATTAAGCGTTTTTTTCAAATTACTAATCAAACACACACAAACACACTAACTTATGAAAACTGATCAGCACTTTCAAAAAATTAAATCAAACAACATTAGTTGTTAGTCATCAGTCATAAGTCATAAAGAATAAGTCATCAGTTATAAATAATAAGTA
Source organism: Codonopsis lanceolata (assembly GCA_013146195.2). Classification (NCBI taxonomy): domain Eukaryota; kingdom Viridiplantae; phylum Streptophyta; class Magnoliopsida; order Asterales; family Campanulaceae; genus Codonopsis; species Codonopsis lanceolata. The sequence continues at coordinate 116,519,833 of CM028381.1, read as the reverse complement.
ATAATTCATCAACACATATCAATAAACTAAATCAAATTTGGTCTGTATTTAGTGATTTTGTCTATATTACTATTGTTTGTGTTGCAGATGAATCATATTAATTTTAGGATTAAATAATTTTTTGGTCCCTGAACTATCCACAAATTATGCGTTTGGTCCTGCGACTTTTTTTGAAATGTGTTTGGTCCTTAAACTCGGTTTTTGCTAAGAGATTCCCCCTTCGTGGGGTTACCGTCAATTTTTCCGTCAAAATTTATTTAAAATCCCGAATTTGCCCTTACCTTGACTTCTCACTATCTGAATCAAAATTGACTGGCTTGGATCTCTAATGGCTTCCACCGGTTGAAATGAATGTAACGACGGTGAGAGAACGACCATCACCATTACCGCAAAGAAAAAAACTCTGCTTCTGACAATTTTTGGGGTCAGAAATGGATCGAAGAAACTAAAGAAGAAATCGGAGCTGGAAGTAGTCGGAATCTATGGCATATTAAAGAGAAGAAGTCAGAATCTATGACGTTAGCCTTTCCTACTCTGATACCCCGTTCAACCCAACCACTTCACTTTACCGTGAGTTTTTTTAGTCAAAATTTATGTTATTTGAAGGCTAAAATTCAACGGAAACAAAGTAGACACACTATAAACATGAATTGAAAACAAATCAACAAATTCAACACATTAGGCTCACAAATCACCGTACCATTAACGAGCAAACTACAAATCTAATCACCGACACTTACAACCACCATCACCAAGACCAGGTACGAAAACCCTAGATCCCTTCCAACTACGACCCCGATTCCGACAGAGTACCTTTCAAGCCTCGCTGTCTTTATTGCCTCAATTGAGCCGCTCTCTTTTCTTAGATTCACCCTCTCTCCCGCCTCCTTCCTGCCTCGATCTTCATCTCTCACAGCTCCGACCAAACTTCCATTATCGGAATTTGGGTGAGGAGAGATGGGGGTTGGTGATGGCGGCCAGATCTGCTACAGAGAATGGAGAGAGAGAGAGCCGGCCAATGTGAAGACGCGGTTCACTTCCTCAGCTCCAAATGCAGCCTTGTGGAACTGTATGGCGTCGTTAGCCTTCCATGCCTCCACAAAACGTCACCACCTTCGAGTTTCCGTTCTGTGCCCCTCCGTTCAAAGCCTCTTCCGCCATTGCTACCGGTTGAAGAAAGAGAAAATGAGGAAGTGAACCGAAACTATGCGTTTGGAATTAAATAATTGGGTTTTCAAATAATTGTAAGGGATAGGGCTAAGGGTATATTTGGGTTTTCAAAAAAAATTTAACGGCAAAAGTGACGGTAACCCCATCAGGGGTTAATCTCTTAACAAAACCCTATATTAAGGACCAAATACATTACAAAAAAAGTGCAGGGACCAAACGCATAGTTTTGGTATAGTTTAGGGACCAAATACATTACAAAAAAAGTGACGGAAACTATTGTTTGTGTTGCAGATGAATCATATTAATTTTATGATTGTTTATGAAATGATTTTTTTTTTCAAAATTGTTTATGATTAAGCCATTGAAGGTTTATTTCGTGGAGAGTTAGTGGGGGTGAGCAAAGCCAAGTGCTGCGATGACGAGGAAGGTAATGACTTTCAGCCGTGTATGTTCCCCATCACCTATGTAGACTTCTAGGTCGACTGTGCATTTGACGTCGACTTTGTGGTTCGTGAATCCTTCCAGAGTCCCCAAGTAGGGTTTCAAGCGAGCATCGATGAGACCGATTTTCTTGAAACAATTGTAGTAAAGCACGTCGCAACATGCTCCTGTGTCAACAAGCACTCGATACACCTGCCAATTGTTAATCAAAGCTGATATAACCAAAGGCTGCTCAGAAGCTAACGTTGTACTTGCTAATTCACTGCGAGTAAAGTGAATAGTCTGCTCGTCAAACCGAGTCACTGGTGACGTGCTCATCACCTTTGACAGCGAGTAGATGTGCTTTCCCAGTTGAGTTGAGCTGGGTTCTTCCTCGAGAATGACGTTGACTACTCCATGTACTTGAGGAGCATTTCCCATGTTTCCTCCGTTTCCTCCTCGAGCAGGAGGGTCACGACCATTATTCCCATTGTTATTTCCTTGCTTGAATCTGTCAAGACATCCTTGATTAATCAAGCCTTGGATTTCCTTTTTGAGGATGAAACATTCCTCCGTGACATGCCCCACATCGTTGTGATAAACACAAAATTTTGTGTTATCCCGATATTGGGCTGTGTCTGGATTCATGAGGTAGGGAGCAGGAGGATCATTCTGGATCTGCATCATGATTTCCTCCCTTAAAGTGTTCAGGGGAGTAAAATGTTTCTCTCTAAATCGCTGAGTGGAATAAGAAGTCCTGTTTTGATCTCTCTAAAAATTATTATTGTTTCCTGAGCTAGGAGCTGCTGTTGCCGCCGAGCTACTTTTTGCTTTCTCCTTGGCCTTTCCTTTCCGGTCAACCTTCGTCGAGCTAAATAACTAGCCCGGGCAAGCATCTCACCTTGAGTTGCTGGAGGATGCATTACCAATTCCTTTTTAGGCCCCCACTCCACATGTTATTCAAAAAACAAAGTGTGACCTCCCCTTCAGTCATGCACGTGACCTGCTCGAGCACCTTTGTGAATCGCTCCACATAACTGTGAGAAGATTCATCAACTCCCTGGACCACCTTACAAAGATCAAAAGGACTTTTTAGAAGAGCTCCGACGGAACCAAATTATGGTAAAAACTTCTCCTCTAGATCTTTCCATGTTGTTATAGATCCTCTTGGGAAACGTCCCAACTAGCATCGGGCTTTGCCCTGAATAGCCCCTACAAATGCCTTCATTTTTAAGGCCTCATTGTTCGTTACCAAGCTGAAATGTGCCTTAAACGAGCGCAACCAATCTCTTGCACGGGTTTTTCCCGAATATTTGTCGAAATTTGGAAAGACAGCCCCTTAACCAGAAGGTGTGTTTTCGATCCAGTCTGCAAAAGGACTACCGTCTGTTGACCGAACTGTCCCGTTAGGTCGGCGACCAGCCTCCCATCCATCCATCCTTGTCTACACTATTGCCTAAACCTCAGCCATTGTTTGAGGTTGTGCTGGTAATGGTGCCGCAGGGGTCACCGCGGGTTGAGCTACAGCAGCTAGCGGTGCCTCAATCTATTATGCTATAATATGTTGGGGAACCCTTGGTGGTCTAAGGGCCTTATGGTGATCTTTTCGTCTGCCATGCTCATGACGAAGTGATGTCCGACAAGATCGATGAGAGTAATGAGACCGAGAGTGATAGGAACGTTCATGCTCATCTCTTTAGCTCCGTCTGCTGGCAGGCTGTGACTCAGCGACCATACTAGGCTCTCTGGCGCGGCGTCTATCTCGTCCACGCCTTTCCTCGTGGATTTAAACCACACGAGTCCTTGATTGTGGCTGCCACCACTTTTTGCTCGATTTCGAGATGGTGCTTGATCGATAACCAAAGGGGGTCTGTGTGGGGTATGACTACTAACACTAGGCACCCTTTCCACCATTTGTGGAGTACTCACTACAGGCATGATTGGAATTAGTTGTTCCTCTATGGGAACTGGTGGCTGACCCAACGCGACCAATTGTTGGTTCAGTATGAACATCCCGCTCAAATACTGAGCCTGATTGCGAAGAGCCTGAGCCTGTGCTTGCTCATTTAGTGGGACAGGTTATGCCACCGGGTTAAGTCGAGCAGCTTCTCGACGTTGATTCAGTTGATCACGCAATTCAACCGAATTGGCCCTTTGTTGTTGCAATTGATTTCTCAAATCGGGCTGAGGTGGATCATTCACTAGGATGAAACCAGCCTAGCCTATTGGTGCATGTTGAGCTGCTGCCTGGGACCTGGTCATTACCCCGCCTATTGGAAGGAGACCATTCCTTGGAAGCTGATCGGGCTGAGGAATCCCCTCGGGTCGATTATTGATGGGTGGCCAATCTCCTTGGTGCACAGACACATCCCCACCAACATTTCCACTTGCTCCAACATGTCCCTTACCGTTCTTAGCCATGCTAATAAAGTTTTCAATGAAATGAATTGAAGATTTTCGTTTCCCGGCAATGGAACCAAACTGATGCTAGACAATTTAGTCTTGGGCCGTTCCTTGCGGTGTTTAGGATATTTGGGCTTATGTGAAGGTATGATCCTGTGAAAACCCAGTCAAAAGAAGAAAACCTTAGAAGGAATGCAAGGCAGGGCCTTGCGAAACCCCTCATGCGTGAGAGTAAGTCTTTTAGCTTGTAGAAAGCAAAGTGACAGAGTTTCGGTGTGTAAAAATGAGTGTACCTTTGAAATGAAGAATTGCAAGGTATATATAGTCCTTTTGGGAGTGAAATCCGGGCTGAGTTATTACTATGGAGAGATCATAGGCCTTTATGACCATAAATGCGGGTTGACCGCGTAACTGACGGAGCAATGGCTTAAATCTCGGACTCCAGAGTTATCTGAGAGTTAGGCTTGGAATGAATAATTGTCTTATTCGAGCAGTCATGCTCCCTGCTCGATAGAATGGTAGGAGGATTCCTGCTCGGTAGATATGTAGGATGTTCTACCTAGGTTATCCTGCTTTGGTGACCTTTTTCCTGATCCCTATCTTCTATGCGCTTATCACGTGAGGGCACATGTACCCAACTCGTGACCAGGATTTGGGCCGAGCTCATCACCGTCTTACACACGTTTTTGTCATTTTCTTATTGTGGATCAAGATTTAATATATTTTCGTTTGTTGATCTAATTTTGTTTATTGAATAAACTAATAAATCATATTGTATCAAATTAAGCCCCTAAGGGGGGTGACCCAATGGTAGACATGAAGCTTCACAAAATTTGAGATTGTCCACCCTAATTACAACGATTATTTATAAAGCAATGCAAATAAATCTTTAATTATCTAAAAAAATTAGTCGTGGGTGATTTGTTTTGCTCATTCCAATCCTGGGGTACCTTGTCAATTGGCACGTCCCCACCGCACCCCATCTCTCAAGCTCAACTCATTTGGACTTTGGAGTCATGACTCATGCATGTACTCTTTTATAAGTAAATTTACAAAATTGCACATTTTGGGGAAACATCAATTTATTAGCAATAGCAACCATTAACCACCTTCAATCTCGTCGGCAGTAACAGCCGTTAGGACTTGGGTCACTCCTCAATTTAAATTTTTTACTACTTATTAGCCCCGACCACTCTAACTTGTTCTATTCGATTGGATTTAGCCAAAAATTGTGTTTAAAAAAATAACATGATCATACTTCTAATAACACTAACCATTGTGCCCACCCAAATTCCGCTCATAGCCAGGAATTAAGAAATAATTTTAGTTCCGTAAAGAAAAATTAATAAAAAATTAAAATTGATATTCATACTCTTGAATTTTTAAATATAATTAAATGTTCAGAAACTTCAAATCATAAGTTGAATTTGAAGATTGTAACTACAGTAATGTTGCTACGTAACATAAACTATTCCATTGGTTTATGCAATGAGACAAGACTGATTATTACAAGACTTGGAAATCAAGTTTTAGAATGCAAACTCCTTTCAAATGACAACTCTGGTAGAACTGATCTTATTCCAAAAATATCATTGACGCCTTCTGATCCTAAATTACCTTTCAAATTTCAAAGAAGATAATTTTTCCTGATGGTGTCTTATGCGATGTTAATTAATAAAAATCAATCTTTGTCCAATGTTGACATATTTTTGAAAAAAATCATGTTTTCAGTAATGGACGGACAGTTGTATGTCACTTTATCTAGAGTTATTAATATGAAGGATTTCGAATTTTGTTATCTGAAAATGACAAAACTAAATAGTTGTACTACAACGAATGTTGTATTTAAAAAAGTCTTCCAAAATGTATGATAAACATTCTTAGTTAAAGAACTGTTCATCTATAGTTTTATTTTGCTTAATATTTTTGTTTTATTTATTTACTTCTTTATTTAATTGAAACTTATATTTTGTATGATATTCAGAAATTTGTGTAATTTGTTAGCATTAAAGGTATTTATTTTCCATTTTTTTCAAATTTAATTTTAGCCCGTGCATCGCACGGATGCTATACTAGTGGAGTATTAATATTAGAATATATTTTTTGTATTTATTCTTATATTTTTTTCCGTAATATTTTACGTGTGTTTGCCAAATACCAGAAAATGTTTTTCAGCATATTTTGAAAAGATTTACCAAACACTTGAAAATGAAATCTTTTTATTTTACAAAAATCATTTTCTAAAAATCATTTTTCGTAAAATGAACGGAGCCTAAGGGTGTTTTAAGTTTTTTTTTTTTTTTAATGACTCTAAAATCTAAATAGTATGATTGAAGCATATATGAGTATCTTTGATGTTGAAATCTTTAGTGTTGAAATGACTTTTGAACCTTTTTAAAAACTCTCCTTCGTCAAAGTTTGCTTTTGACCGCAATCAATTTGTTTCGAGAGCGGAATCGTGTGGCTGACCGTCTTGCGGATGAAGCTCATGTCCAACAAGTTTGCAAGCATTTCCCTACTTTCACTTCTCTTTCCAGCGAAGTGAAACTTTTATTAGCTATGGATAATTATGGTTTTTCCAGTTTTTGGATTTGTCGTAATTAGGAGTCTTCAGATTTTTAAAAAAAATGGGGAAAAAAAAACTTTTTTTTAGCAAACGTACTGATTAGGGGTAACCTATTTTAACCGCACATTTTCAATACTATAAATATTGACAGTGTACTAATTTTAGGGGAAAATATTCGAATTGTACAAATAATTTGGGCAAAGTGTCATCAATTTTTTAAATTCCCGTCCAACTTCGTTAACAAAAGGATGATGTGGATTATGTGGACAATAACGGGGTCAAATATGATACTTATGGAAAAATTAAGGGTACAAAAGGAAATTGATTACTGATTGTATAATTTTTTTATGGATTATGTGGACAATAAAGAGGTCAATTATTTTTTCTTAAATTATACATAAGGTTAAAGAAAACAATAATTTAAAAACAGAATAAGTATTTTTAAAAAATTAAATTTTAAAATAACAGATACCAAAATAATACGATGAATTCTTTATTAAAATTGTACGGTGTGAACGGAGGGAGTATAAAATAAAGTAGTTGAAAAAACCATCTTACCAAAAGGTTATAAGCATGAAAAGTTGAGAATAACAAATTTGATAAGACCTGCAATACGTACAATAATTAAGGCTTGAGGATATTATTTTATTTTATTTTATTTATTTTTTAAAATTGTGAAAATCGAATAACATTGATACATAGAAACACATAGAGAAATTAAAGTAGCAAACGATCCCGAAACCAATAGAATAGTTTACTTGTGCCTTCATTGGATATATCATATATGATATATTGTAACAATTTTATTTTTATAAGAACATAATTAATAATATTATTATTAGAAAAATAAAAATACTTTTTGTATACATACTTATTACTTGTATAGATTCTAGTTGTGTGTGGGCAGTTAAAAATCGTTACTAGTCCTGTCCTTAGAATTAAGCATAATTACCATTTTTTGATAATTTACATCAAAAACAAAAAAAAATATTCTTTCACTACTAACTCTACAATCCAACATATCTTTCCTGTCATACCATTCTAAATTATAAGTAGACAACCCCCTTCTTTTTTCATCTTTTTTCTTATTCTTTCTTCTATCTATCTGGCAGCGTAGGTCTTGATCGGTCATTAAGAAAGTCGCGGCGGTAGAGGCTGCTGGGCGGGGAGTTTTAGAACACTGTGTGTGGGTGACAAGCGACAAGAGAGGAGCTCTTAACGTATCAGTGGTCCAACTCCAACAGTCCAACCTACCTCCATTTGGATGGGTACTTTGCCTCTTCACGTGATGTCTTCAGTCCCTCAAATCAAAAAAATCCCCACCCCCATCCCCACAACTCCACAAGGCAGGCACTACAACATGTTTTAGGCTTTTAGCTCATGTACAGAGAGGCGGCCCCAACATTAAGGCCCTTCAAAATTTTGGATAAATTGTGAGTTGATCCATTTTTTTAAGTTTTTAATTATTAAAGTAATTTTTTTAATTAAATAAGTATTTGGTCCCTTAACTATTTTAAAATTCTGCGTTTCATCCCACTTTTTTTTATATGTTTTTGGTCTCTCAATTTGATTTTTTTGATCAATTCTTCCTTCCTATTGTTACCGTTACTAAATAATTGAGACGGTAACTCCCTAAAGTTTGAACATTTTGAAAAAGTTAGCTAATGTTAAATTTTTTTAGTAATAATAATGGTAGGAATGAGGAATTGACTAAAAAATTGAATTGAGGGACCAAATGCATACAAAAAAAATAATTGGATGAAACGCTGAGTTTTGAGATAATTCAGGGACCAAATAATCATTTAATCCATTTTTTTTAACCGAAAGAAGTTACTTTTTGTGACAAAATGATTACGATACCTTTAATGAACCATATGCGCGCTACGGAGGTCATTATTTTTGCACCGCGATTCATCAATTTTACTGTATTATTTTTTGCATCGCAGTTCAATAGTTTAATTGTGTAGTCTAATTGTACCACGATTCATCAATTTTATTGCATTTTTTTTTCACACAACTGTTCAATAGTTTAATTGTGTAGTCTAATTGTATTGCGATTCAACAATTTTATTGCATTTTTTTTTTCGCACAACTGTTCAATAGTTTAATTGTGTAGTCTAATTGTACTACGATTCATCAATATTTGTACCGCAATTCATCAATTTTATTGCATTATTTTTTGCATCGTGGTTCAATAGTTTAATTGACTAGTCTATTTGCACCGCGATTCATCAATTTAATCCGATATTTTTGCACCGCGATTTAAAATAATTTAACTGTCTAGTTAAATTGCCCCGCAATTCAAAATCGTAATGAAACAGACCATGTCCTCAGTCTTCTTCCTCCTTGTCCTCCGTCGTTACGCTTCTTATTACTCCACATTCGTCTTCGTCCATACTGTGAAAATCCTTCAATTCATCCCCGTTTCGTTGCGTAACAATGATGATTTTCAAATCCAAAGTGTGTTACCGGAGCTATTGAAGGAGACGATATCATTTTCGGAACAATATTTCCAAAAGTGGTCTTTTACGGTTGAAAAAAAGAACGTTAAACTTTTGATGTTAAAAACTTTGAAATATGAACCGGCTAAAATTTTACCTAAAAATTTAGGCCCCAATATATAATGATATATAAGAGAACAAATGATCACTTTGATCATCATTTAATAATCAACTCATGAAAAATGAATGTAAAAATCAATTTGATACTCATAAGCTACCCAAACAAAAAATTCAAACAACTGTTTGACACAAATTCTAATAATCTTTCATACCCTATCATCTTTATCTCAAATAACTTTAAAATTTGAAAAAAAATATTTAGTGTCCAAATGAATCAAACAAAGTCTGTATTTATAGATAAAAATATGTACTTCTTAAAAATATCTTTATTTTTATTTTTTTGAATTGTAAAAATGCCATAAATCAAAGAAAAAATAAATTAATGGGATCCATTTTTTTGCAAATTGCACCTTTTTTTTCCCCCAAAAATGTAGTCTCTTTGGCAGAGAAGGGGGAAGCCAAAATCAAAGTAGATCTCCACTTTAATTTGGGAAATCCTTTCTTATTTCTCAAGATTCTTGGGAAAGCCTGTGGTGATACTCCGTTAAGCCCACTCTAAGGAGAGATAACTAAAGGACCATACATGCAGTAATTATAAAGGGCCGGGTTTGTCTACTTAACCAGCTCGTGTATAATACCGAGCACGTACATCTGCTTGTTGCTCATGTGGTCGTTTATCGGAGACGAGCAGCGTGTTCTCGTGTACAGCACATGTTTTTCTCATGTGTCTCTCACATTGGGCTCGTGTGACGACTGTTTGGGCTATTTGTCTATTTGATCCTGGCAGCTCAAAAGGCATCTATATATATATAAAAGCAGGGTAGTCTATATAGGAAAAAATCCCGCCAAAACTTTGTTTCCTAAAATAGAAACTCCTATTAATAAGAAACAATTAATGAATTCTTTAATTAAATAATTCAAAAACTCCTTGAAACTTCCACCATGAATTATCCAAATTTGCACATTTTTCTTCCAAGTCTCGATTGTATTAAACGGAAATAAATCAACACATTGTAAATGATGATTAATGAAAATAGATTAGTTCACAATCACCGTCTCCTTCTTCGTATATGATCAGCTACCTGTAAGAAAGATGAACCCATCAAATATTGTTCGACATTTATTTCAAAGTCTCCTTCCTCACCTAAACTGTGATACTTCACAACATAAACTCATCAAATATTGAAATATTATACTAAAAAAATCAAGTAAATCAAGAAATACTCAAATTTTGAAATGTAAAAAAACCATTGACAAATTAGAAGTACTATGGAATACAAATCACCATAAAAAAATATCTTTCAAAAATTCTAAATGATTAAAATAGTTCGGAGATTTATCTAAAAATAAATAATAAAAATAGATGTATAAAAAATATTAACAAATTCACAGTAGATCTAAATGTCAAAAAATATTTTTTTATACAAAAAAAATAAACACAATGTTTTATGTGATTTCATTAGATTTGAATACTCCTCGAAACATTAATTATTTTTTTACAGCAAACTTTATCATTTACAATTGCGTCTCTTATAACATTAAATAGCCCAAACTCCTTGAAACACACACCATACTATTAAACCCCAAAAAAATTTTCTAAAAATTTGACTTTATTTTATCAGATCTTAAATATACAAGTCTCTAATTTTTAAATCAAAACAAATCAGTTTTTTTTAATAGAAAGTAGTTGCCTCCAACATTATTTTTTCTTTATTTTTGAAATTTTGTTTTTCTTCTTTATTTCGCTTGAGTATAATTTAATTAAAAAAATGTATGACCGTGCGTTTAACGCACGGGTGTAAAGCTAGTTAAAAACAAAAACTTGCATAGATTCAACTCACTTATTGAAACGTGTATCAAGTCAATATGAGACACTTATTTTAAAACAGACGAAAGAAAATAGTTTCTTTATATGAGGATGTTAGTTTGGAAATTAACTTCAAAGTGTTAGTTAGAAGAATCAAATCTAAATAAATAGTTACTGGAAGCCATAGTACGTAAAATACAAGATGAATATAGTGTGCATAGAAAAATACATACAAAAAATACTTATTATGCTTGAATTTGAAGCAAAACCTAATTACCACTCAAATTAACTAACCCATGTAATTCACACAACAATATTCTCGTGGATACTGTGATACGAGAAAGTTTGTTGCTGCCCTCTAATTTCTTGTAAATGTATACATTAACTTTTGTGTATAAAATATTGTGAATTTGCTAGGCTTTAATTTTGGCACTTCAAATCTGAATTCAAATATGGACTTTATGAGTAGAATGGACCGAGTATTTAACTTGCCCTTGTTGATTCGAATCGATGAATATTATCTACAACTTATAAGATATTAAAGTCATTTTACTAAAAAAAAAAAAGCTTTCCTAAAAAGTAAATCTTAATGCAGCACCTATTAAATACTTAATACAACATTTTTTTAGGAAAAATATTATTTTACCCTTAGTCACACACACACACACACATATATATAAACAAAAAAATTTAAAAATAATAATTTTTTGAACACCGCCACTGGCTGCCACCACCTTCTCCCGGCTGCCATCACCTTCCTCCGCCCAGCCTGTAGGCCCAACACACATCGACTAGCCTTCACCCAGTCCCTCCCACCCAGCCCATCCCACCAACTGGCCCTCTCCTAGTCTCTCCCCCTAACCCAACACAGCGCCTGCCCCTTGCCCAGTCCCTCCCACCCAGCCCAGCCCACCGACTGACCTTCTCCTAGTCCGTCCCCCATCCTAGCCCACCGACTGCTGCTTGGGTAGTCCCACCACCACCCCAGCCCCAGCCCAACCCATCCCAACCCAACCCATTTTTTTTAATTTAAAAAAAATGGACAAAGGGCAATTTAGTCCATTTTTAAAAAAATGATGTATTAAATATTTTTTAAGGACTCTATTAAGTGCTTATGTTCCCAAAAGGTAAATTATCTTTGTATACTTATTTGGGGTGGTTTCCTGTAAGACGGTCTTACGGATCCTTATCCGTTAGACGGAATCTCATTTAGAAATTCGTGGGTCATAATAAATTAATAATACGTTATAAAAAGTCATAAAAACCAATCTGTTGAGATGATTCATATCACATTTCATAATGGTTAGCAATCATTGCGTGTGGTCTTAGGTTCGAAACCTCCTAGGGTAATTTTTGAGTTTTATTGTCAAAGATGTGTCATTTTGGGCTTGGCGTTGTTACTTTAAATTAGAGTGTCACTTTTAAACATAGAATGTGTCGCTTTTAAGTTTTACGCGTGTCACTTTTGACAAAAAAATCACTTTTTATCTTTAAATTTTTATTCATAAGTGTCACGTTTAGTATGTCACTTTTAAATAGTAATTGTGTCACTTTTAGACATTAGGTGTGTCACTTTTGATAAAACAACTCATTTTTATAATCATACAATTTGTATCAATAAGAGTGTCACTTTTAAACTTTGAGTGTGTTACTTTTAGGACTAAAGTATGTCACTTTTGGGCTAGTGATTTTAACAGCAATAACCAATTGAATACTACTGAAATATATCTTCTCATTCATAGAAATATATATAATCCCAAGTGTCAATCGTTAAAAACACAAAACCATAATTTTTTCAAGGTAAAGTATATGTTTCTTACTCAAACTTACAAAATTTTATTGAAAATATGTCTAAAATAACCGAGCATTAGGAGTCTTGGAACCAAATTCCTTGGCTTGATGAGAATCAGAAAAATCAGTAGTCTTTTTCTTACTATTGTCAATACTTCTCTTATTTCTTTTTCTCCTTCTCTTCGTAACAGAGCGAACAAGATTTCGGTATGTAATAGATGAACTTGAAACACGAGATGATTCATTTTGATTCGGTAAATTCTTTAAGGAAGAGTGTCACTTTTTAGTATTAAATGTGTTACTTTTTAGTATTAAGAATGTCACTTTTTAGTATTAAATGTGTCACTTTTCAGTATTAAGAGTGTTACTTTGTATTTTAATAAAAATTATAATAAATTTTCATTTATAGTGTCATTTTTAACATTAAAATGTGTCACTTTTGTGTTTTTAATGTGTCACGTTTGGTTTTAAATGTGTCATTTAGCATTTCATCAAAGTCCGTTAGGATCTGTCAAGTATCCCAAAGCAATTGATGCTAACGGATGACTAACAGAGCTAACAAAGGATTAAACTGCAAGGCATGAGAATTTGGCGGCAAACATTGAAAGTAGAGGGGCATCGGAGGAAATGAGCATTAAAACTAAATTTGAAGCTGGGGCAAGTCAAACCCTTGACCGCCGCCCATAAGCTAAACCTTAGAGGATAATCAATGACCAACTCGTCTAATCAATTTTTGTGATTATCATTAACATATTTAATTATTAACCCGCGAATTTCTAAATGGGGCTCCGTCTTACAGATTTAAGATCCGTATGTAAGACCGTCCTATACAAGTCTTTGCCTACTTATTTTATGATAAACAACTTATTTCCCTTTTATTTACTCCCTCCGTCCCTAATTTATTGTCCTAATTGATCCGGCGCACCGTTTAAGAAAACTTATTTGACTGGATTATTAATATTGGTTTAATGTATAGTTTTCTTCAAAGCCTATGTGTATGTGACTCATAATTAAAGTAGGGTGAAAAAGTAAGGGTAAAATGGTAAAAGTGATGTTCTAAAAAGGTAAGTTTCAAAGTGAACAATTATTTTGGGACGGACGAAAAAGGAAAGAAGGACGATAATTTAGGGACGGAGAGAGTAATAAATATCGACTTAGCTACATCTACAAAAATCATCCACAAAATCCACTTGCAGGATATTCATAACAAGAAGATATATAGTTTGAACTGAATTAAAATACCATATATCCCATTTCTAAAAAGTAAATTTCTCTAAGAAATAAAGAATTCAAATTTCATATATAATGGTATTAAAATTCAAGCATGAATCTTGAAAGTGAATGCCTTGAACCAGCTAAACAATAGAACTTTAAAATGAAATCTTATGAATTTGAAATCTACTATAAAATTAAATTTATTGAGTGATAATCCAATTTATTCAAATGGGTTGTATAATATGTGATAAGGGAAAAAGGTTCCTTACTTTATCATATTTTTTAAAAATATTCATATATATCAGCATACTTGTAAATTATTTAGTTAGGCGACCGAATTATAGTTCTGTCAACAAAGTGCTCCGTTTTTTAACATTCATTAATTTTTGTTGTTAAGTCTGTTTGAAATACTCATTTTACCCTTTCAGTAAACTAATTAGTGTGAACAACTATGACAAAAATAATCTTTTACACACCCTACTTTTTGCGAATATTCGTATAGGCTACCAAAATTTTTAAAATTATTTATATTAACAACATCCATTTTATTAAAAAGCAAAAAATAGAAGAAACGGAAAAGTTAAACACATAGTTTGTATTTGATAATTTTACCAAAAATATTAATAAAAAAATGTGGTTTTTTATTTAATATTTTCTCACGATACAGTAAAACTTAGAAAATCCAGTAAGTTTATATTATAAACTAGAAGTTACATTTGTTTTCTTAATATTTGTTGTAAAATTATCAAATACAAATCATGAGTTTAACTTTATGTTCCTTTTTTAATAAAATAGATGTTATTTCATATGAATATTTTGAAAAATTAGGGTGACCCGAAAGATATCTTGTATCATAGTTGTTCACACCAATTAGTTACTTAAAGGGTAAAATGGGTATTCAAACCAACTTAACAATAACAATTAACAAAAGCTAAAAAATGGGACAATTTGTTGAGAAAATCATAGTTCAGTGACTTAATTGAATAATTTTCGAATATGGTGACATATATGAATATTTCAAAATGGTAGAGTGGCCTGAAAGATTTTTTTCCCTATGCGATAATGATTTTTTTTTTCATGTCATTTTAGTATAAATTTCATTAGTCACAATTTTGTTTTCATAACTCAAACTTGAGACCTTTGACTAAGCTAGAACGATTCTTTATTAACTAATCTACGTGTTTGGTGATAGTAATAGTTTCAAGACTAAGGAAAGATCACAATGTTCACCAAAAAGACACTTAATGAGTTATGAATAATAAATTAGGACAATACCAAAATGTTCCACTAAAAAAACCTCATGTCTGAAAAGTCCAAAAAATTACTCTTTTATCTAAAAAGTCCCAACGTTAAACTCTTAAATACCAAAAAGTCCAAAATTTAGCGATTCTTCTAACATCGTTAGAGTTTGAGGTTTTATTTGAAAAAAAAAACTTATTTTTAACTTCAATGATTTAATGATTCAATATTTATAATAATAATAATAATAATAATAATAATAAAAGAAACAACAACTACAACAAATAGCTTACTATTAATTCTAACAATAATATTTAAAAAATCTATTAATATTATTATTGTTATTAATAATTTTATTATTATTAATAAATAATATTAATATTAATATTATATAATTATTATCACTACCCTGACTACTAATATTACTACCAAAATTTCATAAAAATTTAAATGTTAAAATTTTAAATCTTAATATGAAAAATTAATTTTAGATTTTATAGATTGAATAGTTGTTTTGAGATCATTATGAAAGTAATTTTAAATAGAATTTTGGTATTTAATACTAATAATGTTAATGAAAAAAAAATTATTATTATAATAATTGTATTATTTTATAACAATAATAGTAGTAATAATAATAATAATATTCAATACAATTCTTATCATCATTCTCATAAATTAAAAGAAAAATAAATTTTCGTTCAAATGAAAACTTTTAACATAACGACGTTCGTAGATATGTTAAGTTTCAGACTTTTTGGTATTAAAATTACGATTTTTGGAATTTTTAGATACGAGAATTTTTTGGTGGGGCTTTTTAGTTTTTTTTCCCTAATAAATTCCACATTGGATCGATGGTTATGTTTTCTACATTTTAAAAGATGGGGGTTTGACCGGAAATGACTACATCTCTAGGGTGCGAACTACAATATACTTTATTTGTCTTAGAATAATTTTATTGTTTGACCAATAATTGAACTGATAATTAATATTAATATATTGTGTAGTTGTCTTTAAAGTTTATATGCATATGACTCATAATTAAAGTAGGAAGAAAAAAAGTTAATGATAACATAGTACTCCTCCCATTCCAAAATAATTGTTTCCATTTTTATGTCAATTCCAAAATAATTGTATGTTTCAAAACTTTTATTTTTAGAAAAAAAAAAACTAGTTTTATACCCGTGCGTTAAACGCACTGACAAAAGCTTTTTTTAATTAAATAATATTCAAACAAAACGAAGAAATAAATATCATCATTGAAAGTTTAATATAACATTTTACGTTGATTTGAGTCAGTTTTTTTATTATTATTCCTCACTCTTAGAGCATCCCCAATGCTACCCTTCCTATCTCATCTTCTTAGCCGGGTCCTACTGCCACATACACATTTTTCTCTTCTTATTTCATTTAAGAATATATCTTCCCAATGTTAATCTTCTTATACATCTTCTTAGTTGGGTCCCACTGCCACCTTATTAACTTTACACTTCAATCTTATTTTTATATTTTTCAAACAAATAAATTAATTAAATTATAAATAAAGACATTAATTAATTTATAAATAATAAATTACTCACAATTTAAATAATTTATAATTTAATTAATAAATTATCAATAAAATACATATTATACATAACTCGTAAAATAACATAAATAGAAAATTACATAAAACGTTTAAATTGAAAAAAAATACATAATGATAAAGTTACATAAAACATAAATACTTAAAAATTACATAAAAACATAAATACTTAAAATTAAAATTAAAATTCAATAATTAAAATTACATAAAAACGTCACCGTAACGACGTCATATATGCTCAACCAAGTTGGATCGAAGTTCATGATGTGTGTTTTCTATCTCGTACCTTTGAATTTCGTTGCAGATATTCTTCAAATGCTTGTGTTGACCCATGGTTTACTTGTGGAGAGTCATATACGGTATCATCAACCTAGTTCATAATGTGATAACCCTCGGCTTCCACAATGATGTTATGTAAAATAATGCATGTGAGCATTATTTCTTTCAAGTTATCTCTATACCAAACCCTGGACCTTTGATAATTGTCCATCTTGATTGAAGTACTCCACATCTTTTCTTGCAGCCTCTTGCATCTCTTTGAATTTCTTTCGCTTAGCATCCGACGGGCACGAAAAACTCTTAACAAAAGTAGCTCAATCCGAATAAATTCCATCTGTTAGGTAGTATCCTTTTGTATAATGTTTGCCATTCACTTCAAAATTGCATGGCGGTGCATTTCCTTCGAGTACGTTATTGAACAAAGGTGATTTATATAACACATTAAGATCATTACGAGAACCTGCGACCCCAAAAAAATGCATGTCATATCCATAAATCTGCCGACGCAACTGCTTCGAACACAATTGTAGGCTTCCCATGACCTCTTGAATATTAACATTGCCAAGCCACTGGACAAATTTTCCATTCTCAGTGCATGCAATCAAGACTTCCTAACATACCTAGAAAGCCATGCCTTTGCTCGTGCATTTGAAGTAGACGTTTTGTATCATTAGCATTTGGTCTTCTCAAGTATTGACCTCCAAATAATTCAATAATACATCGATAGAAGTTGAACATGTACTCGATGAAGGTTGTTTCTGCAGTTCTGCTAATCGGAGGTACTCGTCGAGATGATCGGCCGGAACTCCATAAGCCAATTGACGGATAGCTGCCGTGCATTTTCGAAGTGGTGAGAGACCTACTTTTCCTACTGCATCAGACCTCTGTCGAAAACAACTTGAATGATTCTCCAATGCAATGACTATCTGAATGAATAAGTTTCGATGCATTCAAAAGCGTCGCCGAAATATATGATCGGGATACAATGGCTGAGATGAGAAGTAGTCATTGACAAGTTGAGTATTTCCCGCTACACGCTTTCGATCTATATACCTCCTTTTTTTCCTTTGGCGACGCCTCCTGATGTTGGCTTTCTCCGTTTCTTCTATCTGTTGTTGTAATGCAATTATCTCCAAAAATATTTTTTCACCTTCAGACATGTTGGATTCGTTGGATTCTTCGATATGACTGCTTGTGTTAGAGCTATTGGTAGAAGAAGATGAAGAATAAGACATCTTTAGTTGTATGTTGATGATTTGTAGCTATTAGTAGAAGAATATGACACCCCCTCATCTATATATACTTCTCAACAACGACTACTTTACAATGGTTAGTTTAAAACGATCACAAATTAAAACGGCTACTTTACAACAACTAGTTTAAAACGGTTACTTTACAACGGCTACTTTAAAACGGCTACTTTAAAAGAGCTAGTTTAAAACGATTACTTTACAACGGTTACTTTAATTAACCCAGTTAATAAGTAAAGTTACATAAAAACATTTTAATATTAAAAGTTACATAAAAACATTATAATATTAAAAGTTGCATAAAAACATTAATTATTAAAAGTTACATACAAACATTAATAATTAAAGTTACATAAAAACATTAATAATTAAAGTTACATAAAAACACAATAATATTACAAGTTACATAAAAACATTAATAAGTAAAGTTACATAAAAACATTAATAAATAAAGTTACAGAAAAATATTAATAATTAAAATTCATAGCCTTTTTTTCTCAACTGTGTCTTTACTTGCCCACATCCGTGTTGATACATGGAAACCTGTTCTAGAGTCATGTTTTGGATATCTTGAATAAGAAATTTTATGTCTTTTACGAGCCTTTCACGATCCTTTCTTTGTTTACTTGCAGCAGCAGCTTTCGCTTGAAGTTTTTTTTGCTTCCGCTTCAATTTTTTAAATTTTGGAGTACTTATCTAACGACAACGTGTAATCAGCCGTGCGTGTATGCAACTCATCTATATTTGAAGATTTTTCGACTTTCTTTTACCTTCGCATTTTTTTTTGCCGTTTTTTTCCCGTCGGACGAGTACGTAAATCGATATCTTCCACATCTTCAACATTCACACTAGTCTTAAAACAACCGCCATCAGAGTCTGACGTCTTAGACTTTTTATTGGTGTGAATAATATCTGTTTGCCTAAAATATGATACAAAAGAATTTCTTAACACTTCCCAAACATGATCAAAACTAAAGTGCTGACCTTTTTCTTGAAGGTATACCGCCCTTGCATTTTTCATTAAAATATCATCGCTCCAACTGCTGTGTTTAGCATTGACAAAGTCTATTGTAGATTTTATTGAAGCTTCTCATAGATGAAGCAATTCTAGTTGACCAACGTGGTGTCAACCTCGCGATATCTCTCGGAATCGATTCACTTAGGCGATGTTCGTTGTGATAATCAGCTATACACTTCCAATATTGCACACTCTTTTGACTATTACCAATTATTGGACATTGGCCAATAGTCTGCACAGCTTCCGTAAGTGCAAGATCTTCATCCTTGGTCAATCTTGTACGTGTTTGAGACTTGTGTTTTACCGGTACCGCTTCAGTTTCGTCATTCAAATAAATTGTTTCTAAATTGATTTGCGTCTCGGGAACGGATGACGGCGTTGCCGAAAAATTACTAGACGAAGTCCTTTCTACACTTGTTGGACGTGACTCATTAGAAGATATGTAAGGTTGAGAAATTGCACGAGGCGTACCTTGCGGAGTGAAAAATTGGTTTCTCGTAGGTTGCCAATAATTCGAAGGAAAATGAACGTTACTAGATGAATTCCCAATAGTTTGAGAAACTTGAAAATTCTGGAAATTTGGAAAATTAGTAAAATTTGGAGACATGTAGAAATTTGGATAATTGGGAACATTTGGATTGTTGAGAAAATTAGGTTGGTATTGGGTGTATTGCGGAGTAGAAGAAAATTGAGAATGTTGAACATTTTCGGGAACACGAGAGTTATGTGTATTTTGATTTTCTTCATTTTCAGAAGAATTCAATAAATTTTGAAAAAAAACTAGTATCTCTTGGATCAATTTGGATGCTAAGTATGTAGAGAAAGTGATTTTTTAGAAAAAAATATGAAGAAATAGTAGAGAGAATAAAAAAGTTGTGGGAAAAATGAAGAAGGTTGAGGTTGTGTATTTATAGGGGAGAAGGAAAAAAAAGAAATTTTTTTTAAAAGACAAATAAACGGTAAGTTTTAAAATGTGGGAAACGACTATAAAATTAAAAACCCCACCCCCTCCCAACGGTAAAGTTGGCTTTAATTTTTTTAAAAAAGTCATCATTCAGACACAACAGAGCTGGGCCCCACTGAAATTTTCTCACTCACTCGTCGCGTGAAGTGCACGCGCCACACACAGCCGTGTGTGACGCCCACCGCCCAGTTGCGCGCCCTTGCTTCCTCCTTTGATTTTTGCTTCCTAATTTGGAAGAAATAATTTTATCTATCATGCCATGTCATTTAGAAAGGCAACAAAGAATGTCTATCATTGCAAAAAGGGCAACTTCCTAATTGGAAGATAATTTTTGGAATAGCAATGGTGGTGCTCTTACATTTGCATCATAGAAAAATACACATCATACTTACATTAAAAGGTAAGATTCATATATTCTCTTTTAACTTATTAAAACACAAAAATATTAAGTAAGAAAGTCAATTACATTTTGTGTAAAGTACTAATCATAAGTTGCAATGTATTAAATATCATAATTTTTTAATGATATCTTTATTATTATATTTTTAAGTTATGAAAAATCAAACGTTTGACCAAAATATGATGTATTATTTATTTAGTAAAAAATAATATCATAAATTAGAAAAAAAATAAAACATATATAACTTTGAATCTACTTAATAATAAAAAATAAAAGATGTAACAAACATAACAAAATTTACATTGAGTAAGTGAGAGAGATCTATTTAAACCATTTTTCTTGTTTGAAATGATAGTAAGATTTGAATATTCTTCATGATTTGTTGAATCAACAATGGTCGAGATACTTGAAATTGCGAAAGGTGAGTAGGTGTACTTGTGTAGTAGCTGAAAAAAAAATATGTAATATTTTAAATATATATTAAATAAAATCTTTAATAAAATTTACTTTAAAATAGTATAATATATCATATCGTCTCATTCGTTATATTCAATAAATGAAGAACTAAAGAAGGATGTGAAACATTTTAATTAAAACCTCCAATATTATATTACTGGGAAGCAACATTTTCTTCAACACAATTTATTTAAGATTATTAAATTAAAAAAATAAACACCAAAAAATCATCCAGACATACTATTATTTTCAACTCGTGGACTAAATAATTCAAAAAGATTTTAATACATCTCATTCAAAAGATTTTAACAAAATTATTGATGAAAAATATTATTTTCTTATGACTATTTCCAAAATGAGAAATAAAAAAAAACTCATTGAAAAACACTAAAATGCCTACTATTTATAAAGTTAAAATAGTAAAATCTCAACTCCACCCTTAAGCCCCATGCCAAGTAAGTTGTCCATTTTAATCTATTATATATAATAAATACACCACCTTAAAACCTATTATATCCGTATGATGCGAGGTTAGAATAATATTTTTGTTCGTTAAAACTATTTATAATAAGATTATATAACTATTTTAGTATTCTATCTGTTTTCAAATTATCGTTTTTTTTTTACCCGACACACCGTTTAAGAAAAACGTAATTGACTGTATTATAATTTTTTTTGTCTGTGTTATTTCATTTAAAGCCCTTAAACATGTGCCCATAATTAAAATAAGTAAAAAAAATGTAAGAGTAAAGTGGTAAAAGTAATTTTTTAAAAGAGAAAGTTTTGAAGAAGACAATAATTTTAGAACGGGCGAAAAAAAAAAGGAAGACTTTAATTTGAAAACGAAGGGAGTAATAGTTATAAATTGAAGATATCCATGTATAATAGTGTATATGAAAAATATAAATTCCATACTAATTAAAGTGTGTCAACTTCTGTATAGTTCAAAAATCACATTTGAGTTTCATATATATATATACTTTTCACTTTCCCCTTATATTTTTTTACATAATTTAATTATGATCACATGGAGAAGAGAATTATAGAAAACCACGCATTATATAAATATTTATAATATAAATATTATTTTTTATTAAATGGTGTGACGGGTTAATAACAACCATTATTTAGGAACAAAATGAGTAAATATGTTGTCCTGAAAATCTATATATATATATATATATATATATATATATATATAAAGTTGGTGAAGAGCATTATGGTTGTGCCACCTCACCACCTTTAGATAAATCTTCATTCTAAATCATCCATGTGGAAGTTTTAAAAACCTTTGGTTTTCTAGCCATTAGCTAATAATAATACCTAATAACAATCAATATGATAAGGGGTATTAGTATTAGTATATATAACTTCTTCTATTGTCAATAGTAGAAGACTTATATTTAAAAAAAATTACAACTAACATTACTTCTAACCAATGTGAGATAAAACTCTTCAAGGTTAGATATTACTTCTAATTACTCACTTTTAACATCATACTTTAAGCTTTGATATCTTATTCATCCAAAACTTGATTTTGACAAATAAATATATCATTTCGATACTCTTGACGAATAGAACACAATTGCACAATTACCTTTGTCAACAAACAAATGACACTTAAAGAAATTTGTGCCTCAAGTTGCACAATTTCTTTTAATAAAAACACTAATTTTTTAATAAGTATTATATTTTAACTCTTGATATCTTATTCATCCAAAACTCAATTTGGACAAATAAATATATCATTTCGATGCTCTCACCAAGTAGAACACATTTGCACAATTACATTTACCAACAAACAAATGACACGTAAAGAAATTCGTGCCTCAAGTTGCATAATTTCTCTCACTAAAAACACTAATATTTTAAAACAAGTATTATACTTTAAGTCTTGATATCTTATTATCAAAAACTCAATTTTGACAAATAAATATATCATTTTGATGCTCTCACCGAGTAGAATACATTTGCGCAATTACCTTCGTTAACAAACAAACGATACGTAAAGAAATTCGTGCCTCAAGTTACACAATTTCTTTCACAAAAAACACTAATTTTTCAACAATAGAAGAGATGTATCCCACATTGGTTAGAAATTGATGTTGGTTTTAAAAATTATATTATTAAGTACCAATAGAAGAAATGCATCATGCATCATACATTGGTTGGAAAGTGATGTTGATTTTCAAAGTCACTAGAAAACCAAAAGTTTTTAAAGCTTCCACATGGATGCTTTAGAATGAAGATTTATCCAAAGGTGGTGAGGTGGCACAACCATAGTGCTCCTCACCAATTATATATATATATATATATATATATATATATATATATATATATATATATATATATATATATATATATATATATATGATAAAATATTTTTACAATTATTACCAATAGAAGATGTATATCTCACATTGGCTAGAAAATGATGTTGAGTTTAAATTATTTTATATTTATACTATAACACATTGTTTAAAAAGAAAATGTTAGATTTTAAAGACTAAAAACTTTCACTTTTACAAGAGATGTATCTCACATGGTTACAAAATATTCTACTATTATTACCAATAGAAGAGATGTATCACACATTGGTTAGAAATTGATGTTTGTATTAAAAATATTATTATTAATTACTAATTGAAAAGATGTATCATACATTTGTTATAAAGTGATGTTGATTTTTAAAGTTTTTTGTTAAAAAACTTCTACCATTATTACCAATAGAAAATGTATATCTCACATTGGTTAAAAAATGATGTTGATTTTTAATTATTTTAGATTATATAAAAGACTTACTATTATTAGCAATATAAGATATATATATAGTTTTTGTTTTCTAACTATTAACTAATAATAATACATAATAATAATCATAATGATAATGTGTATTAGTATTAGTATATATAACTTCTTCTATTGTCAATAGTAGAAGACTTATATTTAAAAAAATTTACAACTAACATTACTTCTAACCAATGTGGGATAAAACTCTTCAAGGTTAGATATTCCTTCTAATGACTCACTTTTAACATCATACTTTAAACTTTGATATTTTATTCATCCAAAACTTGATTTGGACAAATAAATATATCATTTCGATGTTCTTGACGAGTAGAACACATTTGCACAATTACTTTTGTCAACAAACAAATGACACGTAAAGAAATTTGTGCCTCAAGTTGCATAATTTCTTTCACTAAAAACACTAATTTTTAATAAGTATTATACTTTAACTCTTGATATCTTATTCATCCAAAACTCGATTTGGACAAATAAATATATGATTTCGATGCTCTCACCGAGTAGAATACATTTGCGCAATTACATTCGCCAACAAACAAATGACACGTAAAGAAATTCGTGCCTCAAGTTGCATAATTTCTCTCACTAAAAACACTAATTATTTTAACAAGTATTATACTTTAAGTCTTGATATCTTATTACCCAAAACTCGATTTGGACAAATAAATATATCATTTTGATGCTCTCACCGAGTAGAACAAATTTGCGCAATTACCTTCGTCAACAAACAAATGACACGTAAAGAATTTCATGCCTCAAGTTGCACAATTTCTTTCACTAAAAACACTATTTTTTCACCAATAGAAGAGATGTATCCCACATTGGTTAGAAATTGATGTTGGTTTTAAAAATTCTATTATTAAGTATCAATAGAAGAAATGCATCATACATTGGTTGGAAAGTGATGTTGATTTTCAAAGTCACTTAAAAACCAAAAGTTTTTAAAGCTTCCACATGGATGCAAGTATTTCACATTGGTTACAAAGTATTATACTATTATTATCAATAGCAAAGATGTATCACACATTGGCTATAAATTAATGTTGGTTTTAAAAATACTATCATTACCAATAGAATAGATGTATCATACATTTGGTAGAGGGTAATGTTTGTTTTTAAAGTCTTTAAATTGAAGACTTCTACCATTATTATCAATAGAATATGTATATCTCACATTGGTTAGAAAGTGATGTTGATTTTAATTTTAGATAAAAAAAAACTTTTACTATTATTACTAATAGAAGAGATATCTTACATTTGCTAAAAAATGATGTTAGTTTTAAAAGTCTTTAGATAAAAGACTTTTACTTTTATCGTCAATGTAATAGAAGAGATGTATCCCACATTATTTAGGAAGAGATGTTGATTATAAAATTTTTAAAATAAAAGACTTCTTCTATTATTACCAAATGAGGATATGTATTACACATTGGTTAGAGAGTGATGTTGATTTTAAAAGTCTACAATTATTTGCAATAGAAGAGAAATATTTCACATTGGTTATAAAGTGATATTGGTTTAAAAAGTTTTTAGATGATGTATCTCACATCGGTTACAAAGAAATGTATCTCATATTATTTAGAAATGAGTATTGGTTATAAAAGTCATTAGATAAAGACATTTTTTGTTATTACCAATAGAAAATATGTATCCACATTGTTTAGAAATGAATATTGTTTAAAAAGTATTTTATCCACTACTATTATTACTAATATAAAATATGTATACCACATGGTTAGAATGTGGTGTTGGTTTTAAAGTCTTTAGATAAAAGACTTAAACTTTCATTACCAATAAAAATATTAAATATGTATCTCACATTGTTTAAAATTGAATTATGATTTTAAAAGTTTTTAACAAAATGACTTCTAATATTATTATCAAGTTAAATGTTAATTTTAAAAGTCTTTAGATAAAAAAAATTACTATTATTATTAATACAAAATATGTATCTCACGTTAGCTAGAAACTTATATTAATTTTAAAAGTATTTAGGTAAAAAAATTGTTTAATATTAGTAACAATATAAAAAAAATTATAACAATAGAAGAGATTAACAATCTAATTATAATGTCTAAAAGTTATATTATTATTACAAAAATATATATATCTCACATTATACCCGTGCATAGCACGGGCTAAATAAATAGTTTAAATTACAAACATGACTTTTTCGTGGGAGCCTGGGAGGGAAGTATATCCTTTTTCGTCAATATCAGAAATGAGAATTATTGCTGGAAAGTCGCGACAGGTATACCGAAGACCCAAATTTTCTCTCTCTCGCTTCTCTCTCTCTCTGTAGGAAGCAAAATTAGGGCACAGAGAGGGATCGAACGAAGAGGAAAAGATTAATAGATTGATTGATCTGATTGAATAGAAAGATCGGAAAATGGATCAGGTATTGAATAAGGTTGGATCGTACTGGTTCGCTAATAAAGCCAACAAAGAGCTCAGCTCCGTCGGCAGTGACCTCAATGTACCTCTCCCTCTCCCTCTGTGTGCGTGTTTGAATCTGTATCTTGAATTTACGAGTTTTTTTATTGAATTTGATGATTATTTGATCATGGAGTTTGTTTTTATTTTGATAGCTAGCTCGTTGATTGTTTGTTTATGAATTATTTGATTTTTTGTGGCTTCAATTTGATATATTAGTGACGTGGATCTAATTTTGGTTTGCATAGTTAAAGATTTTGTATGATTCAATATATCATAATTATATCTCTAATTAATTACAATTTTGTTATGAATGCGGATTGAGAATTTTAAACTTCCTTAATGCCCTTGTTAACCGTTCGTTACCTATTAAGAAAACATGAAACTTTCTTAAGAGGAAACTCCAAAAATCTTTTATCTAAGAAATGGTGATTTAATACCTCAGCAAGGAGATATCATCAGAACTGTGAATTTTTTTTAAGCACCCTGGATAAGAAAGCGATAGAACTTTTCCGTCAAAAATGAAAACAAAGAAGAGTGGTCTGGAAATGCTAACCAGGTGTTGATTTAGTTTCTATTGGTTATCTATACACGTATTTATCATGTATAAGTTTATGTAGCATAAGCTTATAATTGATATCTGTTTAAATTGTTGGGTTCTTGAGGGTAACCTTTTTGGTTGGCATTGTTATTAGGAATGACTATTGCACATGTGCAATAGGTTTGGCTCGTTTTCACAGCTGGCAAATTAGGATTTATGCACAAGCTATTGTGCGTTGTGCTGTCATTCTAGTTATAATGCAATTTTTTAAAATTAATTTATCAAAAAAATAATAATTGTACATGTGCAATAGGTGTGAGTAGTTGAATTGTTCATTGGGAACAATGTTTTTGCAGCTCATAAAATCAGGTTTCGCGCATGAGATTACGGCGTAAAACTTTTATCATTGTTATTATCTCTCGTCATTTGATACAAGTTGGAACTCGATTCTTTAGTTTCACCGAAGATAATGTGTAATAAATACTTATAGTGATTCAACCTGAGGCTGAGGCCCATATTTTTTGACAAATATATATAGTTTATTCATTCGATATTGAATTTAACAGTTATTGCGAAGCAGAACTAAAAGGTATAACCGTGAACATTGGAATGACGCCAAAAAATATGGTCCATGGAATTTCGACAGTAGTTCCAGGGGGGTCATCAATTTACTTTCTTTTCTCAGAGTATTTTCTTAAGGTATAGCAATGAGCATCTCGATGATACTAGGAAACATGGTCCAAAGAATCTAAATAGTAGTTCCATGAGGTAGGACGGGGAAAGGTCCTAATAATGTCTTCTTTAATTCCTACATATTAATATATGTATTCATACATTGATCTACTAAATGTGTGGTTCCTTGGATGTGATGGCCATCACTTGCAACAATGAAAATATCATCTTCCTTCTATATGGTACGAATCAATTGTAGCAAAGTTATCACTTGGTCTGTAGAACCTGTTGGGTGCAATAGCAGTTGCATAGAGATTTTTTTGGTTGCAGATCATCCAGTCTTCCCACTCCGTACCTGGGTCTGCCTCTTGGTTTGTCCTTCAAGAATATCAATGTGTGGAATTCATTAGTGGAAAAGTTTGAGAGGAGACTGGCGGGGTGGAAGAGGCGGTACTTGTCCAAGGGTGGAAGACTTACTCTGATTAAGAGCACCCTTTATAATCTTCCCACTTATTTTCTATCCTTGTTCGTGTCCCTTGCCTCGGTATTAAAGAGAATTGAGAAGTTGGAAAGAGATTTCCTTTGGGAAGGGGATAAAGAGATGAGGAAATATCACTTAGTCGGGTGGGATTCAGTCTGTTCTAACAAGGACGATGTGGGCTTAGGAGTCAAAAATCTCAAATATTTTAATAAGGCGTTGTTGGGAAAGTGGTTATGGATGTATTTAGTTGATAAAGAGTCGATGTGGAGGAGATTAGTGGTGAGCAAATATGGAGTGGGTGATCACTATTGGTTCACGAAGGAAGTTCTGTTCTCCCATGGTTCTTGTGTCTGGAAAGGTATTATGGGAATATGGACTGCCTTCAACAGTTCCATCAAGTTCGAAATAGGCTTGGGGAATCAAGTCAAGTTCTGGAAGGACTTTTGGTGTAGGGTTAACACTATGCAATATCTATTTCCCATGTTATATAATATTACGGTTAATAAGGAGGAACTAGTGAGTTCGTTGGTAGTTAATCAAGGGGGGAACAGATCTCTGGAGCCGTGTCTTTTGCAGAAATCTGCATGACTGGGAGATCGAGGAGGCAGTGCAGTTCATGGAGTTTCTTCACGGATGTAAGAGGCAAGGCTTGAGAGAAGATAAAGTCATCTGGGAGGGTTCTGTTAAATCTTTCTACTCAAAGCTGATTGAGAGGGGTAGAGTTTCCTTCCCTTGGAAGGAAATATGGAAACCTAAAATTCTCAGTAGGGTGGCTATTTTTGTTTGGGAGGCAGTTAGGGGGGGTGGTGCCATTTTGACGAAGAGAATTTGAGATCTCGTGGCATGATTTACGTTAATCGTTGCTACATGTGCAAGAATGAGGAGGATGTGAACCACCTGCCGTTGCACCGCCCTATTGGTAGGGAGTTATGAATTCTTCTTTTCCACTCTGCTGGTGTTTCTTGGGCTGCCCATGTCTGTTATTGATATGCTTTGAGGATGGTCGTCATTTAATAGGAATATGAGGAATATCTTTTGAGAGTACGCCCCTATAGCGATTTGGTGGACCATCTTTCCGAGAGGAACACAAGGGCATTCTAGAATGTTGAATCTGATATTGAAGGAGTTAAGAAGAACTTTATGTTGTCTTTGCGATTCAGGTGCTTAACTGCCGATCCTACTTTAGAGTATCCTTTTTGTAATTAGCCTTTGGGTTAATCTTTTGTTCAGTGTAGTGTAGTATAGATTAGTTCCTGTATACTCCCAGTCTACAAGGACGCGTCGCCTCATTTGACACTTATTAATATTACTTATAGCTTACTTATCAAAAAAATGTACTCCCTCCGCTCCCGGTAAAGGGTTCACTATTTCATTTTGGGATGTTTTACTTAAAAAGTCCACTTTAAAAAATGAAGGCATAAAAGTTACTTTATTACTTTATTACTGATGTGTTACTAAAAGTGTCATTTTCTTAAAAAGTTGACTTTCAAATGGGAACTCTTTACCCGGAACGGAGGGAGTAAATGTTAAGAAAAAAATGTTTGTTATGCATTACTTAATGCAGAAAAGTGTTTATTTTCTAATTAACTTATTTAATGCTGGATAATATAAGAAAGTAGGTCAAACGTATTTGATCTGCCTAGTTCTATAAATGTAAACATATTAAAAAATGCTGTTACATGATTTGCATATCCATTCTAAGGTAGTTGTAACAGTGGCAGAGACTATTTCTTCTCATTATTTATTAGTTTAGATTCTAACATTAATTATCTCATAGAGCGATTCCAAATACTTTTCCTCCATTACTAACACCCTGCTGCTTTTTCTCAACATTAGAACATGTCAAGCAGTATTGAAGGAGGTGCGAAATGGATAGTCAACAAAATCAAAGGTTTGTTTTAGCTTTGAAGTGTTCTTATTTGACTATATCTTTCTTATGAATCACAACTTCGCAACCTACTGTACTCTGAAAGTTGTGCCATTATCAATTTATTGACGTGAGCTCTCTCATTCGCTCTAAGCATACCACTCAAGACACCGTTTGTCATTATCGTTTTCTGAATTTTCCGGTATTTGGTAGTGTCAGGAAAATGAGTCAACTGTGGATTATTTTAGAAGTCTAAGGTAAATGACCAACTGGGATGGTCTCTGTAGTCATTTTCCGCTAAATGAAGCTTCATCTTTCAACCATTGTTGTCTCTACTTATCTCTATCAAAAGTTATTATCCTCGGTTTGTTTCAATGAGATCGACTTGCATAAGCATGTTCAGCATAATTTCAACGTGTTAAACAAACATGGGAAAACCATGATATTTACATGAAGATGTTCTCCGTTAAACTCTATTAACCGAAATCAATTTCTGCAAGTCTTTTCTGTGAAACCAACCATAGCCGAAGCTTCTTGTCTGAATCCCATTATTGGCTCTGGTGGCCTCTAGTTGATTACACTAATGTGTTTTATTTGCAGGAAAAATGCAAAAGTCACTGCCTGAACTGCTCAAGGAGTATGACTTGCCTGTAGGCATCTTTCCCCGTGATGCCACCAACTACGAGTTCAACGAAGAGACAAAGAAGATCACCGTCTTTATTCCATCGATATGTGAAGTGGGATATCGGGACTCATCTGTTGTGCGTTTTAACACCTCTGTAAGTGGATATCTGGAGAAAGGGAAGCTAGTAGATGTAGAAGGAATGAAAACAAAGGTAGTGATATGGGTAAAAGTGAGTTGCATCTCATGTGAGGGATCAAAGGTGAATTTCACAGCTGGAATGAAGAGAAGCAGAAGTAGAGATGCTTATGAGGTTCTTAGAGATGGAATTACTGTAGATAAGTTCTAAGTGAGGTAAAAGTGAGTGTTGAAAATACGGTGATTATTGCATATGTAAAATCAACCTCCCCGAGGGAAGGACAGGAACCCTATTGGCTGCTTTCTCGATGTTGTTCAGTTGGTGTAACTATGAGCCTGAATGATAAAATTATAGGTTCGTCTGTGTCTTGAAGAATTTGAAGGAGCTGATTCTTTTGTATAAATATATCTGTTCCTTAAGATGATTGGATCTCAAAATGGGTGGGTTTCTTTGATAATAAAAGATGCATGGCAGCGCTCGACCTTCCCTGCATTCTTTGGGAGGTGTATTGTAAAGAGCATCCACTGAAAAATTAAGTGAATTGATGCGTATGCCGTATGCATTTATTGTCACTTTCCTTGCACTTTTTCATATGAGAAATTTCGCTGTTCAAGAATCAATCCTAAAACATCAAGAGAATTGCTTGTTCAAATGAGAATCAAGCTGATATTCAGTGTGCTGAATCCTCGCTTGGTTAAAAATTAAAATCGGAAAAATGCAGACAAAGTGGGGATGAAAAATAAGATTGCACCAGCCGGGAATCGAACCCGGGTCTGTACCGTGGCAGGGTACTATTCTACCACTAGACCACTGGTGCTTCTTCTTCAATGATACTCAAGCATTTTTCATCATTTATGTTTGACTTAATTCAACACTTGCTCCATAAAAGCTTGTGTATTCTCAGTCATTTTTAACTACAATCAACCGATCAGTAAAATAATATATATATTTTTAATTATTAGACTTTGAAACGTAGATTTTTCGGTCGAAACGACTTATCAAAATGGAGGTCTTATCCCTTTTTTATAAATATTATTATGGAACGATGATGATACCGAGTACTTCCTTTATCCTATAATAAAAGTCTATTTTTCCATTTTGAACGTCCTCAAAATTAATGTCTTTCATTTGTAGATAACTTTTACAAACTAATCACTTAACATACCCTTTTTAGTGTGAGGTAGAAATGAGAATAGGTCCGAGTAATTTGAAGCCACTATAGACAACCTTAGGCTATAAAATGAAAAGCACATGAAGCCCAATGCTATACTAAAACACTTGAAAAGTGAGCAGAATCAACATTACTTTAAAACGAAGGGATTAATGTTTCTTGGTTGGGAATAATATAGATCGATAATCGGGCTCCCTATCATGATATTATAATCGAAAAAGTTTCTTTATATTTGTTTTCAATTGTTAAAGTACATTTTTGTGAGGAAAATGATAAAGATACCCTTAATAAAGGACGTGCACACAAAGCCACTATCTCAATTTGGGTGTCGGTAAAAAAATTTGGGCATCGGTCAAAAGTTTTGGGCATCGCTCAAAAGCCAATACCCGAATTTGGGCGTCGCAATACAAAAATTGGGCTTCGCCATTAAAAATTTGGGCTTCTCAATGCAAAAAACCGCTGCCCAATTTTGGGCAACGGTGCTCTCACTCTTTTTCTACTCCATTTTCAAAGAAACTTTACCCAATTTTGAGAAACAAAGTTGCAAAGCATTAAAACTCTTGGAAGTAAAGACAAAAATGGCAAGAAAAATAAAGCAAAGTAGGCGAAAGCTTAATTGATGCAAGTTTTAAAACAATAGTCTTTTGCAGGCTGCCTCAATCCCTTGACTGACGCGGTCATAATATTGGCAGGGAATCTCATTGCAATTCCGCCTTTCGGCCCAAGCACTTGGATTTGTTTGAGGCATTGTGATATTCCAATCTCACGAAAATAAGTCAGAACCAAACAACAAAGCTAGACAAGGAAAGACCGGAAAAAGAGAAGGCTACGGTTGTGCATTTGGCTACTCCATTGTAAAAGCTCGATCGATAGACATACGTGATCATACACATTGTTTTTGAAATTTGCAGTATGATTTGGAGCTAGTGTTGGTAAAGAACTTCCATGTATTTATTAAAGAATACACGAAGAAGCGAGTTTGTTGAGCTCATGCGAAGGCTTGGTACCTTATCCAGCTGTCGAATTGCTCCGTCTTTACTAAACAGAGATAATGAGGGGTTATTTTTGGATGAAAATTTTGAAAATGAATTTTTTTGATTAAATTAAAAAATAAGATACTTAGGCAGTTACAATTTTAAAATAGGGACCGACCCAATAATATATGCGACAAGAAATCCTTAGGCATTACCCATAAAACAAAAAGCACATGAAGCCCAATTCTTAATCAAAACACATGTAAAGTAAATAGAGAACACTTGCTTTGCCCATCATAAAATATTATTTAGAATTGTGGTTCATAATTTACATAATCTGCATGGTAAAATTCTGTCTTTCCCAATGTTAAATCACTAATTGATGGCCAGGTTTTGAGAAAATCACATCCCACATGTTTATTGAATTATTCTACCCCAAGGAAGATCACCAATTTCTTCTCCCTATCTGTCAACAGGATTGAGCTTTAGAGGCTTGAAAGATCCCAAAGAAATCTCTACAAGTATATATTCAGTCATTACTCATTTGTGTTGTTTCTTGCATTGAGTTGCTGAAAGAAGCTCTTCATAGCTTCGTAAGTAGACCAGCAGATTGCAGCAGCAGGGGCATGAAATAGCATCCTCGGGGTCCAACCCCTCATAAGTCCACCGTATCCATCCTTCTTCACGATGGTTCTGATAACATCACCAATTGAACTACTGGAAAACCGATCACATCCACAAACACCCTGCAAGTGGTTGAGTTAAGAATTAGAAAATGTTATTATAGTTGGATTATAGCATATAGTAGCCAATATAAGAAAATATTCTTCAGATCAACGCCATCAATTTACAGAGGGGGTAACTACCAGAAAGCCTTGCGTGATACCTCCATTCTGCTCAGAAAGTCTGTGTGTATCAATGTTTCTTATTTGAAGGACTGAAATACATTTCCATAAATATTCTTAATTTTAAGAATAAAAAAATGACTCGGATATTCAGGTGACAGACAGACACGGCGCTTCACAAATATACACAGGTTTATGAGCAATTAACTTATAGCATGACACCCATCTTCATTGTCAATTTTTTATTTCATCTTTATTATCATATAGGAACAACTTAGGAAGTATTTAAGGTTGAGAAAGATTATGAATACATATGTTACTCAGTAAATTAAACCCATTAAATAATAGACAGCAACTTAACATTAGCTAAAGGAGGGGTTACTTCCTGTGCAGCTCACGAAACCTGGCACAACATTTCAGGGTAAGATAAATCTTTGGACGATTGTGACACATGATTATTCAATCCCACACCTCTGGAAACATACAATCCTTTTCAGATGCATTGGATAAAATTTTTAAGGGATTTTATGAAGTCTTTTTTGTTTTTTGTGTTTATATTTCTTAATTGGTTTGTTAGCATGGAGAAAAGTTATCCCAGCGCACGAGTCAATCAACTCATGTAGTGTTGTCTTAGGTGATAGATTTATCACGTCTCCTTGCATCTAACCATCAGAAACCTGGTGAAATGTAATTGTAGTAGCCAAAAAAACAATCCTACACTTAAGAGTCTTGTCTATGTCTATGCTCACACTATATTACCGGGCTCAAATGGGGATCATGCAAAACTTCATCATCGGCTTTTGAAGTTTGAAAGTTAGTCTACCTTTACTTAGTCCAGCTAATAACTACTAGTTTCGTCACAAACTTCACTTCCATATATACCCTTCAAATTGCACTAAATTATCAGAATTTTCATATGATAGGAAGAGGAATGCAATAAGGGTAAATTTAGAGGACCAATGAAAGTTGCAGCTTAATTTTAAAGCACGACTCTTTTTGGGGACAAAAATCAAATGGACCCTTTCATGTGGGACTGGGAGTGATTCTAACCATCACCCTGATACAGTTTAAATTTTTGGACAATAAGCATGAAACAAAATCATATGATTTCCAATCATATTTGGGTTCAAATTAAGCTCAAACATGATATTAAGTTTGACTTGGCTCGAACAAGTTCAGTGGTAACAAAATATGAGTTACGATATTAGTTATTATCTATAGTATTTTGACGAAGACTAAAGCTCAGCTCTGATACCTCATTTCATAAAGTACTCGAGTCATCCAACGATTCTTATGCTTGGCTCAAGCTCATGCATGGGTGGAGATCGATTGAAACTAAAAGAGCCAAGCTTGAACACTCAAAGCTCGGCTAAGCTCAGGCGATACAAGTTTCTTTGGTAACAACTAACAAGTAAATATTTGAACTTACATCATGTTCCAAATGTTGATCACGTAATAATATCATATTCATTTCATTAATGCAAAATAACAAATAGATCCTTACCTGACACTGCAACCGAGTCTTGACAACATCGAGAGGAGTGGTTACTACTGCAGCCAACCCACCAGCTGCTGCCCCGGCAGTAGCATGAACCACCAAATTCTCCTCATCTCTACCACTCTCAGGCGACACCTCCATCAACCCCCTCTTTGCCGCCTCATAAGCCGCAAAATGAACCGCAGTAAACGGTGCATTCATCACCACAGTAGTCCGATAAGCTGCATAAAACCCCCCAATTCCTTCTTCAACAAATACCCTCTTCGCACAATCCCCGACTCCCTTATACGGACTGTTTTTCAATTGCAATCTCTGTTTCACAACGTCCATCGGTGTAATCACTGCATCACTACACACAGTTGCGCACACTCCGGAAACCGCATGTGCTAAGGAGTTGTTATGATTTTCAATTGTTAAGACTTTCTTGAAAAATTCGTAAACGGAGAAGTAAACAGCGTGAGCTGGTCCAGCGCCGAGACCCATGGCGGCGATGCCACGGTAGAGGCCGGTGGGACCCTCGAGCTTCAAAATTGAGGAGAGGGATTGACGGAGGTTGACTTGCATTGAACAGGGAGATGACCCGATTGCCTGCATACGGGTCTTGAGGGTGTCAACTGGGAACATGGCCATATGTTCAATGGAGCCGGCGATAGAGCCAGCGACCATGAATTGCCAGAAATAAAGGCCGTCGTGGGTGGGTGGAGAGAGGGAGAGTTCTGGGGTTTGGTGGCGGAAGGTTGAAGTTGCAGCGGCGGTGGTGGCGGCCATGGCGGTGGTGGGGAGGAGTAGAATAGAGGATTGAATGTGGGACAAAATTGAGACTTATGGGGGGATTGAATAGTTGAAAATTTGGATGGATCGCTTTCGAGGTGAATTGAACTGGGTTGTTGTCGCCATACAATAATGGGGGGATGCGAGAATTTTTGGATTTCTCATTTGAGGAGGATCAGGTTGTGAAGAATGTGAATTGGACATTTCGCCTGTGTCACTCTAAGACTCTGAAAGAGGAGCGAGAAACAATATATTAAATTAAAAATATTTCTAAGAGTATGTTAATGCAGCCATCCCCAAAAAGACCAAACTATCCCTCAGTTTTATGAAATTTTTAGTAAAATCAATTTATATGCTTCTTCATCATAAAACTATTGTCATATTGACCCGAGACAAAATAAGAAAAAATAATTGATTTGATTATCTATATATATATAAAGCCTAGGTAGTTTAAAAATAGTAGTTTTCTGTCAAAATTTGCATCCCTAAAATAGTAACCCCTATTTATAACAAACATTTAATGAATCCTATAATTAAATAATACAAATTCAAATACTTATAACTCCTTGAAACTAGAGCCTAGGAACTAGAACCACTGTATTCATTGCTTTGTAATCCAAACACAACATTTTATGTATACAACCGTTAGTTTTCCATTGTTGCCAAATAAACTTAAGAAAAATCATGGATGACTTTGCGCAAGAAATTTCACTGAAGTGAATCACAAATACTCACCATTAATTCTAACTGAATGATTAATCTGTAAATATATATATATATATATATATATATATATATATATATATATATATATATATATATATATATGATTTTATTTATGAATTTTTTTGTCTACTTCACCAAATTAAAAGTTATTAAAACAAATATTTTCAATGAAATCATAAAAACTCACAACTCATTATAACTAAATGAAATATATGAATATTTTTTTTGTCTATTTCATCGGATCAAAATTCTTAAAAGAAATATTATGAACAAAATTACAAATACTCATTATTGATATTAAATATATGACTGACCAACAAAAATATATAAATTTGAAATTTTGTTGTCCATTTCATCTTATTCAAAATTTAAAAAACATCAAAAGTTCATCTAAAACACGAATGCACATGATTAATTATAAATGACTGACAGATCTAAAAAATATATTGATTTGAAATAAATAAAATTTAACAAATATTTCAAGTAACAAGAACTATATAATAGTAAATAACAAAACGAAACAAACAATATTATAACATAATTTTTCCTCTAACAAAGAAGAAATGTTTCGGAAATGCAAAGTTACCTCTCTTTAAAAAAAATGAACCAACCATTTAATTATGAACGAATTGATTTGCTGTTGTGTTCGAAAAGTAATCAGATTTACATCAAATTGTAGAGTGCCCAAGTATTCTCACTTGGAAAGTTATCTTGATGATCTCCCTTCATAGAGTTCTATATTTTCGAGGATAGAGAATGGGGAGAGGGATAATGACTTAATGAGTAAGGGAGTGAAGAAGAAAAACTAAAATGTGAGTTGGTTCCATAATTAAGTTGAGTTAATAGTTTGTTTTTTCTTCGGTGAGAGGGCAAGGTTGCCGGAATAGATATCATGACAAGAGGTAACGAGACCCAAGATAAGAGTTATATATATATATATATATATATATATATATATATATATATATATATATATATATATATAAAACGATTTCGTTTTAATATCCGTGAGTGGGGGCGAAGTAACAATGCCAAGAGATTAAATTTGTCTTTTTAATTGTTATAGATTATTGATATTGAAATGAGCCATAAACAGGCTTAAATCAGTACAAACAGAATTATTTGAGTCAATTTTCAATCGATCATCGTCAATTAAATTTGTTTAGAGTAAGTTTTGTCATTCAATTAATATGTGTCGAGTTATGAACACGTCAGACCCATTTATATTTTTTGTCTTTTAAAGGTTTGAAAAGAATATGGTGAAAATTGAATCGGTCTCTTTTGACAAATATTCAATCGCTATCCACTAGGCTTTTTCAATCGGAAAAAACATTTTTGATGTGAAAGGACGAAGCATACCTTTAATGAATCGAACACGCTTGCGATAATTATCAGTTCATACATTGCCATGGATGATTCAAAATTGTGTAATTGTCATTTTTATTCCATAACAGTGCATCGCGATTTTAAATTGATGCCTCACGTTCAAACTGGTCTATTTTCAATTCATAGCGATGCATTGTGATTCTAAATTGATGCATCACGAATCCAAATCGACGAATCGCTATTGAAAATCGATACACTGCGATACACATTTTTTTGTATTTTCATTTTAATTATTTATTTAATTTTCATAAATTTCAGCTATTTCAATTTATTTATTTTATTTTTGTTAATCAAATGACACATATATTTCTTTATTTTCATAATAATTTTTAATCAAATGATATTTTTCTATTCATTGAAATAATCTCTTCTTTTAGTTTTGCCTTTTGTCTTCATTTTGTTTGATTATAATTTAACTGAGTATAATTTATTGAAAAAAATATATGTTCGTGCGTTTAACGCACGGGTATAAAACTAGTTAATATTTAATATAAGGTATTGTTTACGTTAAAGCTTGTATGTATGTGATTTATAATTGAGTAGGAAGAAAAAATAATGATAAAATGATAAAACTATTATTTTAAAAAGGAAACTTTCAAAAAAAATATATATTTTTTGAAGCAAACGAAAAATGAAAGGACTATAATTTAATTTGGGACGGAGATGGTTCTCAATTATCACCTAAAAATAGGTCTCTTAGCGTCACCCAAATCTATATACTCCCTCCGTCCCTAAATTATCGTCCTTCTTTATTTTTTCGTCCGTCCCAAAATAATTGTCTACTTTGAAACTTACCTTTTTAGAACATCATTTTTATCACTTTACCCTTACTTTTTTACTCTACTTTAATTATGTGCCACATACACATGGATATTAAAGGAAACTACACATTAAACTAATATAAATAATCAAGTCAATTGTTTTTTCTTAAACTGTGCGCCGGGTCAACTATGACGATTATTTAGGGACGGAGGGAATATATTTTTATTTCTCTTTCCAAAAATTGTCTCAATAGTAAGCATTAACACCATGAACACTGTCCAAGCTACCCACATAATTAAAAATAAATAAAAAATTGTGCACTTTGGCACCCAAACTATTTTAGGATGATAGTTTTAAAAGGGTAGTTTAGTCTTTTCAGGGGAAGGGAGGGCTGTCATGTTAAAGCATTAAGGTGTTATTTGATTTAATTTTTTAAAAGTGCCGATTAATTTTCATTAGATAGTGTGTGTGTGTGTTTGATTAGTAAGTTGAAAAATTACTTAATTCAAATATAAAGACTAAAATAACTTCATCACAAAATGTGATTTATATTATTATTATTATTATTATTATTATTACTATTATTATTATTATTACTTTTATTCTTATTAATTATTATTATTATTATTATTATTATTGTTGTTGTCATAATTATTTCTTTTACTATTATTATTATTAGTGCCTTGATTATTATTCTTATTCTTATTTTATTGAAATTATTTTTAATTTTATTATTTTTATTATTACTTTTTAATATTAGTATTTATTTTATTTTATTAATATTAATATTAATATTA
Source organism: Codonopsis lanceolata (assembly GCA_013146195.2). Classification (NCBI taxonomy): domain Eukaryota; kingdom Viridiplantae; phylum Streptophyta; class Magnoliopsida; order Asterales; family Campanulaceae; genus Codonopsis; species Codonopsis lanceolata. The sequence goes on along the minus strand of CM028381.1, from coordinate 116,480,216 downwards.
CTTTTATTTATGCTATTATTACTTATAATTTTTATTGATTTTATTATTATTAATATTACCTTTATTATTATTATTTTATTAATATTAATATTACTTTTATTAATAATAATAATACTATTATTATTACTTATTATTATTACTATTATTTTTACTATATTATTATGATTATGAATTTTATTATGATTATGATTATTTTTTATATTGATTCTTCTTCTTCTTCTTCTTCTTCTTCTTCTTATTACTATTATCATTATTAATATATTATTATTTATTAATATTATTATTATTCCTTTTATTATTATTATAATAAAATAATAATAATTCATTATTATTAATAGTCCTATTATTAAGAAGGGTAATTTTGAAATATATAAAAAATTTATAAATAAGAGGACTTTCGTATTTTTGAAAAGTAGAAATAAACATTAAGCTTAGTGCTTACAACTTATAGCCTGACTTGTACATGAGTTATGACTTATCTTAACTATAAGTGAAATCAAGCGCTTCAAAAACAACATATAATAAGCACATTCAGATAAGTCAATTATGTATTTCCAATCATCTCTATTACTGTATGTAGGGGTGGCAAAAATTTATCCAATCCATTGGGTTATCTGTTATATCCATTATAAAAGACTTATTGGTTATTATCCATTAACACCCAATTAGTTTAATGGGTGTTAATGGATATTATCCATTAATACCCATTACAAAATGGATAATTATGGATAATTAACCGGTTATCCATCGGATTTATCCACTAATATCACCACCGTCAACCGTCTCCACCCACCGTCGTCATTTCCCACCTCCGGCCACTGCCTCCCACCGCCGCCCGCCACTGCCCACCACCGCGCCTCCCACCGCCGGCAACCACCACCGGCCGCCGCTGCCCACCACCGTCCGCCACCTCCAACCGCCACCAGCCACCGCTGCCACCGCCACCAGCCACCGCCTCCCACCACTGGCCACCGCCACCAGCTCTTTACTTAAAAATAATAACAATTAAATACATAGCTTGCCAAGATTCGAACCTAAACCAAATTGCCTTACAACAAAGCTTGTTACCACTAGACTAGTCCACTTTTTGATATATATTTGAAAGTTAATATAAATATGAACAAGTAATCATAAAAATTATTGATTATTATGAACGTATTTGTTATTTATTTTGGATTAAGAATATTTGTTTGTTATTTATAATTTATAATTATAATGAATATAAATTTTTAATTTTTTAATAAGGTATTTGACTTTTTTATTTTTTCTTATTTTTACATAATCATTTATTATGTAAAATTTTAACTCGCTCCTCTGTTACTTAATTAGTGACACTTTTTAATTACCTAATTATGAAAATATCTTGTAGCATTATTAATATTATGTAAATGAGTAGGTCTCCTCTTATGCCGTCTTAATCAATAAAACGGAGTCCAACTCTCTTACCAACACAATGTGGGCTGGGTCATAAAGATTTGTCTTACATAATAAACCCGTAAAACCGTTTCTTAAGTTACGTATTACATATAATATCATGCTCTCGTACATGTATTTTTCAAATTTTAGATTAAAATTGTTCTAAAAGAAAAAAGGTACCGTATGTTTTAGCTTTTCCAATTTGATATGGAAAACTTGACAAGAGTTTATTTTGCATGCTTTTGCAAGATGTGCCAGCAAAATGATTTTTGAGACAAATTATATTGTAAATGGGTGCTTAACATATGTCTTTAGGTTTTGACTTGTACAAGTTTTAGAAAATTTTAAAAGTTAATATTGATAGTATCATCAATATTATTTCAATGATTGAGATTTTATAACGTAAATCATAGTGTATGTCTTAAAATAATAAATTTATATTGTCTTGTGCGACCTTTCCAATACGAAAAAAAAAATTTAGATTGATTTTCTCATATGATATGATTTAAGTATACAATTATAATATATTTTATTGATGAAAACTAACATGTGTTCGGACATGATTTAAGTATACTTGTTCAAGAAATGATTTTTTAACATGTTTCATTTAATTTATAATATAAGTTCCCAAGCCGTTAACTTATCATTGTGTGTATGTATATCCATGTGTGTGTTTTTGTCATGTGTGTGTGTTATTTTGGCATGTGTGTGTGTGTTTGAGTGAGTTTGTGTGTGTATGTTATGCTTAGTGAATCATAATATAAGTAGGTAAGTAATACTCAAAATAATAAATGATATTCCTTATTGGATATTATCCGGATAATACCCATTTATTAATGGATAATATTGGATATTATCCAATAACACCCATTAAGGTTAATGGGTGTTATTGGATAATATCCAAAACTACCCATTAACCTTAATGGGTGTTATTGGATAATATCCAAATTAACCGGTAACACCCAATTGCCACCCCTAACTGTATGCATCATTTTCTCAATCCTCGATCTCAATGCACCGCAATATTATACGTAGAAGGCCTCGTTTGGTGCAGCATTTTGAAATACAGCTTTTTCAAAGCGTAGAGTTTACAAAACATTTTTTTTCATGTAAATATGTTTGAAAAACTATTTCAAAACGTTATTTTCATAAACAGAGTAGTACGTTGCAAACGCAACATATTTTTAAAACACTGTACATTTTTAAAATGTGCAGCATTAAAACACTTTTAAAGAGAAAACGCTGTGTTTTTGGCCATCGATATCATTAGAAATTAGAACTAAACTTTTGATAATATTCGCATTATTTATTTAATTTGTGTTGGTGTCTTCATAGAAAACCAAGGATGAAACGTTTTTGGTGGAGAAAGAATCCCGGGGGAGGAAATTAAAAGAGTATATATTATCCTTGCATTTCTACAGCCAACCAATATATGCACATGCACGGGGAATAGATAGATTATTATAAGTAACATTAATTTTAACCGATGTAATTTATTTAGCAGCTTGACAATACTTGTAACAACAATATTTAATATAACACCTATAAAATGCTTAATACAGCACTTTTGAAAATGCTTTTCCCGAAATACCCTTTACGTAAATTCATTTTTTTTTTTTTTGTTAAATTTAAATTAATGTTTTGTTTTTTTATTAAATTTAAATTAATATTAATTTTTTAATTTTAATTTAATAATTAATTTAAAATCAAATTGTGGACCAATTGCTCTAAAAAAAATTAAATTTTTTTTTGGTTACGACTGCTGCCAAACCAGTCCTAAATCCGATTTTTTTTTATTTTTTATTTTTGGTTAGGACTGCTGCCAAACCAATCCTAAACCCTAATTTTTTTTTTAGTTAGGACTGTTGTCAAACTAGTCCTAAACCCTAAATTTTTTTTTTGGTTAAGACTGTTGTTAAACCAGTCCTAAACCCTAATTTTTTTTTTGTTAGGACTGCTGCCAAACCAGTCCTAAACCCTAATAAATTTTATTATTATTATTTTTTGGTTAGGACTGCTGCCAAACCAGTCCTAAACCCTATTTTTTTAATTAATTAGCAATTTAATTGTGTTTAGTAACTAAATCAAATTAATTATTAAATTAATTGTGTTTAAAATTTTTTAAATTTAAAATTTGTTAAATTAAATTAATAAAAAAACAAAAAAATAAATTATGTAAAGGGTATTTTAGTCAAATATTTTTTAAAAATGTTGTATTAAGCATTTTATAAGTTCTGTGTTAAATATACCCCTATTTGTAATCTTGAATTGTGTGTTGAGAGGGACGAATCCAGAGGAGGATGAAGACAATGGAGGTAATCTAAGCGTGTTATCCACAAGCTCTACTTTTGTAGGGTTGTAGTAGTGGCCAGTGGGAGTGCCATGTCTTCAGTCTTCACCATCACTGTCACTGTTCTGGCCTCCTACTTTCATTTTCATATCAAAGTTGACGATGCTAGCTAGCTAAGTCTTCATCGACTTGTGGTGGCCACAGGCCACAAGCTTCCCTTTCTGTATTGGCATTTATATAATTTTATCTTCAAAAGAAAAGTAGTCGTAAACATCACATTATCAAGAAAGGTATATATATTACGTTGCATCAGACAAAATAGAGAATTTAAGTAATTAGATTCTTTGCGTGAGTGGTAAAAGTCTAGTTGTTAGTGGTCGAGACGAGATATAAGAATATATCTTAACTTCCTCTTTCATCTTTTTAACTGGGTCCACTATCACATATATAATTTTCTCTTCTTATTCCATTTAAGTTTAGATCACATATACTACGCAAGAATGAACCAAACCAAACCAAATCGGCTTTGCTTCTGCTTTCTAAATCGAAACCACGCCGATTCTGGTTTTTTTGGTGATCAAACCGAACCTAACCGAACTAAACCATCATATATATATATTTTATTTATTAAATAATATATATTATATTACATTTATTAACTATTTTGAACCTTTGATTTATTCATAATATATACACACACACACACATATATATATATATCGGATACTAAATCAAAAAAAATCTTGATTGTTGGAGAACTATTATTTCTTCCATTGTTTGTATTTATTTTAAAATTTGTATTGTTTTATTTATGATAATTTGTTGTTCGTAGGTTATTTCCTAATTTTGATGTTAATTCCAAATTAAAATCTTATTTTTATTGTTATTTTTAATGTTAGTTAATTTCATTAAAAATAATTTATATAAACCACAAAACCGAACAAAACCAAACCAAACCGAGTGGTTCGGTTCCACATCTTACTCGGTTCGATTCGGTTTGAGATTTTTGGAACCGCTGGGAGGCGGTTCGGTTTGTGGTTTTGGCATAAACCAAACCAAACCGAACCACTTACACCCCTATCATATACCACTTGTGTGTACAACTGATGTACTACTTTTCATCTCAATCATTGCATCCCAACCATTATATCTTAACCAATGATTAAGATGAAAAGTTGTACACCAATGGTACACACGAGTGGTACAGGAGATCTGGACTCATCTTCTCAATGCTAATCTTTTTATACATCTTCTTAGTTAGATCCCATTGCCACCTCATTTACTTTACACTTCAATCTTATTTTTATATATTTCTCAAACAAATAAATTCATTTGATTTTATTTAATATATTTCATATTTAAATATTTCGTATAAATTAATTAAATTCTAAATAAAGACATTAATTAATTTATAAATAATAAATTACTCACAAATTAAATAATTTTTAATTTAATTAATAAATTATCAATAAAATACATATTATACATAACTCGTAAAATAACATAAATAGAAAATTACATAAAATGTTAAAATTGAAAAAAAAAATACATAATGATATTTTTGAAAAAAAAATTATTGAAAAAAAAGCCAAATTAACGACTACTTTTTGAAAAAAAAAACCCCACCTCCCCCCACAACGGTAACTGTTGTCTTTAATTTATTTATATATAAAAAAAATAATTTGCAGACACAATCAGATTCTGGGCCCCACTGAAAATGATCTTCTCACTTGCCTACTGTCGCGTGAGTTACACGCGCGTCACACAGCCCGTGTGTGCACGCCACCGCCCATCTGCTGCTCCATTCTTCGTCCCTCAACATTTTCTTCCTAAATTGGAAAATGCAAACTTCTCTCTCCTACATATCTCTTTAGGAAGAAATGGTAGAAGTTATACCATTGCAAAACTCACTCTTCCTATTAGGAAGAAGAGTTAAGAATGCAGCAATGGTGAAGCTCTAACTATCTTTTTCTTTACCTCAGTTTTTGATTGCGCGTACGTAGACCTTGAGCAAGAATACGAGTACTAATGCTCCAACTGCACTCAGCCCCTGGGCCTTGGGTACGGGTACCTAACTTCAGTCTACTCCTTACAACACTAATATGGAAGCTCCCAAACTTAAGTAAAGATATTCTTTGGACTGCTCTATAATATTTTTCTAAATATTATGTTAGCAAATAAATATATTTGCACTATATATATGATTATCCAGTTATATTAGGAATGTGCATAATTGATTGTATAGTAATAACGTTGATTTGTAACTTGATAGAGTAGGTCAACTATTAGATCCAAAATTATAGGCATTAGTTTAGTAAGGGCTCTTGTATATATTGTTGAGATTGGGCAATGAGAAGGACATAGAATAATCTTCCTTTATGGTATCAGAGCGTTTGGTAACGATCCTTCAGCCGCTATCATTCTTTTCACTTATTTTCTCCTTCTCAATCCTTCTTACTCCTTTAATGGCGGTTGAACATAAATTCCATCCAACTTTAACTGTCACTAACATCAAGAACTTTATCCCTTTGGTTCTTGAAATGGAAAAGGGACAGTATTCTTCGTGGGCCGAATTATTTCGGATCCATTGTTGTGCTTTCTTAGTAATTGATCATATTATCCCCCCACCTCAAACTGAGCCTGTCAAATCCACCGGGAATGCTAGTGATACGAGTGCTTCTGAGAAAGCAAAAGAGCCGGCTCGTGACGAGGAACTCTGGTCGCGCCTTGATGCACCGATCCTTCAATGTATCTATGGCACAATCTCAAATGACCTCATGCATACTATACTCGAGCCAAATGCTACAGCTCAAAAGCAGTGGGAGCGCCTGGAAGGAATTTTCCAGGACAATAAAAACTCTCGAGCGGTGTATTTGGAGAATCAGTTTGCTCAAATGCGTTTAGAGGACTATCCAAATGTCTCCACCTATGGCCGAGAACTTAAGGTGTTGGCAGATCAATTGGCGAATGTCAGAGCTTTGGTTTCGAACAATCGAATGATGCTTCAGTTAATTGATGGGTTGCCAGAGAGTTATGATGGTGTGGCTACTCTCATACAACAAAGCAATCCCCTCCCTCCTTCCTATGAAGCCCGGTCGAAATTGATCTTGGAAGAGACCAGAAAGGCAAAGCAAGCAGCCATGGCTACTAATGTGTCCGGATCAGCCTTAGTGGTGACGAATCACGGTGGGTCTGATGCAGTTTTTGATCCAAATTCTGGTGGGCAGCAGCATAATTCCAATGGGCGAGGACGGAAGAATAATGGTGGTAGTAAGAATAAGGGTAAGGGCAAGAATCAGGAAGGTCAAGGTCGAGGCCATGGAAATGGTAGTGGTTCTTCGCCTCAACAACAACAGCCATTTGGAACGGGTAGGGCTTGTAGCCACCACCTCCATGGTGGAACTATGCAGCGAGTTGGACCCCTCCTCCTCCGGGGTATACTGCCCCTCCACCGCCGTGCCCCTACCCAACAACCCCACTTTCTCGGCAGACCACTAATTGTGGTATTTTGGGGCAAAGACCAGCACAAGCATATGTTGCCCATTCTTATCCAGCATCCGAAACTTCCTCCCACATGCCAACTGACATTGAAACGGCTATGCATACTATGTCGTTGAATGTCCAGGATGATCGTCTATATGGACACGGGTGCCACTTCACATATGATGGGTTCCCAAGGTATGCTCTCTTCTTAATTTGATTTAAGCAATCACAATTAATCTATCATAGTTGGTAATGGTCAAACTATTCTCATTAAGGGTTATGGACAACACTGTTTTACCTCTCCCCTTCCACCCCTTAAATTGTCTAATGTTCTTCATGCTCCAAATATAATTAAAAATTTAGTCTCTGTCCGTCGGTTTACAACTGACAATCATGTTTCTGTTGAATTTGATTCATATGGTTTTTCTGTGAAGGACATCCAGACCGAGATACCCATTCTGAGATGTGATAACATCGGCGATTTGTACCCCGTCACAACCAATTCTAACACTTCCTCTACAACTTCTTCAAGTTTTACTGCTTTATCTCCTCGTTTATAGCATGACCGTTTAGGTCATCCCGGAACACCTATTTTTCGCTCCATTTGCAATTCTTGAATGATTGATTGTCAAACCTCTAGTTTTAATGGTATTTGTTCTTCATGTGTTCTTGGTAAACACTTTAAATTGTCGTTTTATCCATCTTCTTCGTATACTTATATGTCATTTGATATCAATATATCATTCATAGTGACTTGTAGACATCCCCTGTCCTTAGTTCTGCGGGTCACAAATATTATGTGTTATTCATTGATGATTTCACAGATTTTCTTTGGACATTTCCTCTTTGAAATAAATCCCAAGTATTTACATTATTTCTTTCTTTTAGTCAAATGATTAAAACTCAATTCGAAAGGGCTATAAAAGTGTTTCCAATGTGATAATGGCAGGGAATTTGACAATTCACAGTTCTGTATGTTTTGTCAAAATAATGGAATGGTATTTCGTTTATCTTGTCCCACACATCTTCACAAAATGGCAAAGCCGAACGGACTATTCGCACTATCAATAATTTAGTGCGCACTCTTTTTGCTCACTCATCTTTACCATCTACGTTTTGGCATCATGCCTTAGCTTTGGCCACTTACCTACTAAATATTATCCCTCATAAAAAGCTACAAAATTTTTCTCCTACACAAATTCTCTATGCTCGGGTTCCAACCTTTGGCCATTTACGGGTTTTTGGGTGCTTTTTTCCCCTTATACCATCTACTACAATTCACAAACTCCATGTCCGATCTAACCCATGTGTATTTTTGGGCTACCCTCAAGATCACCGGGGATATAAATGTTATGATCTCAATACACACAAAATAATTATTTCCCGACATGTAGTGTTTGATGAAACTTAATTCCCATTTGCCAAAATGATTCCCACTGATACACGAGATTACTCCTTCTGAGGCCCGAGGTGACACCGACCTCTTCTTCATCATTGGGCCCCAGTGTCAACATGCTTCTTGGCGCCCACGGCCCAAGTTCTTTCCTCTTCTCACCCTGGAGCCCCACTGGTCCAGGATTCACCTAGCCGGCCCACACCTAATCCGACATCACCTGGCCACATCTCAACTAGGCCGCCCCTTATGCACAGCGCTTCTGGCCCAAATAACAATTCTTCTTGTTCTCAGATTAGGCCCAATCCGCCTCCCTCCTCTGAAAATCTGCCGAACCCATCTACCATGACCCAATCACGCTCTATGGTGACTCGCAGCATGGGTGAGATATCTAAACCTAAAGTCCACTTCATTCTTATGTCATCTGTCTCACCATCTTCTATTCCGTCTAATCCGAAAGCGGTGTTGTCCGACCCTAATTGGAAAATGGCTATGATATATGAATTTGATGCTTTAATTAAAAATAAGACTTGGGAATTAGTACCCCGTCCCTCCAATGAAAATGTGATTAGATGCATGTGGATTTTCTCTCATAAAAAGAAATTTGATGGTTAGTTTGAGCGGTATAAGGCTCGACTTGTGGGTGATGGCAGGTCTCAACAAGTGGTATCGATTGGACCGAAATTTTTAGCCCAGTGGTCAAGCCGGCCAGTATTCGCACTGTACTCAGTTTGGCTCTCTCAAAGGCATGGTCTATTCATCAATTGGATGTTAAAAATGCTTTTTTATATGGGACGTTGCAAGAAACTGTTTATATGCACCAACCAATGGACTTTCGTGACTCTAGATATCCTGACCATGTCTGTTCACTCAAAAAATCTCTCTATGGTTTGAAATAGGCACCTTGGGCGTGGTATCGCCGTTTTGCAGATTATGTATCCACTATGGGTTTTACTCACAGTAAATCTGACCATTCTTTATTTATTTATGGTTGTGGTTCGGATATTGCTTATATTTTGCTTTATGTGGATGATATTATCCTTGTCTCCTCTTCTGATACTCTCAGGAAATCAATTATGACCACACTTGCGTCCGAGTTTGCTATGAAGGATCTCGGTCCTTTAAATTAATTTTTGGGCATTGCGGTTACTCATTATGATAGAGGGTTGTTTCTCAGTCAACAGAAATATGCAGAAGATATACTTGAGCGGGCCGGAATGTCTTCCTGCGAACCTTCTGCTACACCTGTTGATACTAAGGCCAAGTTGAGCAACTCTAGTGGGGATCCATATGAGAATCCGTCCCATTATCGTAGCCTTGCAGGTGCGCTACAATACCTCACTTTCACCAGGCCCGACATTTCGTATGCAGTATAACAGATCTATCTCCACATGCATGATCCACGTAGTTCACATATGAATGCGTTGAAACGTATTCTACGCTATATCCGTGGCACTCTCCATTTGGGACTCCACCTGTCCCGTTCCTCCGTCTCTTCTCTCAAAGCTTACACTGATGCCGATTGGGGTGGGTGTCCGGACACTAGGCGTTCCACTTCTGGTTATTGTGTCTTCTTGGGAGACAACCTAATATCTTGGTCGTCTAAGCGTCAACCCACCTTATCACGCTCCAGTGCTGAGGCAGAGTACAAAGGTGTTGCTAACGTTGTTTTCGAGTCATGTTGGCTACGGGACCTTTTACTTGAGCTACTTATTCCAATACAGAAGGCCACTCTCGTCTTCTGTGACAATATTAGTGCTATTTATCTGTCCGGGAATCCTATCCAACATCCATGCACAAAACACATTGAGATGGACAATTTATTTGTTCGTGAAAAAGTTGAAAAATGCCATGTACGAGTTCTTCATGTTCCCTCTCGATTCCAAATAGCAGATATATTCACTAAAGGCCTTCCGCGCATACTCTTTGATGATTTTCGTACCAGTCTCAGCATTCGTCCTCCTCCCGCTTCGACTGCGGGGGTCTGTAAGCAAATAAATATATTTGCACTGTATATATGATTATCCCGTTATATTAGGAATGTGCATAGTTGATTGTATAGTGATAACATTGATTTGTATCTTGATAGAGTAGGTCAACTATTAGATCCAAAATTATAGGCATTAGTTTAGTAAGGACTCTTGTATATATTGTTGAGATTGGGCAATGAGAAGGACTGAGAATAATCTTCCTTTATATTATGCAAAAAAATCAAGAGTACAGTTTGGCGAAGCTAGGGGCACAACAATAACAAATTTAGGCCTTTTAAGAAGGGATTCGTTTAGTATATGCAGACTTCTAGTGTATATTAGTCCACTTTTAAAGGTTATTATTTAGTCTTCTTCCATTTTTTATTTTTTAATATACTCACTCCGTCCGAATAAATATTCTTAGTGGATAAAACACAAGGATTAAAAAAATGTAATTAATGGTAGGTTGTAAATTATAATGTGACAATAATACCCATCACTCATACACACTCTCTCTTGTTAATTATGTACCCATTACACTCACTCTCTCTTTAGAATGTGCAATAATTATAGTATTAAATGAATGAATATATTATGAAGAATGATAGAAAATTTACACACCAAAAGTATTTAGAAACATTAGTTGAGACATCTCAAACTAAAAAATAGGAATATTTATCAGAAACAGAGGGAGTATATATTTGCCATCAAATCATTACATCATAAGGCACTATGGAAATTAAAAATGATGCTCTAGCCATAATGTTATCTCCAAATCTATATTGTTGATAGGTAATTCATATATACCTAAACTTTTCCTACATAATATTATTGTAGCATGTAAGTGTGTTTTGATATGTTAATATGTTTTATTAATTTATTTTATCTTTAAACAATTGAACTTTGATAAACTAACTAGCAAAGTTAGTTAATCTGCAATTTTTTTGGCCCATAGGCTCGGAGTTGGTATGACTTGGGCCTGAGTTTTTTTGAGGCCCGGCTCGCTGAAGGCAAATTCGGTGGGCTTGGGCCGACCCAACCCGACAGACGACTCTAATTCAAGCTAGCTAGGATATCAAGAATGATCCATTACTTACCACAATCTTTCATTATTCTAATTTGTTTCTGAAATTCATTCGAATCTTTAGTGAAATTCGACTTATATATACTTGAAAATTAAATACAAATTATCACCAAGTGTGTGTCGTAGATAAACTAATTTATTCTAGCTTAACCATAGTCATTGCAATTTGCAAACCATAAAATAGAGTCTAGTATTAGGTATTAGAGAATAATATCTTTTTATTATTCTTGTTTATTTCTATTAGTAATTAGTGGTAATTTCCTTGTAGAGTTCTTTCCTTATTATGTTACTTTCTTTGTATAGATTTCTTGTACCCAACTTCAAGTGTAACCCTAATTGCATCTCTCCCTATAAATAGGTGATTCAATCAATGGAAATGTTATGTCATTATTCCTAAACTTTGTCAGTTTCTACATGGTATCAGAGCTTTGCTCCGAAATCTTCTTCTTCCTCTAGACGCCGCCCTAACCACCCTCCACCATGGCTAACGGAAATCACTCCCTCACCATTAAAAACCCTCTTGATCCCACTCAAACCTTCGACCTCATCAACATTTCCCACCACAACATCACCAAACTCACCTCCACTAATTACATCGCTTGGAAACTCCAAGTTGAGGCCACCCTCATCGGCTATGATCTCTACAAATTTGTAGACGGATCCCACCCATGCCCGCCTCCCACAGTTCTCACCAAGGATGCCTAATCATCCAAGGACGTTCCCATCCCAAACTCTCACTACCAGCCATGGATTCGCCAAGACAAACTCCTGTTTGGGGCTCTTGTTGGCTTCCTGCCTGCTCCCCTGATTCCTATGATCCAACAAGCCGCCACTACTCGTGAAGCCTAGGACATCCTGGCTCACACCTATACTTGCCCAACTCGCGGCCATATCAAAAAAATCAAAGATTACCTTAAGCGAGCAACCAAGGGAACTCTGTCAATTTCCGACTACATGTAGTCTGTCAAAAGTCGGGCTGATGAACTCGCGGCTCTGGGAAAACCGCTTGACCACGAGGACCTCATTAAGATCCTCCTCGGTGGGTTGGATGATGGCTACCGTCACATAGTCTATTGGACAAATGAAAATGCTGCAGGGGTATAGTAAATACCACAAAGATATTTATTTTGCTGATTGGTGATACTTTACCTGGTTTTTGTCGTACCTTTATGGCAGCTTATTGGACAAATGAAATGCACAATATGAATGCATGAATTATTTTATGCGATGCAGATGCAATGTAGAATACATATGAGATGATGCATGAATTTTCACATTTTATTATGCACATGACAAATGCAGTTATAATATGTACGTTAAGATGCAAAATTAATTATATGAATAGCTTGTTGTTTTTTTTTTCTTTTTATGAATAAATTTTTTCTTATGAATGAATGAATTTTTTTTATATGAATTTTGAAAAGGAATGATTTTTATTTACATGTAAATTTATGTACATGTATGAAAATAGTGTATGACAATTAAAAAAAAAATTTATACTTTTGCATTTTTTTTTATGGAACAAGATTTTTCTCTTTTTTAAAAAAAAAAAAATTTATTGTAAATATCATGAAGTATAAGACATGCGATATGTTCATTATTTATTTTAGGAGCTGTACAAAAAGAAGGAGATAAGGGTAGAAGACTTATCTTTTTTTTTTTACTTTCAGGTTCGCAGAAAACTTGATAGGCTTCTGGTATCATACGGCGATGTTGATGATATGTTTAACATGCTACCCAGAGCTGCACAAGTGCTGGTAGAGGGTTCAGGCTTCGGCACCTTTTTGCGCGCTTTTACCCCTTTTACCAGCTTCCTTCCCATTTTTGACGTGCTTCGGGATTTCTGGTGGGACACCACCCATACTTTCCATTTCAGCTGGGGGGAGGCAACCATGACCCCACACGTGACTTTGCGCTTATTACGAGTCCACCAGCGAGACCAGATTGGGAGACCTTGGCTTTAGATTTCACTCTCCGACGTCGTAGGGAGGAGATCGTAGACCTCCTGGGCTTCATGCCTCGCTTCAAATCGTCGGACGAAATTTGTATTAGCAGCGTTTGGCAATGGCTTCTTAATAATGCCATGCATGTACCGGTGATAGCGAGCCGCTATTACTCGGGTGCAGAGCTTTTCTCTTCTTTTTCCTCGGCTCATCGCTTTTTGCTAACTCTTCCAGTCACCACGAGGGCCTCAATCTGGCTTGCCTTGGGACTTTGATCGGATCCCCGCTATGATTGAGGACAGGCCGTTTGGGCGGGTTGTATGCTTCTATGGATAGAGCCGTAGGAATGATTCGTCAACCATGAATGGGTTTGCCCCGGCGTGGGAGGTACATACCTTTTCCTGCTTTTTCATTCACTCATGCATTTTTTATGTATCATAATTTTTTTTTAGATTTTTTTTCATCACATTTTTTCTTACAACATATTTATTTTTTTCTCTTTTTTTTTTTTGCAGTGCAGGCTTTTCATTTTTCGATATTCAGGGGCACCTTGTTCGGTGGTCTCCAGGCCTCGTACTTGTCCCGGTATGTTGGCGACAACGAGGGTCGATTATAGAGATGGTGGTGTTTGCAAGTCCGAGGAGAAGTCTTGGGCGATTGTTGACTCTAATCTGGCTCATAAATTTTCTCCCTTGGGAGAGCACGGAGGTCATTATTATCTGCTTCGGCCGTTCAAATTCTGGGAATATTGATGGTTTCCATCATGGTAGATTCTTTATACATGGGCGGCGGGTGAATCGTCGACATCGGTATTTTACCGTATGGCTCAGTGGTGCCTCCCTCGGCCCCTCGCTGCGTGGTGATAGCGCCCGAGCGATTGTTCGACCGGTCTCAATATTTGGAGAAATACCTCGTTCCTGCGACAGACTATCCAGCGATGTCATACGAGGATTTCCTGAGATTAGAGTTGCATCCCCCTCCTCCTGCTCCTGTTATGCCCAGGCGGCATTCTGATGCTACTGTCAAGCCTGGGTCATCCACTTCACGTCTCGACGAGAACCTGATGTTTACGGAGCCAGATAATACTTTCTCTACTTTTCAGTATGAATGGGGCGGTGGATTAGTAGAGCCGAGTTACGCGGATGTCGAGATCCCGGGAGCGTCGCCCCCAGAGCTTGAGCTCGTTCGGTAGACACATCCACCTTCATTGTTTATTTTATATATATTATATTTTTTTTTTTGTATTCATTTTTTTTACTTGAGACTGACACGTTTTTTTTTATTTTTTTATTCAGGTGAACGTGCCCACTTACAAGAAACTGCTGTGGGGCTTCTTCAGCATCAGCAAATTATATCAGAGGCTGACTGATGAGTTTTCTTGCAAGGGGAAGCGGCGGCTGACCTTTATCGAGATGATAGCGATGATGATGATGATGATGACGATGATGGATCAAGCCGCGGCCGGGGCAGAGGTCGAGGAGTTGTAGCGGGTCCCAGGGTGAGGGGTGGTGCCCTTCCCAGAAGCCAGTCATCCCGAGCACACTAGCCTTTGATTTCCTGCGAACATTAGTATCTTTTTTTTTTCTTTCTTTCTTTTTCATCATTTTTTTATTCTTTTGTATATTATTATTTTATTTATTTATATATATATTTTTTAAAGAAATATGTACAAATATTATGAAATAATGCAATATACTGTATATGATGCAATATGTTACACATGCAAAAATAAATTCACACAGAAAATAAAACTATACCATACATCTAAAATGTAATGGCACGCTGTATTTTGAGGAAAGAGATTTTTGAGAATACACCTTTGGATAAGAGTGGGCTTTTCGGGTGATATTGGAGTGGAAAGATGGCCGAATCTCTTATTCTTTCGGTGCATTGTGGCTGTTGAGTCCGAGGCCGTAGCCTCCTTTTGTAGGCTTTTTTTTTTTTTTATCGAGCCAGCGGCGGGCGATGGTGGAGCCGAGAAATATTATGGTACCAGGCATCACATATATCCGGGATAATAGGGATACTGATGATGAGGATGGAGACACTTCTGGGGGCTCTCATGCTGATGAGTCTAGAGCTTCTTCTTCGCCTCGCGAGAAGAGGTATATGGGCATCGGCTCGGTGGGCCGCAGAATCGATGGACCGCTTAAGGCTATGGGCGCAAGAAAAGGATTGTTTCTGGGGAAAACAACGGGGGTATAGGCAGTATATAGATACGTACAAATGCAAGTAATATGTAATATAAATGCCTTAATAAGTATTCCTAAGTTGCACCTTAGGACCTGTAAAATTTATATTTTAATGTTTTAATGTGAGCTGCTTTGTCGTGGTTTTTCTCTTTTGTCAGTCGAGTTTCGACATCTTTGAAAGGTAAGTAGTGATGGCTTCAAATAATGCCTTCCCTCTCCTTTTTATTTTTATTTTTCATTTTTTTTATATGCTCTAACTTTTGCCTAGGCCGCCCTTTCAGGTTTTCAACCTAGCGAGCTTCTCTTTTTATTTTATTTTTTATTATCTCTTTTTATTTTTATTTTTTTTATATGCCCTAATTTTTGCCTGGACCGCCCTTTCGGGTTTTCAGCCTAGCGAGCTCTTTTTTTATTATTATTTATTTTTGCCCTAACTTTTGCCTAGACCGCCCTTTCGGGTTTTCAGCCTAGCGGGCTGGAGAGGGAAGCACTTGCCGGATAGAGTAGATCGAGCACCATACCTTGAACTTGTTGAAATTGGAGGGCTGAACAAAGTCTTTTCTTTTCTGGCTTGTGGGGAGTACGACATCTCCTGACCGAATTCTTTTGACAATATACGACACATCGTGGAAGAGAAAGGGTAGCAGCCTTTGATAAGTAGCCCCGTCATCTTTCAGTTCAGACGGTATGATAGGATAGCAGTAGGTTACCCTGAAGGGAGATGAATGAGGTCTTTTCTTGGTCTCCTGCTGCCTTTGATTTGACTATAACCCAGCATGCCGTTGATGAAAAAAACTGTTGAGGTTGGGAATGATCACTATATGGGACAGCCAGATCGGGTATTATTATTATTTTATTTTTTTTTACTATATTATTATTTATATATATATATATATATATTTACCCGAATGAAGTTGACGTTCGGCTGTTTCATGCTTTCTTCTTTGACTTGTAGTGACCATTCCGGCTTGATGCGTCGGAGCTTTTGTCTGATTGGCTGAGCATTTGGACATGTGAGGGTCCGGTGTTTGGCTATGGCTGGGTCTACCCTTGACATCTTTTACAGGACCAGGTAAGTATGTCCACGAACTCGTCGATGAGATCCATGAGTGTTATTCTTGCGGATAGTTGTTTATTCTGACTCCTCTTGACTCTATTGTCCAGCCCCCAGATTGATGGTGGATCAGTCTTCAGCATCCGCTGATGAATGGTTCTGTTTCTGGTACTCGACTGACTTTGCAAGCTCAAGCAGATAATTTTATTTATCTTTTGGGTCCTTTTAAATGACACATTATTATAATTATTTAATGTGTCTTTTAATGCAGGTGCAACTAAGAAATAAGCAAAGACATCCATATTATTATTAAAAGCACATTGTACAAGGTTTATTACATTATTGAGGACCTGGGGTTTGAGATCCTCAATTGTAGGGAGCGGATTGGTAGATGACCAAATCCGTAAGGCTAGGGAAGGGAATAGGGGTAATATATCTAAAGTAGTCCACCAGATCTGCGGGTGTTAAAAGTGGGCCGGTCGTAATATACTAGTTCTGCAGAGGTTTATTAGAAATAGACTCGAATTCAGCAGAGAGCCTTTCATACTTAGGGCCTCCGTCCATCATGCTCAGAAAGCTGTCTTCTCCGAACACTTGTTGGGGAAACTCCTTTATTGATCAACGTATTTTACAGCACCTTTATTCATACTTAATTTAGACCACCTTGCTTTTCTTAGACCTCCCTGGCTTGGCTTATTTCAAAGATTTTCGTACCCGCCACTGTAATTTCTTTGTTGTCGATGAGGTCTGAATGGCGTTTACGGCGTATAGCATCGATCGATAAGATGACATTTATGATACTCACAAAGCGGGCATGGTTCGAGTTACGGGCAATGGCTTGGGTGGATAGTAATTATCCATGGGTTTCAGTATCCCATGGGCACACGGTGTTTGGAGTATTTCAGATCGCGGGGCAGGCAAGTCATCGTAATGTCTTTCTTTTCGATTTCTTGGCTTTGCTACATGGCTGGGTCGGGTTTTGGTCAGGCAGCTGAGCGGGGTTTTCTTTTTCGGATAAGGTTGGAGCGAGATTGGCTTGCCTGGACCAGGGCCTAGCATGGATTCTTTTTCTGGTATACAAATGATACTTTTTAAGTTCCCTGGGATCATGTGGAAATAGGCATCTGATGGATCGAAAGGGGAATGATTTTCTGGGTTGTGGTAATAGGCATTCAGGTGGGGAGGATCAAGGCGATTTACGGAGAATTTGGGCTAGAGTCGGGGTATTGGAAATCATGTTTCCTTGATCAAGGAGGTCATCATTTGGGTTGGTAGGCGGCACTTGATGGTTTTTGGAAGCTTGGAAAAAGATATTTTCGGTGGTATCAGGGGAATTTATTTCAGGAGAGTGGGAAGTATTAGGAGCATACTCGGGAAGTTTGGCTTTTTGTGAGAAAATGACAAGAGTTTCTGAAAAGATAGCCAAAAAGTCACTTATCACCTGATCCATTATTTTCTTTGCATGGGGCGTCCAGGTTCCTTTCTTAACCAAGCCTCAAGCCCGGGAGGAGGTACATGCGAGTTTCCCTGCTAGTTCCTGCCGTTCCAGATTGCTCTGTCTCCGATTCTGACTTGTTTGTTCTTTGCTGCCATATTGCTCGGATTTGTACTATTTGATGCCGATGCCTCGATCTCCGATATCTTCGATCGATTTTTTGCATTGGTTTCCGTATTAACCGGCGATCGCTCTGTGTTTCCAAATTCGGGCCAGGTTTCTGAGGAAAATGGGGGTTTGGTAGGTATCAGAAGGTTGAATGGAGGCTATATGGGCTTGGAGTACAGCGTGCCTTTTTATTAGTATTTTATTATTAATTTATTATTTGCTTTCCCTACAATTGACCGGATAAGCACCTGCTTTATTTTGACAGTCTCAGGACTTTTCCTGGAACAGTGGGTTCTTTCTTCAGAGTATAGGACCAACGTATTCCACCCTTTCGACTCCCAGGAGGCTGGGCGGTCCCGGGCGAAGGGCCTATACTCTTTCGAGGATCCACCATCCGAAATGATCTAGGTCGAGCATCTGAGAATTATAAATCAGCCCCTGTTTATTGTTTATTGTCTATATATATATTTTTTTGTGCGCACTTATTAATTTTTTCGAACTTGCGCATTTTTTTTTAACATATATATTTTCCTGATTTTTTTTTTGATGATTTTTTTTTTAGACAGGGGCTGACCCATAATTCAAAAATGCAAAAACCGGTCGATGCGAGTGTCTGAAAAATTATATGCATTCTAACGTTGGCTTATGCAGGGGGTAGGCTGGCCATGGTGTAGGGTAACAGTTCGGAATATATTTACATGCGTGCACGTGCGTGCGGTATCTAGAAAGCAGTAAAGCCTTTATTTATTTTACAGATATAGAAAATAAAACAAATTTGGCATGTCTTGCTGTTTGTGTGGATTTTCTCGGCTTTTTAGTTTGAGCCGAGCAATGAAGCACATCACATTAAGAAATAGAAAGAAAAGTGGGGAAACTATCTATCCCTATTAATTACAAATTTTGGTCCTATGCCCCCAAAATAAAATGACATAATGAATGAGAGATGTACAAATATCTGATTCTGAGAATAAAATGAAAAAGAAAAAATGAACTGAAAGAAATAAATGAAAGAAAATAGAGCCGGAAGTAAAGCCCCAGCTCTTTTGTTGTGCTGCCCGGAATTTATTTGTAAAATATATAATATATATATTTTCCTTTTTTGATTTTTCGAAATTTTTTTTTATGTATATATATAATAGTGTTTGAAGGCTTTTGATCGGCCAAGTACGCGGCGTTGTATGCTCCGGCGATACCACACCCTATTCAGAATGCTTTAAGGGTATCAATGGAGTTTCCAACCAATATACTTTTAGAGGGAGTCTTTTTTTTGTTTTGAATTGAATTGAACTGGAATTGAACTGGATTGTTGCTTGATTTGATTGATGTTTTGAGGCTTGGGCTTGTCAACTCGGGCGAGTGGCGACTTTATTTAGGTAGGTTTTGGCTTTTTCAGTTGGGCGGAACCTAGACTTAAGTTTTGACCTTTTTAGCTCGTTACTCGGGCAAAGTAACGGCTTATTTTGAGGTTTTTGGATTGGGGTTTTAAGGTGGATACCTAACAACTAGGCTAGGGATCACTTATAACCTATGTGTTTTTGATTTGGCAGAGTTTAGATGGAGTTTGGAGATTTTAGGGGCTTCCACTCACCTATCTCGCACCTCTGGTACTAACTGTATCGAAAGATCGCGACGAGCTTCAGCTGCGATAAAATTTTTGAACAATTCGTCATCGAAATGAGAGGCCGAGGCCTCTATTTATACTTGAGGAGTAGGACACATTTGGAATTCTTTGATTTCTTCTCCCGCATCAACGGCTTGCAGGTGCGCATAAGGAGTTGTACTAATTCTTTGTGAGAGAGGTGAATAGGAACAAAGCTTGGTGCGGCCAAGCCATGCTTGGAGCGGCACCAAGCCTTCCTTAGGTGGCACCAAATGCTTTTTGGAAGTTTGGAATTTTGACACTTTCCCCACAGGTTCAGCTTTGTTTCGCGCATCCTGCTTTTTCTTTCGCATTTTTGACTTAACTTGACATTTGTTAAGTTTTAGATTCTTGATATTTTATGTCGATCACATACCGAGGTACGAAATTGGGGTGTCTACACCGCTCGGTACCTCTGCGTAAAGTGGCTCACCGACACTAATCAGAATTTGGTTGATCTCAACTCACCCATACACCACCTTCCCACACCGGTTACTATGACCGAGGATACCACTTGAGCTGCTCGCTTGTCCGATGCCGCCAGCTCTACCCTCGGCAACCAACTCCTTGCTCAAGGATTACACGTATCTTACGCTCGGCCTCCCGGCACCCACAGCTTCTAACGATGGTGTGTATGAATAGCCGACCACAGCTCCTCCAGCTCGCCCATCTGCTTGTATAGGTTCTAAGGTCTCTCACCATGACTGGCATCATCGGCTTGGCCATCCCTCTGAACCCATCCAGCGTCAAATTCTATCTAGTTTAGGCGTTGCGTTAGACACTACTAGCATCAAACAAAACCATTGTAATGATTGTTTATGCAATAAAAGTCACAAAATTCCTTTTTCGCAATCTACTTTAGTGTCTTCTTTCCCGTTCCAAATTATTTACTCTGATGTCTGGACCTCTCCTATTCCGTCTGCTGATGGTTTTAAATACTATGTCATATTTGTTGATCACTACACTCACTACATATGGCTCTACCCGCTCAGACGAAAGTCTGAGGTCGCCACTCTCTTTCCTCGCTTCAAAGCCCTGGTCGAAAATTATCTTAAAAGCATTGTCACTCTTTACTTGGACAATGGTGGCGAGTGCATGGGGCTTGCCCAGGACACTGGCTTGGCCACTTACTTGTCCGCTCATGGCATGTCTCATCTCACCTCACCTCCTTTCACCCCAGAACACAATGGGTTCTTGGAACGTCGTCATCGACACATTGTTGAGACCGGTCTCTCTCTCATCTCTCTCGTATCTTTTCCGCTGACTTTCTGGTCGTTTGCCTTCCAAACCACCACCTACCTCATAAATCGTCTCCCAACACCCACCCTAGCTCACCTATCTCTCTATCACAAACTGTTTGGATCTCCGCCCAACTATTCCAAACTTGTTCCACTCCATGTGTCTTCCTAGGCTATTCGTTCACTCAGAGTGCCTATCTGTGTTGCGATCCGAACACCACCAAGCTCTTCGTTTCACGTCATGTTCGCTTTGTTGAGTTTGCCTTTCCCATGTCCACATCGGCCACTCATTCTGTTCGCCCGGCTATCTACACCTGTGACCCCTGGTTCCCTCCACACGAGTTGCTCTCTGATTCATACACACCGTCTGCTGCCCGCTCCGGTACCTCTCTGTCCGTGGCTCCTGACACTAATCAGAATTTGGTTGATCTCAACTCACCCATACACCACCTTCCCACACCGGTTACTATGACCGAGGATACCACTGAGCCTGCTCCTTGTCCAGTGCCCGCCGCTCTACCCTCCTTGGCAACCAACTCCTTGCTCAAGGATTACACTGTATCTTCTGCTCAGCCCTCCTCGGCACCCAGTACCATGCCCGAGGATCACATAGTGCCTACAAGTCTTGTGCCCACTGCAATGGTTCCCATACCCGCTAACGCAGCTCATGTGCCCGCTGGCACCGCCTCCATGGTTACTCGCTCCAAGAATAACATCTTCAAACCAAATACCAAAATGAGTCTTTCTGCTCAACTGGCAGTGGACAGTGAACCAACATGTGTCACTCAGGCTCTAAAAGATGAGAAGTGGTGTCAGGCTATGTCTGAGGAGTTTGATGCACTCGTTCGCAATGGGACTTGGGATCTAGTCCCTTTGGCAGATGCTCGCAGTGTTGTTGGCTGTAAATGGATCTACCGCATCAAGAGATATGCTGATGGTACTATTGATCGCTACAAAGCTCGCCTAGTGGCCAAGGGATTTCACGAGTGACCAGGGGTTGACTACCACGAGACTTTCAGCTTTGTGGTTAAACCGACCACTGTTCACCTTGTTCTCTCACTGGCCGTTTGTCAAGGATGGGATCTTCGCCAACTGGATGTGAACAATGCCTTTCTTCAACGCCACCTGTCCGAGGAGGTATTCATGGCTCAACCTCCTGGGTTCATAGATAAGGACAAACCTCAATATGTGTGTTGGCTTCACAAGGCTATTTATGGTCTTAAGAAGGCTCCCCGAGTATGGTATAATGAGCTGCGTCAGTTTCTACTTGCCTCTGGCTTCCATAAGTCGGTGGCCGACACATCACTGTTCATCCTTCGTACTGCGGGCAGCATCATCTATCTCCTTGTCTATGTGGATGATATCATTATCTCTGGGAACCAACCTGCTACAGTGAAGACTTTCATATCTTTGCTCGCTAATCGCTTCTCGCTCAAGGACTTCGGTGATCTTCACTATTTTCTTGGGGTTGAAGTTGTTAAGCGCCCAAGTGGTCTTCTACTCTCCCAGCGTGGGTACATAGCTGATCTCCTTGCTCATACAGGCATGACCGATGCTCGCCCAGTTGCTACCCCCTTGCTACCTCGCCCACCTTAACTATTCACACGGGCACTGCTCTCACAGTTCCGACGGAATTTCGAGCAATGGTCGGGAGTCTTCAATATCTGTCTCTTACTCGGCCTGATGTTGCCTTTGCTGTCAACAAACTCTCCCAGTTCATGCATCGATCGACCACTGAGCACTAGAATGCAGTCAAACGAGTTCTTCGGTATCTCTGTGGCATCATCAATGCGAGCATCCTCCTTCATCGCCAGTCTCCTCCTGCTCTCCATGCCTTTACTAATACGGACTGGGCTGGCAATAAAGATGACTACACATCCACCAATGCCTATATTGTCTATCTTGGAAACAACCCGATCTCTTGGAGCTCCAAGAAACAACGCACTGTAGCTCGCTCCTTGACTGAAGCTGAATACCGGGCAGTAACTGCCACTGTAGCGAGGTTAGGTGGATTGTGTCCCTTCTTGGCGAACTCGATCTCACTTCCTCGACTCAACCAGTCATTTACTGTGACAATATGGGTGCTACTAGTCTCTGCTCGAACCCGGTTTTTCATACTCGCTTGAAGCATATGGCCCTGGACTTTCATTTCATTCGGCAACAAGTTCAGGATGGGCTTATGCGAGTCTGTCTTCTCTCCTCGACTGATCAATTGACCGATGCCTTGACCAAGCCTCTTGCTCGCCAGCGGTTTCATCAATTACTTCACAAGATTGGTTTCTCCTCTCGGACGTCCATCTTGCGGGGGCATATTAGAGAATAATATCTTTTTATTATTCTTGTTTATTTGTATTAGTAATTAGTGGTAATTTCTTTGTAGAGTTCTTTCCTTATTATGTTACTTTCCTTGTATAGGTTTCTTGTACCCTACTCCAAATGTAACCCTAATTGTATATCTCCCTATAAATAGGTGATTTAATCAATGGAAATGCTATGTCATTATTCCTAAACATTGTTAGTTTCTACATTAGGATCAGGAAGTCTTCGTATCAAAAAATGTCCCTGGGCCATAACACTTGATTTTGAGCTTGAGACTTTGGATTAGAATTTAGAGGTGGCAAATGGGCGGGTATGAGCGGGTGTGGGCGGGCCTAAATGGGCGGTGGACTCAAATGGGCGGGCAAGTAAGTGTCAATTTAATAACATGGGCATATATGGGCGGACACTAAATGGGCATGGACGTCCATTTACTCATTAACACGCACTTATCAAATAAGTACAAAAATTACAAAAAAATAATTTTCTTTTACAAAAAATTATCAAAAGTTACAACTAACCATATATATATATATATATGATTACAACCACAATAATTGGAAAATGCCAACATTTTTTGTAACATTTTAATATCTGTCACCATTTCCAATGCAACCAAATTTCTAAAAAGAACTCAAAAACTTTACATGAAGTGTTAGTGTTGGCAGAATCACTAATAATATCAAAACAAGAACATATTTTCACTTTTGCCGTATGTTAATTGAAATAAAATACGCCTTTAGTTCCTTAATTTTTACGTTAAATCGATTGTTTTTAAATGAAAATCTGATATATATAATTTTTCATAACCAGAAAATACGCAATTGACCGTATGTAAAAAGTAATATGATATCGAAAACAACAAAGGGTCAATTTTTTATTCTTAAAAAATAACTGTTACTCCCACTATTAGTAACTATTTCTTTGGTTCTGAAAACCAAACCCAAAAAACAAGTAGCAACCATGCATATCTCTCTCTCTCTCTAGTTTCTCTCTCTACCCTCACACTTTCTCTGTTTTAATGAATGACTATTGATAGAAATCTATATATAAATATATTTAAAGTTGGTAAGGAAGCTTGAGGGATTGACACCTCACATTATTTTGTTAAAGTTGCATTCTCAAGCTTCCTAACAAATTAGTCTTTTCAAATTCAACCTTAAATGATTTGTTTTTCATTATCTCTAATAACTATACTTAATTACAATAGCTATAACATGAGTTATTAACCTCTTCTATATAAAACTCATAATCCTTCCTATAAGACTCCTACTATTACAAATTGTAAAAGTGCTTTAGCTATTGACTCAAGAACTTAAAAAGTTTCATATATATTGTGCGTTTAAGTTGACAAAAATCATACCTTTCTCAACATCGTCTCTTCCATGTTTCGCCCCGGCCTTTCTTTTTCATTCTCACATGCGGTAACTTCATCATCCCCTTTACTTCTTTTTCATTCATCAAATGGAGAGAAATTTAAAGTTAGATCCCAAAAGATCACTGATGGGCGATGATATCAGTTGAATCCGATAGATTTGAACAATAAATTAAAGATATTGAAGTAAATTTCTTTTAAGTCAACGCCTCAAGCATCTTATGTTGGGACCTCATTAGAGATTCATCTTTTGTATCTTTAAAAGTTTATGAAGCTGTTATCATGACACGCAAAAGTGATAGTCATACGGTAAAACCTCTATTAAGCTATTTGGGTGATAGAATTTTGGTTTTGATGTATGGTTATTACAAAATTGTTTAATTTTTGTTTTGTTTTCAACTTTTTGGATATTGACCCTCACGATTTGTTTTACTTTTTAATTATAAATTTTGTTCATCCGATGATTTTGATATTAATTTTATTTGGTATTTAATTTTAGATTTAAATATGATTTCAATTTAAAATTTTATTTTTAATTGATTCCTAGATTTCTTTTAGGTTTCAGTTTTGGTTCATGGTTCTTGATTAATATATTTGCTTCAACTGTGCTCTTGATTTTTAATTTGCTTCTATTTAGATAAAATTATATTGATTTTTATTGATTTTAATTTTTGTTTTTGGCACTGATTTTAGTTTTATTTTAGATTTGTGTATTGGTTTTGATCTCTGATTGTTGTCTTTGTTTTTTAACGGTTATTTTATTTTTATTAATTATTTTTTTAGTTATAATTTTATTTGTGTTATTTTCTTTCTTCGATTCTGTATTGATTTAAAATCTAATATTTGCTACTCGATATAAATTGGTTTTTTTATTTTTCTATTGTTTTGACATTTGATATATTACATCTTGTTCATCTGATGATTTTGATATTATTTTTATTTTTATTTTATTTTGGATTTAAGTATGATTTTAGTTTTAATTTTTAGTAATTGATTCCTAGATTTCTTTTAGGTTTCAGTTTTGGTTTATGGTTCTTGATTAGTAGCTTTGTTTCAATTGAGCTTTTGATTTCTTAATTTACTTCTATTTAGATAAAATTATATTGATTTTGACGGATTTTAATTTTTGGTTTTGACACCGATTTTAGTTTTAGTTTAGATTTTTGTACAAGTTTTTATATTGGTTTTGATATTGATTGTTGCTTTTGTTTTTTCAAAACGGTTATTTTATTTTCATTAATGTTTTTTTAGTTATAATTTTATTTGTGTTATTTTCTTTCTTCAATGTCCTATTGATTTCAAATCTAATATTTGCTACTCGATACAAATTGGTTTCTTATTTTGCTCTTGATTTTGACATTTGATCGTTTTAGTTTTTTTTTCAATTTAAAATTTGGTATATAATTTTTGGGTTTGATTTATTGATTAGTAACCTTAAAATACTTTTAATACATTAAAATCTCTACATATTTGTTTAAATACTATTTCTTGCAAGCATTACTACCAAATGTATGTATTTTATAAAAAAAATATTAACACATAAAATAACAAGTATACTTGAGTTACATTCTATTTAAATTTTGAACTAATACAAGGAAAAAAACTGAAGTCAAACACAATGTCATTTTACAAGTAGGAAAATGTATACACATGGATTGATCATGCCAAGATCGATACAATAGTTGACGTGCAACAACTTACAAAAAAATAATAATGAATCATATAAAAATGAAAATGCAAAGTGTCTTTAGATTGAGAAGGAGGGGAGGAAGAAGAACAATAATTTGGTTCTCATTATATTATTAATATGACATTAAAATGACAATCAATTGCATTAATTAGGGACAATAATTAAGGGTATTGTAACAATAATTCATGTAATCATAATAATTATTAATTGACAACCTTTTAAACTTCATTTTACCAATTTTTAAGTTTTTTTGCATAATTATTAATTATTAATTCATGTATTTTATTAAAGGACATTAACATACCATTCATGTTTCAATTAATACATTTATATCATATTATATATATCTTATCTTATAAAATAAGTATCTCATTTAATAAATTTAGTGAGAAAAGAAAAATTACCTGTGCAAAGCACATGTTACACACTAGTATAAATATATAGAGAGAAACAACTTTTGATTATCAGGTATATAGAAAAAAAAATTGATCATGAGAGTAAGAGGTGAAAATGTGGGCACCCATTTGTGCCCATAAAACTTAATGGTTAAGTGAGCATGACTATTTATACCTAAATTAAAATTTAAGTATGTTCATATATTTTAGTGGACGGTCTGAACGGACATATGTGTTATGACAGAATTTACCACCATTAGATTAGATATAGGTGTTTCCATTAAAAAAAGAAAAGAAAAAAAAGAAGATTAGATATACGCCAAGGCCATGTCATTTCCCTTAAATAATTGTTTAGGCTCACAATTTTAAATTGGGCAAGCCGGGTTCAGACCGTTTTAACTTATACTTGTAACATTGGTTGTCCAATTTTTTAGGATTGGATAGCAAATCAGTAACGTGAACCGTGAATCCAAAATTAAAGTGTAATAACCCAAGCTGCATCTACCTTGCATTAAAATCAAAAGAAACTATTTGACTATTCCAAGTTGAGAAAATTCGAGGACCCTTGTTGCCTAATATGTTAGGTTTGTTTTACAAGATATTATTAAGGGACAAGTATAGTAGTAGTTCCTTAACTTTAGTTAAACTCATCATCAGTCCCTTAACTTAAAAAAGTTTTATCACTGATTTAAGTATGTTTTTTTTACTCATCGAAAGTCTCTAGCTCTAACGTTATTTGTTTATTTCCGTTAAGTGAATATGTGTCACTCACATGCACAAAATAAGGAGGTTATGCATAATATCATCAAAATAAGGGGGCAAAATAAATATAAACCAATTCATCTTATCTCTCCTTCACATCCTTTTCCCCCGTTGCAATTCCAATATCGGTCGATATGGAATTGCAGGAAGAATTTGATTCCTCCCCCTTCACATTCCTTCCTCCCGCTGCAACTCCAATGTCGGTCGATATGGAATTGCAGGAAGTTTTTGATTCCTCGCCTCCACATCCCTTCCTCCAGTTGCAACTACACTGCCGGCTCCGCCAGCTTCTTTCCTTCCAGATGCCATAGCTTCTCCGACTCATTCTACTCCTCACCCTCATTTGCAACACGTAATCAGGGTTTCTGATCCTCATTCTACCCATGTTAGTCCCCCGCCAAACCCAATCATTGCGCCTCATTCTACTCATGTTACTCCCCCATCAAACCCAATCATAGACCGAATATTGAAAGATGGTATTGCTAGTATTTTCCTGAAATACCAGTTCCCAGCCACGATTGGGGGTAACGTTTTCACTCTCATCTCCAGCAAGTCGGGGCATTTCGAATCAACTGGCATAATTATGCTAGGATTTCTCAGTTTGGCTTTGCTGGCTTTTATCGCCGGGAAATTAGTGCGATATGAGCGCCCTTTAATAGCAGCTGTTGCTGAACTGGTCGGGATTTCACTTAGTTCTGCTGCCTTAATCTATCCCATGTCAGTTCTCTTTGGGGGTTCGATCCTCAGTTACGTTCCATTAATCTTTGGAGTTGCTGTTGCTGGGATGTGTATCTACCGTTTGGCAACTGCTTTTGTTAATGGCGATACCGATGGTGCTCCAGTTCAGGTTGGAAATGAAGAAATGGTTTAAGGATACCAATGGTGCTCCAGTTCATAATGGAAATGAAGAATGGGTGTAAAATAATCAATCTGATTGTTTCAAATAGTTATTAATTTCTTGATTTCTATTAGGAAGTAATTAATTTCCTGATCCCAATCATTTTGGGTATTTTCCTCTTTTTCTTCTGTTTCGATTAGTCCTCCATTAGTTTATATTCACTTTACTCCCTTATTTTGATGATATTATACATGATCCCCTTATTTTGTGCATGTGAGTGGCACATGTTTACTTAACGGAAATAAACAAACGACGTTAGGGCTAGGGACCTCCGATGAACAAAAAAGGCCTACTTGGGTCAGTGGTAAAATTTTTTGAAGTTGGGGAACTGATGATGGGTTCGGCCAAAGTTCAATGACTAATAGTATACTTATCCCTATTACTAAATAGCTAGAATCACAAAAGTTACTATTTTACTCTCAAAGTACTAACTTCATTGTTTAAACTATTAATTAGATCGTTTAATTACTTATTAAGATCATTTAAACTACTTATTAATGAAAAATATTTCCATCATTGTAAATACCAAAAATACTATTAAAATGCCCTTTTTGACGGATGAGAAGCCTATTATTATTGGATTTCTTATTGTTAAAAGAAGAGGCATTCGTAATTTCTATTGAGCTTCTTAACTTTCGCATGGTAATCATGCTGTCATGCACGATCTTTCTAAGTAGGTCAAAAATTCAAGATATATTGTTTCTTTTTTATAATAATCAATTATTTTAATGGGTTTTTGTGTTGCCTAAGGGCGAATTGAACCAGACTTTTAGAATTAATTCAAATTTAGTCTAGTCTTTACCATGTTGGGACTGCTTTAACACTCCTTGACTTATATTTAAAGGCTTTCCATGTGGTAACCGAAGACAAAGAAAACATATAAAGACTACATTCATATGTGGATATTGGTTCTCAATTCGAGAAGCTATGAATTAAATAATTAAGCGCATAAATTAGTTTGGTGGGGTTGCTTCAGCTTAATTATATTTGAAAATAAAGATGTAATTGCGTTAAAACTTGGTAGGAAGAGTGTTACTGTTCTTATGATCCTACTTGAAGCATGTTATGAGATTTATTGTTAATGTTTTTAGATAATTACGTTGGTAATTATTTAGGATGTTCATGTCAAATCATCGCCTATATTTATCTCGCCTTCTACCGGATTCAACTCCACTTCCCACGATCTTTCTTTGCCCCTTCCTTAACTTTTGCAACCCCTACTCTATCTCCTGTTTATGCTTATCTACCTTATGATCCGTTCTTCGATCCAGTATCTAATGAGGACACTGACATCGAGGTTGATGGCTGAAGTAACCTAAAGTTGCTCCTTAGAGGTAGAGGGTAGGTCTCCTTCGAAATCTAGAGACAAAAGACAGACTAAAAGAGCATCAAATTGGGAGGGGAAAATATGTTCAAGAAGAGCACAATTGCGATGCATAATTTGGAATTAGTATACAAAAGTAAATTCTGATGTATAATTTTTATTTTCCAATGCACAAACTAGATGCACAAATTTGATTACCATGAACAAAATTTCGATACTCAATTTTGGATTTACGATGCATAATTAATACCGATGCACAAATTTGATTACCAAGAAGAAAATTCTTATGCACAATTAATCCCGATGCAATTTTTTTAAAAAATTTACAAAATGTATTACCCCGAAGAAAATTTCGATACACAATTTTAATTTTACGATCGATGCACTTTTTTTTTAATGCACAAACTGTATTTCTGATGCAGTATGTCTAATCTAATTTCATTAAGTGTATATTTGTCATTTTCTTTTAAAAATTTCTTTTATCGATTAAATAAAAATGTAAAACTCTTAAGTTAAATATTATCTTAAAAAGACCGATTGATTGTGTCTTTAAATTTAATCCGATAATAATCATACTAAAACTCATAAAATACCACAAGCACGGTATTAAATATCCCCGAGAAAAAAGAGGAGAAACTAGTGGTGTGAACCCGAAGAATGAAAAGCCAAGTTGGTAGAGATGCCTTTTGACGTGGAGCGAATATCCCGTTAGATTTCACATGATTAAGGATAAGGCACGAGCCCGCCACACGCCCTTACACTTGTAACAATCCCAACCCTCCACGTGTCATCCAACCAACGGTTCAAAACAAGCCCGTATCCTACTTGAACTCTAGAAAACCCTACAAATGGCCAATGCCACCCTCCATAAATTTCAACAATCTCCATTGTTTACTTTTAGATCTCAAATTCCCTCTCCTTCTTTCAATCTCACACACAAACACACACTGTTAGAAAGAAAATGGCTTCAGCTGTGATGTTTGGTGCTAGCAAAGGGGCCAATCTTGGACCCTATTCCAATTCGAGTAATAATAATTCGTCTTGTTCTTTGTTTGATTTGGGTGGGTTTTCGAAAAGAAAAGGAAATGGGTTTGTGGTTTGTAGTTCAGCAGGGGCAGGGAATGGTAATTTGACACTTACAGGGGTGTTGTTTCACCCATTTGAGGAGGTGAAGAAGGATGAGTTCTTGGTGCCAATTGCTCCTCAAGCTTCACTTGCTAGACAGAGGTTCTTGGATGAGTGCGAATCTGCTATCAATGAGCAAATCAAGTGAGACCCCTGACTAATTTTTTCGCTGCCTTATTTTTATTTAGTTATATTAAATAAAACTGCAATAATTTATAGTTTGACAAAAACTTAAAATGGTCTTACGGATATATTTTGTAAGACTGATCGTCTTTATCGACAGACCGTTCTACGAGTTAAAATCTATAAAATCTTCTTACAAGAGACCTACCCTATAGTTTTGCCAAACCAGGTAAATTCAAATCTATAGCACATGCCCTCAAATTGCGTCGAAGTGAAGATGAAAATTGAGTCGGCGTGGCTCGATATTTTCGTACCATTTAATAGTCTATTGTCACACATAACCCGTGCACCGGCTCCACTCCACTTGATTCCATTTAGTACTAGTCTATTTTAATATCACATAACTTAGGAGCTGGCTCAACTTGAGCTCACTCCATTTAATAGTCAGATTTATGAGGTCAACTAGACTTGACTGGTACTGTAGTATGTGAACCAAGGCTAAGGTGTGGTGCTTGAGCCCGTTTAGACTTTCAAATCTCGGCAAGGCTTGCATCATTTGTAATTTCTACTTACGAGGACCATCTTCTGGTACCCATATTCAGCGACTGATAAATTGACAATTTAGCTTTGAATTAACTGGATGATCTAAATTTGCCCATATAATAGTTCCAAGTTCATGGTTTACTCGGTTCTTGACAAATTTAGCTTGTAACAAGTTTGCTAATTAATCTAATATATATAGTTTAGAAGTTTTGTTAATCTTTTCATATTCGATCTCTTACTGCTTTACCTTGTTGATGCCACAGTGTGGAGTACAATGTGTCTTATGCGTATCACGCCATGTACGCATATTTTGACAGGGACAATGTTGCTCTTAAAGGCCTCGCCAAGTAAAAATACAGCCTCACAACCCTCCAACTTCCATTTCGTTTATAAAACTAGAACTATCAGTTATTTCTTGTTCTTGTTTTAATCAGGTTTTTCAAGGATTCAAGTGTGGAAGAAAGAGAACATGCTGAGAAGCTAATGGAATATCAGGTACTGTATATCGCCAGAGAAGTCTTTATACAATAAACGTGCAAAAGTACTTCTCACTGGATGTTTTTATCGTAAGGTTCATATTTGTTTCGATGAATGTAGAATAAACGAGGTGGAAGAGTGACACTACATACTATTGTTGCGCCCCCTTCAGAGTTTGATCATGTCGAGAAAGGCGATGCATTATATGGTAAGCTTTTCATAATCTTTCTATTTATTTATTTTCTTCATAAACTTCATTGATCCATAATCTTTACATCGTATTTACCCCCTTTGGTATGGATTATGTAAGCACTTTATCTCATTTTTATTGACTAGCATGAGCTAAAATTTTCTACTTCAAATCATAGACAAGCTTAAAAAAAGATCTAATAATCTGTTTCTTTTGTTTACCAGCAATGGAGCTTGCATTATCATTAGAAAAGATGACAAACGAGAAACTTCTCAGCTTGCACAGCGTAAACCTCCTTTACCCATTTTTATATGTGTGGATACATTTTGATCACGCAATAGGAAAACGGATTGAATATAAATGCTATGTTTTTTTGGACTGCAGGTGGCTGATAGAAACAATGACGTTCAATTGACTGACTTCATTGAGAGCGAATTTTTGACTGAACAGGTGAACCTGAACTATTACTAATTTAGCAACTTTAACAGTCACTAGTGATTGATAATGTTTACTTTTCAACGTGGATTTAGAATTTCTTTGTTCTTTTACTAGGTTGAAGCAATCAAGAAAATTTCTGATTATGTTTCCCAGTTACGGAGGGTTGGAAAAGGACATGGTATGAATTATTTTTCCAAAATGCTTCTAATTCTGTATATCTTTCGGTTTTGCCCCTGCTTCTGCTGTTGTCTTCTTTATTCCAAGTCTCAGACAATGTTATCATTTGGCAAATCTACTGCAGGTGTGTGGCATTTTGATCAGATGCTTCTTCACGAGGGTGACGCTGCATTATAAACTTTTATCACGAACAGAGTCTGGTTTTTCTTTCTGAGTTCCAGATGTGTCGTACTCATGTAATAATTGTTTGGATGAAGTGCCAGTAAGAACTTGAGCCTAGAAAATATGATAGTGTTGTCGTAATATATAAGTAGGATGTATGCTAGTTAATTATGATCTTTACTAGCTAGCTTGATCAGCTATCATGTAGTAATAAATTGGGAGCGTGATTGTACAATATCCTGAAATCTTTATTGATTTGGCAGCGTATTCAGAATGTTTTATATCGTCCGTTCTTGGTCTTCATTTTTCTGATTTCTTGTCAATAACTTGCTAGCTCGTAATCGTGAAATAACATGTTGGTAACACCATAGTTTTTGTATAATTGAACGGTAAAACTACCATACCCAGCCCTCACAATGGTGAGAGCCTTGTGACAGAGTAGTGCTGACCTTTTCTTTTTTATACAATACTTACTTGACAATGAAGGTGGACTTCTTTCCCCTACTAAAAGGGAAAATGGACTTGTACCAAACCAATCTAAACTCAAGTTCTTACAAAAGGAGAGACAAAATTCAGGTTGTACTGAAGCATAAAAACGATCGCTGATGAGGAGCGCTATTGCAAGGTTTGGTTTTGCGGGTATTTGAAGGACATGAAGAGTGGATCATCTCCCACATCACTTGTATATCTGCATATCCTCCACAAGCCTCCATATCCTTGTAAAGAATCACCAGCCCATGCCTACTATCTGCATAGTTAGCATATCACATATGAGAATGAGAGAGAGAGAGAGAGAGAGAGAGAGAGAGTTGTACCTATGGCCTTGGGAGTGAGGCATGAAGTGAGCTTAAGAAGTAATCCCTTTATTGGGAGGAAAAATGAGTTCCTGAAATTGAAACAAAGCCAACCCTTGAACCTCTCCATCTCTACAACACTCCTCCAAACCTTGACTCTCTTATTTATATTTCCTCATTCACTAACCAGTAACCTCCCAAGTCCAACACTTCCCATTCCCCACAGTTTACTAAACTAATGCTGCCATTGCTACACAACAAATAGCACGAAACAAAAAAGAAAGAAACACCCTTTGAGACAACAAGCCTAATCATTAATTGTTTTCATTCAATATCACTGATTTCCTCCCAATATCTATATATTCAAAGAAGGTTTGATAGGACCTTAGAAATCCCATAAATAAAAAAAAAAAAAAGAGTTAATGATTGTTGATAAACTATAAGTAGCATTTAGGCGCGTATATTTTGTCCATAACTAGTTACTTCATCCGTTCTCCGCTATTCTATTTTGGGATGTTTTACTTTAAGAGTTAACTTAAAAAAAATTATGCTTACAACTAGTTTTACACCCGTGCGTTAAACGCACGATCATATAATTTTTTCAATTAATTTATACTCAAGCGAAAAGAAGAAAAAATAAAAAAAATGTTTAAGGCAACTACTTTCGATATAAAAAAAAGGTTTTGTTTTGATTTAAAAATTAGAGATTTGTATATTTAAGATATGAGAAAATAAAGTCAATTTTTTAGAAAATAAAGACAACTTTATCCTTCACTAAATCTTAATTGTAGCAATAATTTTAGAAATAGTTCTAAACCTAGCATTGTTATAAATTAAAATATGGTGAATATATGGTCATATAGTAATTGTATTATATGAAAAGTAATAAACAATTAAAAGAATATATCACAAAAGAAGAGAAACTAATTATAAAGAATTACATCGAAAAATAATAACATTATGAAAAAATCTAAACGTTATCGTTGTATTTCAATAATCCCCCGTTTACTAAACAAATAGAGAGGAAGAAATGAGAGGAAAATAGGAAGCCTCAACTGGCAATCTCCCTTATTCTCTATCCCTCTCAGGAAATATCTCTTATTCTCACTGGCGATCTCTCTTATACTCACCGTCGACACCACAGTACACTCTCTTCCTCTCGTTCCATATCTCGCTCGATCCATCTCTCTTTCTTTAATATTCAACTTTATTCTGAGGGAAAAATATTGATTATATTTTTTTGGTGATTTTTCATTCGGATCTAATGAAATCACATAAAAATATTTTGTTTAGTTATTTCGTATAAAAGAACGTTTTTGACACTCAGATCAACTGTGAATTTGATAATATTTTTTATACATTGATTTTTGTTATTTACTTTTAGATAAATCTCCGAACTGGTTTAATAATTTAGTATTCTCAAAAGATGATTTTTTCTGGTGATTTTTATTTCATACTACTTCGAATTTGTCAATGGTTTTTTTACATCTCAAAATTTGGGTATTTCTTGCTTTACTTGATTTTTTTAGTATAATATTTCAACATTTGATAGGTTCATCTTGTGAACTAATGCATTTTCATTAATCATCATTTATAATGTGTTGATTTATTTCTGTTTGTTACAACCGAGAATTGAAAAACTGTGCAAATTTGAATAATTGATGGTGAAAGTTCCAATAAGTTTTTGAATTAATTAATTAAAGAATTCATTAATTGTTTCTTGTTAATAGAAGTTTCTATTTTGAGAAACAAAGTTTTGGTGTGATTTTTCCCTATATAGACTACTCTGCTTTTATATATATATATATATATATATATATATATATATATATATATATATATATATATATATATATATTTCTATAACATTTCATCTTTATCCTCCACTTGTGTTGTAAGTACATTGTTTGTGCTTAACTATTTTTGTAATTGACTAACTTTAATGACATTAATATATCTTTTAATAATTAGATTTTTCAAATTAGGACTCTTTGGGTGGAACGGATGTAGTAATTGGTAAGATATTTTTCTTCTTCTGTGGAATAGATATTTTTTTTTTCGGAAAATATTACTCCCTTTACTCAAAACTGAGTATACTTTTCGTTTCTAAAATTGTTGTCCTTAAATTGATGTCTATTTTGGTACATAAATACTAAATTCACCTTTTCAAACTTTGATGCCCTAGCATATACGTGCAACATTATAGCATGGACACCAAGGATATTCATGTATATTTACAACTAAAATGACCTAAAAGTCAATTTTCTTAATTTTTGTATTTAGGATGGAGGGAGTACGTATTTTTAAGTTGGACTACCTTGTCCAAATCAAATACGTACACAATTCTTTTTCTATTTTCAAATGGAAATTTGAAGATGATTCTCTTGTTTTCTCAAAATTCATATGATATAAGTTTAGAAGGGTTATGTTTTTTTTAATGGTTTTAACATGAAAATCAATCAATTGACTTAGATTTAAACATACGGACGGATATAGTATACGATAAAGACTAAGAAACAATTAGATAGTGATTGAACTTTGAGCTTGTTAGTTGTTACATATGATTAAGTAAGAGGTGGGGAATGGAGAAGCTAATTTGGAACAAATAGACATTTTTGAGTAGGAAGATTTGTTTTGGAGTTAAGCTTATCCATCTTTATTGATTTAACTAAAGATTCTCAATTCTAATGAATTATTCATGAGAAGGTGGTCATGGACCCTTTGGTCAAACGGTTGGTTGGTTTTTCTTTAGTGCCTTTGTGCTTTGTCATCAGCCAATTAATGTGCCCAAGTCTAATTTGAGTCATTACTAAATCTCAATGGTTAGAGTTTAAATAGTCTTTACGGTTATAACTTAAAACT
This sequence comes from Codonopsis lanceolata, assembly GCA_013146195.2. NCBI lineage: Eukaryota > Viridiplantae > Streptophyta > Magnoliopsida > Asterales > Campanulaceae > Codonopsis > Codonopsis lanceolata. The sequence continues at coordinate 116,443,260 of CM028381.1, read as the reverse complement.
CGTCAAGTCATTCGATCTGATCTAAAAATTAAACAATCCAACTCAATCCATTAACTTTTTAAGTTAAAACAGGTAACTCATTTCAATCAAAAAATATTAATTGGTTGAGTCGGGTTAAAACGGGTGACCCGTTGCCCATTTTGATCAGATATTTTTTTTATTATTCTAAAAATGTATAATTTTTTTTTGAAAGGGGGGGGGGGACAATCTAGGAGAAGACATGTCAACCCATTATATCCGTTATAACTCAACTTGATTTAACCCGACATATTTCAACATATGTGATATTCAGGTTCTAATGAGTTTCGACACGTTTCGACCCATTACTCGTCTCAATCAATAACCAATTCAATTCATCCAATTACGGGTCTAATTGTAAGTGATGATCGATAGTACATACTTTTCCCCGGTTGTGTCTCGGCTATGGTCGATGTAAACGGTGAAATATTATCGTTTTGTCGACGAACAAACAGAAACAAAACGAAATCTTGTATTATGATTGATTGATATGTCTCATAAGTCAACACACAAGTTCCAACCAAGTAAAGGGTCGTTAGTTAGGGGTAGTAGCAAAAGGGAGTAGAGAAGTTGTAAGCATGTGCTGTCTAACCAATTTTGGTGGACATATATGCATTTCACCAACTCGCACTCTTGCCCAAATACTTGTTCTCTTTTGAAACGGAAACTTCCTAAATCATACTCTACCTAAACAAAAGGTTCTGGTATAATTCATAATCCATAGATACACTCTTTGTTTTGGGCAAAGAGTTTATTATTTTATTTTTGAATATTTTATTTAAAGAATTCATTTTCAAAAGTTAAGTAATAAAAATATCATTTATAACTATAACTAAAACATAAGCCGCTACTGCCACGTGATGACTTTCTGTTTAAACCTAAAAGTTTTGAAGGTATTTGGTGCTGCCACGTGTCAATTTCGAAATGATAAGTTTTTTTTTTCAAAATTAATTAGTTTATGATAAAAATCATAAATCTAATTAGATAAGATAAAAATCCTAAAACTAATTTGATAAGATAGATTTAGGATATAGTTTAACGGAGTAAATTTATGATAGAGATTTAGGATTTTGTTTTTATTTTTTTCAAATATCGCTTAATTAAACTAGATTTTATCTTATGCAATTTATACAAGTTTAATTTGGCTGAAACTTTTCGATTTCCATCTTTTTTTCATTTTCCTACCATTTACTTTATACAAATTATCAACGGGATAATTTTATGTTTTTTTCTACTAATTTATATTTATTAATCTTTAATTAATAATCTATCATTTATTTATTAAATATTATTAAAACAGAAGTCGCTGCTGCCACATGGTGACTTTTTATTGAATGCTTAAAGTTTTAAAGGATTTTTGTGCTTTGACGTAACACATTCTTATGAAGTTGTAAAAAAAATCTTTTTTTTTTGTGCTAAAAATTAAAACCGGTACCTCCTTTATATATGGTAAAAGTTTTTTTTAATTATTTTTTGCTGCCAAAATTAGTTAGTACGGGATAGATTTTATCACATTTGATTTAGACGCGTTTCATTTGATTAAGACTCCAAATTTCCATGGTAAAAATGTTTTATTTTTTACAGATATATTTTATCAATTTTTATAGATTTTAATATTTCAATTACATATTCAATTATATATATATATATATATATATATATTAGAACTGGTGTCTCCTTTATACATGGTATTTTTTTTATACCAATTTTGCTGCCATAATACATGATATATTTATTACATTTGATTTAAAAGAGTTTCACCTGATTAGTACTCTAAATTTTCATAGTAATTTCTCTTAGGTTTTAATCTTTCAATTACATATTCATACAATCAATTTTGAATATTTACCTTATTTTTCATTTTTTCAAATTATTCTAATTAAAAAAAATTAATTATTTGTTACAAGGTTAGAAAATCATCTTATTATAAACAACTTTTGCAAAAAAAAAAAAAAAACTATATATATATCCTTTCTTTTACTGCCAAAAATCAAAACTAGATAGATTTTGAAACCGGTGTCTGCTTTATACATGGTAAAAGTTTTTGTTTTTTAAACCATTTTTTGCTGTTAAAATCGGTTAATACTAGATATGTTTTATCACATTTGATTTTAAAGTGTTTCACTTGATAATGACTTCAAATTTTTATGGTAAAGATTTTTTTACAGATATATTTTTTCAAATTTGATTTAGACATATTTCAATTGATTAAAACTCTTCAATTCTCATGGTAATTCATGATACTTCTCCTCCCCTCCCCTCCCTAAGAATATTTGTTCAATTTTATGATTCACATAAATTTTTGGTTTGATGATTCAGTGTGATATCACGATTTTTTTAATTTATTAATTATGTGAACATCTTGTTGTTGTTGGTTCACTCAAATAGCTTGCATATTCTCTCTAAAAAATTAAGTTTCATAAACAACACTAAATCAATAGTATATCGCACGATTAATAACCTAGTTTTATTACTAATAGATTACTAAAAGTTGCATTTTTTAAAAAAGTTATGGCTCGGTTTTTTAAAAGTGTCGGTTTTTTTAAAAAGTTCTGGTATAATTCATAATTGAATTTTTTTTTTGTTTTTCATGATAAATCTCATGATACATAATTAGGGGTGTATATGGTTCGGTTTAGTTTGGTTTAGGCCAAAATCACAAATTGAACTACCCCTATCAATTCCAAAAATTTCAAATCGAACCACTCGGTTTTGTTTTATGGTTTATATAAATTCTTTTTAATCAAGTTAGAACATTAATAATAACAATAAAAACAAGATTTTAATTTGAAATTAACATCAAATATTAGAAAATAACCTACTAAAAATAAATTACTATTATAAAGAAAAAATGTAAATTCTGAAGAAAAAAAACACAAATAATGGAAGAAATAATATATATATATATAATAAAATAAAAATATATTGGTTGTTGCGGTTCAATATCAAAAACCGTAAACTAAATTGAACCAGACGATTTTCAAATTTTTAAAACCAAATCCTAAACGTCTTGGACTAAAATCAAGCAAACCGACTAATTTGATTTGATTCAACTTCGTAGTTAGGTTATTGCTATGTACACCCTTATACATATTAATTGTATTGGGCATTGGGCAATGATAACTGATAAGTAAACAACGTGCTAAAAAATTTGCAATGTCCCACAATTTTAAATTTGGATCGCCACGTGTCTTCCCCCCGGGCGAAAACCCAGCTTTGCCAACATTTCCACTTAATTTTCTCCATAAAACATTGGATGAAACATCCTCCATGTACAATATTTCTCAAATTTAGGATTACACAAAACATCATTTCCGAGAATGATCATTAAACAGCCAAGAGTGCAGGAAGAGGAATCTCCCAAGTCCTAAATCATTGGAAGAAGCCATTGCCTTGCACCTCTTACTCCCCAAGCTCATTCCCCTATGCATTTTAATTGCTTCAAGGATAAACTAAGAAAAAAACAAAGAAAAAACAACCATGGACAGGGAGCAAGAGGACGCACAATTTTTAGGATTTTTTGGTATTATCAAAGAATCCTTCCATGTCATTGCCTCACGGAGTAAATTTTTCTTTCAAATCACCCTAGCTCTCATCCTCCCTCTTGCCATCACATTCTCATCTCACATTTGGATATCCGAACTAATCTTTGGAAAGATCATAACTAATGAAAACAGGTTGCTCTTTACCAGAATGGGGAGTCCCACTTACAATGAGATTGTCGACAACATTTCTTCCGAAGTCATGGCTTTTGTCGTCTTCACGATTCTCTACTACATTTTCCTCCTCGTTTTCTCCCTCCTCTCGACGTCAGCAGTTGTTTACACCATAGCATGTATCTATACCGGCAAGGAGACTACATTCAGGAAGGTAATGAGCGTGGTGCCGAAAGTTTGGAAGAGACTCATGCTTACATTCTTGTGGAGTTTTACCATTGTTTTTGCTTACAACTTCATCTCCTTTCTTTTCCTCGTGTTATGGGGTAATTATGTCGGAGATATCGGAGAGATTGGCTCGATTATTTACTTGGTCACATACCTAATGGGATTGGTGTACATAGGCATTGTATGGCATTTGGCAGGTGTAATTTCAGTCTTGGAAGATCTTGACGGGCTTAAAGCCATGATGAAGAGCCAAATCTTGATTCAGGGCAAGATAGTGGTTTCCGGGGGTATTTACATTCTGTTCAATTTCTCGTTCATGTTTATCCAGGCAGCGTTCATGGTGCTGGGGGCGGAGGATATACAGTTGACTGTGGGAGGTCAAATCGGGTACGGAATTGTTTTTTTGTTGATCCTTGTGGTTCTGATCCTCTCTGGCATTGTCATTCAGACAATCATCTATTTCGTGTGCAAGTCAAAACACCATGAGAACATTGATAAGTCCTCCTTGGCTGATCATCTGGAAGACTATCTTGGAGAATACATGCCTCTAAGGGGAATGGATGTACAGTTAGGACAGGTTCATGTTTAAAGATTTTTATTTTTATTTTATGTCAAAGTTACTTGTTTCATATATGTTTTAGATGACAGTAAAGAATGTTTGTCTTCGTGTATATAATCACAGAACTAAGACTACATTTTTAGTTTGTATTGAGCAAAGATGTAAACTTATATAAAGAACAATCTGACAAGCGCAAACAAAACGTGCTTAAAGCGTTCCAAAAAATTGTTCTCATGCCAGAAAGAATTTTGCCCAATTCATTCTGGCTGCCATCCTTCCCCTCCACCAAATTTGATAATCTACATTTGAACTCATCAACTTTATTTTCGAAATGCCTCGACTTGTTTCATCAACTTCTTCCTCGTCATTTCCTCTCTCAGCTCGACATCCGCAAGTAGATTACTCACGGTATGGATCTCGTCTTCGAGACGGTACATGATGATGGCACCAAAGGCTTTTCTAATTTTCTTTCTTTGAATAAAGAGAAAGTTCATGCTAACTGGTCCAAGATACATCATCGAACATTTCCCTTGCAATTGCCCTCAGGTATGCTTGGTTCACTACATTCCTATCCACCTTCACGCCTTAGCGAGACTTGTGTTTCATTTTTTTTCTAACTCACACTGGTCTGTGAAAGAGACCTGTTTCCATTGTTGCCTCTTTGTACTGCTCAGTTTACACCCACGAGATCACATTGAGTTTCTATTCGGATTGGAAAGAAAGTTGTGACAAACTTTGTGAGGCCATAACTCCTATCTACTCCTTCTTCTTCATCTTCTATGCAAGATTTGACAGGATTAGTTTGCTTCAAGCATGTCCTTCTTTGATTGTGAGCAGGCATGCTTCCACTAAACTGCCACTGTAACAATGACATTAACAACTCAAAACATTGATAACAGTAAAGAAATATGAATAACTTGTACGATAAATATTGGAATAACCTATATAACCTATAGGTGCTAATGTTGGAAAATCCTTTTCCCCATAGAGATCAAGAAGTGATAGAAAGTTTGAATAAGAAAACTAACAAGTAAAGGAAGATAGATGGTACAGGAGCAAATTAAGTCGCTAGCTTGTAACAAATATTATCCAACAAGAAAATCAAACCAGATTTTCAGCATAGTTTATAGCTCAAAATTGTACTGACATGAAGTTTTTTTTTTTTTTTAAAGTAATCCCTCTAGCACAAGTCCTATGGTAGCACAAATATTGGGCAACCTTATGCGGTGGTGGCTTTGTATGCTTTCCAAGGGTAAACACATTGCCCAAAGGGTGGCAAACCCATGACCCATGGAATCTTGGATTTGAACTGTCTCAAAGATGCCCTTATGTTTTTCCATGTTCTTGATGATTCCAACATGTCCCCTATTTCTTCTCCAATCACCATGACATCATTCCCAACATCAAACTTGATAAACTCAGTGATCTTGTTTGCCTCCAAGTCGAGCTTGATGGTGTCATTTGTCTTGATGAGAGGTCGGGGTAGCAGATAGTGTGACCATCATAGCTGTTGACGTATGGAATGCCTTTTTGACCAAACTGGAATGACCGAACCTTGCACAGTCTAAACTGCAAAAGAGAAGGCTCCAAATTCAACTTTCAACAAAAAAAATACTCCTATTAATGACTTAGACAAGATTAGGCATTTCAGACTGAACGAAAAGGCATACGATATGCAATGACTCCAACTAACAGCCAATACTGACACGAGTTACATTACAATGATCGCATAAAGTTACAGACCTAGGCTTCTTCATCCCTGATGGAGTGCAACCTGAATCGACCCTTTGTGTCATATAGGAGACGGAAGTTTTCATTGGTCTTGGGAATTGAAACAACATCTGAGGACAAGCAAAGTTGAATACTAAAGAACTGAGATTCTAAAGGGTTAATTAGGAACCATACCATTGAATTTTTTTTGCCACATCTAAACTTTGCCATCAATTTTCATTCGGCATCCGTTACCTATAAACACTAGGGTTGATACACATACAAACTGAATGAAATCTGTAAAGAAAAATATACTACGGTATACATAAAAGTACTTACAAATGCACCGCCTAGTTTGTCAAGCACCTAAAGCTCGGGGGAATTAAACCTCTTCAAATGATTCTTCTTTATCAAAATACATCTAAAAGAGTATACTTAAAGCCAAGCAGGATAAAATAGCACTTCATACCACCTAAGGCTAATTGCAGAAACACAAGTGAATGTTCAATAAAGAAACATACTTGTATCAGATTTCTAGCATAATTTTAAACATTATATAAACTATTCAAAACAAAACTTATTGCTCAGGTAATAATTCACACCAGAAAATTGAAATCAAGCTAGTTTTCATTTAATATACTCCCTTCGTTCCAGGCAAAAAGTCGTTTAAAAGTCAAACTTTTTAAAGAAATTATCATTTTAGTGGTCCATTAGTAATAAAATGATATTTTTATACCTTAATTTTTTAAAGTAGACTCTATAAGTGAAATATCAGTACATAAGCTTCTACTAAAATGTTTTCCTATTTTTGAAATAGCTTTAGGCATACTCAATACAATTTTCACTACCCAATTCAATTTAGTCATAGTCAATCATCTCGACCTAGGTCCCTACATGGTGAGGCGGCCCATCTCGCCATTACCATCACTCCAAAGTATCCAACAACCAAAGGCCCAAGATCTGTTCCCAAAGTAATCGCCCATCTTGATCACGTGTGCAAGGTCATTTACAACAAGTCGATCCCCACATCGAAAGATATGACTTGGCAACTACTATAAAAGAAAGAGCCCTACAGATCAAAAACTATCAACAAACTATCAACCATACACACAATTACATTAGAACATCAAGCAAAATATACACGATCACCGGAAGCTTAAGGGAACACCTAGCTCCGGCATACATATTCCTTGATTACTGACTCTCACACCAGAGGACTGTAGCTGGGAAAACCCGCGGCACCCTAACGGTAATTTCATTGCAGGTCACTAAAAATCAAAGACCAAGCTTAACCAATCAGTTTACGAGTGAACCAAAGCCCAGATATCCTATCCAATTTGGTACGCCAAGTACCCTCACTCACCAATGTGGACGTTCATCAATGACACATTATCTCTGGTCCATTACGTGGATCACCATCATAGTTACCCATCTTTGTGGCATGATCAAAAGACAATTCATGGGATCATTATATATCCACCGGTAAGATGCACAATACACGTTAGAAGCATCATATTTGTCAACCATCCATGAATTGGTCACTTTATTTTTTAATTCTAAACGATTTATTTATTTAGTATTTTTTTAAAAAATTCAAACAATAATAGAATATGCAATGAGAAAAAATTTAATGTTGGCCACCCTACCCATAATTTCTCCCTCCCCGTAAGGTTTTAAAGTTTCACACATGTATCCCACAGAGAATCTGATAATATCCTGATTATTGTAAACTTAATTTCGAAAGCAATATTTTCCAGATTGGATATTCTCCAACAGTTTGGCGCAAAAATTACACCAAATTTTTAAACTGATGCAATTTCTACACCAAACTTATTTCACAATCTCCAACAGTTCTACTTCAAAATTACTCTAAAATGAATATATATTTCAAGTATATTCTTCATTATTCTATTTAAAATATATGTTTTATTTCATTTAATTTGTATTAATGTATTTTAGCAAAAAAATATATTATTTATCGATTAATATTATATTAAATTAAATACCATGCATTAAAAATAATAATATAATTTGTTATTGCATAATTTGTATTGGTATTAATATTATTAAAATGTATATTGTGTGAGTTTATTTTAAAGTAATGTAATTTTCGTTTTTTTATTAAGGTCTACTATTTATAAACTTTATTATAAATAATTTTAATGTTTTAAATAACTAATAACTAACAATATAAATAAAAATAATTAAATTAATTTTACATTGTATTTAAACCAAAACACAAAACTAACAATATTAATAAAAATTAAAATACAAAACTATTAATTAAAGAAAGAAAAAAAGAAAAGAAAAAGAAGGAGAGGTAAAATGAAGCCATGAACGCCAGATTTGAAGAGGCAGCCTGGGGTCTTCATTTTGAAGCAGTTGTTTTGTTGAAGCTCCCTTTGGAGCTTGGAGAGATGACCAATTGTTTTTTCTCTTCAATTTGATTTCTTAGAGACTCCCTTGGAGATGCCTGCAAGAGAAGATAGGGGGTACGTTTGGGCTGGGCTGACATATCAAGGCCATTTGATGCCAGTTTGATGACCGTTCCAACAGGGCTTACAATGGGCGAACCGGCGAATGCTATCTAGTTGTATTGTACATCTCAAGTCCTTCAATTAACACGCAAAATTGCATTTATTCAAACAAAGTTTTAACACCAATGATACATTTGGTAGTAAAATGAAGTTATTCGAAAGTGAAAACCACTGCTCCCTCGGTCCCAAAATATATGACGTTTTGGAGTTTTTCACACAGATCAAGGAAACATATTGTAAAGACTAAACTGTCATTATCCAAACATTATTGAGGTGCATTGATATTCTTGCCTAAAGAACCAAACACAAACTGTCATTATCCAAACATTATTGAGGTGTCTTGATATTCTTGCCTAAAGAACCAAACACAAGTTACGGAGTCAATAAATATGGGTAGAAATTAAAAAAAAATTGAAAAAGTTTATTGAAAATTACAAAGTGTCATCTATTTTGGAACAAAAAAACTCTCACAAAACGTCATATATTTTGGGACGGAGGGAGTATGAGATTTCTTAGCACTATGTACTCCCTTCGTTTGGACTTTCGAGCGAATAATCATATATACTCCCCTCGTCCCAAAATTATTGTCCTTCTTTCATTTTTTATTCATCCAAAATTAATTATCTTGTTTGAAATTTTTCTTTTTAGGATAACATTTTTACCACTTTAATTTTTTTCCGTATTTTAATTATGAGTCATATGCACATGGACTTTAAAATAAACTACACATCAAACTAATATTAATAATCAAGTCAAATGTGTTTTTTCTTAAACCGTGCTCTAAGTCAACCCAGACTATAATATTGGAACCGAGAAATATATATATTTTTTGTTTCACTTTAAGATGTCACTCTAAAAAAATTATGTTTAGCATTTTCATAACATTTTTTTTCTCCACCTTTGATATTAACATACTCCCACCCTTTCTAAATTATAATCCTCTTTAACCTCGCACATCATTTAAGAAAGCGTAATTAATCGAATTAGAAATATTGGTGTAATTTGTGATATCTTTTAATACTCTTATGTATATGATTATAATTAAAATAGGTAAAGAAAAAATGATAAAGTGGTAAAATTATTTTCTTAAAATCTTTTTTAACAAAAAAGATAATTATTTAGAACAGACAATTATTTTGAAAAAAGATAATTATTTAGGAACGGAATGAGTATTAGCTATTAGCTATGATTAAGTATTCTTGTAATTACGATTAACTTTATTCTAGTTATACATTTTCAAACGTGGATAGTTGGTGAATCGGAGGATTAAGCATAATAGCATATCCAGTGTTACCAAATGCGCCCGAGTGGATTGTAGATAAACTTGACATTCCCAAAACTCTGTTAATTATCATAAAAGAAGATTCACATAAAAGACATACTCCGTATACATAGCAAAACTAAAAAAACCATTCAGTCAATGAATCTCTCTGAACACAAATCACAAATTCTTGTTCTTCAGACTTCAATCGTGAATAATGGAGTGGATCAGAATAGATGCCTCGTCGGTAGCCGGACCTGTTCATTGATTAATTAAACACATACATACATAAGAAATTAGTAAGAATTTACCTAAATAATGGAAATACATACCCGGAAGCGGAAGAGGCTTAGGCAAGTTGGAGACAATGTTATCATTAACACCACCACCACCGCCGCCGTCATGCACCACTTTCTTTTTCTCTTCTTCCCTACTGCCCTTCTCTTGTTCCGTTCCTGATCCTCCACCTTCACCATGGTGGAAAATATTCGAAATAAACTTCTTAACAATCCCATCAACCACTGGCACCTTCCTCAACCACTTTCTCTTTCTCCTCTTCACTACTAATTACCACAATCTCTTCCCCTCCTCCATTTCCACCATTACCCAAATCTTCTTTTTTCAAACCACCGGCCACATCTTCATTTTGATCTTCATCACCTTCCCCATTGCAACTCCCAAAGTTGGACATGATTTTATTCAAGAAGCCACCAGTACCTGATCCCCTCTTCTCCACCCTAATCTCTTTTTTATCTTCATCCCTTTCCTCTTACCCTTACCGGTACCAGTACCACTCCTCTCATTAACCACCAAGCTTCCCATCACATCTTCCATAACTTGTTTCTAGCTAGCTTCAATTCCATCCCATGATGTTGGTGCAGGCTAGTCGCATATAAATATGTAAACACACATATACGACACCTCGATAGTAGATCTAGCTTTATCACTTTTAGTACACTGTACACGTGCCTCGTATCTGACTATCTGCTGCCCCTTCTTCAAATGTACCCAATCAGACACGTGCACGTAGAAGCCCTGTCTTTGGATTATTTACTCCTGGTCGGTGGTTTACATTAGAGCATCCCAATGTTCCATAAAAAACCCAATTCTTTAACCCACTTCTTATTTAGAATGTGACATTAAATAATAGTGGATCACTTCTTAAAAGTGTCAAATAGGAGAGAGAGAGAAAATAACTTCCTAAATAAGAAGTTGTTTTTGGTTGAATTTTTCAAAGGAAGTGGGCGGCTATCGTTTGGGGGGAAGGGTTTTTTATTTTATTTGGAATGATGTTAAATTTAATATTTTTATGTAAAAAGTTGTGTAAGAAGATTATACAATAGAAAGATTTATTCTTAAATGTGTAAAAAAAGAAAAGTGTGTAGGTGACTGTGGAACCCAATTAAGAAGTTGTATCAAAAATATACAACATCGAGGATGCTCTTATCCAATGACTTTATCGAGGAAAATTACAACCACTTTGAACAATGGTACAATTTCTAAGCATCTCCAACGGTCAAAAATGTCGATTCTTAACCAACTTTCTATTAAGAAGTTGTCAAAATTTCCCCATTGTACATTCTTATTTGCCAAGTAAAAGAAAGAAGCAAAAAAAACTTCTCACTTAAGAATATAATGTTCACGTAGGGAAATGATAGAAAGTGAGGGACAGGCAGATCTCACCTTGGTGTACCACTTTTCATCTTAACCATTGGTTGAGATACAATGATTGGGATGCAATGATAGAGATGAAAAATTACATTGATACACATAAAGAGATCTGAAAGTGAGGGTGGGGGGTTTTGTTTTTATTAGATGATGTTAAATTTAATATTTTTTGTGTAAGAAATTGTGTAAAAAGATTATACAATGAAAAAATATATTCTTAAATTGATAAAAAATAAAAATATATAAATAAGAGTAGGACCCAATTAAAAAATTATGTAAGAATTGATAATATTTGGGATGCCCTAATTAATAACGTATTACTCTCACCTTCGTTTGTTGCTTCCAAACAGCAGTTGCAGGAGAGTAAACTGCACAGCAACTTTTGATTTTTGACCTGCCACCCGATGAGGCGCAATTTATTTTATTTTCCTACTAACAAATTAGACATCATTGTATATTCCTTCCTCCCGTATTTTATTTTTAGATATTTTATTTAAAAATTTATTTTCAAAATTTAAAAATAAAAATAATATTTTATTACTAATAAAATATTAAAAGTATTAATTTTTTTAAAAAAAATTAACTTTTAAACAAAATTCTTTACTTAAAACAAAAGAATATAAAAACGAAACTCGATCCAAGTTCACGCGGAGTACATAAGAGTCTGTTATTTTGCTCCTATGTTTTGCAAAAAAAGAAACATGTAAAATAAGCTGTGTTAACAAACAAACGTAACTAAATTGGAGCTTTTAAAAATAAATAGTGCCCCATCCGTTCTCAAATTATTATCCTCCTTTTATTTTTCATCCGTTTCCAAATAATTATCTTGTTTAAAACTTTTTTTTTAGGGTAACACTTTTACCACTTCACCCTTACTTTTTCATCATACTTTAATTATAGGTCATATACACATGAGTTTTAAAAAAATTGTGTTAAAAAACAATGTATCAAAAGAACTAATTAATACTCCTTTCAATCGCATCACATTTGAACTTTTTGCTCTAAATTGATCAAACATTAATAAAATTTACTTAGTCTTACCAAGTTCTTAAATTATTATTGATTGTTTTCTTTCAACATTTGAAATTTTATATGCTAAAAGTAGTACTTTTCACTACAAAAATGGTGTATTTTTCTGGTGGGTGGGTGGGTGGGTGAGGGAACTGGGAAGGAAGGATCGGAGTAGGTTCAAAAACTGAAAACCAAGTATCATGAAAACAGTTTTGAGGGAAGGAAAAGAAGAAACATGTAAAAGCAATGAGAATTATTATCTTATCTATAATTAAACGCAGTCATAATCGTAATAAGAAGAAGAAAAAGTAACATATATTGGAGAATTATTATCTTATCTATAATAAAAGGCAGTCATAATGGTAATAGGAAGAAGAAGAAGCAACATATATTGGTATTGGATCATCGACGCATCTATGAATATAAATGTTTAATACAGAAGAAGAAGAAGAAGAAGAATGTGGAGGCAGCTATGGAGTCCTTCTGCCAACACCTAAAGCCTCTTCCCATTCTTTCTCCTCCTTTTTCACTCTATTTGCATGCCACTCCCGCCTCACCCTATCAAATTTTTTCTTATGTTCTTTATAAGCATCAATTCCAACTCTACCGAATCCCGGAAGATCCCTCACCATTTCACTGTAGATATGCCGTATGGCTATGTGACAATATTTTATCCTCCTCTGCACACACAAGAAAAACAACAAATCAATGAGGGGCATATAACACCCTGTTTCAAACACTCCCATCTTCCATTCCCAGTATTGATATCACACACCATTAAAGAACTACATATGATGCATATAGTACATACCTTCATACCGACTAGTTCTTCTTTGACAAGTGGAAGGAGAGTTTTGAATGACCCAAGAGGTTCGCGGTACCACTTGCCACCATATGTTATCTGATCCATGGCTTGTTCGATACTTAAAACTTCCCACGGCCTTAACCCCGGAATAGCTTTTTCCAATTCTTGTCTGTATGAGATGAGCAGAAGTAACAGGTATTATTAACCACAACTCATGGACGCATGATTTCATTTCAAGCAAAGTAAGCAAAATATAAAGGTTGAAAAAGAATCAACACAAGGTACTCCCGATTATTAAGAATAAAACAGCCCGCCCTTCCATCTCTATAAGAAACAGACAATCATATTGGGATGCAAATTTAATTTATCATGCTATCTGAAAGAGTGTGGCAGCATTATTCAGTATCAACATTGTTAGGTTTGTTTGAGAAATAAACATTATAATATATAGGCTCCCCTTCTTTCGTGGAAAATAAATTGCAGAAAACATTTGCCAAATTTTTTGGTGATCGGTAGTTACAGGAAAATGAGTCAACTATAGAATATTTCAAAGTTAACAGAAATCACCCATTTCCTAAGGAAAACAAATGATGGCTTTCAACTTCATGCATCAATTTCCAGGGAATTGAAGCTTCGTTTTTCCCACTTATATCTCTATTTGCCTATACTCAAAGTCATCTTCATCCGTTCCGTTTGTTTCAAGGAAAATGACGCCCTTAAGGTATTTTTGGGCCGATTTTCTGTGTACTAATCAAACATAGGAGATTCAGCATTTTACAGAAAAATGACTTCCCGAAAATCATTTTCAGCAAGTTATTTTTCATGAAACAAATGAGGTCTAACATTTAGAAACATGGAAGATAGACAGAAGAGAAGCTACAGCAATTGAGTTGTAGTAACTCATACAACATTACAACTTACAAGTAAGACCACTGTAGTTGAATACTAGAAGACAGCTTAACATAACCAAATAATATAATTCCAAAATATAGTCATGCATAAGTCAGAACATATTTGTGTGTGTGTGAACAATTTACACCAGCTATAAAGTAGTTAGATGAAAATGCTGAAAAATTCTAGCGTTACCTCATCTTTTTTGTAATGTATCTGTTGGGCATGTGATCGGCTTCTAAAATGCTTGTCAGCTCGGTGCCACTAGCCCAAAGAAACAAGGTATGGCTAGGAATTCTTACACCAGGCCAAATGCCATCATTAGCTTCCAACACAGCTAAGTCACGATTCTTGCTTTCATGTGCTTCTTGTTGAGCCTGCTTATAGGTTTTATCCTCATGCCCCTTCAAAGGAGTCCAAGGAGATTTACCCTTCAGTAGGTTGTGGAAGAAGGCGGTTCCAGCAGCACCCGTTCTAGCTGGAAATTATGAAATAAGACAAATGAGTTGACTATAAAACCTGAATACTCTTAAATGTTTTTACATCAATAACATACTAGAAACAGGAAAATTAGGTTAAGGAAACATGTTTTAAAAAGGGACGTTTCAAACAGTAAACGACTCTCCTAAGAACAAACACAAGACTAAGAAGGTGCTCTAATGTGTTCCAGCTCCACAAAAGAAGTTGCAGAATTATTATCAAAAAGGTGGGAAAGTTTAACAAACCTTCCCAAGTGGCAACTGCCCGTTCCATGCCATAAATCATGCAAATAGGTGCCCATTCATCCATGTCCTCCCCCCAAACAAATGTATGCTTATCGATGATTCCAGCACTCCAAGCAGTCTTGAGTTGAATGAGTTCCATTGGTCCTCTTGTCCGACCCAACCGATCCTTGTAGAAGAACCCACCAGTCTTCATGATGACTATAAAATTAACACCCACATCAAAATCAATAAAAATCAAACTGGCACTGCTTGGTTTTCCAGAATAATAATCCTAATTTTGACACCAAGTAATCAGTCATAATATGACACATTATTTTGGGACACCTAACATTACTTGCATCAAAACGACTTCAGTTTTGAACTTTATGATCTCCATTGCTAATTTCAAATGATTAATTAAAATGTCACCATATCACTAACACTTGGAGCTCACTACCGACCATTCCTACACATCAATTCAGAGTTAAGGTAAGGTTCAGGATAACTAAAAGAAAAAAGTACATCAAATTTCAAACTTTATTAGCTTTAGGGTGTTTATTGGATTCACGATTTAGTGGCTTGATTTTGAATTTTGAGTTTTTTATTCCGCAACAATCCAAGAAAAAGTAAGAGATTGATAGAAAGTTTTTTTGATAAGTATTAAGTCGGGTAAGGATAAAATTGATTGATTGATAGAAAGTTGGCCAGACTAAAGAGAAAGAAAGTCAAAAATCATAAACCAAGTTACTATATTATGCCAGGAGAAGATACCCGTTTTTGAAAGCTCTGATTCTGTGCTCTAAAACACTACTATGATTGACTTTTGGACCATAAAATTCATGCCTTAGAATTGAAATGCGAAGAATGTAGTAGCTTAAGCTTTCGATCAACAAGAGCTCGAATTCACACTCTCATGGGGTGGATTCTGTGCTCCTGAACACTACCTAAGTCCTAACTAAACTTAAACAGAACAAAATTCAATGAAACAAAATTACCTCAATATAGAAATTATCAAAATAATCCAACTGTATAAACATATACCATACTATAATCAACTTACAATCGTAATATCGTTTCTCGAGCTCCTGATACCCAATAGCTTGGGCAACATCAATGGGTCTACCGGGCGGGTATGGGCGTTGCTTGTACCCCCAAAGCCCAAAAAAAAACTGTCTAGCAAAATCCCAAAACTTATCATTCGCAGTATCTTCGTCGAAAGCCATCCTGGGCATGGGCCGGCCGTCCAACCCGATCACATTCGGAACTGCATCCCAAATCTTTTCTACCTCTCTATCAAGCGGAACCAGATTCTCATCCAGCTCAATCTCATTCAATTTATCCCCAATCTCCTTAGCTTGGGTCAGAAAATGTATAATCGGGTTGTCCCGAAACTCACTCCACCATTTCTCGTTCTCCTGCAACTCTTCCTGGGTCGGTTCTTTCTTCTTCTCAAATACTGGGTCTTCCTTCAGAATCTCCTCCACCACCGGGTCCTGGCGGTAGTCGGGTCGGGTCTTGTCTTCGTATAAGTATCGGTTCAACAGTTTTCTGTATTTTCCGGGATTTCCTTTGTCGGGGGAGGACTCGATTGGGTTAGTGAACGGGGTGGAGGAGGAAATAGAGGCAAAGACTGGGGTTTGGTGTTTGGGGTTGAAGGGGTTTAGGGAGTCGGGTAGTGAGTTCGGGTTGATGGCTTGGACTGGATATTTGGGTTTCTTGAACCAGTTTCCACTAAAAGGGTTGAAGTTGAGTGATCCCATTGATGAAAGGAATGAGAGTGAACTGACAATGTCGAAAATTGAATTTTGAAGGTTGAAGAAGATAGAGGGGAGAGTGAAACAAGGTGCTGGTTGCTATGGTGTAATTTGATGGGCTTGGACTGATAGTGGGCTGCAAATTTGGGTATAACGTTGGCTAAATTCGGGCCGTCAGTTTACTAAAATTTGAAATAATTGTAGTTCGGTCCACTTTTCCAAGTTTTTATGGAAAAATTCGGACCGGTTCACTTTTTGAAATTTTAATTTGCTCGAGTCCCTTTTTTTTTTAAGGGGAATTTGAGTTAGTCACTGATTTAACATGTTTCATCTAGGGCCATTAATTTTTGCACATTTCATAAAACTAGAAATTGCTTGCCAAATGACAAAAATGTCATTAATGAAAACTCGGATGCCAAGCCAAAAATCAACCTGATGCCAGGTATCAGAAATCAACCTGATGCCAAAAATCAACTTGATGCCTGGCATCAGAACCTTCAAAATTTAAAATCAAAACTCAAAACCCAAAATCAAACGTCAAAACCCACTATCGCCGTCTTGGCTCGAAGAAGCAAAGCCCACCCCATGGCTCCGATCGAGATCTTAGCGCGTTGTCGGCGTCCTCATCGCCGTAGAAACGAGATCAACAATTAACCCGATTAAGGCGTGGAAGGCAACTGTCGCTTCTTCTGGTAGAGATGAGCACTATTACTAACTTTGAGCCACCTAGGTCCATTCAGCCGCCCAATTTCGGCGGTGCCTTGGCTCAGTAATGAGTGGAGAAGGGGATGAACAGGAGGAAGAATACAGATGGAGAAGGGAAGAAACGAGAAGGTTAAGAAATGTAGAAGAGGAAAGGATTGAGAAATCGAGATATTGGCGATGGAGAAGAAGTGCAGGATCTGATATGCAAAGGGACGGTGAGTGTGACGCCGAGGAGTTCATGACGGCGTGGAGACGTTTGAGTAATTCTACAATTTTCTTCATTTGTGGTCCGTATTCTCTCTATTCTTTGTTATTTTTTTAAGCAAGAGAGGCGGCACAATAAAACCTTGTTCAACCTCTGTTCTCATTAAATGTTTGGGGCAAGACGGCAAGCCGGGTATCGAAAAATTGCCGAAATCGACATTTTTTCCGATTAAAATGAAGGAGAATCAGTGAATCGTACACAAAGGCGGAACAAATCGTTCGCCAAAATTGTACCTAAAAGAAATGTGCGAAAAATAGGTGGATTCATTTGAAAACATGTTTTAAAAATGTTCAAGCTTGTAAATTTTCTTTTTTAGCAGTAAAATGATACTTTTAGGACAAAAAGATCGTGATACTTTTAATCGCAAGGCAGCATTCAAATAACGAAGGGATGCATCATGATTCACATCATATCTTAAGTGATACAAAATATCAATAGTCGGCATTAAAAGATATATAGTGGTCCTCGTAGTTTTGCACCGCGAGACAAAAACAAGTGAACTGCGATACACAATCCATGTTATACTTAATTTTTTGTATTAAAAATCGTGAATGTTAACACTGATGAACCGCGATACAAAAAAAAAATATATATATATATATATATATATATATATATATATATATATATATATATATGTGTGTGTGTGTGTGTGTGTGTGTGTGTGTGTGTGTGTGTGTGTGTGAACCCAAAATATGTGTTTTACTTTCAATTTTTGTATTAAAATACATTGAAATACATCGAAATACATCGAAAATTTATGAAGTTTGCATGGAGAGATCGAAGTCTAGGCATGCCCCAGATAAATCTTTATTGTGAGAAATCTTCATAGATCAGTTCCATGTGGTTGTTTATCATCAAGTTCATAAAAGATTAATGAAAAAGGGGATACTTTTTTATCTAAGATTTGTATGCATCCGAAAATCATAAAGTTTGAGAAGACACTTGATGAAAAATAACAACTGAAATTTTAAATAAATCATATTGAGTGAGACGAAATAACAGTAGATAAGCTTGAGAAGAAATGACATTAGATATTTAAAGATGAAATAAGGAAGAAGAAGGGTTGTTGTCATTAATTTTTGACTGTTTATATATGTGTTGGGTAGTTTGCTTCTTTTAATGTTGATTGTTAATATTCTGTTAATTTATATATCGCGGTTCACATAATGTTACACCGCGATACAAAATATCAACAGCCAAATATCGTGGTTCTCATACTTTTGCACTACGGTTAACGTATTTGTAACGCCCCATAATCTTGCATGTGCATTCTATGCTTGTCTTTATACTTTCTTGGTTGATTGTGAGCATGTTTACTTGATATATATATATGTTTTAGAATCATTCCTAAGTCATTTTAGAAGTCCATAACATGTTTAGAATCATATAAACTTGTTTGTTGAATCGCCGGTTTGATCGCGTTGAATTTGGCCTTAGCGATTCCTCTCGTTGCTCGTATTTGCTTCTATTTCGACGTCTGAAGTGTTCGTTGAGTTCTTGGCTTTATTCAGGTCTTAATCATGTTGAAACAAACCTTTTTCATGCCCAAGATATCATAGTTTGATTGATGTTTGATTTGAGTTTAATCCGTTGTTCATTAAATCGCGTGGTTCGCGCCTTGTTCTAGCTTGTTCCGGGGTTGTTCGGTGCGTTCCGACTTGTTTTGAGTAGGGTTAGACCTTAGAATGGTTGCCCAAAGTTTGGGACCATTTAGATCAAGTTTGAATCAAGTTTTAGAGGTTACGGGCAGGCGGCCGCATGGGAGGAGGCGGTGGGCGCGCCTCAAATCTTGAGAGCAATTGCTGAATGGTGCGAACTTAGGAGAGCCCGATTGTTGAGCGGCCGCATGAGCTAGGGTGGCCGCCTCACTGCTTTTCTTTACGGGATGATTTTCTCTGTTCGAAATTGGGCGACTTGTACACTTTAAACCCCTATCTAAACCTATCCTAAACCTCCCTAACCCTTCCTACTTAAGTCCTAACATCCCTAACTAGTTTTTAATGATGAGTTAAGAGTTCATTAGTGACCAATTAAGCCACAAATCAGATTAGAAAAGGGACCACAAGTTGTTGACACTTGTCCCACTCAAAATCTAGACAAATATAAACCACATTTTGATTTTGACTCTCATTCTCACCCTCCCTCTTCCAAAAACAATTTTCATCTTCTCTCTCTAGTTCTTCCATGGTTGCTTGAGGTCTTCATCTCCATCTTCAATCATCCATTCATCATTTGCCCAAGGTCCTTCATTAAAGTTGTAGAGCTCAAGAGAGAGCATTTCCATCCGATTGGTTTCCTTTATTGCTTTCTTTGGTGTATAACTTGTAAGTTACTTTCTTCATCTTCTTCTTTTAAGTTCTCATTGACCCTAAGGAAGCAAAGCCTATGGTGGTTGAGGTCAATGAGGACACATGTATGCCTTCCATGCTATCTTCTTGTATGTTGAGATTTTGATCTTGTTAGGAGCATGTATAGGTTGAATTCTTGCTTGTGAAAGCCTATATTATTCTTTCATCTTGCCTATTTAAAGTTTTAAACATGTTAGAGACATGTATAATGTTTGTTGTTGGAAGTTTGTTCATATGAGAATGCCCCTAAATGAAGCCTACATTATATGTTGTTATGTTGTATGTGTTCTATCTTATGAAATGAACTCTATGATGAACATGAATCACTTTGCATTGCCTTGGTGAATTTAATACCTTGTTGAACCTAGAAATGACCTAGGTTGGGTTATGAAGCATATAGCTTCAATTTCTCCAAATTTGGGAATTTAGAGCAAAGACTTCAACGCAGTCGACTCTAGGGAATATTTGAGCGTGTTGAACCCTAATTTCAATCCCTACGAAGTTTGAACACCGTTTGATTTGGTTTACTCAAGTATGAGATTGGTTTGATGGTTTATGCAAGTTTTATGAAAGGTTGGTTTGTGCAATTTATTTGCCTTGATATGACTTTATAGTAGAGATTAACACCCTACTTGGTTGGTCGAGTTCGCTCTTGTCGAATTCGGTCTTTGATTAGGTTTAGTCAAGTAAATATCTACTTGTGCATCACATTGAGTCGGTGGCATTATTTGGTTTGTTTATCGGGTCAAGGTGGGGCGATGCATCGCCTTCACGAATTATGGGATTCGTGCTCGCTATGGATCGCCGCACCTAGGACTTCACACACACCTCCATTGTTGGCGCGATGGAAGTAGCCCTTTGCGTATCGATTAAGTGCCGCATTGGCTTGCTATCTAGATCGAGTGGTACTTGATAAAAGTTGATGCATTCACGAGCATCAATGTTGCACGATAAAGTATAATAAAGTTTTATTGCGAGGAACTACGGCGGCCGTGACTATATCATATCCTACTTGTATGATTTAATTTCCCGCACTTATGTGAACAATGTGCTAAGTGCCATATGATGACAATGTGCTAAGTGTAAATGAGGATAACATGCTATAATTGTGATAAATGGCATGCTATAACATGAACATGCATTGTAGTAACTTACTAAGTCTTTCGACTTACCCTATTTGTTTGCTTTGTCTTTCCTTAGATCCGAGCCGAGGAGACGTTACGAGATAGACTCGCTTATTCCTCTTTTGGTTGTTGTATTGCAAGGTGGATCTTTTGGACTTGTTGTTTAGTCTTTTATTTTTGGAAAGGACGTTGGGAAGCAAGTCATGTAGACTTGGCTTAGGGTTCATGTTGCTTTTGTTGTTGTAATAGACTTAACCATTTGACACTTGTAATCTTTTGGTATGCCGACTTGTATGTCGAGCCTGTTTATATGTGTATGGTTCACTACAGTTTTCTTCCGCTAAAGCTCGTTTAATTATTGTTGTTGTTGTCTCCGGCATGTTGTGGCCGTTGAGGTTATTATAAGCATGTGTTAATAATTGTAGGAGTAGTGTTGGGTTCCGGCTGTAACGTCGCCGAAGACTTGTTTAATTTTAGTTGTTTTCCGGCCAAGTGTAGCCGAGTTGTTATTCGTATGCGATGTTGCGCCACATGAATTTTATAATCCTACTTATGCATGCTTGTGTTATTGATTATTTGGACGGCACGACTCGGGATCTCGCATTGGGGTCCGGGTCGGGTCGTCACAGTATTGTTATACCGCGATATAGAATATCAATAGCCGGCATTAAAAGATATATCACGATCCTCATAGTTTTGGAATTGCGATACAGAATTCAATGGGTTGTCATTCGTTACACGCACATCATGCTCATTAAGGGTATCACAATCATTTCGCCCCCAAAAGTGTCATTTTCTAGTTGAAAAAAGAACACAGTATTTGAGCGAATTAAAACTTTAAAAAGTGGATTGACCCGCAATTTTTTCATGGAATTATAACCGGAAAAGTCTTATATATTTGTTTTAAACCTCTAAAGTATACTTTTTGAGGGAAAATGATGTAGATACACGTAATGAAGGAAAGGCGCGCGAACAAAGCCCCTGCCCAAATTTGGGCATCGCAAGGGAAAAAATTGGGTTTCGTTCAAAATTTTGGGCGTCGTAATGCAAAACTCATTGCCCAAATTTGGGCATCGCAAGGAAAAAAATTGAGAATCGTTCAAAATTTTGGATATCGATCATTAATTTTGGGATGGAAAAAAGTGATATTGGGAGAATGAAAAAAGTTTTTTTTAACTTTCTCACACCCTCTTTCTCACAAACATCCTCACACCTGCCACACTACCTACCTCTTTTTACCCCCACCACTCTAGGCTCCATTTTACAGATTTTGTCCATTCCATTAATGCTTTCATAATTTCCTCGAACATCAACCCATCTACAAATCTCCATTCACCTTAGGCGACGATACATTAGGCTTCTCTCTCTCTTCGTCACCATGCCTTTAATGGCTCAACAACATAGTAGGCTTATTTCTCCATTCTCCTCTTTTCGCTGCAGAATCATACACTAGTTGCTCCCAATTTTTGCACCGGAGTCTTCGATGTGGGTGTTAGAGTCTTGCGTCGGAGTTTCGATGTGGGCGTCGTTCATTTTTTAAGTCTTCGATGTAGGCATCGTTCAATTTTTGGAGTCTTCGATGTGGGCGTCTTTCATTTTCAAAGTCTTCGATACTAATAGGTCAACGATACAGTAGGTTTTTTTTTCTCCATTCTCCTCTTTTCGCTGTAGAATCATACACTAGTTGCTCCCAATTTTTGCACCGGAGTCTTCGATTTAGGTGTTGGAGTCTTGCATCAGAGTTTCGATGTGGGTGTCGTTCATTATCCGAGTTTTCGATGTAGGCATCGTTCATTTTTGCAGTCTTGCTTCGGAGTTTCGATGTGGGCGTCGTTCATTTCCGGAGTTTTCGATGTGGGCATCATTCCTTTTTGGAGTCTTCGATGTGGGCGTCGTTCATTTTCGGAGTCTTCGATGTGGGCATCGTTCATTTTCATTGGTCCTTGATGCCCATTCTTTTCAAGAATTTTAAGTTGAACGTTGCTCTTGTTGACCTCCCCACCCAAACAACAACAAGAAGTAAACTCAATTCCTTTTTTTCATGAATGGGGACAGTGCTGCAATAATCTTTCTCAGGCATCTCTATTCCCAAATCTTCATTAAAGCTAATTATTTTTACTGGCAATAATCTTCATTAAAGCCTTCTTCGAGTTTTTCAATGATTTATTAGCTTTTAAAATGCATCCACAACTTTTGCTTTAATGAATTTAAATGTTTTTAAATCATCAAAAGAAACTCGTTAATACATTAAGGCTCAGATCCTACAGTTATTATTTTTTTCTTGTTTCGCTTTTAACTCTTCAAACTAGCTGAGAGAGAGAAAGAGAAAGTACAAAAGAGAAATTGAGATCATGGCAGAGGAGTGGACATTTTTTGGAACAAATTTATGAAAAAGTATTTTACCGGTTAAATAAAAAAATAGAGGAGTGGAGCGGTTACAATTTTACAAAAAGGTATCCGGTCCGCAATTATCTCAAGTTTTTAATTGCTCAAGTCTCATGTGTTTTTTCAAACCGGAAAATTACACTTTTGGGGCAAAAAGACTGATACATTTAATGAGCATGAGGCGCGCTACAAAAAATGAATCGCGGTGCATTGATTACTGAGCCGCGATACATCAATATTTGAACCGCGATTCATCAGTTTAATTTGGTGCATTGATTATTGAACCGTAATGAATCAATTTTATTGCATTAATTTTACACCATGATTCATCAGTTTAATTACCTACTCTATTTTTGCACCGTGATACATCAATATTTGAACTGCGATACATCAATGTTTGAGACGATGATATTTTCTTAACAATATTTTAAAAAAATGGACTTTTGCCGTTGAATAAAAGAAATGTGGACTAGAGAGGTTACAAACTTTAGAAAAAGGATCGACCAGAATTTTACCCCTAAAAATTCCAACCGCTCCAGTCCACCATTGAGTTAATTGCGGGTTGCTCCCTTTTTAGTGACTTATAACTGCTCCAGTGCTCCTTTTTTTATTAACCGCATAAGTCTTTTTTTGTTTTTTTTTTTCCCTAAAATTCCCTATCACCTACTGGTCCCTGTCTACTTTACCTGCAAAAAAAAAGTACAAACATTAAAAAATTTTTAACACATGCCAAAAGGCACTCAACATCAAGTTAAACCTAAGATCTATGACCATATTCGTTTAACTCTATGCATTACCTTCATTACTGTCATATCCTCACATCTACCCCTAATTGTGATCGGCGTACTAGAAAGAATGTTTCTGTCTGTAGTAAGCTTCACAAACAATCGTCGCCTTTTGATCCTTTTTCCCTGCTCACTGCCACACTTTCCACACCCCCAGATATCTCGTGCCAAATCCTAGCCACTCTCCTCATTTTTGCGATCATTGAGGGCTCTCTCTTTCTGGCACTGATTGGAAAAGTTCACGAAGAGGTCCGCTGACGAAGAAATGAAAGCAGGAGTGCACTTATTGAGGCATTCCATAAAGAGAAATGAGAATACTAAGAAATAGAAATTAGCTTGAGATTTGCACGATAACTTTTTCCAACATGTTTTGCTGCTAGAAAACTTGCTAGCAGAGATTCAGATGTCAAGTCACTGCAACTCATTTGTAAGAGTATCATATTTGCTAGCATAAATTCTTATCAATGGAAAGCAAAAGGGATGCAAGCATCGAAACTTTCGATGCTCTGTTGCATCGTACCTTTTGTGATGCCCAATTTTCTGCATCGTAATGTACATCCAGTAGGCAACGAAATAAGGCTAGAAGGGGGGGTGAATAGCCTTTTAAAAACTTTTAGGGGTTGTTTTGAAAACCTTCAAAACTGGCAGCGGAAATAGATAAGTTATCAGCAAAAGCAAGCTTTCTATTAGCTAATGAACAAAATACTATGTGTCAAGCTGTTTAATACAGGTTTAAGTAATAAAGGTTTTAAGCAGATCATTTAATACAAGAAATGAATTGAAAGACAATATATAAAAAAAAGTAAATGATTCAAGAATATGACTGATAGATTGAAGTTGCTTAAGTGTGAGAAACAATTCTATCAGCTGAAAGATAATTGGCAGAGTATTTAGGAGTGGTTCACAATGTAAAAACCGATACTTCCACTACCAAATTGGTCAAACTTAGATTTTGAAGTGTACTTAGATTATATATATGCTAAGTGATCACTAATGGATCAGTGTACAACAAATACCAGTGTTTGAGAAGTATGGTTAAGAAACAATCAAACTCGTACAACAATCAAAGGTTCCTTAAAGGTTCGAAAGAATGGAGGAACAATCTAAACAGTGATTATTTAAACAAGAACTAGAAAGAGATTATATATGAGAGACTGTCTAGTAAGTGTTTGAGGACTGGAACACATCAATGAAAGAATTGATTGAAGGAATATGTTGAGTGTCCAGTCCTGAGTTGAAACAAATCAAAGAGAGAATAATGTGAGAAATGAATGATAGATTCAACTACTCTGTCCTCTATTCTCTATTTCTTCCATCATTCTACTCTTCTTTAATCCTTGCTTCAAAGCTTATTTATAGAGATCTTGAATAATAGTCGTTTGAAAGAGCACGGATGATCTTTGAAGAATGATGATGAAATCTTTAATTTAATGCACATAGAGCTTGTAGAGGTTTAGTGATAGATGATATCTCCTAGCATAAGATAATAAATAGAGTGGTTAGCTAGTAGACATCAAATAATGTTAGAACATTTAAGATAGACATAAAAAGTCTTCATATGAATAGTTCTATTTTTGAAATATGATGGTCAGATAATAATTAGATATTTGCACGTAAAGGCCAAGTGTTCAAAATGATACTATTTGGAATCCTTTAACAAAAGTTTGAAGACTTAAAGTCTTAAATATTTTATAGCAATATTCCAACAGTGTACAATGTTTTAGCAGGATAAACACACTATTACACCTACTGAAGGTGCGAATCCTTAAACAGGCCGCTTAGGGTTTTCTGGCGTTTCCTTGTGCCAGCGGCCATGGCCGAAGTCCTCCTCGACCCCTCACGACCCCCCTCAGATCCACAAGCCCTCATCCTCTCGAAATCCTATCGCCTCTTCATCAGTTCCTTCATTCGCCATCCCACCTTCCTCGTACAAGGGTGAACCCTCCCTTAAACTCTCACATGAAATCATAGAGTCCCTTGCAAAACCTTTTAATCTTGCTCTTGTCGGAAAGTTCTCCCATGAGTGGGTCGCCGATGGAAGCAACTCGTAAGTATTTTCGAACCATAGGCCTTAAAGCTGATTTCAGTGTTGGCCACTTAGATCCAAAACATATCCTCATTCAGGTTCATAATGGTGAGGATTATCAACGTCTTTGGATAAAAGATCAATGGTTCTTGGGCAAGTACCCGATGCGTGTTTTTAAATGGTCTCCAAGTTTCGGTAGGACGTTGAAAGTTCCATAGTTCTGTTTGGTTTTCTCTTCCCGGTCTCCCGATCCATCATTCAATAAATCGGCTTTTTTGTTTTCTCTTGCCTCATTGTTCGGTCGTCCTCTTATGCTCGACCAACCCGACTATTAATCTTTCCGCCCAAGTGTTGCTCGTATTTGCGTTGAAGTTGATCTTCTTAAAACTTGCCCAAAGAGGATTTGGGTAGATTGTGGTTCAATGTACAGAGTTTTTGGCGACCTCAGAGAGAAATATGCCCTTTTCTTGCGACCATTGCCTTCGAGGGGACATAATGAACTTACATGCAAAATCAAAAACCTAGTCAACTTTGTTTTTGATGATCAAGCCCCGCTCTAACCGGCCTAGAGCAGCGTTGGACCCACAAAAAGTCTCCCACCCCGGTTAATGTTCAACGACGGGAGGGTAGTGCCATTCTTATCTCTATTGATGATCTGTTGAGAATCTTTGGAAAAGATGATCAAACTCTTCTGATCCTCCAATTAAGGAAACAACTCTCGGCCTTCTCTTGAGAAGGATACTCACTGACTATGAACATGTTATGCCTCCTATGTCGAGGGAAAGTGGTACCACTTCAGCAGGGCGGATGGAGCCTCCAATTTGGGAAATAATTCTTTGCTGCTCAAGTTGATTCTTGATTTGCAAGAAGACCCAAAAGTTCCATCTCCTTCAAGGAAGGGTTCGGGTAGTGCCATTCTTATCTCTATTGATGATCTGTTGAGAATCTTTGGAAAAGATGATCAAACTCTTCACGATCACTCGATTAAGGGGAAACAACTCTGACCTTCTCTTTGAGAAGGATACTCACAACTATGAACTGTTTATGTTATGCACTCACGCTGTCGAGGAAAGTGGTACCACTTCAACCGAGGCGGAAGCCTCAATTTGGGGAAATAATTCTTACTCTTCGAAGTTGATTAGCAGTTTTTTAAGAAGACCCAAAGTTCCATCTTTTGAGGGTTGAGTTGTGAACAACCTCTTTCTGAAGCCGTTGATCCTATGCCCTCACGAGCGGCAAGATGTATCTCTCCCAGACGGTTTGCGGTTCTAAATACATTGGACAATGAGGGAAGATGATGATGATAATATTCCCTTTAAGTCTGACCTTCTTCATCGAATCTTTGTTCCATTTGACCTCAGAAGGTAGTTAGGTCCCCAATTCAAACATCTCCATCTCTCATAGTCATAAAATCTTTCTAACTGAGCCCCTAACTCCCTCCCTTTCGGTCTTGTATAAATCCCAATCCCTATCGACTTACAATTCCTCCAGGCCTCGTCATCCTATGAACATTGTCTCCCCTAATAAATTTGTGGTTACGCAAACTATCGAAGAGGAAGATTCGATAACGATCACGCCCAATTTGAAGCTCTTGATCTTGACACCCCAGTCTCGGAAGGTCGAGCGTCGTCGCAGTCGTTATCGTAATTATTAGATTTCTTTCTTTGTTTTATCTAGCATTAATTTATGTTTCTTTCTCCAAGGTAAGGCTCCTTTGTCCCCCCTTTTAAGGGTAAGGTTGGTTGTCCCCCTTTAAGCTTGTTTTCCTTTTTTTCCCATTTATAAAAATCTAGTTTTAAAAAAAAAAGTACAGTGTTTTAGCAGATAGAGAATTAAAATGTTTTTAAGTAGATGTTGACATTGTGGTATCAGCATTCGTTAGCTGCTGATGACTAAGCTTAAGCAGATAAGATATTTTATTTAAAAAAGGCTGTGTAACGAATAGAGATGTTAAAAAGGCCGGAAACCGTAAGGTCGACCCTATTAAACGGAAACATGAAAGGGTTAGGGTTGAGAAAATTCAACCCGTTTACTAAACGAGTGACCATGTGGCCACCGGCAAAACTGAGTTGATGCAGGGTTCTAGGTTGGCCACGTGTTAGGCTTTTGGCTAAAATGAGGGTTCAAAATATTAGAATTAAGATTCGAAGCCATAACCTCTCAAAGGATAGGAACTTATGGATGACCCCGTACACAATTCAACCAACCTTACTTGTTTGTTTTGAATTCAAATGTGTAATATATATTATCATTTCATTTGGTAAACCAATATTTATCCATGTTAGCTTTGTGATGATGTATGTGTATTTGATGAAAGTCAAACCCAAACATGGTCGTAAGTACATAGTTCTAAGACATATAAGTTTCCAAAATTGGTCAAAATGAGATTTTTGGATATATAATTAGATATGTTAAAAGGGTCGAGAACCGCATGGTTGACCCTGCTAATCGGGAATCAGAAAGGGTTAGAGTCGGGAAAATGCAACTTGTTTAAATTCTGTGCTAAACGGGTTGACCTTAGTATTATATTTTACTATTTGATTAAAATATTTGATTGTATTAAATTCTTACCAACATTTATTTTATGTTATTTTATTATTGTAGATGAAGAGGATAATGATGTTGAAGAAGATACTTTCTCAAAAGAAAACTCGATTTCATGTTTTTAATTCGTATTGTTAATCGTTGTCATTTGTCCGCCAATATTTTTGTTACTTAATTTTCGATTTTTTGATTTAAATAAGGCATCATGTGTTAATAAGGTCGAATACTGTTAAACCATACCTTAGGTTAGTTGTGATTTGAGTGACCCGTTTAACCCGTGACCCTATAGGGGCACAACCAAATATGGATGACCCTATAGGGTTAGGGCCAACCCAATTTAACATCTCTAAATTGATGATCGAGAGGTGGCATCTGTTGTGCAAACAACAATGGATATCTATCTGCTAAAATCTTCAGCAGATATGATAGACTTGATACAAGTCTAAGTAAAACAACCTAAGGTTTTAGTAACTCATGATTTAAACTAGTTGCTTTAATCTTAATGGTTTTAAGTAAATCTAAAGCATGTAAGTTCCTACGTGTACCTCTTATGATTCCCGTATTTTGTACATCGTACCTCCTGCAATGCCCGTATTTTCTGCATCATACCTCTTGCGATGCCTGATGCTTGCGTCGTAGGCTCCAACTAAATATGCTCTTGAGGCACTTGAACCCGCTCGGAAACGTGGGTTGCGTTTTAAGATATTGTGTTATTTTACTTCGACTAATGAGCAAAGTTCGTGTAGGGCGATAGTTTTGTCTCTTTGGATAATTGGTTCTATTATATTTCTATTTGAGGTTAACAGTTGAAAAGCTTAATACCTTTTCTCCTTTTGTTTCTGGTATATAATCCGACTTTGTTTCTTGTAATCTTGTATATGAGTGAAAGAAATGAATGAGATGAGAGAGGAATTGAATATGGGAAATGATGGGTTTGGGGGGAATCAAAGTGGGGTGACGAAGGAGAGTGTGAAGGGGTTGGGGAGTAGTATTGAGGAGAGAGATACATTTAATGGGAGTCATTGAGGGGAGAGAGATATTTAATTCATTACGATACCAAAATTTTGTATTTGCGATGCCCAAATTTTACACTGTGATGCCCAATTTGGGTGAGAATTTTCCCATAGCGATGCTCAAATTTGGACACTCTTGTGATGCCCAATTTTTGCATTGCGATGCCCAAATTTGGGCAGGGGCTTTATGTGCGTGTCGTTTATTCACTAAGGGTATCTTCAACATTTTATCCCAAAAAGTGTACTTTACTGGTTGAATAAAAAGAAAGTTGATTGGAGAGGTTATAATTTCATCCCATGAGACCGGCCCGATTCACAAGGTCGGTCCACTTTTTGAAGTTTTAATTCGCTCTAATACCGAATTTTTTCAACCGAAAAAGAACACTTTTAGGGGCAAAATGACTGTCGATACCCTTAATGAGCACGAGACGTGTGTAACAGATGACAAACCTTCTAAATCGTGGTGCATAAGTTTATTTATCGCATTGCAAAACCTATTCTTCAAATATAATTTTATTTGTTTTATATTTGAACCGTGATCTATAAATATTTGAACTGCGACATATGAATATATAAAACGCAATACAAAATACATGTTTACTTCGGTTTCTGTTTTTAAACTTAAATAATGTAAAAACTAATGAATCTAAAAACTAATGAATGTTAATATTATATATCAAAATACATCGAAATACATTAATAATTGAACTCTGCTAAGAAATACATCTAAATGAAAATTTCTGAATACTAAGTGAACTAAAAGTGCAAGTGAGATTAGTAAAAAGGTTGCAAGGAGAGATCGAAGTCTGGAAATGGATCAAAGTCAAAAAATAATTCATCTTGGGTCAATAATGGGTAACTTTGTTCCGATAGTATGCCCTAGAGAAATCTTCGTTGTGATCGAGAAATAATTCATAGATTAGCTCCATGTGATTGTTTATCAATAAGTTCCTTCTCAAGCTTTTTTTATCTAAGATTGATATGTATTCGAGAATCATAAAGCTTGATAAGGACTTGATGATAAATAGCCGCTTGAATTGGAAATAAATCATATGGAGGGAGCTATTGATGTTATAAATAAATAAGGAATAAATAATAGTAGATATTTAAAGACAAAATAAGGATGAAGTAGGGTTATTTGTCATTAATTTCTGGCTCTTTGATATACGTGCTGGGTAGTTTATTTTTTTTAATGCTGATTGTTGATATTCTGCATCACGGTATAACAATATGTGAACCACGGTGCAAAAATATGAGGATCGCAATATATCTTTAATGTTGGTTGTTGATATTGTGTATCGCGATGCAAAAATATGTGAATCACGATGCAAAAATATGTGGATTGCGATATATCTTTAATGTCGATTATTGATATTTTGTATCGCGGTATATAAATATGTGAACCCCGATGCATCCCTTCGTTATTTCGTAATGTGTCTCAGGCTCATTAAGGGTATCATATTCTTTTGCCTCCAAAAGTGTCCTTTCCCGGTTAAAAAATAAACATGAGACTGTAGCGATTGGAAACATAAAAAGTGGATCGACCCGAATTTTACCCAAAATGTAACTGCTCAACTACCATTTTAAAAAAAAAACTGCAAAAGTGCTTTTTCATTAATTTTTTCCTAAAATATCCGTACCCACCTGCTACTTAGTTTGTCTTCTTCCACGTTCATTTACCCCCACTCTCTCCCTCTCTTTCTTCATTCTCCTTATCTTATTCTCCATCCTCTTCGTCTCCCTTTTATTCTTCTAAGATCTGTTGTCATTTCAGAAGCTGCTGAAAGAAAAACGCATCGAAGGAACAAAGCCTGTTGGAAGTAGATTTTTTGAATTTTTGAATTGAGTTTTGAGGAAACTCAGGTAATTAAACCCACCCAAGAAAGTCTCAATTCCAAGTATATCACCGTAACATGTTGAGGGTTCTAAAAGCTTTAGGAAGAAAATAGAGATTAAGGGTATTAGTTGTCAGTTTTGAAACTAATGCACTAGTAGAAATCAAAAAGTTGAGAATCACTCGACATGGCATAACTTTTGATTCCGGATGAACCACGTATTGTCTTCATTTTAAGGTAAAAAAACGTTGTTTAAGCACTGTTTTGGGCTTCAGAAATTTTTCCGATGCCCAATTTTTGCACTCTGATGACCAGATTTAAGCTGTGATTTTTGCATTTTGATGCCCAAATTTTGACAGATTTCAATTAAGCATTGCGATGCCCAATGTCTTCATTCTGATGCCCAAATTTGGGCAATGGCTTTTGAATTTCGATGTCCAAATTTTGACAGATTTCAATTAAGCATTGTGATGCCCAATGTTTTCATTCTGATGCCCAAATTTAGGTAGTGGCTTTTAGAATTTCGATACCCAAATTTTAACAGATTTCAATTGTGTATTACGATGCCCAATGTTTTCATTTTGATGCCCAAATTTGAGTAGTGACTTTTGAATTTTGATGTCCAAATTTTGACAGATTTCAATTGTGCATTACGATGCCCAATGTCTTCATTCCGATGCCCAGATTTGGGTAGTGGCTTTTGAATTTCGATGTCCAAATTTTGACAGATTTCAATTGTGCATTGCATTGCCCAATGTTTTCATTTTGATGCCTAAATTTGGGTAGCGACTTTTGAATTTTGATTTCCAAATTTTGACAGATTTCAATTGTGCATTGTGAGGCCCAATGTTTTCATGCTGATGCCCAAATTTGGGTAGTGGATTTTGAATTTCGATGCCCAAATTTTGACAGATTTCAATTGTACATTGTGATGTCCAATGTTTTCATTCCGATGCCCAAATATGGGCAGTGACTTTTGAATTTCGATGCCTAAATTTTGACAGATTTCAATTATGCATTGTAATGCCCAATGTTTTCATTCTGATGTCCAAATTTGGGCAGTAGCTTTGTCTGCGCGTCTTTCGTTCATTAAGAGTATTTTCGTCAAAGTGTACTTTAGCGGTTGAAAACAAATATATAAGAATTTTCCGGTTATAATATCATCACAGGGGATTATCACCCTTTTCCTTAACCAAAAAATATATTTTTGGGGGCAAAAAAACAATGTTACCCTTAATGAACCGAATATGCGCGCACAAAGCATCAGTCCATGCATCGATTTTGCATCGTGAGGCACAGATCGAATGTAATTTATGAACCACACCATATCAGTTTATGCACGCTTTAAATTACTTAATCCAAGTCAAGTAGTCAATTGATGTCCCGCGCTGCAAAATGTTTGATGCAACGCGATACACACAATCATGCAAAATAATAAAGATGCATCGGGATTCCAAATTGATGCATTAGGGATCCAAATCTATGCATCCTAGTTTCGATTGCATATCTCATGCCTTCTACTTCCTCCTCGACATCTTTTTCATCCTTTGCCTTCGTCTCTACCGAAAAATCCCCTAACACAACTCAGGTCAATTTATGAATCGAAAAAATCGTTTACCTTTCGGGGGTCTTGCCTCCGAACCCCTACGAAGAGGGCTACCCCCTTAACTCCTGCGACCTGACCGGACATGTCAATCTCCGTTTCGTTGCACAACAATAATGATTTTCGAACTCCAAATTGTGGCCAGAGCTATGGAAGGATCGAGAAGAATGTGGACATTTTCGTAACAATTTATAAAAGTGATCTTTTTCGGTCGAAAAAAAAAAGGAGAGTAGAGTGATTAAAGTTTTGGAAAAAGAAGTGGCCGTAATTTTTCATATAAACAAGAAAGTATATGCTAATATGCCCAAACAGATAAATGCTTGGGCTTAAATTATTTCATGAGAAATTTGCAGGCACGTACACTTTGGTGACTTTTCAATCGTTTTACTTTGCGATATTTTCTTCAAACTGCTAGTCATCTTTTTTGATGATTCGTGATCATTATGCAATCGCGAAGCATCAAAAGATGACTTTAGTGATTTGAAAAAAAATTGTGGATTAGGACAGTTGAAAATCCACCAAAATATACCGACTCATATTTCTCCCTTATTTCATTTTGGGGTTACCCAAAATAATTTTTTTTTCTAGTAATTTTTTCAAAAAGCATTTGACAATTATACCCTTATTGCCGAGGTAACAAAATAAATGGGGGCCATTGATTTGATTCTAGAAAGAATAATCCATGGAATTAAAGGAAAACCAACTAGAGTTAATTTATTTATCAACATGGGTGTTAAATACCACTACTCTCCCCCTCCCCCTCGGCCCTTTTACTTTATGCCACCCCTTTCCTCATGACAAATTTAAATATACCCTTCGCTCATTTTTAATAGGTAAAAATATGAAAAATACCTCAAAGTAATCACTCAATCTCATAATGTTCCTCAATGTTAAATTTTTTCCAAGTTCATGCCTGATGTATACATCTGTCCCAGTTTGCACCCTAGCTATTAGGAAGGCTAAATGCAATATTGTGTCTTGCTATGCTGCGATGGCGATCTTTGGGAGATTCGGTGGGAGAATATTATTTTGGTTGTTTGATTTTTGGGTTTCTTTAATATGGTATTTGTTTATTAGTTTCCTATTTAGAGAGTTCCCTAATTGTTTCTAGTTTCCTTGTTAGCATAGGTTTCTTGTTAGCAAAGTAAGGGTAGTTGTTGGAAACTATTACTTTGGGTTTTTGATATATATAGATACAGCCGGCTCCAATAGTTAAAAAGGGAGACACGGTTTTTACCAATTAATTCTTTCTAACATGGTATCAGAGCGAGACCTTAAAACACAACCAAAAACCCATCACTATTCCACATAACGGAGCTATGGCTAGAGGAGACAATCAGAACGCTGCAGGGGGAAGTAATCAAACCAAGAAGCAGCTAGATTCTTCGTCTCCTTTCTTTCTCGGATCGCAAGACAATCCTGGAAACGTTATTACTCATATTCAACTTCGTGGTGAGAACTACGATGAATGGGCGCGATCTATACGATTGTCGCTAAGGGCACGGAGAAAATTCGGCTTTGTCGATGGAACCATCACTATTCCAGAAGACGAAGAGAGACTCGACGACTGGCAGACAGTTAATTCCATGATTGTTTCATGGGTCATGAACACGATCGAACCTAGCCTTCGATCGACCATATCTTATCATGAAGAGGCACAGTTGTTGTGGAACGATTTGAAGGAACGATTCTGCGTCATTAATGGACCCAGAATCCAACAATTAAAGATGGCTCTTGCTGATTGCAAACAAGGCAGGAATGAGGGCGTGGGAAATTATTTTGGGAGGCTGAAACAGCTATGGGATGAACTCACAAATTATGAAGTGCTTCCGGGATGCGAGTGTGGAAAGTGCACGTGTGATCTCGGCACCAAGTTCGCAAGAATGCGAGAAACAGATCGTCTTCACTGTTTTCTTATGGGTTTGAACGAAGTATATGGAGCGATAAGATCGAATCTTCTTTCGTTAGACCCTCTACCTACTTTGAATCGAGCGTACCACAGCGTTATTCAAGAAGAACGTCTGCGGGGAGGGGCTGTAACTAAACACAAAGAAGATCGTGATAACATTATGGCGTTCAAGGTGCAGCCAGACATAAAAGGAAAAGGAAAGGGGGATGCTTCGTCAAAGTTCTACAAGCATTGTAGTCGAGAGGGACACGATGAAAGCGGGTGCTTCCAATTGATAGGATTTCCTGAATGGTGGGGAGACAGACCTCGCGGTGGAAAAGGCGGGGGAAGAGGCAGCTCGACAGCTGGGCGTGGTGGAGACCGCAACACTGTTTCACAGGGCCGAGGTAGAGGAGGAGCACCGTATCCTGTTCGTGCAAACAACACCACCAGCAGCGGCATGCAACAGCAAGGGGGCAGCGGTGGCTCACAAACATCTAGTAGTGAAGAGTTCTCAAACTTACCTGTATCAGCAGCACAGTGGCAACAACTATTAAACTTGCTTAATAATTCCAAAATTTCTTCTGATCGACTGAATGGTAAGCATGATATATGTGAATGGATTATTGATACTGGAGCATTGAATCATGTTACGGGTGATGTAACCTCTTTGGTAGATGTGCGCGAGATCAGAAATTGTCCAGTGGGCTTGCCCGATGGACAACAGGCAGTTGCAAGTCAAGAAGGAAAAGTGATATTGGATGAGGGGTTACAATTGGAGAATGTGCTCTACGTGCCCTCTTTGAAATGCAATTTGATTTTTGTATCTCAATTAATAAATAAGTCAGATTGTGTCGTTTATTTCACTAATAATGTATGTGTTATACAGGACCGCATGACAAGGACTCTGATTGGAGCGGGTGAACAGAGAGATGGGCTTTACTTTTTCTGTGGTATTTCTCAACCGAAGGCTTTGGCAGTAAATGGAGAGGCATCAATGGATTTATGGCATAGACGGTTAGGACATCCTTCTGAAAATGTCGTGAAATTAGTACCTAACGTCAGTAAATCTGGTAGAATGGAAAATAAAGCTTGTGATGTATGTCAACGTGCAAAACAAACCAGAGATAGTTTTCCTATTAGTAAAAATAAAGCCAATGGCATATTTGATTTAATTCATTGTGATTTGTGGGGTGGCTATCGAACTCCTTCATTGTGTGGGGCATATTATTTTCTGACTATAGTAGATGATTTTTCTCGGGCAACTTGGGTTTATTTGCTTCAGGATAAAACGGAGGTAGAACGGATGTTTTTAAACTTTGTCGCTATGGTAAAACGACAGTTTGATAAAACAGTGAAGCATGTTCGTAGCGACAATGGGACAGAATTTCGTTGCTTACTTGACTACTTTGCTAACAATGGAATTATTTTTGAAACATCTTGTGTTGGAACCCCACAACAGAATGGACGTGTTGAACGCAAGCACAGACATATTTTGAACGTTGCTCGAGCACTTCGCTTTGAAGGGAATTTGCCAATTTCTTTTTGGGGGGAGTGTGTGTTGGCCGCTTGTCACTTAATAAATAGAACTCCTTCCACCATCCTTAATAATAAGACACCATTTGAAGTCTTGTTTGGGAAGGTTCCATCTTATGCCTCGCTCGGGTTTTTGGATCTTTATGTTATGCTCATAATCAAAACACAATGGCGACAAGTTTGCTAGTCGCAGAGAAAGTGTGTCTTAAATCGGGTATCCATTTGGAAAGAAAGGTTGGAAATTATATGATCGGATACGGTGATGTGTTTGTGTCACGAGATGTCCGGTTTTTTGAGGATGAGTTTCCCTTTGCTGGGTCAAGACATGCAACACCACATGTTACCGTGGATCAATATGTTGGCGTTGATGAAGACGAGACACTGGGGGAGCACGGAGTGGACGCAAGGGATGAATTGTCGGGTAGTGGTTCGTAAATGAAGGGGGTGGAATTACGGAGGAATCACCACCTTCACCACCCATGGATGAACTTGGAAGGGGGATGCGATCTAAGCAGCCTTCGGTTCTTCTTCGTGATTTTGTCACTCATACCATACGGAAAGTTCCCCATCTCTCTCAGGATTCCCCGTCTTCATCATCGTCCCCAGGTACTCCTTATCCTATAGCACATTACATTAATTGTGAACGATTTTCTACACGACACAGGAACTTTCTTGCAGCTATAACGGCTGGTGAAGAACCAAAAGGATTTAAGGACGCTGTGCAACATTCTGGTTGGAGAGCAGCCATGAGAAAGGAAATTAAAGCCCTTGAAGACAATGAGACTTGGACTATGGAGACTCTTCCTCCCGGGAAGAAAGCACTGGGAAGCAAATGGGTCTATAAGATCAAATACAACTCTGATGGCAGCATTGAGAGGCTCAAAGCTCGGCTAGTCATACTTGGAAATCATCAGGTTGAAGGGCTTGATTATTCAGAGACGTTTGCTCCCGTGGCAAAAATGGTGACTGTTCGCGCTTTTCTTGCCATTGCTGCAGCTAGAAAGTGGACGGTTCATCAAATGGATGTGCATAATGCTTTCTTACATGGGGATTTGAATGAAGAGGTCTACATGAAAGTTCCTCCTGGGTTTTCCGTTTCCAAGCCAAATCAGGTCTGTCGTCTTCGTAAGTCTCTGTATGGTCTTCGTCAAGCTCCGCGGTGTTGGTTTGCTAAATTGACCACCGCTTTGACAAGCTATGGATTTTCTCAATCCCACTCTGATTATTCCCTTTTCACCTTGCATCAAGGAACAACGTAGCTCACAGTACTTGTTTATGTAGATGATTTGATTATTGCGGGAAACAACCTGGAGGCAATGTCGAAATTCAAGACATATCTCAGCAATTGTTTTCACATGAAGGATTTGGGGGTTCTGAAGTATTTTTTGGGACTTGAAGTGGCACGAAATCCTGAGGGTATTTTTTTGTGTCAACGAAAGTATGCCTTGGATATTATTTCGGAAACTGGTTTGATGGGAGGGAAACCGGTTGACTTTCCCATTGAACAGAATCACAAGCTTGCTCTTGCGAAAGGGAGGCTTCTTGACGACGCAGCGCAATATAGACGTCTCGTTGGCCGTCTCATTTACTTGTCTGTGACACGTCCCGACCTTGCCTATTCGGTCCATGTGTTGTCTCAATTCATGCAACATCCTCGTATTGAGCATTGGGATGCTGCCCTCCGTGTTGTTCGTTACTTGAAAGGGAAACCGGGTCAAGGCATTATGCTTTGGACAGACAGTAGCTTGGAGTTGTCTGGGTGGTGCGACTCAGATTGGGCGAGTTGTCCACTTACACGGAGGTCTCTGACAGGATGGTTTGTCTTCCTTGGTGGTTCCCCCATTTCATGGAAAACCAAGAAACAACATAATGTGTCTCGGTCATCTGCCGAGGCAGAATATCGGTCCATGGCGGCACTCACCTGTGAATTAAAATGGCTAAGGAGACTATTGGCGGATTTGGGTGTCCATCAAACTCAAGCCATGCGGGTTTACTGTGATAGCCAATCTGCTTTGTACATTGCCCAGAATCCTGTCTTTCATGAGCGTATTAAGCACATCGAGGTAGATTGCCATTTTATTCGTGATGCTATTAAAGAAGGACTGATCGCACCTTCTTATGTTCCTACACGAGACCAATTGGCTGACATCTTTACGAAGGCTCTCGGGAAGGCGAAGTTCGAGTATCTCCTTTGCAAGTTAGGCATTCGGGATCTTCATGCTCCAACTTGAGGGGGATATTAG
Organism: Codonopsis lanceolata; assembly: GCA_013146195.2. Lineage (NCBI taxonomy): Eukaryota > Viridiplantae > Streptophyta > Magnoliopsida > Asterales > Campanulaceae > Codonopsis > Codonopsis lanceolata. Next base: position 116,404,155 of record CM028381.1, on the reverse strand, counting down.
GAAGGCTGAATGCAATATTGTGCTGCTATGCCTGCACGCACTGATGCTGGGAGATTCAGTGGGAGAATCAGTTATTTTGGTTGTTTGATTTTTGGGTTTCTTTAATATGGTATTTGTTTATTAGTTTCATATTTAGAGAGTTTCCTAATTGTTTCTAGTTTCCTTGTTAGCATAGGTTTCTTGTTAGCAAAGTAAGGGTAGTTGTTGGAAACTATTACTTTGGGTTTTTGATATATATAGATACAGCCGGCTCCAACAGTTAAAAAGAGAGACACGGTTTTTACCAATTAATTCTTTCTAACACTAGCGATAACGACTATTAGAAAGATAAAAAAAAGTTATATTTTAAACTTTATAATGATAGAAATTATACGGCAAAAAAAATAGTAGATCGAACTAATATATACAAATAATACAATTTATATTAAAAAATTATGGTGGAAAAAATTATACATGTATATTAATAAATTAATTTTATGAAATTTATAATTTCTAACCCTAACCCTTAGTATAAATAGTAAACTTAATTTTTTTGTGCACTTAATAACACTAATATTTGTTTGGTAATTTTTTAAAAAAGTTTGATTTTCAAACTGGAACTCTTTGTCCAGAACAGAGGGAGTACTATGTATGTATGTATGTATGTATGTAATTATGTATGTTAGGATTTAAGACTCTGACCTTATTCCTTTTTTTCTTAATCAAGTAAATTTAATAAATTTGAATCTATAGAAATATACTTCATCACCTTGAGCTTACTTATTTGTTGCTCATCGTCTAGCTTTTCTTTATCGTATATTCCATAATAATTCTATTATTTTTCAACTTTCCTTTTAAGTAATTTTTTTTTTACCATTTTCTCTTTTAATTTTTACTCATCAATAAGTGAGACCCAGTGCAAAAGACTCACCCCTTTAACTATTCCATTAATACAAAATTTAAAATCTTATTAGAGGGAAATATTTGATATTAAAAATGTCAAGAAGTTTAGCAGGAGTACTATTATTATCATAAGAGTAAAAGAGGGAAGTTATAAAAATACAAATACTATATTTGAGTCAATTGTTTTTTTTTTAAATAATGTATCCGATCAAGCTCACAATTATTTAGGAGCCGAGGGAGTATTAGTCTTAACAAATTTGTTATTCTTACTTACAATAGTGAATCAAATCTGGTTGATGCATAATAAAACAAGACGAAAAAAAACCCAATACAGTTGGTTAGGCACCGTTTAGTTTTGAGTTTCAATTTAAAAAAACGATTATAACGGTTTTATAACAATTTTTAACTTGAAAATGGTAAAACGGGCTCTAAATCTTCTATCACACTCTCAATAATTTTATATTTCGTTGAATTTTAGTCTTACACATATGACAAGAAGTAGGATATAATCTTTCAAGACGGTAAAATGACACCGTGCACACCACTACCATAAGGTCCATAACCGTTCATAAATAATTGTCATCCTTTTTTTTTTATCTGTTTTAAAATAATTGTCATTTTCAAACTTTATTTTTTAAGAAAACATTTTTTTATCATTTTACCCTTATTTTTTCTATCTATTATAAGTATAACCACATAAATAAGGATATTAAAGGAAACCATACATTACATCAATATTTATAATACTGTGAGTTGCTAGTACAGAGGGAGAGGGAGTATATGCAAATAACCCACCCCGGGTGACCAAATGGCGGTGCTTTGGCCGGTGCATGGACTATACCCAGCAGATCAAGTTTTCAGGCTCGAGAGCGTTCCAAGAGATATCCCAGAAGAGTCATTATGGAAATCAGAGCCCGAGTTTGAGTTCGGTATCCAACTGATTAAAGAGGAGAATGCTAGTACATGTACAGCCCGTTATGCATGCTCACAGAGACAGGGAGCCAAGTCGCAAATTGGATTGTTATGAGCACCCACAAAAACGAAGGGCACAGTTTGCTCTAATTGCTAAGAGTGCAATTGAATAACTATCCCCTTAAACTACGCCCAGGCGATTCTATTAGCAATATTTACTTTGTACAGGTGAAGCACAAGCCCGACAGTAATGATTATTGTTGGAGTATATTTTGCATTTCACTGGGTTAAATGGCCCATGCCCTTTTTTTTTTTCTTGGCAAAAACTTGTGTAATACGGTCTTATAGATAATTTTTGTAAGACGGATCCTCCTTACCCGACCCACCATGTGTTGGTGGATTAACCTGTGAGAGAGTGAAACTCCGTCTTAGGGAAGACCTATTTTTTTGGCCTTTTGTGAGAGAAACTTACTTGATGGACAGAGATGTTGTGTCTGCATCATCAAAGTGTATTAAGTTTGAAAATAAATTTTCTCAACTACCAACTCTCTCATCTTTTAATTTGTTGACTATTGGAATTTGGTATTGGAGTAACTCCTCACTCCTCAGCGGGAAGGGACATATATAATACTGATCAACTAACTGTAATCTTATCCCAAAGTTAAAGTAAGATGTATAAAGAGAAAGTCCCAAAGTGACAAAGAATAAAACTGAAAACAGAGAGGGTATTCACACACACACACAAATGGCTTCTCATAAGCTAGTCTATACATTTCATCTGATCTTCTTGTTGACATCATCCATATTTCTTGATTCTGCAGCTGCTGATGACAAGGTTAACCTTTCATTGTACTATGAATCTTTGTGTCCATTTTGTGCAAACTTCATTGTCAACCAACTCGGGAGAGTCTTCCAATCAGATCTCATCTCCATTCTCAACCTCAGGTTCATCCCTTGGGGTAACACTCAGTTTTCTGCTAACGACACTTGGATTTGCCAGGTTCAATTTCATCATCGATCTTCAAATCTTTTGTTTCTCTTTTAAACTAGTTAGTAGATCTATCTCAAAATTGTGTTTGATCTGTCAGAATGGAATTACATTCTAATGAGATTGAGATTTGTTATCGGGAATGAAAAAGGTTTGGAAAACCCTTTTACTAATTTGCTATATTTCCTTATTAATCTTGCAGCATGGTGTAGATGAGTGTGTGATTAATATAGTGGAAGCTTGCGCCATCAACCTCCTGCCTGACTTGGTAACGCAATTGAACTACTCACTCCTTGGAGTTTGCATAATTTAGTTGTTGATTATCCATTCTGTTGCAGGGACTGAGGTTTAGGTTTATACAGTGCATTGAGCTTTTAGAGTTGCAAGGCAAGCATAATCAATGGCAGTCTTGTATTGGATCACTCAAGATAAACCCTAAACCTATGATGGATTGCTACCAAACTAGAGTTGGAGTTGATGTTTGTGCTTCTCGATTCTCATCAATCATATTATTTCTGCTGTTTAATTCATCGTTTGAGTTGAATCTGGAAATTATCAATGCAGCTTGAACTGAGATACGCTGATGAAACCAATCATCTGAATCCCCCTCACAGATTTGTACCATGGGTGCTAGTGAACAACAAACCCCTTCAAGAGGTTCGTCTTCTCCTTCTCTCTCAAACACACACAACTACGGCTATAAACATGCCGGGCTCTAATCTTTCAAGTTCCCGCTGGCAAAGTAATACCAGTTAAGACAGAGCAAACAAAACTCTAGTTACCAAGAGAAACACAAGCACAACTGAGCAAATATTCACCTCACCAGGATTGACACAGATCGGTCCATGTATAGAAGAAATCATTTAACATCAAGTGTTGAACAATTGAATAGATGAGCTGATGAGCCCTACTCACTAGACATCATTGACAGTTGATAGCCCTAATTTATATTTCTCTTTGGGTGCTGCAGGATTACCAGAACTTTGTAGCGTACGTCTGTAAGGCCTACCAAGGCCAAAGAATACCCCAAGCTTGCAAACCACATCTACTTACCGATATGGCAAACTCTAGCCATCAGGTTTGCTATCCAGGAAAGAGTAAACGCTTGGCATTGTTTATACCACAAGAGAAGAATGCTGGATCAGCAAAAGCTTCAGCAGGAAAGGAAGAATGAACTCCAACTAATTGATTCATGTATTCGATCGAAAAATTAGATGAATAAAGATGATAGATAGCAATTCACTTGCTGATGTATGAATTAGCAAACTTGCATTTTGATTGAATCTAGAAACAGAAATTCTCACAAACCGTACAAATATACAGCTGAAATGGAAAAAGATCACATGGTACGTATATAACACGAAAAAGATTTTAAAATATAATTAACACCGGCATACATGTATTCTAGGGAGCAGAGAGCTTTCATCGCAGAGGCTCATAATTTATCACTCAGTTATCATCTTCCATATGCTACTGCAAGTATCAAAATTAGTCATCATCAGTGGGTCAAACTCGAACTTTTCAACTACTTTCTTCTCTTTATCAACAATATCTGTAATTGGTTGATTTAAGGAGATGCGAGTCATGGGAAGAAACTAAGCGTCTGGTAAATTTGACACAATAACAAAGTTGAAGGACAGAGGCAAAGAACAAGCAAAAGTGAACTAGAAAAGGATACGGCCAGATATCTTTGATTCATCGTCCAAGTTGGGAATGATATTTGTAACAGAAGCATACATAGAAAGCTTCATCCTACAAGATCAAAGACATTTATTTAGTTTTTCAAGTAAAACTGATTTCATATTTTATTAAGGAATCAAGTGATAAAAAATAAAATAAAAACACGACAAAATCAACATCGTAGCAAAAACTTAAGATTGATCTTCAAAGTAATATTTTCAACTATAAAATAGAGACAAGATCCGATCTTCAGTGGTCAACCAGATATTTATTTCATACAGAGCAACATTATACATAACCAAACGTTGTAAGCAATGAAAAGTAGTGGTATCCAATTTAAGCATGTCAAGTGCCAATTTTGCATGACTGCGCAGGTCTAAGTGAGAATGAAATACCGATGGATTCACGGGAATAAAACTTTTGCGGCTAAGTAGCAGGTCGAATCACAAGGATCCTTGTCCAATCTCAACACAGTCTACTGGCACTTTGAATGAGGTTGGCTTGAATAATGCTCTGTGGTACTACCTAATTATAATTTTATTTTATTTTGATAAGTAAATACCTAATTATAATTTTTTTTGGTAGAGCAGTGATTAATGACTCCTGCTTTAAGCTTTCATACATTTGATTCACAGTTGTCAAAATGAGGAGCTCAGTAGTTTCTTCTATTTTTCCCTTTCATTTCTTCCTAATGTTTTCAGTATCCTTAAGTGGATCCAATCATATATATATATATATATATAATAAGAACAGATTTGATGAACAAGAAGTCATGAGTCATGACCCTTCAAATTATCAACACTCATTTTTCAAACATGAACCTCCAAAAAGATATACCCTTGGAGCAATCAGCGCACAAATAAGACAGCTTAATTTAGGCATGAGTTCATGTATTGACAGGAAATAATCAAAACTGAGAAAGCATATTATTATGCACGCAGCAAAGTTCATAAATGCTTGCATTGAGTTTCTAGGGACAAACTTACTGTGCCCTCATCTCTTCTTGCTCAAGTTTCTTCAGAACTTGTCTTCGTTCTTCAATCAAAATCCTTTGACGTTCTAACTCGTTGATTTCACTGGTGACAACTGTGTTGATGCCATTAGAAAATAATCAATAATCCATACCATTAAGATAAAGCCAAAAACTGAGACGCATAAACCATATACTTATCTGAGCTCTTCCTTTAGCAAACTTTCTTTCTGAAGTTCCTCCTCCATTTCTTTTTGCAGGAAATTGATTTCTGTATCTGCAGCTACTTCAGCTTTAGCCGCATCTGTTTTCTGCTTGCATAAATCTATCTTTTTTTGAAGATCTAGTGCAAACAACAATTAATAAGTTGTCAACAACATTTGAGGGCATCAATAATAGCTACATTCATAAGAAGGGAAGGGCTGAAATATATGTTCCAAAGATGGTAGAAAAATATGTTTAAACTTATAAAATCAATAATATAAGGCTAAAGGAAGTAACATCTTCAGATCAACAACTACTAAATGACTAATTAATGTAAAGTCCACTAAGATTTTCCCCTTAAATATTCAGATGACATTTTTCATTCATGCATAGGCAGAAAGGAGAAAGTCTATCATAGCTGTCCTAGAAACTATGCTCCAATTATCACATCGTCACACACTCAAAACAAAGAAGAGTTGAAGAAATGAAAGATGGAAAGAGATAGGTCACTGGCTAGAAAATTTCTTTATAAACATTTTTACCCAATTGCAAAGAGAATGTGTAAAGTCCCTCACGGATCAGTTTTTTTTTTTAATAAAGTCCCTCATGGATGAGTTAGGCATGGTAACTCGAACAAACCACTAAAACCTACTTCAGGAAGGTAGTAGGAAAAGAAATATGATGGGGCTGGACATTTAGATGAACAACATACCCAAAAGGAGAGCACTTTGTTTATACTTGATGTCTGATAGGTCAGAAAGACACTAAACTATGCACTATTCTAAACACAGGCAAAGAACCAATCACGGCCTTGAAGTTTCTTCAATGCGCTACAAATTATGTGAGAATTCTTCTGTTCATAAAAGTATATACGAGTAGCCAATCAAGGCCTTGGTTTTTTCTCAACACACAGCAAAATATATACAAGTAAGCCAATCACGGCCTTGGTTTGGAAGTGCTAAAATAGCTCAACCAATAATAGAAATTTAAAACCAATTGCAAGAAAGACAACACGCATACATCCGCCAGAAAAATGAACATATAACGTAAAACAGCTGAACAAAGAGGTCTATCTCTAATGGTTAGTAAACAAGCAAACAAGAGAAACAAAGGATGCAGGTTTTAAGAACGAAAATAATCTCTCTCTCTCTCTCTCTCCACTAAGAGTTTACTTCTCCCCTCGCAATTCTCCACCCTCTTTTCCTCAAAAAACTAGAATGTCAATTTCTAAAAGACAAAAGGAAATGAATTTCCCAATTCTGCTAGCTCAGATAAACCAAGAAGTGATCTCCTAGGTATTATTCCCTTCTCCCCTATGTTTATGGACTTTACCTTCTATCTGAGCCTCTGCTTTGCTCTCTCTCTCTCTCTCTCCCCCTCTCTCTCCATTTCTTTGAATGAAGAATATAAAGTTACCAATGAAGACTTTTTGGCCTCATCAAACATGCAATTTTGTATTTTTATCCTGGATTATTCTTACAAGAAACTGCTCTTAGGCAGTTAGGTTATGAACTTCTGTAACTTTAGCCAATGTAAGTTCAGAGGATGCTTGCACAAGAGAAACTAAAATCAATTCTTGTTACTTTTTTTATAATTGGATTGACTTTAGTCATGATGAGGAAAACCAATCTAAGTTGGACTCCACCATCTGTACAAACACTCTTTTAAAGATCCTTCTTTCTTTCTTTTTTTTTATTTTTTTGCAAACATGTCCGCAAATGAATTCTCCATGTGACACGTGACAGGATGTTAGGAATAACCAATCTCAAACTTCACATACCGAACAACCAAGTTTCCCACTGAATTTAAGAAAATAGTTTGCCGGCAGGCTCCCAAAGTGCACCCTTTTAAAGGTTCACCTTTTACAAAACATGTCAACAAATGAATTCTCCATAGGGTGAGGCTAACCACACACCATATTAAACTCTTTACACCTCACCATTTTATTAAATTTCTCACATTACTCACTACACACCACCTCCTTTACCTATTCTACCCTTCCCTTCCCAACCCACAAAACCTCGGTCTCCTCTCTCTCGGCGCATGGTGGAAGAAAATAATAGCGCTTCCTCTGGAAAAAAAAGGCGATGAATTCTGCTGCCAAGTGAGGGGAATTTCCCTCTCACTCTTTCATCCCCGTCATCCACCCCCTCCCCCCATACCTCTTCATCTCCTCTCTCTTTCTCTCCCTCTGCGAATTGGTTGTACATCTCCTCTCTCTCTCTCTCTCTCTCTCTCTCTTCCTCTGCGATGAAGTATGGAAGTATGGAGCTGGGGTGCTAAAATAGGGAGAGACGGCTGAGCAGCCATGGTTAATCACACAAAGGGGGGACGTGCGGCGCTGGCTAATTGCACAAAGGGAGAGGTGTGCAGCTGAGAGTTGCCGCACACTCTTGAGCGTGTGCGGCCGACAGTTTTCATACCGTTCATGTGGGCTATATTGTCATTTTACACAATGACATTTTTACAATTATTTTTGATGGGGTGTTGAGAGTAAATTATGATCTGTGGTTAGCCTCACCCTTCTCCATATTAACATCAATTCTTATAATGGTAAACTATCTAGATAGTCTTCAACAACAACTAAAAAAAATGTGATTTTCGGTAGTACCCATTTAAATTTACTCTTTACACCCCCACACACACACCAACACAGAAAGCTCACACGCAGAAATTCATTGTGAATGTCTATAAATGAATCTCAAATAAACTTCAAATATCATTTGAACGAGAAAAAAAGGTAGAAGTTTCTACCTTCAAGATTCCTCCGGGCATTGACGTAGTCGGAATGACAATGGGATCGAAGCGCGTTAGATTGCTCCACACAATGCTTCAAGTAATTGACATCCCTTTCGTTCTTAAGACACCCGACCAGGTCATCACTGTACAGAATCAGCTGCTTTACATCGGTCTTTCTTGACATTTCTGCCATTACAGCCCCCGATTTCAAGTCAAACAATCCTCAGTACCAATTGTAGGGTTTTGGTATAAGCAAAATCTCCTAGAACTGTGTGTAAACAAATACTTAGATCAATAAATGCAAAGAGTCATGTGTATACATTGACGTGTTGGACGATTCCATTATGAAATTTGGGGATATTATTATTGATAGAGAAAATTACCTTGGAATTCGTGAGATTTTGAGGTTTTGGTGTTGAATCTCAAAACTGTAGGCCAACTACAACGGAAACCCTTTTCTTCATTTTGGGGTTTTCAAGCGGCGGCAATTCTTGTGTCTTTTATTGTATCACTAGTATTTCACCGTGCATCAGTTTATAGATGAAAAAACATATATTTAAACAAACATGAATAATATAAAACAGAAATAATTTTTGTTAGAAAGTATCATCGTGGGATTATCACTACAGAACAATTATGCGCGAAGATTATACGCCTCACATGCATTTTGCCTTCAAGACAAAGTTATCGCTATAGTGGTAATCCTGATGGTAAACTTAGTATTTTCCAAACAAAAAACGTCAATGCGAAAAAATTAAAAAGGAGATTTAATAAAATGAGAATGTAAATTTAGAACATGACATAAATTTTGAAAAATAATTACAGATTTTGGAACACTTCTTTATACACAACATTTGTCATTGAACATGTACGACAATTACTACTATCACAATCACATACTAAAATTCGAAGACCTTTAGGATTAGTAACTCGAGACAACGCAACATATAATTGCCCATGACTAAAAACAGGTTTTTTCAAAAGAAGACACACATTAGACAATGATTGTCCCCGACTTTTATTTATAGACATTGCGTAGACAATGATTGTCCCTGACTTTTATTTATAGACATTGCGTAGGACAACATCAACGGAAACTGTCTTCTTTGAAATTTGAATGGAATTCTGTGATCAGAAGGTGTCAATGGCATTCTCGGAATCAAAACAGTATCGCCATATGTATCATTTGAAAGAACTCGACATTCTAAAACATGGTTTCTCAATCTTGTAATGATTAACCTCGTGCCATTACATAACCCAAGAGAATGGTCAATGTTACGAAGCAACAAAACTGGAGTTCCAACCTTCAAATTCAACTCATGATTTGGTATTCCAGAACATGTAATTACATTTAAAAATTCTGGAGTATGTATATCGTTCAAAAGATCAACATTTCTGTCTGAATGGCACGAAGAATCTGAGCTCAAATAAAGTCTTTGATTCAGAATTGTTCATCGATACCGTGTAATCATTGATTGAATTAACTACATCAAGAGTCGGTGCCAAAATAGCTCTATCCTCAAAAATCGATGACTCATAAGAGCAACTTCCAAATGAAGGATATGTACTTTTTACAATTGCAGCAATCGGATCGTCGAATTCCTTAAGCATGAGGTGATCGGGAATATCTACAGAAGCACAACCATCATTTGGTTCACCAATTTTCCCATCGCCAATATTTGCAATCCACTTAGCAAAAAGTCTTAATTATTGGCAATTTTCATTGGACCCCATATTTTGCAATCTCATATTAGTTGTCAACTTCAATACAGTACAATCCTTCCACAAATACAATGAATTAATAGTGGCATGAACGATGTCATGTCACGCCTTTGGAATTACGTGCAATATTTGACCTAAAATCTCCCCAAATACAATCGTCTTACCTCCAAAAGGAATATTAGCTCTAGATGGATGAATTACTTTCATGATATCTCTCATACTTCGATCCAATGCTTCAAAACAATGCTTATGCATCATTGGAGCCTCGTCCCATATAATAAGCTTGGCCTTAAGTATAAGCTCAATAGGACTCTCTTGTTTTATGTTGCAAGTTGAATCTTCATTCGATTAAAAGGAATTTTAAATCTTGAATGCAGGTTCTACCACCAGCAACAAAAGGGAGGCTATGCCATCGACGCCACGTTTAATACAATCTCTCCTTTGATCTAAATCGAGCATAAAGTTTTCCAAATGACCGTTTTCCCAGTACCTCCATAACCATACACGAAAAAAATCTTTCCAATTTCTGAATTAGCTGATGCGATAATAGTTTCATAAACATGGAGTTGCTCGACATTCAAATTTGAGACGAACTTCTTGTGTTCTTCTGCCAAGCTTATTCGATCATAACACATCTCATCATGCACTAATCATTGCACGAGAATTCAAAAAATTGATCATCCGGATATGGCATTGATTGGAACTCACGTATACTCCTTCCGTAACGCCTTAAAATCTTCTCAACTTCCACAAGTGCATAGTTCCCGATTTGATCCTCGCTTAATTGCAAACCTACAAAAAAAAAGTAATTACTTTGAGATACATAACAACTTAAATTTCTAAAAGTAATTTTTTTTTACAAACCTTGATACTGAAGCAAAATTCGTTGGTTGTACAGAATGTCATCTGATAGATAAGACCAACATGTATCCCAAACTACTTCAATTGACTCATCGCTCGGATGATAATAGTGTAGAAAAAGAATTCTCAATGATTGAGCCGATGCCCAATGGCTAGCCTCGATTATTCCATCAATATACTCCTTATCATCGCTAACAATTCATTACGTAGCAAGCGCCTCGAAAAGAATGAAATTGCACCCCATTTATAAAACATAAATCTTCATAGCAAAGTGGCTCCTAGAACTACGTTTAGAGGCATCTCAAGTAGTACAAATCACCGTGCCGATCCCGAGGAACAAAAACATTCGTCCAATTGCAAAACCACTTTGTACTCTTGGGGTCCATTCCTCGTATTTTAGAATTCCAAACAAATTTCTTGGGAAATCTCGCATAAGTCAATTCTCTTCCCGAGGATACTTCTTATTTGCTTCCATCCATGCCAAAAACATACTATGTTTTATGGTTTCCCATCCATGATATATCAATTTTATCTCGAATCGAGAAAACAATGTTTTGTTGATTCCAAGATGAAAACTTAGACGCACAAACCATGGTCTTTGTACCGTATTTCAAACCAAAAATTCTCCATGCAACAAGATGAAATGTATCTACAATGTAGTACAAATTAATTTCATCGATATTCTATCCACATTAGCATCACCCGAGCTTTGATAAAATGTGGCAAAGGACACGATCGTTGTTCTTGTTTATGTACTTGAACAAATATTTTATTGCACGCGATTGATTACACCACTCAACGTTCATATGAGCCCCATAACTAATCAATAAGTATCGATTATGAGGAACGACGTGTCTGTTGTCAAAAACAACTCCATTCTTAACTATTGTCCTTCCATTATCCCGACGCCCATACATCGATATCCATCTTCGCCAATTGTAGTCGCCTCAACAATTTTTTTTGGAAAATGCTTTGAGCAACGCCCATCTATCATGCAAGGAGCATCTTTTTCGAGCACCACCACACGACCATGTATCATAAAATCTCAAACCGAAAGCATAGTAATTCAGTCCTCGCCATCCCGATCTCTCGCCAATGTAACAATCAATTGCATCCGCCGCCTGATTTTCTCTTCAAAGGAACAATAATATGTGACAATGCGGCAAACCCCTCTTCAAACTCCACAAGATAAATGACTATAGAAAATTTGACACACAAATAAACCATAATTAGCGTAAATAAATTAGAATTAAAATGGAAATTTTATATGGTTTTAAAATATTCATCTATAAATAAAAGAAAAAGTTACCCGATTCGACAATTCCAAAATCTTGTTGTTTTTAAGATCTTTGATAAGTCCATCAAGCTTCACTTTAAAAACCCCCGCAACAATATCCGTCGATCTTCGTGCTTTAATTCACGCGTACGCAACAAATCTATCAATTTCAGCCACTTGGGATTACATGTAAATGTAAGAAATAAATCGGTAACTCCGCCCATCTACATATAGCCTTAGCATCTTGATAGTTTTGTATCATGAATATGGCACCTCCAAAGAAAAAGATGAAGGCAATATAATTTTTTCCCTGAGTGGACGTGATCTGCTTCACCACGCAAAGCTTCATGCAACCATTTGTACATTTCACAACGCATT